>CAKJTW010000043.1:625000-1250000 GCA_917880005.1 Nanger dama | reverse complement strand
CATCAGTTCAGTTCAGTTCAGTTCAGTCGCTCAGTCATGTCCGACTCTGTGACCCAGTGAACTGCAGCATGCCAGGCCTCCCTGTCCATCACCAACTCCCGGAGTTCACCCAAACCCACATCCATTGAGTCAGTGATGCCCCCAGCCATCACATCCTATGTCGTCCCCTTCTCCTTCTGCCCCTAATCCCTCCCAGCATTAGAGTCTTCCAATGAGTCAGCTCTTCTCATGAGGTGGCCAAAGTACCGGAGTTTCAGCTTCAGCATCATTCCTTCCAAAGAAATCCCAGGGTTGATCTCCTTCAGAATGGACTGGTTGGATCTCCTTGCAGTCCATGGGACTCTCAAGAGTTTTCTCCAACACCACAGTTCAAAAGCATCAATTCTTCAGCACTCAGCTTTCTTCACAGTCCCATACATGACCACTGGAAAAACCATAGCCTTGACTAGATGGACCTTTGTTGGCAAAGTAATGTCTCTGCTTTGCAATATGCTATCTAGGTTGGTCATAGCTTTCCTTTCAAGGAGTAAGCATCTTTTAATTTCATGGCTGCAGTCACCATCTGCAGTAATTTTGGAGCCCAAAATCAAAGTCTGACACTGTTTCCTCATCTATTTCCCATGAAGTGATGGGACCAGATGCCATGATCATCGTTTTCTGAATGTTGAGCTTTAAGCCAACTTTTTTAACTCTCCTCTTTCACTTTCATCAAGAAGCTTTTAGTTCCTCTTCACTTTCTGCCATAAAGGTAGTGTCATCTGCATATCTGAGGTGATTGATATTTCTCCCAGCAATCTTGATTCCAGCTTGTGTTTCTTCCAGCCCTTCATTTCTCATGATGTACTCTGCATACAAGTTAAATAAGTTGGGTGACAATATACAGCCTTGATGTATTCCTTTTCCTATTTGGAACCAGTCTGTTGTCTCATGTCCAGT
The DNA here is from genome assembly GCA_917880005.1 of Nanger dama. NCBI lineage: Eukaryota > Metazoa > Chordata > Mammalia > Artiodactyla > Bovidae > Nanger > Nanger dama. The sequence goes on along the minus strand of CAKJTW010000043.1, from coordinate 1,249,064 downwards.
TCTAACTGTTGCTTCCTGACCTGCATATAGATTTCTCAAGAGGCAGGTCAGGTGGTCTGATATTCCCATCTCTTTCAGAATTTTCCACTAATCATCAGGGAAATGCAAATCAAAACCACAGTGAGATATCACCTCAAATCTGTTACAAGGGCTATCATCACAAAGACACGAGTTTGCAAAGATTGGCAAGGATATGGATAAAGGGAAACTCTTGTGCATTGTTGCTGGGAATACACGTTGGTGTAGCCACTATGGAAAAAGTATTAAAGACCTCAAAACATTTTGAAAAAGAACTAACATGATAACAGCTATCCCATTTCTGGGTATATATCCAAAGAAAATGAAAACAAGATATCAAAAGATATCTACTCTTCTGTCTTTATTATAGTTTTTACTCAGCATAGTACTGGAAGTCCTAGACAGAGTATTTAGAGGAGAAAAAGAGAAAAATAAATAAAAGACATCCAAATTGAAAAGGAAGAAGTAAAACCATAAAACATTATTCACAGTAGCCAAGATATGGAAAAAACCTAAATGATTATCAATGAATGAGTGAATAAAGATGATATGGTATAGATATGCAGTGGAATGTTTTTCAGCCATGAGAAAGAAGGGCATCCTGCTATTTGCAGCAGTGTGGATGAATCTTAAAACATTGTGTAAGTGAAAGAGGTCGGACAGAGAATGACAAATACCATGTGACAGTACTTCTATGTGGAATCTAAAAAGCCAAACACAGAAATGGAGACAAGAATAGCAGTTACTAAGAACTGGTTGGTGGAAGTAATGGAGAGATCTTGATCAGAGTGCAAACTTCAAATTGTAAGATGAATAGGTTCTGAGGATTTAATGTACAGCACGGTGATTATAGTTAACATTACTGTTTTGTACTCTCAAAAGTTGCTAAGAGAGTTAATCTTAAGTGTTTTTACCTCAAAAAAAGACACAAGATGGCTATGTGATGTGATGGTAGCGTTAACTAATGTTGTGTCGGTCATCATTTTGTAATACGTACGTGGCTCAAGTCAGCATATTGTATACCTTAAATTTACAAGGTGTTACATATCAATTATAGTTCAGTAAAGCTGGGGAGAAAAGGCAGATGTGTTTTTATATGCATTTTGATTCTGCCTTTTGAGTGGGAAGATTGTTCTTCTAGAGAGTTTTTCCATTGTTTCTAGACCACTGCAGAGCTGTGTGTGGCATCCAGCAGGAACAGAAGACACTAATATCGGTGCCAGGGAGCTCACTTGAGGAGCAAATGATCTAAGGAGTCCCAGAGGTTTAAAGGCAAGTCTTTGAAGAAACCCTCTTTAGGGCAAGCCTCAGATCTGACTTGCCTGGTTTGCTGTACCACTGATTAGAAGAGATTCCTTGAAGTGAGAGACCTGCAACCTAACTCTTCTTGGTGACTTTTCCCTCTGACAAAAGCCTATTTTATCTCTGTATGGAATAAAGATACAACACAGATTAGTTTTGTTTTGTTTTGTTTTTAAAGTACATCACATTACAGCTCTCCCCACCTCCTTATACACACAAATCAACACAGACTTTCTAAATAATGGGACCACATGATAAAAATTTCCTCTTTGCAATCCATGCTCTGTTTTTAATGTAATAAATAGAGTAGGAAAAAACTGAAAGCTTCAAATGTTGATGAGCCAGTGACATTCCTCTCTTATGACTCCTTTGAATTTCAGTGATCAGGCAGACTACCTTGACCAGGAACACTTTGCATTTTCATATTTAGAGAGCATCAAAATATATATTGATTTATTAAAAAACAATCCCAGGTGTATGGCATCTGATGCTAATAATACTTTTATTAAATGTTAACTTGAGAAGAAGTATTAGTAGAGATAATGGGGTATTTTTGGCCAACAGTTCTTGGAGTAAAATTTTTTACCAAAATTTCTGTGTAGATACATTAAAATTCAAAACTATATAGCTTCCTTTGCAAGTTAGAGAGAAATTTAAGAATAATATTCAAACATTTAGCCTTTTAAAAGAACTTTTCAAAACAAGGCTCAGAAAATGACTACAGCATTGTACCTTTGGTGATTATTATGTAGAGAAATTATTGCTGCTTTAACACTGTTGCAGTAACTTTTCCACAGTGAAGACTACCCTCCACATGTGCAATCTCTTCATCCTTCAGGTGAAAGGGAAAGGCTTCCAAAGAGGAGATAGGGATGAAAAGCTTTATTAATATAGTAGGTAGAATGGATAACTCTCTCCTCTTGCCCTATGAGACACTGGGTTCCTCTTATATGATCTGGGCAATATCAACTAAGTGGAAGGAACCAGGGGCTCACCAAGTGAGCCTCTGCTAATGTCTAAGAAGCTGAGCTGTTTATCTGTTGACATCTTTTTATAGTAGCACTATTTCCAAATTGAAAGCATCAGTTTTCCAAAACTAAGAAAACTACATTAAAATTCCATTTGTTTTTTTTTTATCTATAACAACTATATAACTATCACTAATACAGGATCAAATCATTTTTTTAAGCATGTGTTAAATGAAATACAGTTGCATTAACATGTTTATGCCATGATTTTTTTTTGTTTCTGTTACCCAAGTGTTTGCTAATTCATCAGAGATTGCAATTACTTTAATATAGCAACATATTGATGAAATTCTGGATGAGACTGAAAGAAGAGAGTACAAAAATTGTCTTAAAACTCAACATTCAGAAAACTAAAATCATGGCTTCTGGTCCCATTACTTCATGGCAAATAGACAGGAAAACAGTATCTGACTTTATTTTTGAGGGCTCCAAAATCACTTCAGATGGTGATTGCAGCCATGAAATTAAAAGATGCTTACTCCTTGGAAGGAAGGTTATGACCAAACTAGACAGCATATTAAAAAGCAGAGACATTACTTTGCCAACAAACGTCCACCTAGTCAAGGCTATGGTTTTTCCAGTAGTCATGTATGGATGTGAGAGTTGGACTGTGAAAAAGCTGAGCGCTGAAGAATTGATGCTTTTGAAGTGTGGTGTTGGAGAAGACTCTTGAGAGTCCCTTGGACTGCAAGGAGATCCAACCAGTCCATTCTAAAGGAGATCAGCCCTGGGTGTTCATTGGAAGGACTGATGTTGAAGCTGAAACTCCAACACTTTGGTCACCTGATGCGAAGAGCTGACTCATTGGAAAAGACCTTGATGCTGGGAAAGCTTGACGGCAGAAGGAGAAGGGGACGACAGAGGATGAGATGGTTGGATGGCATCACCGACTCAATGGACATGGGTTTGGGTGAACTCCGGGAGTTGGTGATGGACAGGGAGGCCTGGTGTGCTGCAGTTCATGGGGTCTCAAAGAGTCGGACACGACTGAGTGACTGAACTGAACTGATAGCAACATAATAATTTATATTTGTATTGACCTTACCTTTTTAATATACATAATCACTTATGTGGCCAAATAAGCATCAGTGCTCCCAATTTCTTTGTAAATTAATAAACTTCATTTCTTAAGCAATTTTAGCTTCATAACAAAATGGAACAGAAAGAACAGAGCAGTTCTTTACTCCATTTACTCCAGTTGAGTGGGACATGACTGAGCGACTCCACTTTCACTTTCACTTTTCACTTTCCACCAGGATGGTACATTTGTTACAGGAATGACCCTACTTTGACCCATCATTATGCCTCAAAGTCCAGAGTTTTCACTATGATTCATTCACTCTTTGTGTTGTATACCCTATGGGTTTTGACAAATGTACTTACGGCATGTATCAATACAGCATCAAATAGAGTATTTTCATGGTCTAAAAATCCTCTAAGCACAGAGGGTTTTTAGGACAGTGAAACTCCTGTACAATACTACATACAATCATGGATGCCTGCTGTTATCCCTTTGCCCAAACTCATACACTAGCATAACACCAAGTGAACCCTAGTCTAGTCTCTGAGTTATTGTAATGTGTCACTGTAGGTTCATCAGTGGTAGCAAATGTACCAGTCTGCTGAGGATGTTCATAATTCAGAAGGCTGTGCATGTGTGCTACAGGGAGTATTTGGGAATGCCTGGAGTCTCTTAACTTTCTGTTAGCCTAAATATGCTTTGAAAAATAGTTTTTAAAAAATTCCTCTCTGCTTTGCCTATTTATTCCTCCCTCCTCTCTATAACCCCTGGAAAATATTGAAATTATTATTGTCTCCATGACTACGCCTTTTTTAGAATGTCGTATATTTGGAAACATGGTATATAGTTTTGGGGTTGATTTCTTTCACTTAGTAATATGCATTTAAGTTTTCTCTGTGTCTTTTTGTAGTTTGATGTTTCACTCATTTTTGGCATAAATACTATTCCGTTGCCTAGATATACCACTGTTTATCCATTCACCTTCTAAAAACACCATGTTTGCTTCCAAGTTTTAGCATTCACATGCAGGTCTTTGTGCGGACATAACTTTTCAATTCCTCTGGGTTGTTTGACTGCTAGATCATAGGGTAAGAGTATGTTTAGTTTGCAAGAAACAGCTAAACTGTCTTCTAAAGTGGCTGTACTATTATGCATTCCCACCACCAATGAATGAGAGGGGGTGTGTTTATATTGAAAGTGGATTTCTTGTAGACAGCCTTTTTTGATCCTCTCTGTCAATCTTTTAATTGGTGAACTTAGACCAGTGATGTTCAAAGTGATTCTTGACATAGCTGGATGAATAGCTATTAATAACATGTTTGTGTCTGTTTTCTATTTGTTACCTTTGTTCTTTGATCCTTTTCTGTCTTCTCTTTTCTGTCTTCTGTAATATTAATTGAGCATTTTATATGACTCCATATTCTCCTTTCTTAGCATATGGTTTGCATTTCTTTTCTTACTTTTCTTAGTGATTGCCATAGACTTGCAATATATATCTGTAATGAATTCAAGCCCACTTTCAAATAACATTACTTCCCAAGTATTGCAAGTACCTGATAATAAAATATTTGTAATTTTTTCCTCCTATCCCTTTCATCATTGCTGTCATTTATTTCACTTATAGATAAGTGGACATAATCTTAGATTTGTTCCTGTTACAATTTTGAAAAAAACTGAATTATGTTAAATCAATTAAGAATAAGAAAAAAATTTATTTCATCTTTGCTTATTAATTCTATAATGCTTTTTCCTTTTTATGTAGATCCAGGTTTTTGACCTATGTCATTTCCTTCTCTCTGAAGAATTTTGTTTAAATGTTTCTTGCAAGCAAGTTTATTGCAAATAAATACCCTTAATTTTTATTTGTCTAAGCAAGTCTTTATTTCTCCTTCTCTTTTAAAGGGCAGTTTTTCAGGGTACCAAATTCTAGATTGGTATGAATGTTCCTCTCAATACTTGGAATAATTCATTCCATTCTCTTCTTACTTGTATTTTTTTTTAATAAGTGAGATGTAATTCTTGTCTTTGCGCTTCTATAGGTAAGGTGAAATTTTCCCTCTGGCTTCTTTCATGACTTTATCTTTGATTTTTTGAAGTGTGAATATGATATGCCTATGTGTAGGGGTTTGTCTTGGTGTTTATCTGCTTAGTGTTCTCTGAAATTCCTGGATGGAATTTTGGTGGCTGGCATTAATTTGGGGGAAATTCTCAGCTATTATGACTTCAAAGACTACTTCCTTTCCTTTTTCTCTTTAGCTTCTCCTTTTGGTATTCCCATTACACATATTACACATTTTGTGGTTATCCCACAGTTCTTGGGCATACTGTTCTGTTGGGGGTTTGTGTATGTATGTCTTTTTTTCTCCTTTTTTTCGCTTTTGGAATTTTCTATTGTCATATTCTTGAGTGCACGGGTTCTTTCCTAGGTGGTTTCCTACCTACTAATGAGTTTATCAAAAACTTTCTTAATTTCTATTACAGTGTTTTTCATCTCTAGAATTTCTGTTTGATTTTTTCTTAGAATTTTCTTCTCTTCACTTACATTATTCATCTGTTCTTGCATTCTGTGTACTTTTACATTAGAGCTCTTAACACATTAGTCATATTTGACAAAAAACTCCTGGTCTGATAACTACAACATTCTTGTGGACTCTCATTCAACTGTTTGTTCAGCCTCCCAAAACAGGTTTTTGGCTTTTAGTATGTTTTATGTGTTGAAAGGAAGACATGATGTACTGGGTAACAAGATCTATACTAAACGGGCCTTTAGTAATTTAGTAGTAAGATGTGGTGGAGGGGGAAGCATTCTATAGTCCTTTGATTAAGTCTCAGTCTTCTGATGAAATTTTACTCTTGGATCTTAAACTTTACCAGTAACTCCCAGGTTTTCTCCCTGTTAGCACAAAATGGATAGAGCAGGTTGGAATTGTGTTTCCCATCCCCTCTGTATGCACTTCCCTCATAGTTCAGTTGATAAAGAATCCACCTGAAATGCAGGAGACCCCAGTTTGATTCCTGGGTGGGGAGGATCTGCTGGAGAAGGGATAAGCTACTCACTCCAGTATTCATAGGCTTCCCTTGTGGCTCAGCTGTAAAGAATCTCTCTGCAATGTGGGAGACTTGGGTTCAATCCCTGGGTTGGAGAAGGGAAAGGCTACCTATTCCAGTATTCTGGCCTGGAGAATTCCATGGACTGGAGAATTCCATGGACTATATAGTCCATGGGGTTGCAAAGACTTGGACACAACTGAGCGACTTTCACTTTCACTTCTCATGTGGAAGCCTAGAGGGGAAATTGAGTTGAGTATTTCCTTTCTCTCAAGCTATTATAAAGTTACAGAATCTTATGTGCTAAGTTGCTTCAGTGTTGTCTGAGTGTTTGCACCCCATGGAGTGTAGCTTAGGCTCTGGAAAATCAATTTCTCCTGAATGTAGGCCTTGTTAAGAACAGAATGCTCTAGTACCTTACAGATTTACCCCTTTTCATCTCCTCTTGCCAGAAGCTTGAGGGGTTTTTACACTGATAGTCATCTTATGTACATGGTCGAGCTCCTGAAGCCAAAACTCCCAAAACTGTGTTCTTCTCAGACAGCGAGGTTCTGCCTTGAGTTGTTAACCCCCAGGGTTGTCTATGCTGAGCTTCCAGCAGTTCATCAATTACAGTTCAGGTTTTCCAACCCTGGCATTTGTTCCCATGGCACTTGTGGGTTTCTGCTCTGGAAAATTAGGATTCTCCATTTTCTCTTGTCTGATTCTCCAGTTTTGGAGGCAGTTCTGTCTTGAGTGACATCACAGTTTTGATGATTCTAGGAGCTGTTGATTTTTCTGTTTCCTTAGCTTTTTTACACACTATTAGGATGGGGGTGGTTTCAAAGACCCATACATGCTGAACTGGAAACCAGAAATCACTATTCTCATTTTAAGATGAGGAAAAATAAGAAGAGTATGAGGTAAGTCACTTCCCAAAGATTATACAGGTATTAGAGATAGAATTGAGACCTAGGCCCACTAACCCAAGTCTGAGTTATCAATCTGTCTTGTTATTGTGTAAGAAGTGGCTTGGATTTTTATCCATTCTAAAAGCAAGTGATAAATTGAGTTACTGATTCAATGTCTTATATTCAGAAAAGAATGACATTAAAAGAGCATTCTATTTCTAAGAATTCATCTTGTGTTGTGCTTAGTCGCTCAGTCACTTCCAACTCTTGTCAACTTCACAGACTATAACCCACCAGGCTCCTCTGTCTATGGGGTTCCCTAGGCAAGAATACTGGAGTGGGTTGCTATTTCCTTCTCCAGAACATATTACTAGATGGAGGCAAAGGCATCCACCAAGCTTAACTGGAAGTGTTAAAGCTGGGGCGCAGCCACATCAATTAATATAAAAACTCATATATACAAACAGGTTTATTGCAATGTGAGTTATTACAGGAAAACATAAATAGTTGGCGTGCACATGCTTGCAATGGGATATTGAGAAAAGGTGTGTTGTTTGTTCTGTCGCCAAGTTGTATCTGATTCTTTGCGACCCCATGAACTGCATGCAGCACAGCAGGCTTCCCCGTCTTTCACTATCTCTTAGAGTTTGCTCAGACTCATGTCCATTGAGTCAGTGATGCCATCCAACCATCTCATCCTCTGTTATCCCCTTCTCCTCCTACCCTCAGTCTTTCCTAGCATCATGGTCTTTTCCAATGAATCAGTTCTTTGCATCAGGTAGCCAAATTATTGGAGCTTCAGCTTCAGCATCAGTCCTTCTAAAGAACATTCAGGACTGATTTCCGATTGACTGGTTTGATCTCCTTGCAGTCCAAGGGACTCTCAAGAGTCTTCTCCAGCACCACAATAAGCAACAGCAGAGTTAAATGTTTATGACACTGTAATAAGTGATTGCAGCCATGAAATTAAAAGACGCTTACTCCTTGGAAGGAAAGTATACCTAGAAAGCATATTAAAAAGCAAAGACATTACTTTGCCAACAAAGGTCCATCTAGTCAAGGCTATGGCTTTTCCAATAGTCATGTATAGATGTGAAAGTTGGACTATAAAGAAAGCTGAGCACCAAAGAATTGATGCTTTTGAACTGTGGTGTTGGAGAAGACTCTTGAGAGTCCCTTGGACTGCAAGGAGATACAACCAGTCCATCCTAAAGGAAATCAATCCTGGGTGTTGATTGGAGGACTGATGTTGAAGCTCAGACTCCAGTCCTTTGGTCACCTGATGTGAAGAGCTAACTCATTTGAAAAGATCCTGATGCTGGGAACGATTGAGGGCAGGAGGAGAAGGGAATGACAGAGGATAAGATTGGATGACATCACCGACTCAATGGACATGAGTTTGGGAGTTGGATGGACTCTGGGAGTTGGTAATGGACAGGAAGGCCTGGTGTGCTGCAGTTCATGGGGTCGCAAAGAGTCAGACATGACTGAATGACTGAACTGAACTGAGCTGAATAAGTGAAAAAAACTGACTATAAAACTGCCTGTGTAAAATATAAAGTGAAGGAAAATAGAAAAAGTACCATTTGTGAGTGCTGAGCCCTTGAAAAAATTGTATTACATTGTGATAAATACGTAAAAGAAATTTTTTTAAAAATACATCAATGATACTTTTATACAAGTCAGAAACACTGTACTAGTCTTTGGGAAAAAAGGACAACTTGTGTCTCAAAAGTTTAGTTTAAAATTTAGAGACATAAATATCAGCTTTTGACAGAAATATGTCATTTCTTACATGGAAGTGTATGCTAGCATAATGGGTATTCTCCTTCCCATTGCATGTATCAATATTTAAATGAATGGTTCTCCAGAGGCATACTGAAATGGCATTTCATGTCACTTTAAATTAGGTACTTATGGTACAACAATGTAACGAATAAAAGGCATGAAACATTGGACAATTTTTATAGAAAAGGATTCCAGTAATATGGTTGAGTGCAACGCACCATCAACACAGGCTTGTATCCATCCTCATTCATTCAGCTCACAGAAAATGCATGTGCCTAAATCCAAGAGAGTAGATAAGTCTGACTTAAAAAGTCTTTCTCTCTTTGATATAATACTTTTTTTTTACTTCTTTTTCAATAATTCCTTGCAGCTCCAGCTTATACACAGTGAATTGTCTGTTCCTTTATTGAGGTATTGAAGGGGAGGGGTTGGAAGGAACACAACTTTTTAAAGCCAGTACCAAAGAAAATAACTCCTTTTGTGTAAGGAGGGATCAATAGTAGCCTCTGTGTTCTTTCTATTTCTTGTTTGTAATTTCTATTGATGCGTACAAAACCTAGGCATTTGGCTTTAAGTGTTGATTTAAAAAAATTTTAACAGAAAGAATAGAGAGAAAGAGCAATTTTAACCATCATTGACCTACTTTCAAAAATTCCATTCTGTTCTTAATTCACAAACCCCAACAAAAGAAAAAAAATCTTGAAGTATGTCTACATGCCAAAACACTGCCTAACTTAAGTTTCAATATTTTTTCTAGGTCAATGAATGTAACTATGAAAGAGGTCCAACTGGAATTACTTTAAAACAAGAAATTTCCAATCATGATAATTATTATCCTATGCCATCTGTACCTTTAATTATTATTGGGAAATGATTATCTTCTGTTGAAAAAGTGGCTAACTACAATGGAAAGAGGAGCATTTCATTTGCATGTGATAGTCCTTTTCCATTCTTGGTCCCTGATTGCCTTTATACCAAACAAAGAATGAAAATGACCAAATCCATTAGAATGTCCAGTTTCTTCAGGAATAATTTATTTTTAAAAGTCATTATATTTTAGAAATTTATAAGCTGAATCAGTTCAGTTCAGTTGCTCAGCCGTGTCCAACTCTTTGCCACCCCATGAATCACAGCACGCCAGGCCTCCCTGTCCATCACCATTTCCCAGAGTTCACTCAGACTCACGTCCATCGAGTCCATGATGCCATCCAGTCATCTCATCCTCGGTCGTCCCCCTCTCCTCCTGCCCCCAATCCCTCCCAGCATCAGAGACTTTTCCAATGAGTCAACTCTTCACATGAGGTGGCCAAAGTACTGAATAATAAGCTGGATAGAAATTTATAAATTGAAATTTAAAAATAATATATTGATACATCTATATACTAAAGGATTTAATTACTTAAGAATCACATTCAGGAATGTCTAACTAAGCTTAACTTACATATGGGTTAATTAAAGTTAAAATACATAAATAAATGATGAAAACAGTCTAGATATTTTTCTGATTGAAACTTGATCTATTCTTTCATTTATTCAACAGATATTGTTCAGTGTATGAAAGAAAGTGAAGTTGCTCAGTCATGTCCGACTCTTTGCGACCCCATGGACTGTAGCCCACCAAGCTCCTCTGTCCATGGGATTCTCCAGGCAAGAGTACTGGAGTGGGTTGCCGTTTCCTTATCCAGGGGATCTTTCTGACCAAGGGATTAAACCCAGGTCTCCTGCATTGCAGGCAGACGCTTTAACCTCTAGCCACCAGGGAAGCCAATCACCATGCTAAGAACTGTGAATAAAGGATGTGGAGGAAAAGGCATTATTTCTGCTTTCTTAGAATTTAAAAATTGGAGACAATAATAATATGGAATGACATACTCTACAGAGAGATGGAGCAGGAGCTAAGGGCATAAACTGATATATGAACTTACCCTAGAAATAGTTCAGTCGCTCAGTTGTGTCCGACTCTTTGTTACCCCATGTACTGCAGCATGCCAGGCCTCCCTGTCCATCACCAACTAACGGAGTTTACTCAAACTCATGTCCATTGAATCAGTGATGCCATCCAACCATCTCATCCTCTGTCATCCCCTTCTCCTCCTGCATTCAATCTTCCCCAGCATTAGGGTCTTTTCAAATGAGTCTGTTCTTCCCATCAAGTGGCCAAAGTATTGGAGTTTCAGCTTCAGCATCAGTGCTTCAATGAATATTCAGAACTGATTTCCTTTAAGATGGATCTTCTTGCATTCCAAGGGACTCCCAAGAGTCTTCTCCAACACCATAGTCCAAAAGCATCAATTCTTCAGCACTCAGCTTTCTTTATAGTCCAACTCTTACATCCATATATGACTACTGAGAAAACCATAACTTTGACTAGATGGACATTTGTTGGCAAAGTAATGTCTCTGCTTTTTAATATGCTCTCTAGGTTGGTCATAACTTCTCTTCCAAGGAACAAACGTCTTTTAATTACATGGCTGCAGTCACCATCTGCAATGATTTTGGAGCCCAAATAAATAAAGTCTGACACTGTTTCCATTGCTTCCCCATCTATTTGCCATGAAGTGATGGCACCAGATGCTATGATCTTAGTTTTCTGAATGTTGAGTTTTAAGCCAAGTTTTTCACTCTCCACTTTCACTTTCATCAAGAGGCTCTTTAGTTCTTTGCTTTATGCAATGGAGTGGGGGTGAGTGTCATCTGCATATCTGAGGTTATTGATATTTCTCCTGACAATCTTGATTCCAGCTTGTGTTTCATCCATCCCAAAATTTCTCATGATGTACTCTGCATAGAAGCTAAATAAGCAGGGTGACAATATACAGCCTTGCCATACTCCTTTTCCTATTTGGAACCAGTCTGTTGTTCCATGTCTAGTTCTAACTGTTGCTTTCTGACCGGCATATAGATTTCTCAGGAGGCATGCAGATGGGCTGGTATTCCCATTACTTTAAGAATTGTCCAGTTTGTTGTGATCCACACAGTCAAAGGCTTTGGCATAGTCAGTAAAGCAGACATCGATGTTTTTCTGGAACTCTCTTGCTTTTCTGATGATCCAACGGATGTTGGCAATTTGATCTCTGGTTCCTAGAAATAGTAGGTTTATTATCAGGGTTCTCTAGAGGAACAGAACTAGTAGGAATAGATAGATAGGTATTACGATGTAGATAAATAGGTATTTCTGCTTTATTGACTATGCCAAAGACTTTGACTGTGTGGATCACAATAAACAGTGGAAAACTGTGAAAGAGATGGGAATATCAGACCACCTGACCTACCTCTGGAGAAACCTATATGCAGGTCAGGAAGCAACAGTTAGAACTGGACATGAACAACAGACTGGTTCCAAATAGGAAAAGGAGTACATCAAGGCTGTATATTGTCACCCTGCTTATTTAACTTATATGCAAAGTACATCATGAGAAATGCTGGGCTGGAAGAAGCACAAGCTGGAATCAAGATTGTTGGAAGAAATATGCAGATGACACTACCCTTATGGCAGAAAGTGAAGAGGAACTAAAGAGCCTCTTGAAAGTGAAAGTGGAGAGTGAAAAAGTTGGCTTAAAACTCAGCATTCAGAAAACTAAGATCATGGCATCTGGTCCCATCACTTCATGGGAAATAGATGGGGAAACGGGGGAAACAGTGTCAGACTTTATTTTTGGGAGGCTCCAAAATCACTGCAGATGGTGACTGCAGCCATGAAATTAAAAGATGCTTACTCCTTGGAGGAAAAGTTATGACCAACCTAGATAGCATATTCAAAAGCAAAGACATTACTTTGCCAACAAAGGTCCATCTAGTCAAAGCTATGGTTTTTCCAGTGGTCATGTGTGGATGTGAGAGTTAGACTGTGAAGAAAGCTGAGCGCCGAAGAATTGATGCTTTTGAACTGTGGTGTTGGAGAAGACTCTTGAGAGTCCCTTGGACTGCAAGGAGATCCAACCAGTCCATTCTGAAGGAGATCAGCCCTGGGATTTCTTTGGAAGGAATGATGCTAAAGCTGAAACTCCAGTACTTTGGCCACCTCATGCGAAGAGTTGACTCATTGGAAAAGACTCTGATGCTGGGAGGGATTGGAAGCAGGAAGACAAAAGGACGACAGAGGATGAGATGGCTGAGTGGCATCACTGACTCAATGGACGTGGGTTTGGGTGAACTCCGGGAGTTGGTGATGGACAGGGAGGCCTGGCATGCTGCTATTCAGGGGGTTGCAAAGAGTCAGACACAACTGAGCAACTGAACTGAACTGAACTGAAATAGATATAGGTATATATAAAGAGAGGTTGAGATTACAGTTATGAGGAATTGATACCCATGATTATGGAGTGGTGATTTAGTTGCTAAGTTGTGTCCGACTATTGCAAACCCATGGACTGTAGCCTGCCAGGCTCCTCTGTCCATGGGATTCTTGAGGCAAGAATACTGAAGTGGGTTGCCATTTCCTTCTCTAGAGGGTTTGGGTCTCCTGTTTGCAGGTGGATTCTTTACCAACTGAGCCACAAGGAAAGCGCAGAATGATTACGAGCCTGGAGGCTAATGATTAGGATTATGGATGGTAAGTCTAAATTCAGTAGTTGGCAAGCTGGAACCCAGAAGAGCCAATGAGGTAATTCCCATCCAATGGGAGAAAACCAGTGTTTCAGCTCAGTCAGGCCAAAGTCCTGTCTTATTTAGCTTTTTGGTCTTCAGCTGACTGGAAAGGCCCATCCTCATTCTGGATGGCAATCCACTTTACTCTGGCCTACCCATTTAAATGTCAGTCTCATGTAGAAACACTCCGTACCCTATGGCCCAGCCAAATTGACACATAAAATTAACTGGTCACAGTGGGTTAGGTCAAGAAGGTTTTCTTGACAAAGAGAAACCTGAATGCTGAAGTATATTTCATAAATAGTTTATTGATTACTTCTTTCTCATAAGTAAATTATACTGCTAAATATGTAATGTATGTGTATCTTCAGAAATGAAATGTTTTCTCTCATTTTTAGGGGAAATAATTAGGTCTTCATTATATTAGGTTAAATCCCTAGAGAAGCCAGTATTAGAACTGAATTTATAAAATGCAGATATCATATGGAATATTTCTATTAAATCATAGAATATACAGTGGTTTTATTTTTAGGACTCTAAAGTTTACAAAATGTTCTCACCTACAGTATCTTTTTTTCAGTTACCTATTTTTGATGTTTACTTACTAAAAGACATTTATATTTTTAAAGTATTTTATTAGAAACAACATTTTCAACTGGACACAAAAATAATGAAAATACAGATTTGGTATGTGTGGATGGTGCTTGGGTGCTCTTTCTAATAATTTGGTATGTGTTGGATATGTTGTTGTTTAGTCACCAAGTTGTATCCAATTCTTTTGTGATCCCATCAAACTGTAGCCTGCCAGGCTCCTTTGTACATGGGACTTCCCAGGCAAGAATACTGTCATGTGTTGCCGTTTCCTTCTCCAGGGAATCTTCCCGACCCAGGGATCAAACCTACGTCTTCTGCATTGGCAGGCAGATTCTTTATCACAGAGCCACCTGGGAAGCCCACCTATGGAAATAGATAGATCCTAACTGGGGTAACCTTTAGAAAGTCAAAATTTTATTTGAGAGATTACTGAAAGACAAAAATTCTCAGGAATTTTTTTTTAAAGCATTTAGAAAAAATTAAAATGTTTATTGGTTTAAATATTTTGTTATAGAGAAGTAAATCCATGTGTTCATAATTACTCAGTTTTGGGAATTCCCTGGAAGTCCAGTGGTTAGGACTCTGGGCTTTCACTGTTAAGGGCCCAGGTTCAATCCCTGGTTGGGAAACCAAGATCCCACAAGCCACACAGGACAGGAAAAATAAATAGGTAATTACACAGTTTCTTGCTACCCTATCCCCTCATGTCTTGCACCTTGAGGTTTCTTCACCAGAGTTTTTGGTGCTAAAAAGTACATTACTGGATTCCTTGGTGGTCTAGTGGCTAAGAATCTGCCTGCCAGTACAGGAGACCCAGGTTTGATCCCTGGTCTGGGAAGATTCCACATGCTCTGGACAAGTAAGCCCATGCACCAGAACTACCGAAGCCCACGTGCCTAGAGCCTGTGCTCTGCAGCAAGAGAAGCCACCACAATGAGAAGCCTGCGCAACACACTAGAGAGTAGCCCCCAACCACCACACCTAGAAAAAGCTCACATGCAGCAGTGAAGACCCAGCGCAGTCAAAAATCAACAATTTTTTTAAAGTTCATTGCTTCTTTAGGAACCACAAAAACTCTACTGTAATTGAAAAGAAAACTGATAACTATTCTCCTTACTGACCCATGAGTTACTACTTTCCTCATTTTCCCCTTTATTAACTTATATTAGAAATCATCTGTACAGATGTTTTAAAAAATATTGAGTCTGTTTTATGAGAGTAGAATATGATTTACTCTACTAAAATTATCATTGCATTTGCAAAGAATGTGTATTTTGCAGTCACTTAGGATAGTGATTTATTAAATATTAGTAAGTCAAGGTAGTTGTTAGCACTGTTCAAACCTTCTTCATCTTTACTGACTTTTTGGTCTAGTTCTACCAAATGCTGAGAGAGGGATATTAAAACTCCCTATGGTGACTGTGTAATTGGTTATCTATTAATTATCTAAATTTTGCTTCATATCATTTAGAGCTCTGTTTATAATAACTTTATCTTTGTAATAAATTAACCATTTCATCTTCATGAAGGGTTTTGTTTTATCTCTGGTAATATTTTTGTTTTGGAATCTATTTTATCTAACATTAATATAGCTACTGTAGCCATCTTATTAATATTTCCATAGTATATCTTTCTCATTCCTTTACTTTGGAAATGTCTGTGATCTCATATCTAATGTGTGTCTTATGTAATCAATATATAGTTGGATTTTGTTTCATGCTCATTCAAAAGTCTTTCTCTTTTAATTGGAAACTTATAGTCTTTCATAATTATGATAATGTAATTATTGAAATAGTTAATGTAGCAGAGAGAAAAGTAGTCCTCAAGGTTATTTACTCCCCAACTCCAAGACTTTGAAAATGTGATTATGATTAAGGACATAGAAATTAAGAAGTTATCCTTGATTATTTGGAAGGACCCATTCTAATCTTATAAATCCTTTAAAGCAGAGAATCTTTCTCAAATGTGGCCAGGGAGAGATAAAACCACAGTGGAAAAAGGTTCAGAGAGATGTGACATGAGGAAGACTTAATCTGCTATTGCTGGATTTGAAAATAAAGGAAAGGAACCAAGAGATGGTAGCATCTGGTTCTGGGAACAGCCCTCAGTTTACAGCCAGGAGGGAAACAGGGACCTGAATCTTACAGAGACCTGAAGGAACCGATCTCTATCATAAATACAGACAATCAGAAAACAGATTCCCTTCTAGAGAGTTCAGAAAGGGATGCAGCCTGTTATGCCTTGATTTTAGTTCACTGAATTCCATGCCATATTTATCTGCTTTCAACTGAAGTGTATTTTATTAACAAGGTTTTTTAGTTTTAGGTATACAGCAAGTGATTCATTTATATATAAATAAATACATATATATTCCTTTTCAGATTCTTTTTCATTATAGGTTATAGCAAGATATTGCATATAGTTCTCTTGCTCTACAGTAGGTCCTTGTTGATTATCTATTTTATATATATAATAGTACATATATGGTAATTCCAGACTCCTAATATATTCCCCCTTTTCCTCTTTGGTTAAAAATTAAATTTGTTTTGTATGTCTATGATTCTGTTTTATAAATATGTTCATTTGCATCATTTTTTTGATTCCACATATACATTATATCATATAATATTTGCCTTTCTCTAACTTACCTCATTTAGTATAATAACCTCTAGGTCCATTTATGTTGCTTGAAATGCCATTATTTCATTCTTTTTATGATTGAGCAGTATTCCATTGTGTATATATGTCACAAGGGACTCATTTGAAAAGGCCCTGATGCTGGGAAAGATGGAGGGCAGGAGGAGAAGGGGACGACAGAGGATGAGATGGTTGGATGGCATCACCGACTCAATGGACATGGGTTGGGTGGACTCAGGGTGTTGGTGATGGACAGGGAGGCCTGGCGCTCTGCGGTTCATGGGGTCACAAAGAGTCAGACATGACTGAGCAACTGAACTGAACCTGAATATATGTCACATCTTCATTGTGTATATATGTCACAATGTCCACTCATCTGCCAATGTACATTTAGATTGGTTCCATATCTTGACTATTGTAAGCAGCACTGCTATGAACAAATGGGTCCTTGTATCTTTTTGAATTAGAGTTTTTGTCTTTTCCAGATATATGCCCAAGAGAGGGATTGCTGGATCATATGATAGCTCAATTTTTATTTTTTTAAGGAATCTCCATAGTGTTTTTCATAGTTGCTGCAAAAACTTACATTCTCATCAACCATGTAGGAGGGTCCTGTTTACTCCACACTATCTCCAGCATTTATTATTTTTGGACTTTTTCATGATGGCCATTCTGACTGGTGTGAGGTGATACCTCACTGTAGAAAGATTTGTATTTCTTTAATAATTATTAATGCAGATCATCTTTTCATGTGCCTACTAGTCGTATATATGTCTTCTTTGAAAAAAAGTGTTTACTTAGGTCTTTTGCCCATTTGTGATTGGATTGTTTGCTCTTTTGATATTGAGCTGTATGAGCTGTTTGCATATAATGAAAATTAATCCCTTGTCAATCATATCATATATTTCCTCCCATCCGTAGGCTCTCTTTTCATTTTGTGATGGTTTCCTTTGTTCTGCAAAAGCTTTTAATTTCAATTAAGTCCTGTTTGTTTGTTTTTGCTTTTATTTCCATTACCCTAGGAAACAGATTAAAAAATATTGCTGTGATTTATGTCAAAGAGTGTTCTGCATCTAAGAGTTTTATATTAATAGTACCTAGTCACATATTTACTTCCCTGGTGGCTCAGAGGTTAAAGCATCTGCCTGGAATGCAGGAGACATGTGTTCAATCCCTGGGTAAGCCATTCAGGGTTTATTTTTGTATATGGTTTTGTATGTGGGCTTCCATGATGGCTCTACAGTAAAGAATCTGCCTGCAATTCAGGAGACTCAGGTTATATCCCTGAGTCAGGAAGATCCCTGGAGGAAGAGATGGCAAACCAGCCACGTATTTTTGCCTGGAAAATTCCATGGAAAGAGGAACCTGGAGGGTTACAGTACATAGAGTCACAATGAGTCAGACATAACTGAATGACTGAACTCACATGGTGTTAGAAAATGTTCTAATGTCATTCTTTCACTGTGGGTGCATACACGCTAAGTTGCTTCTGTTGTGTCCAGCTCTTTGCAACCCTATGGACTGTAGCCTGAAAGGCTCCTCTGTCCATGGGATTTCCCAGGCAAGAATACTTTAGTGGGTTGCCATTTCCTCTTCCAGCGGATCTTCCCAACCCCAGGGATGGAACCCATGTCTCTTAGTCTCCTGCGTTGGCAGGCGGGTTCTTTACCACTCTCTACACCTGGGAAGCCCAATTGTCCCAGTATCACTTATTAACACTATAGAGACTGTCTTTTATCCATTGTATATTCTTGCCTTCTTTGTTGATGATTAGTTGACCGTAGGGTTTATTACTGAGTTCTTTATTCCACTGATCTATATATGTTGGATATATATATTTTTGTGCCAGTACTACAGTGTTTCAATTACTGTAGCTCTATAGTAGATTCTCAAGGCAAGAATACTGAAGTGTTTTGCCATTCTCCAGTGAACCACATTCTGTCAGACCTCTCCACCATGACCCTCCCATCTTGGGTGGCCCCACATGACATGGCTTAGTTTCATTGAGTTAGACAAGGCTGTGGTCTGTGTGATCAGATTGGCTAGTTTTCTGTGATTATGGTTTCAGTGTGTATGCCCTCTGATGCCCTCTCGCAACACCTAACCGTCTTACTTGGGTTTCTCTTACCTTGGATGAGGGGTATCTCCTCACCTGCCCCTCCTGACCTTAGACATGGAGTAGCTCCTCTCGGCCCTCCTGTGCCCAAGCAGCCGCTGCTCCTTGGATGTTGGAAGGACTGATGCTGAAGCTGAAACTCCAGTACTTTGGCCATATCATGCGAAGAGCTGACTCATTGGAAAAGACCTTGATGCTGGGAGGGATTAGAAGAAGGGGGACGACAGAGGATGAGATGGCTGGATGGCATCACTGACTCAATGGACATGAGTTTGAGTTTGAGTGAACGTCGGGAGTTGGTGATGGACAGGGAGGCCTGTCGTGCTATAATTTATGGGGTCGCAAAGAGTCGGACATGACTGAGCGACTGGACTGAACTGAACTGAACTGAAGATTCATAACACATAGAAAACTATGCTATGAAAAAAAAGAGCCTAGACTATATTGAAAATACTGTAAAAAGGAATCTGGATTTTAAAGGTGTTTCCATTGAAGGCTCAGCAGGAAATGAAGAACATAGTATTTGATGGACATGAGTTTGAGCAAGCTCTGGGAGTTGGTGATGGACAGGGAAGCCTGGCATGCTGCGGTCCATGGGGTCACAAAGAGTCAAAAATGATGAAGTGACTGAACTGAATTGAATTCTTAGCTTGCAGGTTGATTTGGCCCATGGACTATAATTTCATGACTTCTGAAACAAGTGTTTGAGACTCTATTCACTTTTAAAAATATTTCTTCTTTTTTTTAACCTTGGATCCTTGGATAATTTCTATTTACATTTTTTCTAGATCATTTACTTTTTTTTTAATTTTAATTTATTTTTTTAATTACAATACTGTATTTGTTTTGCCATACATTGACACGAATCAGCCATAGGTGAACACAATCGCCCAATGCCGAAGCCCCCTCCCACCTCCCATCCCACATCCTCTACCTGAATCATCCTGTGCATCAGCCCCATGCATCCTGCATCCTACACCAAACATAGATTAGCGCTTCGTTTCTTACAGGAAAATACACATGCTTCACTGCCATTCTCCCAAACCATCTCACCCTTTCCCTCTCCCTCAGAGTCCAAAAGTCCACTCTATACCTCTGTGTCTCTTGTTGTCTCACATATAGGGTCATCATTACTGTCTTCTAAATTCCATATATATGTGTCAGTATACTGTACTGGTGTTTTTCTTTCTGGCTCACTTCACTCTGTATAATCGGCTCCAATTTCATCCATCTCATTAGAACTGAGTCAAATTTATTCTTTTTAAGGGCTGAGTAGTATTCCATAGTGTATATGAACCACAGCTTTCTTATCCATTCATCTGCTGATGGACATCTAGGTTGCTTCCATGTCCTGGCTATTATAAACAGTGCTGCAATGAACATTGGGGTACATGTGTCTCTTTCAATTCTGGTTTCCTCAGTGTGTATGCCCAGCAGTGGAATTGCTGGGTCATAAGGCAGTTCTATTTGCAATTTTTTAAGGAATCTCCACACTGTTTTCCATAATGGCTGTACTAGTTTGCATTCCCACCAGCAGTGTAAGAGGGTTCCCTTTTCTCCACACCCTCTCCAGCATTTATTGCTTGTAGACTTTTGGATCGCAGCCATTCTGACTGGTGTGAAATGATACCTCATTGTGGTCTTGATTTGCATTTCTCTGATAATGAGTGATGTTGAGCATCTTTTCATGTGTTTGTTAGCCATCCGTATGTCTTCTTTGGAGAAATGCCTATTTAGTTCTTTGGCCCATTTTTTTATTGGATCATTTATTTTTCTGGAGTTGAGCTGCATAAGTTGCTTATATATCTTTGAGATTAGTTGTTTGTCAGTTGTTTCATTTGCTATTGTTTTCTCCCATTCAGAAGGCTGTCTTTTCACCTTGCTTATAGTTTCCTTTGTTGTGCAGAAGCTTTTAATTTTAATTAGATCCCATTTGTTTATCTTTGCTTTTATTTCCAGTATACTGGGAGATGGATCATAGAGGATCCTGCTAGATCATTTACTTTTCCATACAGCATGTTCATTTGACTATCTTGTCCATCTAGAGACTTTTTTCAGAAAATATAGTTTTATTTCTAAAATTTCCATTTCAGGTATTTTCATTCATTTTTTTAACATATTTAGCATTGAATTTATTGACCATAATTACAGTAACCATAGACTCTTCATTTTTATTAAGAAAACAACAAATAATAAAATGCAATCTCAGGTGAAAAGTCAAAGAATGTCCATTAGTAAAGGAAGCTGAAAAAAGATGTTATAGCTCATTAAACTCTAATTGAACATTATTTTTCCTAAACACGTGATCAAAACTGGAAGGTCCCTTGAAATGAACATGATATCTTCTTTATTTCACCTTGAAAGTTTCTCATTGATTTCCTTCTGACCTGCACGAAATATGTATTTTGTGATTAATATCATGGATATTAACCGTATCTGTCTTTGTCCTAGGCTACCAGAAAATAAAGCCTGAGAAAGGGATTAAATGCTTATAATTTATTAGTAAGTGAGAGTCAGGGCAGTGAAGATGAAGAAATTGAGAGAGATGAGACAAGGAATGGTGCTCCTGCTTGTAGTGAGAGCTAGGACGCACACTTTATAGAGAGATGAGGTAGGTCATCCAGCAGGTGTTTTACTCAGTATGTGAGCCTTCTGTGGAAAGTCTGCAAGGAGAAAACATTCATTGGAGCAGTCCATGGAAGGGAAAGAAAAAGGAATCTTTATGTGCCCTGTTCCCTTTCACCTCCCTTTCCCCATTTGTCAGGATTCATATCAAGAGCTATTGACCTCCACAACTCCGAGCTGTGTTATCAGAGTAACAATCTATCCCATTCTGAAAGTAAAGGTAGTAGGGCATAGAGAGAGCTCTTGCCTGGAATATCCCATGGGCAGAGGAGCCTGGTGGGCTGCAGTCCATGGTGTTGCACAGAGTCAGACACGACTGAGCGACTTCACTTTCACTTTTCCCTTTCATGCATTGGAGAAGGAAATGGCAACCCACTCTAGTGTTCTTGCCTGGAGAATCCCAGGGATGGGGGAGCCTAACGGGCTGCCGTCTATGGGGTCACACAGAGTCGGACACTACTGAAGCGACTTAGCAGCAGCAGCAGCAAGTGTATAACAGTCTGCAAAGTATGTGGGCCCTGGGGTTCGACTTGGACTCCAGCCAGCTTGGAGAGCTTAGCAAAGGCATCAGTAAAGGAGACGGTGCATGTCGGTTGCTCAGTCATGTCCGACTCTCCTTCCCCGCCCCCTCACGTGCAGAGCTTTCCTCAGCTGTGTTCATAGCCTGGCCTGTGTGGGCAAGGACGGGGGTGCTGGTTCTGAAAGCACATGGGTCTCCAGGCTCTCTCTGTCCCAAACACAATGGTTTTTCAGATAGCATTACTTAGGCATTGGAGGGGCAATGTTACCAGGACACTCTGGGGGCGTGATGGGGTAAATGAGGAAACACCAAATGTTTATGTTCATCAACATTATCATTTGTGTATGTCACAGTTGAAAAATATTTACCAGTGGCTTACGTGTCGCTATCTTGTAGAAAATGGCTGTAGTTTAAGAAAATGAAGAACTATCTAAACTGTAAATTTCTTCACACTGATCATTTAAATTGTGTGGCAAAGGACTGTGGTAGCTTAAGCTAATTGCCCCTGTGTGAATGAGAGAGGGCAGTTATAAGCTTTATCTTTGTTTGGGAGGCAGGCAGTGGAGCTAAAAAAAAATCCCCAAATGGGGGAAGGAGAGGGTCAGACAAATTGAGAGAGTAGCACTGAAAGATACACATAACAGTTGTAAAATAGATAGCTAGTAGAAGTTGCTGTATAACACAGGACGCTCACCTGTCACCCCAAGCTCTGTGACAACCAAGAGCAGGATGATGGGTGGGAGGGGGAAGTTCAAGAGGGAATGTATGGCAGAAACCAACACAATATTGTAAAGCAATTATCCTCCAATTAAAAAAAAATTTTTAAAATGTGAATACTCAAAAAGAAAAAGAAAAGGAAAAAAATCCCCAAATAGTATTATCCTAAAATCAGAATTTTTAAACAAAAAAAAAGATATGTTTGTTCTTCTGGAATACAGTTCTTAAAATAACTCCATTGCTTTAGATATTTCTAGCATTACCATAAACAGACAAAAAATGACAAAAATCTTGTACATTCATTAGAATATTTCCCAATATCATATCACAATTTGGCATACCAGAATATTTAGATCAAACCTAATTACTGGAAACTATTCTAACATTTGCTGCTTTTTTTACTTTTTAATAGAATGTTTACAAAGTAAAAATGTATTATGTAGAGAAAGTCATTATCTAATGTATAGGGTCTTATTACATAAATCTTGAGAGTTTCCATTTGAGCTAATCAAAATGCATAGGAATATAAGTTACTACAATCCTCAAAAAAATTATAAAGAACTTGCACATGTATGGATATTAATACTCTTTACAGACCTGGAAGAAAATTATTTTTAGCCCCAAAACCCTTATATTCCTTCTTAGCAGCACTGAGACTCTTTTTAGAACTGAATACAAATTAGTTCCAACATTTGTTGTCATTCATTCAGTAGTGGCCAACTCTTTGCAACTGCACGGACTGCAGCCTGCCAAGGTTCCTTGTACTTCACCATCTCTCAGAGCTTGCTCAAACTCATGTCTATTGAGTCAGCAATGCCATCCAACCATCTCATCCTGTCATCCTCTTCTCGTGCCTTCAGTCTTTCCCAACATCAGGATCTGTTCCAATGAGTTGACTCCGCATCAGGTGGCCAAAGTCGGAGCTTTGGAGCTTCAGCTTCCATGTCAGTCCGTCCAATGAATACTCAGGACTGATTTCCTTTACGATTGACTGGTTGGATCTCCTTGCAGTCCAAGGGACTCTCAAGACTCCTCCAGCACCACAGTTCAAAAGCATCAATTCTTCAGTGCTCAGCCTTTTTTTATGGTCCAGTTCTCACATGCATACATGACTTCTGAAAAAATCATAGCTTTGACTATATACACCTTTGTTGGCAAAGTAATGTCTCTGTTTTTTAATATATTGTCTAGTTTTGTCATTGCTTTCCTTCCAAGGAGCAAGTGTCTTTTAATTTCATTGCTGCAGTCACCATCCACAGTGATTTCAGAGCCCAAGAAAATAAAGCCTGTCACTGTTTCAATTGTTTCCCCACCTATTTGCCATGAAGTGATGGGACCAGATAACATGATCTTAGTTTTTTGAACGTTGAGTTTCAAGCCAACTTTTTCACTCTCCTCTTTCACTTTCATCAAGAGGCTCTTTAGTTCTTCTTCACTTTCTGTCATAAGGGTGATGTCATCTGCATTTCTGAGGTTATTGATATTTCTCCTGGCAATCTTGATTCCAGCTTGTACTTCATCCAGCGTGGGATTTCATATGATGTACTCTGCATATGTTAAGTAAGCAGGGTGACAATATATAGCTTTGATGTACTCCATTCCCAATTTTGATCCAGTTTGTTAGCATAAGTGTCTTTATACTGCTTCCTGAATATGTGGCTATTTTCTTCATTCTATGTGCTGTACTCAGGTTCTGTTTAGGCCACCAAAATATCTCATACCTGAGAATTAAAAAAAAAAAAAAAAAAACCTGAGGTCAGACTGTCATTGTGCCACCATTTTCTCTTGTTAATATAAAATTTCTGATCCTGAGCCTGAAAGGAAATATTCCTGTGCATCTTCTAAATTAAAAAAAAAAATTATAATTCAGTTACAGACACACACACACATATATAGATATATATTCATGTTTAGCTTCTTTTTCCACATAGGCCCTTACAGAGTATTGAGTAGTGTTCCCTGTACTATACTGTAGGTCCTTAATAGCTATGTTTTATTTATAGTAGTGTGTATATATCAATCCCAATCTCCCAATTTATTCCTCCCTTCTTTCTTATCCCCTGTTTACAATGTAATGCTATTTTGTTTTGTATATATGCCCTCAATCTTTCCCAGCATCAGGGTCTTTTCAGATGAGTCAGCTCTTCGCATCAGGTGGCCAAAGTATTGGAGTTTCAGCTTCAACATTAGTCCTTCCAGTGAACACCCAGGACTGATTTGTAGGATGGACTGGTTGGATCTCCTTGCAGGCCAAGGGACTCTCAACAGTCTTCTCCAACACCACAGTTCAAAAACATCAATTCTTCAGTGCTCAGCTTTCTTCACAGTCCAACTCTCACATCCATACATGACCACTGGAAGCATCATAGCCTTGACTAGACAGACCTTTGTTGACAAAGTAATGTCTCCGCTTTTTAATATGCTGTCTAGGTTGGTCATAACTTTGCTTATTCCCTCTTCCCCATACCCTGTCCAGCATTTATTGTTTGCAGATTTCTTGATAATGGCCATTTTGACCAATATGAGACCAGTTAGTGATTTGGAAGCTCTTTTCATGTGCTTTTTAGAAGGAAATGGCAATCTACTCTGGTATTCTTGCCTGGAAAACCCCACAGACAGAGGAGCCTGGAAGGCTACAGTCTATGAGGTCCTAATAGAGTCAGACACAGCTGGCAACTGAGCACTGAGCACCTCTTCTTTGAAGAAATGTCTATTTAAATCTTCTGCTCATTTTGGAGATTTTTTTTTAATTGAGCTGCATGAACTCTTTGTATACTCTTTTCAGTTGCTTCATTTGCAAATATTTTCTCCCTCTCCAATGGTTGTCTTTTCATTTTGTCTATTGTTTCCTTTGTTTTGCAAAAGTTTTAAAACTCTGAAAGGGAAATCTTGGTAGAACACTCTTTGCCATAATTCACAGCAAAATCTTTTCCAACCTACCTCTGAGAGTAATGAAAATAAAAACAAAAATAAGTAAATGGGACCTAGTGTACCATCCAAGTTTAAAGGTTGCTTTAACGATCTAGGAAGATTATAGAGAGAACAAAGAATGCATGTATACTGCAAGCCATTGACTCCAAAGAACGAGAGAAGGGGTTAAATTATAATCAAGTTAGGCACTGTAAAGTTTAGGCAAAAAAGCCAAGACTGTTTAGGAAAAATTCCCTTCCCTGGAACCAAAGGAATATATATATATATGGCATGAGATACAATTAAAAGAGTGCCCTGGATGACAGATTTTATTTTCTTGGGCTCCAAGATTGCTGCAGACAGTGACTACAGACATGAAATTAAAAGACGCTTTCTCCTTGGAAGGCAAACCTAGACAACATATTAGAAGCAAAAATATCACTTTGCCTATCAAGGTCCATAAGGTCAAAGCTATGGCTTTTCTAGTCGTCATGTATGGATGTAAGAACTGGACCATAAAAAGGCTGAAAATCACTCAGTCATGTCCGACACTTTGTGACCCCATGGATTATACATTCCATGGAATTCTCCAGGCCAGAATACTGGAGTGGATAGCCCTTCCCTTCTCCAGGGAATCTTCCCAACCCAGGGATCAAACTCAGCTATCCCACATTGCAGGCGTATTCTTTACCAGCTGAGCCACAAGGGAAGCCCTAGAATATTGGAGTGGGTAGCCTATCCATTCTCCAGCAGGTCTTCCAGACCCAGGAATCAAGCTAGAGACTCTCGCATTGCAGGTAGATTCTTTACCAAACTGAGCTATCAGGAAGCCCCTTAAAAAGGGTGAGTGCTGAAGAATTGATGCTTTCAAACTGTGGTGCTGGAGAAGACTCTTGACAGTCCATTGGACTGCAAAGAGATCAAACCAGTCAATCCTAAAGGAAATCAACCCAACTGATCCTAAAGGAAATCAACCCAAGATATTCATTGGATTCTTTGGCCACCTGCTGTGAAGAGCCGACTCATTGGAAAAGACCCTGATGCTGGGAAAGATTGAAGGCAAATGGAGAAGGGAGCAACGGGGGATGAGATGGTTAGATAGCATCATCCATTCAATGGACATGAATCTGAGCAAACTTTGGTAGACTGTGAAGGACAGGGAAGACTGGCATGCTGCAATCCATGGGGTCACAGAGTCTGACACAATCTAGCAACTGAACATATACACGTACAAACACACACACACACACACACACACACACACTCACTGACTGCAAGCTCACCATCTTGGAAAAGTTTAGTTCATTGTTTCAGGTCTTGAAAAAAATGTAAGACTCAAAAGTTTAATAAAATAACACACATGCGTTATTTCAACACAGGATGAAAAGTGTTTATTCTGTCATATTAACTTCAACATATTTCCACAAAAGAAATGAAATTATTAAGACTGTATTTGATCTTCATCACTTTACTTATCCCTGAACTATCCAGAAGCCAACACCATCAAAACCTTGTGTATCCAATCTGTTGATGCTTTTTCATTTTTATATCACACATATTGTCACTATCAAAACACTGCATATTTCAAATTTCCAAAAGTGCTAACATTGTGTTGTATCATTTGAAATTTGGGTTTCTTTTTCATTCCATATTACATTTTTGAAACCCATTCATGTTGATATATGTCACCTGTAAGAATATACATTTGATCACCCATTCTCCTTTTGATATTGATTTATGAGTTTCTGAGATTTCACTATTACAAATTGCTTTATAATAAGCATTCTTCATTTTCATTTTTGGCTGTGCTGGATCTTAGTTGTTTTTGCATGGGCTTTCTCTAGTTGTGGGGAGCAGTGGCTGCTCTTCATTGCAGTGTGCAGGCTTCTCAATGTGGTGGCTTCTCTTGTTTCAGGGCGTGGACTCTAGATGCATTGTCTTTAGTAACTGAGCACACAGGCTCAGCAGTTGTGGCTCACAGGCTCTAGACTGCAGGCTCAGTAGTTGCTCCTGGGCACATGGAATCTTCCAAATCTGCATTGGCAGGCAGATTTCTATCTACCGTGCCAGCAAGGACATCTGATTTGAATCCTTATGAGATGTATGGAAGGGCCTCTAGTATGTAGATGTATGAGGAGAATCGCTAAGGCACAGAGCAAAGCATCTTCATCTTTATATCACCAAACTGTAAAGTGGTCTTTAGACTGTATACTTTTCCAGGATATTAGAATTTTTATTTACTCACATTCTCAATTCTACTTAGGTCAAAATTTTTAAAATTTCCCATTATTATTGGTATAAAAGAATCCTTCATTTCTGTCTAAATTTTATTCTCTGGATTAGTAATAAAATTGAGCATTATTTTAAACTTTTTTTAAATATTCCATTGCTTTCCACATACATTGTCTACTTGTTTACTAGAATGGTTAATATTTCTTTCTCATTCACTTTTATGGATACCTTTTAACATTATAGTTACCTTTTCCTAGTTGCAGAAGTGAGAAATTCTCTTCTTATACCTTCGAGTGCTATGTGTTGATTTTTGTTTACTTCATGATTACTTTAAGAACTTCTTAAAAAGGAATTATCTTATTTAAGAAATTATTGCCTTCCACATAAGAAAGATAATTTTGCTTTTTATCTTTAGGTCTTAGATCAGACAAGATTACTTTGATGTGTACAATCTGTGACAGGGAATCTTATTATGCTCTTACCTCAGATGGTAAAGCATCTGTCTACAACGCGGAGACCTGGGTTCGATCCCTGGGTTGGGAAGATTCTCTGGGGAAGGAAATGGCAACCCACTCCAGTACTCTTGCGTAGCAAATCCCATGGACGGAGGAGCCTGGTGTCCATGGGGTCGCAAAAGTCGGACACGACTGAGCAACTTCACTTTCACCTTATACAAAGCCAGTTGGTGGTGCTTTAGTCACTAAATCGTGTCTGACTCTTGTGACCCCATGGACTGTAGCAGGCTCCTTTATCCATGGGATTTTCCAGGTGAAAATACTGGAGTGGGTTGCCGTTTCCTTCTCCAGGGTATCTTCCCGACCCAGGGTTTGAACCTCAGTCTCCTGCATTGCAGGTTGATTCTTCATTGAGTTACCAGGGAAGCCAGTTGACCTAGCACCAATTACTGAGTAGCTCATCTTTTTGTGATTTTTGTCTTGTCACCTTTCATACATTGTATCAAGTGGATTTGCTTATTTTAGACTCTTTGCTGACTCTTGTCTAAATTAAATATTACTTAATATTGCGGCTTTAAAATGGGGCTTCCCAGGTGGCGCTAGTGGTAAAGAATCTGCCTGCCAAAACAGGAGCCATTAGAGACACGGGTTTGATCCCTGGGTCAGGAAGATCCCCTGGAGGACATGGCTACCTACTCCAGTATTCTTGCCTGGAGAATCCTATGGAAAGAGGAGCCTGGCGGGCTACATTCGATAGGGTGGCAAAGAGTCAAACACACTGAAGCGACTTGGCATGCACAGATAAGGGATAGATCATGTCCTTTTTCTCTGTTTCCTGTTTCTCAACTTTGACTTAGATAATTTTTGTCAAGATCCAAGACTTTGCCAGTTAATTTGTTGGATAAATTATTTAAGACATTGTTTGCCTATTAATTAACCTATGTATTCCCATTTATTCACTTAACAGATTTTAAAAATCTTGAAACAGTGTTAAATCTTATCAACTTTTTTTTGCATGTATTGAAATGATCATGTGATATTGATTTGCTAATAGATTATTGTATTAATACATTGTTCTGAAATGATCCTAACGTTATCAGGACACACTAATATTTTAATTCATTGCTGGGGTTCATTTACTAGTATTTTTCCATATTCATAAGAAAGATTGGTGAATAATTTTGTTTTCTTCTACTTACATATCTGGTTTTTCTATTTAAATTACATGGGCCTCACGGAATGACCAGATAGCTTTCTTTTTTCACTTTTCCGAGGTGGTTTTGTTTTTTAATTTTTTGTTCACATTAGGCTGTGCTGGGTCTTCACGCTACACGGGCTTTTCTCTGGCTGGGGCCAGCAAAGGGCACTCTCTAGTTGTTGTGCTCAGGCTTCTTCTTGCAGTGGCCTCTCTTACTGCAGACAGGCTCTAGGTGCTGGGGCTTCAGGAGCTGAGGCGCATGGCCTCAGGAGTTGTGACTCCTGGACTCCGGAGCACAAGGTCAATAATTGTGGTGCACAGGCTAAGTTGCTTGGTGGTATGTGGGAGCTTCAAGGATCATGGATTTAACCAGTGTCTCCTGTCATTTTTTTAAACCACTGATTCACCTGGGAAAACTCTAGAACAGTTTTTATCAGGTAAAGATTATGTATTTATTGTTTATTTGAAAGAACTTACCATCTAAGTTAGGACTTCCCTGGTGGCTCAGACAGTAAAGCGTCTGTCTACAATGTGGGAGACCCGGGTTCGATCCCCGGGTCGGGAAGATCCCCTGGAGAAAGGAATGGCAATCCACTCTAGTACTATTGCCTGGAAAATCCCATGGACAGAGGAGCCTAGTAGGCTACAGTCCATGGGGCCACAAAGAGTTGGACACGACTGAGTGACTTCACTTTCACCATTTAAGTTTGTGGGTGAAATAACATTTCTTTTCTGTGGGTGAGAGAGGAAAAGAGGAGAAGATGAGACCTTTTTAAATGATATTCTCTTTAAGTTTTCTATTTCTTCTTGATTCAAGTTTGCAATATAAATATTTCAAAAGTTCTGTCATTAGAGTCTTCCGTTTTTCCTTCTGATTCTTAAATTGCCACTATAACTCTAAATGAAGTCTCCTTTTTTCATTTGCTAATCCTGATTGCTTGAGCTTCTTTAACTTCTCTTAATAGCCTTGATTAAAATTTTCTATTTTATTTTTCGTTTCAAAAAACAAGCTTTTATTTTCAGCCTTTTTTTGCTTCCCTGTTTACTCTCTTATTATTTTTTTTGTTTTTGTATTTATAACTTCTGTCTTTCATCTATTAAATATATTACCTTTATTTTTACCTTCACCTAACCTTCTTAAGCTTTAGCAACACAGGAACCATGAAATTCCAGATGTTCAAGCTGGTTTTAAAAGGCAGAGGAACCAGAGATCAAATTGCCAACATCCGTTGTATCATCGAAAAAGCAAGAGAATTCCAGAAAAACATCTTTGTCTGCTTTATTCACTATACCAAAGCCTTTGACTGTGTGGATCACCATAAACTGTGGAAAATTCTGAAAGAGAGGGGAATACCAGACCACCTGACCTGCCTCTTGAGAAATCTGCATGCAGGTCAGGAAGCAATAGTTAGAACTGGACATGGAACAACAGACTGGTTCCAAATTGGGAAAGGAGTACATCAAGGCTGTATATTATCACCCTGCTTATTTAACTTGTATGCAGAGTACCTCATGAGAAATGCAGGGCTGGATGAAGCACAAGCTGGAATCAAGATTTCTGGGAGAAATATCAATAACCTCAGATATGCAGATGACACCACTCTTATGACAAAAAGTAAAGAAGAACTAAAGAGCCTCTTGAGGAAAGTGAAAGAGGAGAGTCAAAAAGTTGGCTTAAAGCTCAACATTCGGAAAACTAAGATCATGGCATCTGGTCCCATCACTTTATGGCAAATAGATGGGAAAACAGTGGAAACAGTGTCAGACTTTATCCAAAATCACTGCAGATGGTGACTGCAGCCATGAAATTAAAAGATGCGTAATCCTTGGAAGGAAAGTTCTGACCATCCTAGACAGCACATTAAAAAGCAGAGACATTACTTTGCCAACAAGGATCCATCTAGTCAAGGCTATGGTTTTTCCAGTAGTCATGTATGGATGTAAGAGTTGGACTATAAAGAAAGCTGAGCACCAAAGAATTGATGCTTCTGAACTGTGGTGTTGGAGAAGACTCATGAGAGTCCCTTGGACTGCAAGGAGATCCAACCAGTCCATCCTAAAGGAGATCAGTCCTGGGTGTTCATTGGAAGGACTGATGCTAAAGCTGAAACTCCAATACTTTGGCCACCTGATGCAAAAAGCTGACTCATTTGAAAAGACCCTGATGCTGGGGGAGGATTGAGGGCAGGAGGAGAAGGGGATGACAGAGGATGAGATGGTTGGATGGCATCACCGAATCTATGGACATAGATTGGGTATACTCTGGGGAGTTGGTGATGGATAGAAAAGCCAGGCAAGCTGTGGTCCATGGGGTTGCAAAGAGTGGGACTTGACTGACTGACTGAACTGAACTGAACTGAAGCTTCTTAAGATTAGCTGTAGCTCATATATTGCATATTTTTCTATCTCAAGAATATATTCCAGTAAGTGTTTTGATAATTACCCCTCTAACCATGCCTCACACATTTTGATATGTAATTTTTGCTGCCTTTAATTTTTATTTTATTTTTTTTTAATTTTAAAATTTATTTATTATTATTTTTTAAATTACAATACTTTGGGATTTCCATTGTGTTTTCTTCTTTAACCTAAGTGTTTACCATGTGTGTATGTGTGTGTATTTCTATGTATATGATTGTTCTTATTTTTCTTTACTCCTTTGTTATTGATATCTTCTTATTGTTGTCAGGTTTCCCTGGTGGCTCAGATGTTAAAGCATCTGCCTACAATGCGGGAGACCTAGGATCAATCCCTGGGTTGGGAAGATCTCCTAGAGATGGAAATGGCAACCCACTCCAGTATTCTTGCCTGGAAAATCCCATGGACGGAGGGAACCTTGAAGGCTATAGTCCATTGGGTGGCAAAGAGTTGGATAAGACTTAGAGACTTCACTTTTTAATACGAAGTGAATTGTTTTGGAATGGAGACTTCCCCCTATGACTTATGCTGATTGATTTTTTTATCCATTTAATTGGAGAAGGCAATGGCAACCCACTGCAGTACTCTTGCCTGGAAAATCCCATGGACAGAAGAGCCTAGTAGGCTGCAGTCCATGGGGGTCACTGAGTCAGACACAACTGAGCGACTTCATTTTCACTTCACTTTCATGCATTGGAGAAGGAAATGGCAACCTACTCCAGTTTTTCTTGCCTGGAGAATCCCAGGGATTCTGTTGCTGGGAGGGATTGGGGACAGGAGGAGAAGGGGATGACAAAGGATGAGATGGCTGGATGGCATCATCAACTCGATGAACATGAGTTTGAATGAACTCCAGTAGTTAGTAATGAACAGGGAGGCCTGGCGTGCTGGGATTCATGGGATCAGAAAGAGTCAAATACGACTGAGTGACTGAACTGATAGTTATGCATTTTAATACCTGAGTAGATTACTGATTTTGACTTATATTTGGCATGCTGTTTTTCTCTTAGATTTCCCTGGGTTAGTTTCCTTCTTTTTTTTTTTTTTTAATACTTTCTGCTATAATGATAAAGTTCTTCTTAACCCTTTTTGTATGCTTTGCTTGTATGAATTCATCAATTGTACTTCTATTATTTTAGTAGTTACATGTTTTAGATATACATTTAGGTATATAATTACCATGTAACAAATTCTATGTCTCTGCTTTTATTTTTTGTTTATTTTTATCAATATCTCTTTTTTTTTTTCATCTAGTGTTTGTAGGAAACAGGGGAAGAAAAAGGAGTGGAACTGGCCTGTGTCACTTAGCAACACATCAACCCACTTTCAACAGATGAGCTTCCTGAGGTGGAGCCTATACTTTTAAACTTCAGATTTTTCTAACAAATTTAAAGTAATTTAGTGTCTTTCCTCCTCTCAAACATGACCTCATATATATTATATCTATCTAGAGGTTTAGTTTCGGTTTTTTTTAAAAAAGAAATAAAAATCCAACAAAAATTACTTATTTTAAATCAAATGTACCACACATTCTTCTCACAATTACTTCTTGCATCCTGTTCCTTCCATCCAGATACACTTTTTGTTTGCTAAAGTAAATGCTCCAGGCTTCCTTCAGCCAAAGTGTATGGGTGAAAAATTCCATTCGCTGTTCATGTGTTAATAATGTTCCCTAGCATCCTTACTCTTGAGTAATAGTTCAGGATACATGTTATAGTAAGTTTGGTGTCTTTTTCTTCTGCATTTTGAAGCTATTGCCTCATTGTCTTCTGTGCCCTATTGCTTCTCAAGAAATGACTTCTCTCATTCTAATTATCAGATAATTTGCTTTTCTCCCAGGGAAGTTTTAAGATTTTCTTTTTAGGCATGGTTTTATAAGTAAAATACATTTGTCAAGATATGGAGTTGGTTCATTTTTATCCTTCTTAACTATCTCATTTTGTAAATTAGGATCAATACTTCAGTCTGGAGATTTCTAAGTAATTATCTCTTTAAATATTGTTATTTTCTTTTCTGAAAATTTTATGGGAAAAAAGTTTTAAGTCAGACCATTCTCCAAGTCTGTTATAATGCTGACATCAGAGTTTCCCTTCTTTATCTTTCTTTTACATGCTCCAGGTCGCATCCTCAGTACTTCTTATTAATG
Source organism: Nanger dama (assembly GCA_917880005.1). NCBI lineage: Eukaryota > Metazoa > Chordata > Mammalia > Artiodactyla > Bovidae > Nanger > Nanger dama. Next base: position 1,214,814 of record CAKJTW010000043.1, on the reverse strand, counting down.
CTTTCTTTAGCTCTTCCAACATGATGCCCATCCAGTTTACTCAGGTTTTTTTGTTTTTTTATTGTTATATAATTTTAAAGGCTACAATTTTTTTTTCTTTTCTAAGATTTCTCTTCAGTACTTTTTAATATCCACATGAATTTTATTCTTAACCATTGTTTCAGTATTAAAATTATTTGGTTTTTTTCTTTCATTCATGCATTCCAAGACCTTAAATGTACATACTTAAGTCTTTTCAGATTACTCAAACATAATTAGGTTACTAGATTGTTTGATGATCGTCTTTCATGTTGCTTTTTGTTCTTTGTATGTTTTGAAATTGCATTGTGTTCTCTTCAGTGTTCCTTTCCTGGTTTCTTTTTTGGCTTTGTTTAAGATTTTCTTCCTCACCTTTCCATGTGTGATGGTTTTACAGTTGTCTCTACATGCCATGCTTTTTTATTGGCAGCCAAAGCTCTCATAATGCAAGGGTATTATGGATAACTCACTAAGCTAGTGGGGCTTGGCCCAGCTTTGGTGAAACAATTATTTGTGCTTCCTTCTAACCTTTCAGGCAAAAACTTAACGTTTGCTTCTGACTGTGGATGGCCTGACCTAACTTTCTTTTTCACTCACTGAACGCAGCTGTGTTCTTCATCCATTTGACCCTCAGGAAATGAATTCATGACCACTTCTGCTTGTTTGTCATCCTGAAACTCAGTAGGCCTGTGGATTAAACTGCACTTATTGGTTTGTGCTTTTATTCTGTTTCTGATATTCAGAGATGTGTATCTTACTTTTGGTTGTAGCTATGTTTTTAGAAAATATATGTGATGTATCATCCATCTTTGCTGTGGTGTTTGGAGGAAGAGTAGAGGGACTATTTCACATAAACTGCCAATGCCAACTAAACAACATAAACTGCCAGCATTGAACAGCAATCTCACTGAACAGCAATCTCATTGCAGGCAACTTTATATGAACAAATTCCATCAGAAGCAGTCTAATCTCAATATGAGCTTTACATGAAAGTAGTAAAGCATCAGTCCTTCTCTCACTGTTACGGTTCTGGGTACCACTTGTTAAATTGGGGAGGATCACATGCAACATGATTGCAGAGTATTGAAATTAGTTTCTTTAATCCACTTGCATCTTGATGTCTAAAATTTTGGGAGGTGTTTTAAGCATGTGCCATAATATTCAGTTCAGTTCAGTCGTGTCCAACTCTTTGCAACCCCATGAATCACAGCATGCCAGGCCTCCCTGTCCATCACCAACTCCCGGAGTTCACTCAGACTCACATCCATCAAGCCATAATATTACAATTAGTCTTTTCTCCTGGTAAAATATATATATCCTTGTGTTAGATATGAATTTAAGCCTTGTGTGTGCTAGTCAACTCAGCTGTGTCTGACTCTTTGTGGCCCCACAGACTGTAGCTCTTCTGTCCATGGGATCTTCGATGCAAGAATGCTGGAGTGAGTTGCTATTTTCTCTTCCATGGTGTCTTCCCAACCCAGGAATTGAACCTGTGTCTCCTGCTTGCCAGGTGAACTCTTTACCATTGAGCTACCTGTGTGATCCCTTGCGTGCATGCTAAGTTGCTTCAGTCACGTCCAACTCTGTGACCCCATGGACCATAGCCCATCAGGCTCCTCTGTCCGTGGGATTCTCCAGGCAAGAATACTGGAGTGGAGTGGGTTGCCGTTCCTCCTGCAGAGGATCTATCCAACATAGGGATTGAAGCTGGATCAGTGCAGGCAGATTCTTTACTGTCTGACTCACCATTTCCCATAATTTAAGCATCATGGGTCACTTATATCCTACCGCTTTATTGTGAATCAGTTTGTCAAATTCTTTCCTGAGATTAAGTTTTAATTAGAAGGACAGAGAATATGAGGACATGTTCTGTCTAGAGTGTAGATCTGGATGATAAGCTCTGTTGTTTGGAAGAATGTGGCCTTGAAGTCAGAAAGTGGGAGGTGCTGCTGCTGGCAGCGGTGTGATCTTGGAGAGTTTTTCAACTTCTGTGAAGTTCAGTTTTCTTCATCTCTAAAATGGAATCTTTGTGACAATTACATGATCTGATATATGTAGTAGCACTGGACACAGAGTTGGTACTCAACAAAAGTTAGCTGAAAGATAGTTAAAAAGAAAACAACAACAACAACAGGAAAGTAGAACCTGAATCTCCAAAAGGTTTCCAAAGTCATTTACCTAGTTTCATCCTTGTTGGTCACAATTTCTATAAAGTTCATCTGCATAAATAAATTAGCTCCTATCTCTGCAAAATTAAGTATCTGGTTATTAATTTGGGGGATATATTTTAGGTGTGAAGATCTTATAATCATGGCTTCGGAGAAAAGCATTCAAATCAGATAAGCTTCAATTAACAACTGAAGTCAAAGAGTCTGAACCAATTTTTTGTCATCGCACATTTATAATTTTCAGTGGAGACTGTGAACTAACACATCTGCAAAGAGAAAAACAAATCACTTTGCAGAACGGCTTACCAGGCAACAAAGGGCAACTGAGTTTGTTGCTTGCTACAGGTGTTTGCTTTTATTACTCCTGAGAGAAATATGCCCAGAACACTGTCATTGAACTAAATCTTAAATTACACATACAGATGATTAAAGTCCACAAATTAGCCCCAAGACCCAGAATACTCTTATGAAAATCTCACAATTATTTCCATGGCATCAAAACTGAGCCCAAAGGACAATAATAACCATAATTTATATTTTCCAAGTTCTTGCAGCTTTCCAAAGCACTTTTATAGACATTGTCTGCCTTGAGCCTCACAATAAATGAATAAAGTAGACACTACAACCTCTAGTACACAGATAAGGAAACTGAGGTTAAGAGAGGTGAAATGATTTTCCCAAGTAATTTGAAGCTCATTCAACTGTGGCATAGTTGGCAGAGTTCCAGTGCCAAGTACAGTGTCATCCACACTGTGGTGTCTCCATTTTTATTGCAGGCTATGAGTAAGATTTGCTGAACTGAGAGTTATACAGTATATTCAAAATCATATGCTCAGGATTTTTAGAACATATTATAGACTACAATTAAAATGCATGTTTTTGGCATATAATGAAAACCAGAGATTTCTAAATCCCTGTTTGCTGTGAAACTGTTTTATCTTTTTTATTTTAGAGCTTCCTAGCACTTTGCAACATGCTGAATAGCTAACCAGTAATGAAAGCAATTTGTAAATGTAATCTTGTATGATACCACAAAACCAAGCAACAAGAAAGAAAAGACTCTTCCTTACTGTTAATAAGTGTAACATGTCCTGATACGTCCAGAATTAACTTATGAGACATCAGATTCTGAGCTCAAATAGCTACACCAAAGGCTTAAGCAGATGGCTTGCCTTAGCAACAAGTTCAGATTCTTTTGGTTAAAACATTGCACTTGTATGTCAGCATGTTTGAGATATAACTTAGTTCCTCTTGAGCAAAGGGACTTTTGTAATATTTGTAGCGGCATGTCTCTCTATGAATTTATTTTAGCTCTTCAGTGGGTTTCAAAATTATTTGTATGATTTTAAATGAGGTGCTCTGATCTGAAGAGTCATAAAAATCACTTCTGTCTCTACTATCCTTTCCCTATTATGTGAGTTACTCACCTTGGCCTTATTCGCCTACATTTCTTTCTACTGTGTCCTTCCATATGCCAATGTTCCTGTGATGATAAGTGTCAATGTTAATCTGAGAAAAATATGCCTGGCACACCCTAAAAAGATAAGTCCACCACTCCACCTGGCCACCAACCTCCGCACACCCATCCACCATCCACCAACAATCAAGCAGAAAAATTACGAAGCAAACTATTTCATTTTTCAGCTAACTCAGTTATGTCACCTAGGGAAAATACTATTACCTGCATCACATTTTAAGTAAGACTGCATTATGATTTTCATAGACCTTAAGCAGGTTTGTCTTCTTGGGCTCTTTTATTCATAAGAATATGTTTTAAATGTTATTTTATGGCTGTTGGTATAAAGATGACTATATTGATATGATATATCAAAACCCTGTATACCTACAAGTTTATGTTTTTCTTCTGATTTTAAAATAAATTATTTTTGTGATCATCTGTGAGTCCTAGGCACTAATGAATAAGTCAACCCTGACTTCAAGGCCATGTAATCCTAGGAAAGCCTCATATTTAGAAAAAAAAAATGAATGTAAGAAAGTTTTCCCTGAAAACCTCTATTAATATTGACACTCTTCTTAATGTTCATGTTATATGAAAAGTGTCTGGAGCTTCTTCAGCTTCCAAGAAGTTGGCATCTCGTGCCAGTGAAATAAAGATCAAAAATAATTAATTTGACTAATTTCCACAAGAATTAGCCTAACATATATTGAGAGCTTATAACATTCTGAGACTACACTAATACCTCTATTCATCATTCCCTTTAATCTTATTATTACTCCAAGAAATAGATGTTATTATTACTTCTACAACCAAATATCAGAAGAACAAAGTAATAGATCCAGTGTTCTACAGGAAGTAGATGGTAGAAGCAAGATCTAAACTAATATTTGAGCCTTGACCACAATATTAATCATAGTTGGTCTTCAATATATTGTTTTTATGATTATAATGTATTAGCATTACTATTACAGTGTAATGTACAAATTCTTCCCTTAATATTCATTGCTAAAATGGGAAGAGATAATCCGTTTCCACTGTTTCATACCATAAAGAAAAACCAGGCTATCTAATTTAGCCTGATTTTAATCCATCCTCCTCCCTACACACATACACATAGATGTGTGTGTGAACCTGCACATCACACCCCTCAGACATGTATTTTGTAGGAATCTTCATAAAATATGTAGTCTCTCCTTCTTTTAGTTCAACAAATGTCTTCAATTCAATTTCCAGACCCTATAGTGCTATGCTTAAGTTACTTGGTCCAAAACTTTGCAACCCCATGGATTGTAGCCCACCAGCCTGCTCTGTCCATGGGGATTCTTCAGGGGAGAATACTGGAATAGGTTGCCCTGCCTTCCTCCAAGGGATCTTCCTGACCCTATTGTAGGCACAAATAATGTAAATGTGAGAACAGCATACCAAGAAAAACAAATCTTCTTAATAAACAGTAACATTTTCTTCTTAATGAAGAATACTTTTTCATTATTTCAACTAAGGAGTCACATCTGGTCTCAACTCTATCGATATCCACACTCTTTAGCTCCAGGCAACCTCTATTCAGCTAAAAATGATGTGTATTTAAGAGAATTGCATGTTACTTGCCAATATGAAAAGAGATGATAATGCAAGTGGGCAGATTGGTAAGTGTGGTGGATAAAGAACTGTCACAAGCTAGTGGCCTGAGTTTTACTCTAACTCTTTAGACTAGATGATATCCTTCTGATCTGCATCAAAAGAAGCACTGTGGGCAGCCTTGAAAGCTAACATGCAGTCAGCTATGCCTAAACCTGTTTTTATTCAAAATCTTTTTTTTGCTCCAATTCATATACATTTTTTCTTAGAAGATATTACTATGCTTAAGAGGTTCTTAGCAATATCACTTAACTTTGGAAGGTGGAAAATGGTCAAATACTTGTCATTTTGCTAAGGGTCAACATGTAAATCTTGAACCTTAGCAAAATGACAAGTGACATATTTAAACGGAACAGGGGTAAATTCAGATTGTATTCATTAAATGCCTTGAATATGTATTAAAAGATAGTTGTGCATTAAGCATCTGAATTGATCTGTGAAGCTGTTTTACTTTATAGAATCCGTCCCTGAACAAACACTGCTGGTACACAGACGTCACTATCCTAGGGTGTGTTAAGGTAACCAAAAAGCAACATTATGCCAATTGTACGCATTTCCTCTTTCTATTCGTGCCCATGCAGGTGGGGGCATCCTGCCTTTGGAGCAGGGAAGTCCTAAGTTAAAATAAAAACTGTGCAGGCAACTATGGTATTCTACACAAGGAGTAACTAAGTATTGTCTAGGTTCTACAGACTCATTTCCTCTCTGAGCCATTTGTAGAGTTTCTTCCATAATCAGATTTATTTTAAGACTTTCCAACTATAAATCGGAGTAAAACTTAACAGGGAATGGACTGGAAAAATTAGAATACGAGGAGACTGCAGTGGTTTTCCAAACTGTAAATCCTTTTGTGTTGAATGATTTGATTGTAGTCTGAGGCCTGAGCTGAAAAACCTGTGGTTTATACTTTTAGAAGGTCTAATCTGAAAGGCAGGGCTACTGCCCCATATTCTCTAAAGAAACAGACAGCCACAGGGGCCACTTTGAAGAGTACCCTCAGCACAGGATGTGCTTTATGGTCAGTCTTGCCATCTTCTTTAGTAACTGATAATTGATAATTGAGATCCAATCATCTTGATAATTCTGGATTCTTATCCTACCTGGCTGACTATAAAAGCTCATATTTTGTAATACATAAGAATATTGAAATTACTTGGATTTTGGACGAAATCATACTATAAATGCTACTAGATACATAGATTTTACCAAGGTAACTAGGAATTTGAATGGGCTTCCCTGAAGGCTCAGCAGTAAAGAACCCACCTGCAGGGCAGGAAACGCAGGTTGGACTCCTGGGTCTGGAAGATCACCTGAAGGATGAAATGGCTGCCCATCCCAGTAGTCTTGCCTGGAAAATCCCATGGATAGAGGAGCCCAGCAATCTACAGTCCAAAGGGTCACACAGAGTCAGACACGACTGAGCACATACTCATAGGCATTTGAAAATGTATGTGTGAGTAGAGTATTCAATTTTTAGCCATCGTGTGCAGTGTGGCCTGTGTGTGATGCACTGTGCTGTTAGTTTATCTGCAATCTTCAGACGTTGCTTAAGTTTATACCACAAGAAAATTGCTGAGCTAGACCCCTTGTTACTGCAAAAAGAAGATGAAGAAGAAAATTGGATTTGATAAAGCATGAAGCACAAATCAGGGCAAAACAACAAAAGAACAAGAAAGAAAACCAGAAAAATAAAGTGAGAAAAATTATGTAAATTAGTATCAAAAAGAGATCACATTTCAAAAGAATTCTTAATCCAAGAAAGTCATCAGACTCCCTCCCCTCTTGTTCCTCCTTTTGATTCATGTCCCCAACTCCCTCTGTCCTGCACAGTGTTTTAGGGTCTGTCCAGGAATCCTGTGACTGCCCAGAGCTTTTTGGTCGGAATTCAGCTTTCCCTCCTCTGCTCTCATGATGTATTTTTTAATTGCTTGTGACACAGTGATTTATGTATGCTTTTCTTTCTCCACTAAATGGAAATGAAAGAGTTATGCCACTGTGGACCAAAAAAAAAAAAAAATTTGAACACAAAAATTATTTTGAGTTCCTGAAATTTCCCATCAGCCTAAAGGTAGAACCTCCCAAAAACTTAAAGGGGAAAAATTGCCTGCTTGGGAGCGATCAAAAAATTTGACTCTTATCACTAGAGATGAGCAATCCCCATATCACACCTAAAAGATATTGTCGCAAAACTGTATCGTCCATCTATTCTCCTAAGGGCCCATTTATCTTCCCTTAAAGTCATTTATTTTCCCATAAATGTCCTTCTTCATCTCCTCTTCTCCTATTAAGATTCATGCCCCAAATTCTAAATACCTCCTTGAGTCACATTTTTCTGTGAATTCTCATTTATCTTTTCTCTTGCTAATCTGTCTTTTGTCAGTTTAATTTGCAAGCACTCAAGACATAAACATAAGAGGATAGAAGAAAAGATTTTCCTCTCTGACAAAAGGCATAGAAAAAAGATTTTCCTCCCTGACAAAAGCCATCTCTGTTGTCCCTAAGCGCCAGGGTCGTGGTAGATGCCCAATACAGTTTTGCTGAAGTGAAATCAACTTAAATGTACTGAACTGAAATATATACTAAATTAGTGACCAAGTATTCACAAGCTTGTGAAAAGAAAAAGTACAACCTGCACTTAAGAGGGAATTGAATCAAATGAGTTTTTTAAAAAGACTTTATACCAGACTAATGAGAGTTTCTTTAAGGGCTGGGCCTGAAGTAAATATGAATGAAAAAGGGTCGTGAGTGCATGCTAAGTCACTTCAGCCGTCTCTAACACTTTGCAACCCTATGGAATGTAGCCTCCAGGCTCCTCTGTTCATGCGGACTCACCAGGCAAAAACACTGAAGTGGGTTTCTGTGCCCTCCTCAAGAAGACCTTTCTGACCAAGGGGTTGAACTCATGCCTCTTATGTCTTTCACATTAGCAAGCAGGCTGTTTACCACTAGCATCCCCTGGGAAGCATTACAGGATGATAAATCAAGAGTCTAACTTATAAATTGACCTTTGCCAAACTAGACTAAAATCTGCACTGGGCTTGTCATCGTGTATTTATATGTTCTTTGTATTTTTATGTTCATGCAGTGTGGTAGTTTTGCATGGTGACCGACTAGGTAAGGCTAGTTTGCTGACAGGATAGTAGGTAAGAATCCCAGTGTCACTGTCTTTTGAGGAGAAATTATTCATATACTAGGAGAAATCAGAAATTTATCAGTCAGAAAATCACAGTGAACTCAGCAGCAAAGTCTGCAGGCAGGGAGTTGCTTTTTCTCATCATTCAGGCTTAGGTTCTGATGTTGATTTTGTTAACTCTGCGAGAACAGCTTCAGATCTTGACCACAAACTCTTGATTCATTGTCATATGAGCTTAACCCTTTCCTGTACTTCCTGAATCTGATGCCTGAAGATTAAAAGGTCTAAAGACCATCAACGCTGAGGTTACTGAGATGTGGAACCATCCCCAAGGCTCAGAGAAGATACATGGAGAGGTTTCCAGGATGTAAGGGAACTACAAGCCAGGATAAAACACCTCTCAGATTTGTGTTCCTCACAGGAGGTCTAAGCCAAAAGATATTAAAAGTGCAAAAGCTGTTTGACCTGGTACTTATGTACCTTTCATCACTACAGATGTTAATCTTGCTAATTTCATCACAGCATCTAGCACTTTTATGGTGAGATAATAAAGAGCATGCGTAATGACAGAATAAATGCTTTTCCCCAGTGGAGCAAACTAATGGCAGTAAGCAGCATATTGATTCTAATGGGAATGGGACATAGTGTTTGGGACACATCCGTCTTGAAATAGCAGACAAGCAAGTGATTTTAATAATTTCAACAAAATATGCTCCTGCTTTCTCTCCCTTGCCTTTCTCCTCCTTGCATCTCTGGGTTTGCTCCAGGAGAACCCCATGGCTAGACAGGCCTCCCCTCCACTTTGCCCAGCCGAATGGATCCAAGTCTTATACCCTCCACCTTCCTCTGTCTTCCTCCACGAAGCCATACTTGGCCCTTTTTACTTAGTTAACTGTCATCAGTTATTTTAGGATGTGAATATTCTGCTTTATCCCATTTTCTAATTATTCCTTTTGTGTGTCTTTTTTTTGCCAAAATACTAGTGCCTTAATAGCAGGAAGTATATAGGCAAAACACCCAGGTAGTCCTATATATCTTGATATGAGTAGAAATAAAAACTTATCTGTCAGTATAAAATCCAATCTAGTCTAATTCTCCTAATTTTTAAAGAATTATGGGTGAATTCTTACATAATATGTATACCTCGGGCTTCCCTGGTGGCTCAGATGGTAAAGAATTTGCCTGCAATGTGGATCAAACTTGGGTTTGATCCCTGGGCTGGGAAGATTCCAGGAAGAGGGCATGGCAACCCACTCCAGTATTCTTGCATGGAGAATCCCCAGGAACACAGGAGTCTGGCGGGCTTCAGTTCATGCAATCACAAAGACTCAGACAGGACTGAGGGACTAAGCACATGTACTAAACACATGTACTATCCTATTTTTACTATAATAATGGTTAATCACCTTAGGAGAGCCCCACATACACACCATTTACTACTTTCTGTACCTGAAATACTTCCCATGCCCGACTTTTTCTATTACTACTGCCATTACTATTATGTAACTATTTCGACCATCACCACCACCAAGGCCATCACTACTATTACTGCTAAGACTTTTCTTTCAGGTGTCAGCCTTATCCAGTGTCCCAGACAGGGTGAGTCCTCAAAATCAGTGCTTTCCTACCAGCCTAACATGAACTATTAATAAAGTCAAGTATTAACCTCCTCCACCTTCTGTTGATCTCATCTGCTAATCATGTATCATTATATACCATCACATGGAATTGTGTGCCTTGACAGGAGAAATGCTCTGAACCCTGCTCTAACCACCACCCTCACTCTCTCTTTCTGGTATAGATCATAATTATCTCTGTGATTCTTTCATGCCAGGCAATAACATGAAGACAGGGATTCACCTCCTTGCACAGTGCAGATCACCATGCTTAGCAGTATTTGGCACACACAAATACCAGTCCATATGTGTTGAATGACTACATAAATTGGCCACATCTGCTGTCCTTCTCATAGCCACTGTAAAGATGATGGGAATTGTTTGGGTTCTATCCCGTTGTCTGGAGAGTTTTGAGTGACAGAATCAGAGAAGTAGATCTGATGGGTCTCAGACGGCAGGGGGTTTCCAGAAACAGCTGGGCTGTCGAGAAAGACAAAGAGTTATAAGAGATAAGTGGAGACTGAAAAGATGTCAGAAAGCATTAAATTAAGCATTGGTCAATAACAGTGTTGTGCTTAGCTTGTCATAATAGATGACAGAGTAAACGTTTTGGTTTGGGGGTGGGTGAGAGAGAGGAGGTGAATTTTAAACAAAGGAAACAAAGAAAGACACAGAAAATGTACATTAAGTTTCTCAATACTGCAGTGGAGATCTAATTTTATATATAGAGAGAGAGAGAAAGAGAGAGGAAAAATATATAATTTACATACTATAAAAATTCACCCTTTCTAGTATACAGTTCTATGATTCTGACAAGCACAAAGAAATGTAAATACCACACAATCATAATAGGCATTTCCAACACCTCCAAAATTTCCCTCAATCCTCTTTCTCAATATCCTTCTTCCATCCCCATTGATCTGCTTTCTGTCACCATTGCTTGACTTCCTAAGAATGTTATATAAATGAAATCAAACAATATGTGGGCTTTTGAGCCTGGCTCACTTCACTTTGCACAATGCATTTGAGATTCGTCTATGCTGTTGTATGTGTTGGTAGTTCATTTTCTACTTTATTTTGTTTTATTTTTGCTGAGTACTATTCCATTGTGTGGATATATGGCAGCTGATTCACCAGTTGATCGAACTTTGGGTTATTTTCAGTTTGACTATCATGAGGAAAGCTACTAGAAAAATGTGTGACCAGGATATTTTAGTGAATGTGTTTTCATTTGCATTCGGTAAATATCTAGGAATGGGATTGCTGGATCATAGGGTGAGTGTTATGTTTACCTTTACAAGAAATTGCCACTCTATTTTCTGAAATTCTACCTAAATTTTAGTTTCTTAAATTGCTAATATCCTATCTTTGTGGATAACTATTTGTAAGGCTAAGGTCTTGCAGATGGCACATGACTGTTGTAAGAAAAAAATAAGATGCACAGATTTAATGGGAAAGGAAAACATAGACTACACATGAAAGTATATGTTTGAGGTATCTTATCTTCTGATCTGGCCTTACAGTCTGTACTTTGAAGACATGTCAGGGTGAAATCAAGGTGGGGCAATGCTGCCTATCAGCTCCATTTGGAAGCACCCCTTGCCCCACTCCTGGATCCACTTCTCATATCTTATACATACCTCCTAGCTCCATACACAAGTCTGACTCTGGGTTCTATCAAAGGGATTGAGAATGTAATTCTAAAAACTTGATAGATGCCAAGAAAAAAGCAATCATGGCTCTCTGTTGACAGCATTAACAGTGTCCTGGAGGCTCTTTAAGGGGTGGGCGGGGGTGGGGGGTCGGGGGGGGTTGACTAGGAAAGAAAGTCTTACTCAAAATACATTTTTTTTTTCTCCTGGCACATTTCCTGAATCCAGCTGGAACTGGAGAAGCATGTGCCAGAATGCAATTTAGAGAAGTGTTCATGTTTGTGAGTGTTTCAGCTCTGACTGGAACCAGAAAAATAGCCGATGTCTGGACTGTGAATGAGTTTCCCCCCCCCCCGAGCCTTCCAAACCAGCTTTACAGTATTATTTGCCCAGTGTTATTGTCATCCCACACTCTAGCTCCAGCTCTCCTAATATAGGCTTTCAGAAAGGTGGAGTCTACTTACATTAATTCTAAGATTAGAGAAAACTGCAGTATAGAACAAAAAACACTTCTCTGCTTCCGGTTGCTGACACTATCAGAACTTCATATGAAATTTATAAGGCAAATGCCTTCAGGAAGAAGAGAAAAGGATTTAAGGAACCGATAAATCCTGTCCCTGGGGATCTGGGAGCCCTAAATTGGTTTACAGTACTTCCTATGACTTGAGAGAGTAAATGAGCCTCTGACCATGTGTCGGATTTTTAAATGGCAGGGGCTATACAGGGCTCAGATTATTCAGTAATGATAGAGTCCTTTAAAATAACTTTTCACATAGTGAAAATAGCACTCTTGACGAGGAGCCCTTCACGAACACTGATTGAGAGTCATACTTTAGTCACCACACATGACCTATCGTTTATGACTTGCAGAGCACAGCTGTTTGTGACTGATCTCTGATGAATTGTCTTAATAGGAGAAGTTGAGCAAGAAACTTACAGGCTTATTGCTCATTAATTCCTTCTTCAAACTCTGTAAGAGATGCAAGAAGCTGCCCAGAATTTAGTACCCACAGACTAGCAGTCATAGACCTCAGGAAAAGCGGATAAGCACAGAGAAATGAAGCCATTTAGAGTCTGTCAGAGAACAGTGAATTTCAAAAACAACCCTTCTGTTTCATTAAAAATTTATTTATTCAAGTTTAATGTACTTTGAAATGATTTGCATTTTATAAAGAACAGAATATATTTTCATAATATTTTATCAAGGAAACACCAACCCAGAAAGGTTACTTATACACTGTGACAATGTCAATTGGGTTATGCCCTAAATTTGACAGGCTAGAGTATTAAATTCATGTTCCTTAAATTACTCATGATAACATCTTACCTTTATAATATAACATGGCTTTTGATCAAAGTCCTCTTATATACACCTTGCACTTCAAGCTCATTTACTCTGAATATACACAGTCTTAATTCCTATCAAAGAAATACATGTAATAGTTTACTGAAAGTGCACATAGTGAGAGAGAGAAATTGAATTTTTTCTTCTATAATAATTTTAAATGCTAAAGGATCTGTCATGCAAAATCTAGGCTTACAGAATTACAGTTCCAGCTTTCTGACAAGTAACTTTTGTTAGCAAGTCACATTGTATTTTTCTAAAATATTTTATAGTCCATTAAAGTAGTTATAACATGTTAGACTATTGTGGGAATTTAAATAGCTTAATTTAGTTGTCTGTAAACTCTGGCTCATGGTCCCATCACCTGTTTTTGTAAATAAAGCTTCACTGGACCCCGGGTGCTTCCATTCATTGAAGCAGTGTATATGCCTGCTTCCCTGCTGTTGTGACAGAGTTGAGTACTTGCAACAGAGATCATATGGCCCACAAGCTTAGACCACTTACTATTTGACCTTTAAGAAAAATTTTGCCAAGCCATAATTGCCTATACCCTACATCTTACTAAAAAAAAACAAACCAACACAGTATAATTAGCATTTTCATTACTCTTTGAGACAAGGGAATTATCATATCAATTAATTCCAAAATATGGAAGAAATAACTATCAAATTTCCAGAAATACGTTCTGGCTTGCTTTACACTGATATATATGTGAGAAAATATCCTTCATCCCTTGGTGCTAAAATGAGACAGAACTAACATGTCTGATAAGAAAGGAACATTGACTCTATGGTCTTTCTCAGAGACTCAAATATAAAAAGCTTAGGGAACCTACAGCTACCTAGTATTTAATGAATTTAAACATTACTTAGAGAATTAAGTTATTGATCAAAAAGAGTAAAGGACTTCAAAAGAAGCTAAGCATGTGTAATGAAACATCTTCCCCATCCTTACCATAAAAATTTCCACTAAGGAGGCCTATGAAATAAATCAACCACACAACTCTCCTTGTAATCTCTCTGTTTTTTCAGTTTAGTGATGACAAAAAGAAGCATCAGACATTGAAAGAGCATTTAGACTGTTCCTCAGTCAAGTTGTCAGCTGACAGCTTTCTTGAAAGGAAACTTAGGACCGTACTGTAAGAAAGCCCATAGAAAAGCCCATAGAAGCATTTACTCCAAGGTAACCTCAGATATGCAGATGACACCACCCTTATGGCAGAAAGTGAAGAGGAACTAAAAAGCTTCTTGATGAAAGTGAAAGAGGAGAGAGAAAAAGTTGGCTTAAAGCTCAACATTCAGAAAACGAAGATCATGGCATCTGGTCCCATCACTTCATGGAAAATAGATGGGGAAACAGTGGAAACAGTGTCAGACTTTATTTTGGGGGCTCCAAAATCACTGCAGATGGTGACTGCAGCCATGAAATTGGAAGAAAAGCTATGACCAACCTAGAAAGCATATTCAAAAGCAGAGACATTACTTTGTCAACTAAGGTCCGTCTAGTCAAGGCTATGGTTTTTCCAGTAGTGATGTATGGATGTGGGAGTTGGACCGTGAAGGCTGAGCGCCAAAGAATTGATGCTTTTGAACTGTGGTGTTGGAGAAGACTCTTGAGAGTCCCTTGGACTGCAAGGAGATCCAACCAGTCCATTCTGAAAGAGATCAGCCCTGGGATTTCTTTGGAAGGAATGATGCTGAAGCTGAAACTCCAGTACTCTGGCCACCTCATGTGAGGAGTTGACTCATTGGAAAAGACTCTGATGCTGGGAGGGATTGGGGGCAGGAGGAGAAGGGGACGACAGAGGATGAGATGGCTGGATGGCATCACTGACTCAATGGACCTGAGTCTGAGTGAACTCCGTGAATTGGTGGTGGACAGGGAGGCCTGGCATGCTGCAATTCATGGGGTCGCAAAGAGTCAGACACAACTGAGTGACTGAACTGAACTGAACCTAAAGTCCTAAAACAGCAGGGAGTCTTTATCTTAAGGATATTTGGAAAGGGCTTTTAATGCCAGGTAAAACTGTGATAAAACCATATTACACTATCATGAATGTTACCCTGGAGTTATACAACATAAGCAATCATATGTGGCAGTGCTGTTTATGAAGTATCAGCACTTAACATTTTTAATGTAAATTTTGGTAGAAAAAAATATAAATATACAAAGTAGGAGTAATTACCTATATAAAAGTGCTATAAGCATCACTAAACATTCTGAGTTCTTAAGCACATATTTCAATCCATTGACATTCAGTTTCTAGACATCTACCTCCATATATTCATCATAGGTGCCACAATTCTGTGCAACACTTACCTTAGAATCTTCTCTTGCACAATACAAGCTATATTTTTAACTCCAAGTATGTAACATTTTAAATTAAGGCATTTAAATCATTAATTTTCATAATCCTAATTTTTTTCTTTTAGAATAATTTTACTGAGGTATAATTTATACACAATGAAATGCATCTATTTTAAGTATCTAGTTTGATGAGTTTTGACAAACATGTATACCCTTGTGACCACCATCACAATCATGTCATAAAACATTTGCATTACCTTAAAAAGTTCCCTCTTGTCCTTTTACAATTACCACCTGACAAACCACAGATAATTCTTGGTCTACCTTCAGTCATCATAGATTAGTTCTGCCTATTGTAGAAATTCACATGAAAGGAATAGTACTATTTGTGTGCATGTGTAAAATCTAATTCTTCCAGTCAGTTTTTGAGATTTATCCATGTTGTTGCATGTATCAGTATTTTGCTTTGTTGCTGATGCCACTCTGTTATATAGACATACCACTATTGGTTGACCTGTTCACCTGCTGACAGGTATATATTTGTTTCTGATTTGGAGCTAATAGAATAATGCAGTTAAGAACATTCATGTAAAATCTGTATGAGGACATATGTTTTATTTCTCTTTGGTAAATAACAAAGAATGTGATTTCAGTTTTAAATTTTCAGCTTAACTTTTTAATGCTTATTCTACTTTTTTTCTGCCAGAGAACTCTATTCTCAGTATTCCTTCGCATCTATGTTTCAATTCCTATCAATACTTATTTAAATTATATAAGATTGGTTAGCAGATAGTTGGCGCTATTCAAAACATCCATAATACTTTTGGTCCATGAGACATTTGGTACACAGCAAAAGGTCCTTGAAATTTGGTCCTGTCCAAATTGTCCAAGAAAAGTTATGATGAACCTAGATAGCATATTCAAAAGCAGAGACATTACTTTGCCGACTAAGGTCCGTCTAGTCAAGGCTATGGTTTTTCCAGTGGTCATGTATGGATGTGAGAGTTGGACTGTGAAGAAGGCTGAGCACCGAAGAACTGATGCTTTTGAACTGTGGTGTTGAAGAAGATTCTTGAGAGTCCCTTGGACAGCAAGGAGGTCCAACCAGTCGATTCTGAAGGAGATCAGCCCTGGGATTTCTTTGGAAGGAATGATGCTAAAGTTGAAACTCCAGTACTTTGGCCACCTCATGCAAAGAGTTGACTCATTGGAAAAGACTCTGATGCTGAGAGGGATTGGGGGGCAGGAGGAGAAGGGGACGACAGAGGATGAGATGGCTAGATGGCATCGTGGATTCGATGGACGTGAATCTGAGTGAACTCTGGGAGTTGGTGATGGACAGGGAGGCCTGGTGTGCTGTGATTCATGGGGTCACAAAGAGTCAGACATGACTGAGCGACTGAACTGAACTGAACTGATATTTGGTTCATGCCAAATGATTTTTGATAGGACCAAATATCAAGGATCTTTTGGTGTAGACCAAACGTCTTATGGATGTTTTGAATAGAACCAAATGTTCTGCAAAAGCTCTGTTGAAATCTTCAGAACAAAATTTAAACCTAGGAGACACTGATTGCATGAATGCTTATTTTGCATGAATTCTTTTTTATTTGCCAGGAATCACAAAACAAAAATGAAACTCAGGGGCTTGTGCAAGACTTGAAAGAGAAAGGTCTGCCCAGTGTAAGAGAACTGAAACTCTCTGTGCATTGTAGAGTCTTGGTGACACATTTTCATGACCTATGTGGTGTGAAATCTTACTTGCAACAATTCTTGGCAGGGAGAGGAAGGAATGTAACCAAGAGATAAAAATCTTTAGTATCAAGATGACATGAGCTTAAAACTCTCAAAGGCTCAAAGACGGCCTAGTTGAGCATGAGTGCTTCTTAAAAACCACAGAGATCCCTAAAATTTAGAATGTACCTTATGGGTCAACAACAAAATAAAATACTTAGGAATAAACAACAAATGACACTTAAATGTCAAGGCTGTCTTACAGTGAAGGAAATGGGATTTTATTCTATATGTAAGCTAAAAAGCCATCCTGCCACAGTATCATGGGTTCTGACAGAATACATGGGATTCCTGGGGAGAGATAATGATGTCATTACTCACAGCATTATCAGTAGCTAGAGCATCACCATTTGTCCTGGCTGCCAAAGCCCCAATTCCCATGGGAAATGTGAAGAAGCCCAGGTCACACCACCTTATTAAGGGTGAGGGATTCTGAGCTTAAAGAATCTAAATATTTTATCATTGCTGGTGAGCCTGCCTGATAATTACCTTGAAAGTATGTGTTACTTTTATTTTACTAGACAATAAACAAACCTACCTTTTGCATGAGAGAAAGAAGTCGGGGCAAGCTATCTGTAGTGTCTATTGGTCAAGACTCTTAGCTACAAAAATATCCTTGAAAAGACAGTCCATAGAGGAGGAGCAGACATCACAAATGCTGAAGATGGATTTGCGTGCATCCCCCTAATAAGAAACTGAGGTAATCCATTTGTTGAGAGGGTGAAAGTGCTTGGTTTGTGTGACCAATCGTGTTTTTGTTACGAAGGAATAATCTATAAAATTGGAAGTATGAAGTAAAGGATGATCTTAATATTGTGTTAGGATGGACTAAAGTGGGTATTTATTGGCTTTTTATGGGCTTCCCTGGTAGCTCAGTTGGTAAAGAATCCGCCTGCAATGCAGGAGACCCTGGTTTGATTCCTGGTTCAGGAAGATCCTCTGGAGAAGGTATAGGCTACCCACTCCAGTATTTTTAGGCTTTCCTGGTTGCTCAGCTGGGAAAGAATCCGCCAGCAATGCGGGAGACCTAGGTTCGATCCCTGGGTTGAGAAGATCCCCTGGAGAAGGGATCAGCTACCCACTCCAGTATTCTGGCCTGGAGAATTCCATGGACTGCAAAGAGTCAAACACGACTGAGCGATTTTCACTTTCACTTTTACTTCCATTGGCTTTTTATGGGGAGAGACGAGTTAACTGTCTCCTACTGTAGAATCTAAAGTTGCTGCACACTCATTTTCCCAGGCCCTAGTGCAGAGATAATGGCAAATTCCTTTGGACACACTGATGTTGGAAGTAGTATTTAGTTTTTTATGGGTTAAGTAATAGAAGTGTCCAGAGTTTCACGGGTGACATCCAGGGCATGGCATCAGCTATACCAGTGAGCAGACTGGACATCTGGTGCTTAGTGGAGCAGCTCTGTTCTCCTACTGGCGGATGCTGTGGTGTGATTTGCTTGGTGGCTCAGAGGTTAAAGCATCTGCCTCCAATGCGGTAGAGCCGGTTCGATCCCTGGGTGGGGAAGAACCCCTGGAAAAAGAAGTGGTAACCCACTCTAGTATTCTTGCCTGCTGAATCCCATGAATGGAGAAGCCTGGTAGGCTACAGTCCACAGGGTCACAAAGAGTCGGACACGACTGAGCCACTTCACTTCACTTCTAGCTCTCTTTTTTTAGGACACAATATTCTCTAGGCCTCCATATGATTATCAGTACCTCTCAAAATTGTTTAAATATTTGTTTGAATTGTTTTGCCACTTTAACAGGCTGAATCAATTTCTAATAGTTGCCTTAGGACCCTGATGAGCATAATAACTTTTTATTCAAAAGATTTTTTCCCAAATGTTATGTTATAAAAATGAAAACACAAAAGAATGTATTAGGGTTGTTTTCTAGTATAGACTTTTATTTTCTGTCCGGTGGTACTGATGTGTAGTATAATAACATTTCTATTCAAGCTCTATTTTGCTTCACAGCAAAGTTCTTCAAAGAGAAAAGGATTAATAAGTTCAACTTAGCTTCTCTGTGTCACAGACAAGAATTGTAAATTGTAAAGTCAAATAATTTACTTAGTGTATCTGATAAAACATAAATCCACTGAAGTTAATCATTAAATTATATTTTGCTAAAAAGAAAAATAGAGATAGTCCAGAACAAAAGTAGCGCCCCTGTTCTAATATGAAAATTCTGAGAGATCCTTGGAGACTCACTTCTCCACAATATGTCACTTGATTTTCCTTGGTCAAATCATCTGTCTCTACAAGGGTCCTATGAATGTAAACATGTGGAGAGAGTGGATAGCCCCTCCCACTGGAGTTTACCATAATTTCTATGCTGAATCTTTTCCATCATTAGCACTTCCAACACCATAAGGTCTGCAGGATTGAAGAGCCCAAACAATAGGATGCTTGCACTGCAGTCTGGACGTACTCAAAGCCCCAAAGCTAACAGCTTTCCATGCCACCCAGTGTATGGGTTGATAGTATTGCTAGGCATGGAATATGCTGCCTCAAGAACCCATAAAAGCCTTTCAGGCTATCTTGTAGTAGGGGGTGCGATATACTTAGAAGCAATATTTTAGCACAGCCCTGACCACTAGACCTTTTAAACCTTCCCCAAAGTGGCTCTTCTTGCATCTATGTAGGATTTATCTCCCACTCTCTGATATGTCTTACCAAGACCACCTGCATATCATCCACTTTTACTGATTTCCCATCAGTCATCATGATATCAATGTAGTGCCAGTGGTTCTCAAAAACAACATTGTATCCCAGGGTGAGAGAGGGATTGTGGCAGAGATTTGTATTGCCATTGGAAGTAGAATGAGGTAGGAGTAGTCCCTTTGATGTTTCCTTTATTTTGCCAGTCTGGCCCCTACAGAAAACAGATGTATCCTGGGAAGTGAGTGTAGACTGTAGACTCGCTCTTGCTTAAACATGAAATAAGCAGAATCACAGCTATCCCTCCCACACTATGTGCAAATTCTACCCTAGGGACGAGGGACTTAATGCTGATGCTGTTACAATGGTGAAATATAGAAATTTCAGTTATACACTTAGGAACTAGAGACGTAATTGTGGGAGGCCCACTGTGAGCCAGACTTTAGTCAGCACTCCACTTATTACCTGAATCCCATTGGCCCCCACTCTGAAAGGGCACAGTGATGATGCTTTAAATCTCTGGGTGTCGATGTCAGTCAGACCCTGTGTTGAGCTGTTGTTCAGTGGCTACGTTGTGTCTGACTCCTTGCGACCCAATGAACCGCAGTACACCAGGTTCCCCTGTGTTCAGCTATCTTCCCCAGAGCAGACATGCCCCCAGATAAACGGCCATTGGCTCTGTTGGGGAAGGATTGAAGGAACTTCACTCATATGTATTTGCCATGTCTTTCAGAGTCCTTCCTCCCAGAAACCCAATCAATGGCTTGTAGATCTGAACACTGGCTTAGGTATGCACGCGAAGTAAAGGGTCATGACTTTGGATTAAGGAGACCACCTCGACCTCATGCTCCTCTGTTCTTGACTTTGATTTATTTGATTTTGGTTTTGGTTATAGATGGTAAGCAATACCCTACACATGTACAGGTTAGAATTCAGGCAAAGATTCAAAATGATTCCTATGCAGACTTGAATTCTAACTCCCGCCTGTATTGTAATGTGGCCTGAAAATTCACATCACCTCTTCCTCCTGGATACAATCTCTGTCTCTTTATTCCTTCCCCAGGACCACTGAGCTTTGCTGGAGATCTGGAAAGAGTCTTCTGACAAAATGTTCACCTCTTGTGCATTTTCTTTTCACAACAACTGCAGATCTCTTCTCCCTGATGCCCAATGTCTTACAGCAGATGTTTCATGAATTTTGGACAGCTTTCTCATTGTTTATGATGAGAAGTTCAGTTCAAACATGGCTGTTCTATGATGGGAAGAAGAAAGTTCTGTCTTTAAACATTGACATGCATTTTAACCATAGAAATGAATTGCTTTTATAATTGAAATGATTTTAAAAACTATTTATTCAATGAGTTTGCAACAAGAATATTATAAAATCTATATTTCTAAAATTGTTTGTGGTAAACATCTGCCCTAACTCAGCTACCTTCTCTGGCTCCTCGGCCAATTAATAGGTCAACAAATAGCCCACATTCACAAATTTCATAGGTCTTCCAAATGCATGAAATAGACTATAGTGTCTCTCCCCAAGTATTTTTCTTTCAACTGTGTTTATTTGATAAAGTCTTATTCAATCATCCTTATTCCAGACACAGTACTTACTTGACCCTCTTCACTACAGGACACAGTGATTTTCTGAAGCCATCTGATACGCAAATGCTTCCTTAGCCTACCGCCGATTTCCCACATCTCAGTTAGCAACCTACATTTCTTTTCCTTAGTTCCAATTGATCATTTTGAGCACAATTCAAGCTCTTTACCACCTTCCCTACCACCTTCAATAGCAGTGCACTTTGCTGAAATTCTGATATTCTGTAATTCTCACACTCATTCTTGCTTTCAGCCTCTTTCCTGGATCTAAGGTCAATTTCCCACCTTGTTCTTAGACAAGACAGTACAGAGCAGAGTGCATTTAATTTCTGTCTCTGTCACTTTCTCTTTGTTTGAACTTGGGTGGGATATGTAACATTTCCAGGTCTCTATTCATCTCTGAAAAATTGATATTAGTATCTGTCTCAAATGATTGTTGTGGCAATTGAATTTATACATGTAAAGCCTTTAGAACAGTATTCAGAATACAGTAAGCACTCTGCCTGCAATGCAGGAGATCACCTGAAATGCAAGAGATGTAGCTTTGATCCCTGGGTTGGGAAAATGCCCTGGAGAAGGAAATAGTAACCCATTCCAGTATTCTTGCCTGGAAAGTCCCATGAAGAGAGGAGCCTGGTGGGCTACAGTCCATGGGGTTGCAAAGAGGTGGACACAGTTTAGTGACTGAAACACCACCAATAAATATTAGCCACTATTGTTATTTCTCAGAATCATCAACACCTGGCTTCCAAGTATTTGTCACATAAATGCTAAATCACTATATCCGCTATACCTTTGTGATGAGTTTAGATGTGTTCAGATCCAAGAATTTTAGAAACAAAATTCAGATCCACATGCTTTTAAACTCTTAACTTAGACATCCGTTGCTCTCTTAGGGGCAAGAGCGTTGCAACAAGTGTTTGCAACAAGGTCTCTTGCCTCTGTCCCAGACTCTTCCATTCTTAGCTTGCTCCTCACTAGTTGCCTGTCAGGTGTCTCCATGGGACTGGTAATACTTCCCACATAAGACAAGCTATCCTGAATCAGTAACATTCACAAGGCCACCATGAAGCCAGCTTTTGGCTCCTAAAGTGGCAGCTAATGTCCCTAAGTGCCAGTTGTGATGGTCTGCATTTTTTTTAATAATGAGAATAGAGAATAAGAAGTGACAGGCAAAACAAGTATAGACTTGTGTATTTGGCTCTAGAAGAAAAAAAGAAATAGGCAAATAATACATCTTGGTCAGAGAATGATCTGAAAGAATAGAGTACAGCATACAATAGATGTTTGCATAAACTGAACTGTAATTACACAATCTGCACCTTAGAGAAGAGACCCATTATAGAATCAATGGGATTGAGAGCAAGACTAAGCTAAAATTTAAAGTCTGTGTACACAAATAAGTAAAATAAATCAATCTTATTAATAAAACAGATATTTATACCCCAGGTATATAGCACTGACTTCTGCTTCAGCGGGAGGAATTATAAGTCAGTAATGCATCTTATAAATCAAGTACATGAACCATTCACCATTTCCTGAGAATATAAATCAGTCATGGTCTCAAAGCAGTTGCATGACTTGGAAATAACTCCTTGGATGAATAAATCAGTCACTTCCAGATATATGAATAAGTGACATGCCCCATAAATCACATGACTGCATACTTGTGCTTCATCAATCAGTAACTTTTATTTATAATTGAAAATTTAAAAACACTTATTGTGAACAATTTACTAAACACCAGTCTCAAATTCCCATAGTACTATAAGATGATGTGTACAACAGATTCAAAGGCTTGCCTGTGCCCAATAGTGTTTTTCACCAAACAGCAAATTGCTAACATTGGTTAGAGTTTGCTGGTACTTGTGCTTGTAGTAACATCTCATTGTCCTGTATGGAAAACATAGGTTAGTACAGCTAACTCATCCTCAAGCATATCTTTCAAATCATGTCTTTTGAATTATGTGGCTATAAGTGCATCAACTACTGGAAAAGTGTTGTTTCTTTTTGGAGAATGCTTTTGAAAATAGATAAAGCAATGTAATTGTAATTAAAAATAAATAAAAAGCATTAACATATATAATCATTGACTACATGCTAATGTCCCATTAGCATACATAAATTTTACTAATATGATCACATTTTGTGTTTGCTTAGCATTTTATACATTTATAACTTTCACTTACAACTGTTAAGCTCATTATCATAATTTTATAATAAAGAAAATATGAATGATAATTAAAATCTAAGATCATGTCCAGCCCAACTAGAATTCAGGCTTGCTGTGTTCTATCTTATATTCTTCACCATGTCACCTTCCATATATTTTTCTGCCATTAGAAAGGCATGGGAATTTTTTAATCTTTTTATGAATATATAAAATCACTACTTTCAAGCTTAAAATTTACTAAGTTAGCCTTACTTTTATAGGCTTAGTTAGGTGATCTACATTCTGAAACACCAACTGCTAATATTTAATGGTGTAATCATCATAAAATACTTATTTGTATACCATTATACATCTGACATGGGCTAAATCTTGTATTTTATGTTTGTAATAACGAATACCTTTTATGCTGTGAAAGTGAAAGTCACTCAGTTGTGTCAAACTCTGCGACCCCATGGACTGTACAGTCCATGGAATTCTCCAGGCCAGAAAATTGGAGTGGTTAGCTTTTCCCTTCTCCAGGGGATCTTCCCAACCCAGGGACTGAACCCAGGTCTCCAGCAGATTCTTTACCAGCTGAGCCACAAGGAAGCTGTATAGATTCCTTATACGCAGGCTTATGCATATATGCTTATGCTTATCCCTGTATGTAATGTTATGCTGTATAGATTCCTTATAGCCATTGTAAGTTTAATGGTTTTTGTCATTGTAAAAGACCATCATTGAATGGTAGAATTTCATATGCCTTCTAACTATAATTCACCTGACTGCACAATCACGAACTACTGATAGCATAAAATCTATTCAAATGTGTCCACACATATTATCTGATGATCAGACACTCACCAGGAAATATCAGACCACTCATTAAGTTTATTCCTATGACTTAATATGGGTGAAGGGACAAATACTTCTATTTCTCATTATCAAACAGGTAGCATATATAAAACCAATTGAGTCTAGCAAGGGAATCTGACATTCTACCTTCATAAAGGGAATCATAGTCAGTGTATACTATAAAAAAATACTAATTAGAAGTCAGTTTTACTTATGGTTTAAATATTAGTTCAACTTTAAAAGTCAATTTTAATTTCAGATTTTTTTTTCATTTGAATTGTTGTAATCATCTTACAAATTGTTTTGGCAGCTGGTTTCCTCCTCATATCAGTTATCTTTTAGAAAATTTTTGAAAGTGAAAATTGTACTACAGAATTCCCAGTATCAACTCCAAAGTATGGCATTTAGAGTTATACTGTTTGAATTGCTGCTTAGTAATTTGCTAAAGAATAATAACATGTCTGTCCAATCTCTGGAGAGACAGATATCACACAGTCATTAAATCTTACTTGATTAGCATAATTATATGGGGTTCAGCATTATTCCTGTTTATCAACAAAGTGATTCACTTGAGAACTGAATAGACAATGTGATGTAGGGAGAGATTGCTGGTTGGGAAGACAAGTAAATTCTATTTCAATTTCAGGTGGTATTTACATGGTCTTGGGCTTGTCACTAATTCTCATCTGGCTTTAGTTTCTCTGTCACTGACTTGAAGATTATATGGTTCT
Organism: Nanger dama; assembly: GCA_917880005.1. Taxonomy (NCBI): domain Eukaryota; kingdom Metazoa; phylum Chordata; class Mammalia; order Artiodactyla; family Bovidae; genus Nanger; species Nanger dama. Next base: position 1,189,694 of record CAKJTW010000043.1, on the reverse strand, counting down.
TAAGAAGATTGTGAACAAACATTAATAAAATGGAGTGCTCTGAGTTTATCAGATAAGAATACTACGTAAGTCAAAAAGTGTGTGGTTGAGTCAGGACAGGGTTTGGGGATTTAAGATCCCATTGGCGTACTCATTCAGGGGGAAATAATCCAGTTTAACAGTTTAGAATTCATTATTTTTAGGATCTTTTGGAAAATCATGTTATTGACTTCAAATCTGTCACATGAATAGTTTTGCCTCCCTCTTTTAATTCCCATCATTTTTTCTCAGTAGTGAAAGCATACATCTAGTCTTTATTATTGTTAAGTTAAATTTATTCAGTAAATGCAATTCCCCAATATTGTGACCACTTTTGTGGCACTTCTGTGTAGTTTTTAGATTTGATGAAGTTTGTAGAAAACCTCTACCCCAAGCTGAAATGTGTTTGACTGTTGCATTGTGCAATGCATGTAACAGATAATCAATAATTTTAAAAATTCATCAATTAAATGTAATATTAAGTTGAAGGCTTCTTAAACAGTAATATTTGCAGGAACTTTAATATTAGTGAGCTTACATTTAGGTGAAATTTCATCAATCTGTCTTGCTTTAGTGTATCTAGATATTCTAGCATCTATGGCGAGATTGTATTCCTTACGTCTCTGTCCCCTCCTTCACTGCCACAAGAAACAGACTATAAAATAACCCTCATTCAGCACCCTGTCTGCACAGCCTTTCCTGTCCATCTGTACGTCAGATGGAAGAAAAGAGACCCATGGCACTTTGAAATAACTGAGGTGGCCTGGGTAACATTTCATAATCCAGTTACAAAACCAGGTCCTAATATCCACATCTCTGTTTGATCTATGGCTAAGTGGATAATGGAGGCCACATTTTCCACCACAGTCACACCATTTACACATCTTCTAATTCATTAATCTGGAAGCATTTTGAAATAGCTAGAATAAAATTAAATTTTAGGAAATGCTCTTTATTGTACAGCAAAGTACATCACAGAGTCATCTTCTTTAAACCCTTGACCTTTTCCCCAACAGAAACATTTTCCTTGCCTATACTGAATCAGCCTATGTTTTCACATTGAATTTGTCATTCTTGGAATACATGCCCAAGACAAAGGGGAAAAGAGGAAATGGAGGGGGAAAAATAAAAAAGGAAAATCAAGCAAGGCAACATAGCTTCAAGAAAATCCTTAGGAAAATATAGGAGAAATGAATTAGTCAGTCTTCTTCAAAATTTGAAAGTTATCTGTTAGATCTTTTCAGTTCAGTCACTCAGCTGTGTCTGACCCTTTGCGACCCCATGGACTGCAGCACACCAGGCTTCGCTGTTAATCAACTCCTGGAGCTTGCTCAAACTCATGTCCATTTAGTCAGTGATACCATCCAACCACCTCATCCTCTGTCGTTCCCTTCTCCCGTCTTCAATCTTTCCCAGCATCAGGGTATTTTCAAATGAGTCAGCTCTTTGCATCAGGTGGCCAAAGTATTGGAGTTTCAGCTTCAGCATCAGTGCTCCCAATGAATATTCAGGACTTATTTCCTTTAGGATGGACTGGTTGGACCTCCTTGCAGTCCAAGTGATTGTCAAGTCTTCTCTAACACCACAGTTCAAAAGCATCAATTCTTCTCCCAAGTGAGCAGCACTGTTCCAGTCCTCCTTGCCCCAGGTTTATTACAGGATTGTACCTCTAACAGTTTATCCCTAGTTTGGCAAATGAAGAGTGAGCAAAACTGAAGTATTACATCTGGAGAAGACTTTCTAGGATGGGCTTCTCCCTCTGGCACAATAGGCAATATTCAAAATGTCTCCCTTAGTACCATGATGACTACCTGCAGTGTATAACACTTGAGGAGCATGGGCAAGAAACTAAAAGACATTTGCACCTTGGAAGAAAAGCTATGACAAACCTAGATAGTGTATTAAAAAGCAGAGAAATCACTTTGCCAACAAAGGTCCATCTAGTCAAAACCATGTTTTTTCCAGTAGTCATGTATGGACATGAGAGTTGGACCATAAAGAAGATTGAGCACCAAAGACTAGATGCTTTTGAACTCTGGTACTGGAGAAGACTCTTGAGAGTGCCTTGGACAGGCAGGAGATCAAACTAGTTAATCCTAAAGGGAATCAACCCCGAATAGTCATTGGAAGGACTGATGCTGAAGCTGAAGCTTCAATACTTTAGCTACCGGATTCATTGGACAAGACGCTGATCCCAGGAAAGATAGAAAGCAGGAGGAGAAGGGGATAGCTGGGGATGAGATGGTTGGATGACATCGCTGATTCAATGGACATAAGTTTGAGCAAACTCTGGGAGATTGTTAAGGACAGGGAAACCTGGTGTACTGCAGTCCATGGTGTCACAAAGAGTCAAACACGACTGAGTAATTGAATAACAAAAAATTTTAAGACACGGAGATATGAAAAAAAAGACACTGAGATATGGGTTGTATTTTATGGCAGCAGAGCCAATACAATTCTATAACAGATATCAAGTTTGTTAAGAATTTAAAGATAATCCTCAGCAAGGATTTCCAATGCTACAAGCAATTTTTAACATGTATTTACACTAGCTCTTAGACCCTGGTTTGATGATAAAGAGATGACATAGACTGATACAATAGTGCTCATTAGATTTATAGAAATGATTTGAATTATTCACACAGAGTAATTTATTGAATGCTTTGTAATTTCCAGTAGATCTATTCAGTGGTTCCTGCCATTTGCAAAATATGAGTCAATTACAGGATAAAAAATGTCTACCCCTTACATAATGAAACAGGTTCACTTGTCTCCAGGTGGCTGGTGGAATTCCTTCAATATACTGCTATATCATCGTCTCATCACTGTTCTTTCTTAATGCGATATTTAGCACACCACAATGGATGTGAAAGTTGGACTATAGAGAAAGCTGAGCACTGAAGAATTGATGCTTTTGAACTGTGGTGTTGGAGAAGACTCTTGAGAGTCCCTTGGACTGCAAGGAGATCTAACTAGTCTGTCCTAAAGGAGATCAGTCCTGGGTGTTCATTGGAAGGACACATGTTGAAGCTGACCTCCAATACTTTGGCCACCTGATGCAAAGAGCTGACTCATTTGAAAAGATGCTGATGCTGGGCAAGATTGAGGGCAGGAGGAGAAGGGGATGACAGAGGATGAGATGGTTAGATGGCATCACTGACAATGGACATGGGTTTGGGTGGACTCCAGGAGTTGGTGATGAACAGGGAGGCCTGGCATGCTGTGGCTCATGGGGTGGCAAAGAGTCAGACACGACCAAGCGACTGAACAGAACTGAACTGAATGTAAGTAGTCAGACAGAAACTTCAGTGGGAGGAAATGTTGAGTCCCTGACATCATATCCACTTTGTTCATGAGTCCAATGGGCATGAACTGGAATGGATGAAGAAACACTAACACCCACAGTGTGGCTCAATCTGTATGACATATAGGTCAATCTGTATGACAATGCATAGAAGAGGGTGTCATTGATGATCATTTATATGGAAAACAAATCATCTTCCATTTTGGTCCCATCTCAAGAGATCCATTCACATATCTCCTCCTCAAAGCTCATTGTCACTATCTTTATAACGTTCTCTTCTTGTCCCTGCTGATTGGGCAAAAGAAATTCTTCACCACTCATGCATTACCATAGACCTATATTTCTGACCATCTCTCCAATTGCAAAGCTTTCCACTTTGACCTTCCTAACATACATAAATTTTGTTCCTCTCTAATAAAACAGATCAAGTAGAGAATTAATGGACTGCTCATCCATTTCAGTTCTAGAAATGCCAGGTACAATTAGTTACCACCCAAAATAAATGCAGATCAAAGCACTTTTATTATCACCTTGGCTCTGCTGCCTATTAGAATAACTGTTACAGTCTTGTCCCTTTTCTTTAACTGCTGCTGCTTTGCCACTGTCACCCAGGGTTTTCATAACCCCGTTGATATCAGAGAATCTGTTTCAATATCACCACTTGCCATTACCGTTCATGGCCTACAGAGAACAGACGCTACAGAACTTTGCCTAATGTGTTTATCTATAATGACAAAATTCTCAGTTCAGTGGTGAAAACAGAATTAGGATGTGATTGAGACTGTTACCTATAAAAAATAATCCACAGTCTTATTTCCCTAAGACTTTGGATTATTTTTCTACATTATATTCAGGAAATCCTGATACGTTAATTTCATTAATGATAGGTCAATATTGAGTCTAGGTTTTAATCAGCTCATGGGAAATCATTTAAAAGCAATCTCAGCTCCTCAGACTAGAACTGTAAATCAAAAAATGGTTAAGTAAGCTCTAGTCATATAAACCTATGCTAACAATATCAAGCCTATCTTAAAATATTTTTGCCATCCTTGTCTAGAATATGAGAGTCTACTCCTCAAATTTTTCTTTACACTTTAACACAATTTTGGGATGATTTTGATATGAAAGCCTTATTTCTCCTGGTTTACTTTACATTGGCTTCCTGGGGCATATTGAAATCTGACTCCATTTACAGTCCTTGAGGCAAAGAATGGAAGTAGACAAATTGAAATGAGAAGAACTGGCATCCCCTTGCATGTAAAGCTTTATGGGTCATTATGTGATTACGAACCAGACACCTGAGCCTCAGAAAGAGAGGGTGCTTCTCCTGGCACAGGATACAACTTAGAGTTGGGGGTTCAAGAAACTCCTATTTATCCAGTTTACCAAATGTCACTGCTCAGCAGTCCAGTCCTCAGTTCCAAACATCGCTTTGTGTTTCACTCAAGAGATCTGGTTGTGGCTGTGAATTCTACCTATAGCGCTGTTCAGTTCAGCTTTCATGATATAGTGAATATAAGGGATTTCAGCTGATCCAAAATATATATATATATATGATGTCAGAACACACAGTGAGCTCTCTATTCAGGCAACACACTTGCATGTCGGAGTCCCTCATGGCATGAGACCATCCAGAGGCTATACCCAGTGACTACTATTCAGAAATAGGAAGGTAAGAGAACTCCAAGGGGAGAGAGAGATCATAGAGGTGGGCCTGTGTGTCCAGGTAATGTCATTCAACAGTCCAACAGCGAGTCTGGGTCAGAGAGCTTTGAAAGACAGCAGTAACTTGGCATCTTTTTATCTATGGCTAGCAGATGTTGGGTGTAGTTTCATGGCTGTGGAAAGCAGGCAGGCTCTCAATAGCTTAACATATGCTTATCTGGACTATGATTAAAACAAGTGGATATCTAAAATTTTGATATTGCTGCTCATGGGCTTTTGAGCTAATAGGAGACTACAAACAAATAAACAACATACAGCCAATATACAAAGGCCATCTTTGGAAAAATTGCAAAACACTGAGAAATTAGAAGATTCTTGATGTTTTCATTATCAGAACTCCACTGATACAAGAGATAAGATATCGTTTTAAGGCAGTCATAGAAATTCCTTGGTTCCCTGATGATATTTTGAGACATTCAAAACTCTGCCATGTAGTTAAAATTAGCCATTCCATCCACATAGTCTTTCTATGTTTGACCTAGCATTAAAATAGACTGTACAATCACTTGTTCTGGATAGCTTGTGTTCAATAGGACTGCATTCTAGTATCAACACAAAAGTTAACTTAAATAACTGTTGACCACTGGTTGACACAATATGTCTGATTTTCTAATGATAACTGGACCCTGGAACAGAGCCAAGCAATGATTTACATTTACTATTTCTTATATTAAGTTTATTTATTTTTAATTGAAGGATAATTGCTTTATAATATTATGCTGGTTTCTGCCAAACATCAGCATGAATCAGCCATAGTCATACCTATGTCCTTTCCCACCTCACACTACATCCCCCCACCAGCTTGTTACAGAGCCCCAGTCTGAGTTCCCTAAGTCACGCAACAAATTCCCATTGGATATCTATTTTTCATATGGTAATGTACATATTTCCATGTTACTTTCTCCATACGTCCCACCATCTCCGTCCTCCCTGTCCCCTATGTCCATAAGTCTGTTCTCAACGTCTGTGTCTCCACTGCTGCCCTGCAAATATGTTCATCAGTACCATGTGTCTAGATTCCATATGTATGTGTTAATATATAGTATTTGTTTTTCTCTTTCTGACATACTTCACTCTGTATAATAGGCTCTAGATCCTTCCATCTCATTAGAACTGACTCAAATGCATTCCTTTGTATGACTGAGTAATATCCCATTGTATGCATGTACCACAGCTTCTTTATCCATTCATCTGTAGATGGACATCTAGGTTGCTTCTATGTCCTAGTTATTGTAAATAATGCTACAGTGAACATTGGGGTACACATGTCTTTTTCAATTTTAGTTTCATCAGGGTACATGCCTAGTGGTGGGATGGCTGGGTCATATGGTGGTCTTATTTCTAGTTTTCTAAAGACTCTCCATACCTTCTTCTACAGTGGATGTATCAATTTACATTCCCGCCACAGTGCAAGAGGGTTTCCTTTTCTCCAAACCCTCTCCAGCACTTTATTGTTTGTAGACTTTTTGATAATGACCATCCTAACCAGTGTGAGGTGATATCTCACCGTGGTTTTGATTTGCATCTAATAATGAGCAGTGTTGAGCATCTTTTCATGTTTGTTAGCCATCTGTGTATCTTCTTTGGAGAAATGTCTGTTTAGGTCTTTTTCCCATTTTTTGATTGAGTTGATTGTTTTTCTGGCATTGAGTTGTATGAGCTGCTTGAATATTTTGGAAGTTAATCCTTTGTCACATGTTTCATTTGCTATTATAGTCCCCATTTTGAGGGTTATCTTTTCACCTTGCTTATAGTTTCCTTTGCTGTGCAAAAGCTTTTAAGTTTAATCAAGTCCCACTTGTTTACTTTTGTTTTTATTTCCATTACTCTAGGAGGTGGGTCATAGAGGATCTTGCTTTGATTTATGTCATTGAGTGTTCTGCCTATGTTTCCTCTAAGAGTTTTATAGTTTCTGATCTTACATTTAGATCTTTAATCCATTTTGAGTTTATCTTTGTGTATGGTGTTAGGAAATGTTCTAGTTTCATTCTTATACATGTGACTGTCCAGTTTTCCCAGCACCAATTACTGAAGAATCTGTTTTTGCCCTATTGTATATTCTTGCCTCCTCTGACAAAAATAAGGTACCCATAGGAGCATGGGTTTATTTCTGGGCTTTCTATCTTGTTCCATTGGTCTATATTTCTGTTTTTGTGTCAGTACCATAGGGTCTTTTTGACTGTACCTTTGTAGTATAATCTGAAGTCAGAAAGATTGATTTTTCCAGCTCCATTGTTCTTTCTCAAGACTGCTTTGGCTATTTGGGGTCTTTTGTGTTTCCATATGAATTGCAAAATATTTTGTTTTAGTTCTGTGAAAAATGCCATTGGTAATTTGATAGGTATCACATTGAATCTGTAGATTGCATTTGGTAGTATAATCATTTTCACAATATTGATTCTTCCTACCTGGAACGTGGAATATCTCTCCACTTTTCACCAGAAGAATAATGTTTGCTGTAGGCTTATCATATAGCCTTTACTATGTTGAGGTAGGTTCCATCCATGCCCATTTTTTGAAGAGTTTTAATCATAAATGGGTGCTGAATTTTGTCAAAGGCTTTTTCTGCATCTATTGAGATGACCGTATGGTTTTTATCTTTCAGTTTTTTAATACGGTGTATCACATTGACTGATTTGCATATATTGAAGAATTCTTGCATCCCTGGAGTAAATCAAACTTGATCATGATATATGAGCTTTTTGATATGTTTTCTGAATTCTGTTTACTAACATTTTGTTGAGGATTTTTGCATCTATGTTCATCAGTGATACTGGCCTGTAGTTTTCTTTTTTGGTGTTGTCTTTGTTTGGTTTTGGTATCAGGGTGGCCTCATAGAATGAATTTAGAAGTGTTTCTCTGCAATTTTTTGAAAGAGTTTTAGAAGGATAGGCATTAGCTCCTCTCTAAATGTTTGATAGAATTTTTCTCTGAAGCCATCTGGTCCTGGGCTTTCGTTTTGGGGGAGATTTTTGATCACAGCTTCAGTTTCAGTGCTTGTAATTGAGTTGTCCATAAATTCTTTCTTCCTGGTTCAGTCTTGGAAAATTGAAGTTTTCTAAGAATCTGTCTATTTCTTCCTGGTTAACCATTTTATTTCCATATAGTTGTTCATAATAGTGTCTTATCATTCTTTGTATTTCTGCATTGCCTGTTGTAATCTCTCCTTTTCATTTCTAATTTTGTTGCTTTGATTCTTCTCTCTTCTTTTCTTGATGAGTCTGGCTAAAAGTTTGTCAATTTTGTTTATCTTCTCAAAGAACCAGCTTTTAGTTTTATTAATCTTTACTATTGTTTCTTTCATTTCTTTTCTATTTATTTCTGCTCAGATCTTTATGATTTCTTTCCTTATACTAATTTTGGGGGTTTTGTTGTTGTTCTTCTTCTTCTTTTCCCAGTTGTTTTAGGTGTAAAGTTAGGTTGTCTATTTGATGTTTTTCTTGTTTCTTGAGGTAGGATTGTATTGCTATAATTTTCCCTCTTAGAACTGCTTTTCCTACATGCAGTAGATTTTGAGTTTTTGTGTTTTCATTATTTTTTTCTAGAAATTTTTTTATTTACCTTTTGATTTCGTCAATACCCTGTTGGTTATTTAGAAACATGTTGCTTAATCCCCATATGTTTGTGTTTTTGCAGTTTTTTTCTTGTAATTGATATTTAGTTTCATAGCATTGTGGTTGGAGAAGATGCTGAATACAATTTCAATTTTCTTAAATTTGTGACCCAGGATGTGGTCTATCCTAGAGAATGTTTAATTTGTGACCCAGGATGTGGTCTATCCTAGAGAATGTTCCATGTGCACTTGAGAAGAAGGTGTATTCTTCTTCATTTGGATGGCATGTCCTGAAGATATCAATGAGATCCATCTCATCTAATGTATCATTTAAGACTTGTGTTTCCTTATTAATCTTCTGTTTTGATTATCTGTCCATTGCTGTGAGTGGGGTATTAAAGTCTCCTACGATTATTGTATTACTGCCAATTGCTCCTTTTATGTCTGTTAGTGTTTGTCTTATGTATTGAGGTGCTCCTGTGTTGGGTGCATAGATATTTACAATTGTTATGTCTTCCTCTTGGATTGATCCCTTGATCATTATGTAGTGTCCTTCCTTATCTCCTATAATCTTCTTTACTTTAAGGTCTATTTTGTCTAATATGAGGATGGCTACTTCAGCTTTCTTTTGCTTCCCATTTGCATGGAACTTATTTTTCCATCCTCTGAATTTCACTCTATATGTGTCTTTAGGTCTGAGGTGTGTTTCTTGTAGACAACCTATATATGAATATTGTTTTTGTATCCATTCAGCCAGTCTGTGTCTTTTGGTTGGAGCATTTAACTCATTTACATTTAAAGTAATTACATTTAAAGTAATTTCTTGACTATATAAATCCCTTTGACATTTGTTGTAAAGCTGGTTTGGTGGTTACTGAATTCTCTTAACTTTTGCTTGCCTGAAAAGTTTATTTCTCCATCAGTTTTGAATGAGATCCTTGCCAAGTACAGTAATCTTGGTTGTAGTTTTCCCTTTTCAGTACTTTAAATATATCCTGTCATTCCCTTTTGGCCTGTAGAGTTTCTGCTAAAAGATCAGCTATTAAGTGTATGTGATTTCCCCTGTATGTTGCTTTTCCTTTGCTACTTTTAATATTCTTTCTTTGTTTTTAGTCTTTGTTAGTTTGATTAGTATGTATCTTGGCATGTTTCTTCTTGGGTTTATCCTGTATGGGACTCTTTGTGCCTCTTGGACTTGATTGACTATTTCCTTTTCTATGTTGGAGAAATTTTCCAACTATAATCTTTCAAAAATTTTCTCATACCCTTTCTTTTTCTCTTCTTCTGGAACCCCTATAATTCAAATGTTGCTACGTTTGATATTGTGCCAGAGGTCTCTGAGACTGTCCTCAGTTCTTTTCATTCTATTTACTCTATTCTGCTCTTCCTAAGTTATTTCCACCATTTTATATTCCAGCTCACTGATTCATTCTTCTGCTTCAGATATTCTGCTATTGATTCCTTCTAGAGTATTCTTGCCTGGAAAATCTCATGGGTGGAGGAGCCTGGTGGGCTGTAGTCCATGGGGTTGCTAAGAGTCGGACATGACTGAGCGACTTCACTGTCACTTTTCACTTTCATGCATTGGAGAAGGAAATGGCAACCCACTCCAGTGTTCTTGCCTGGAGAATCCCACAGACAGGGGAGCCTGGTGGGCTGCCATCCAAGGGGTTGTAAAGAGTCGTACACAACTGAAGCAACCTAGCAGCAGGGTATTCTTAATTTCAGTAATTCTGTTGTGTATCTCTCTATGTTTATTCTTTAATTCTTCTAAGTCTTTGTTAATTGTTTCTTGCATTTTCTACATTTTGTTTTCAAGGTGTTTGATCATCTTTACATCATTATTCTGAATTCTTTTTCAGAGAGTTTGCCTGTTTCCTCTTCATTTATTTGGACTTCTGTGTTTCTAGTTTGTTCCTTTATTTGTATAGTATTTCTCTGCCTTTTCATTATTTTTTTTTAATTGTTGTGTTTGAGGCCTCCTTTTCTCAGGCTTCAAGGGAAGTTGAATTCTTTCCTTGTAGAAGGTTGAATTCCTTCTTCCTTTTGGTTTCTGCCCTCCTAAGTTTGATCCAATGGTTTGTGAAAGCTTCATATAGGGTGAGATTTGTGCTGAGTTTTTGTTTGTTTGTTTGTTTGTTTTTCCTCTGATGGGCAAGGCTAAGTGAGGGGTAATCCTGTCTGCTGCTGATTGGGTTTGTATTTTTGTTTTGTTTGTTGTTTAGATGCACTGGGTGCTACTGGTGGTCAGGTGATGCTGGGCCTTGTATTCAAGTGGTTTCCTTTGTGTGAGTTCTTACTATTTGATACTCCCTAGGGTTAGTTCTTAGTTGGCAAAGTAATGTCTCTGCTTTTGAATATGCTATCTAGGTTGGTCCGTCTAGTCAAGGCTATGGTTTTTCCTGTGGTCATGTATGGATGTGACAGTTGGACTGTGAAGAAGGCTAAGTGCCGAAGAATTGATGCTTTTGAACTGTGGTGTTGGAGAAGACTCTTGAGAGTCCCTTGGACTCTCAACCAGTCCATTCTGAAGGAGATCAACCCTGGGATTTCTTTGGAACGAATGATTCTAAAGCTGAAACTTCAGTACTTTGGCCACCTTATGAGAAGAGTTGACTCACTGGAAAAGACTCTGATGCTGGGAGGGGTTGGGGGCAGGAGGAGAAGGTGACTACCAAGGATGAGATGGCTGGATGGCATCATGGACTCGATGGACGTTAGTCTGAGTGAACTCCAAGAGATGTTGATAAACAGGAACAGATAGGCCTGGCGTGCTGCGATTCATGGGGTCACAAAGAGTCGGACCCGACTGAGCAACTGAAATGAACTGAACTGAATTGAGGGTTAGTTCTCTGATAATCTAGGGTCTTGGAGTCAGAGCTCCCACTCAAAAGGCTCTGGGCTTGATCTCTAAATGAACTGGAACACAAGTGTAACCAGGTTTATCAGTGATAAATGACGTTTTTCAATGGACAGCTTCATGAATGAAGTGATTCTTGAGTAGAGTTTTGAAGATACACAGCATGAAGATACACCTTCATGGTGAAGGTGAAGTCGCTCAGTTGTGTCCGACTCTTTTGCGACCCCGTGGATTGTAACCTACTAGGCTTCTCCGTCCATGGGATTCTCCAAGCAAGAATACTGGAGTGGATTGTAAAAGATATTCCCAGGCCTCAGAATCTTCTAACAGAGTACATTAATCAGTTGGAATTGGCCCAAGAGATTTTTTACTGAGTCAGGTTCCTTTTTCATGCACAGGAAGCCAAATTGCTAAGATGCTGAGATTTGCTGGAAAAGGGTTTATGTACAAGGCAGCCAAGCCAAGGGACAAGAGAACAAACTCAAACCCCTCTCCCAGAAGATGAGGCTCATTGTAGTTTTGATTTGCATTTCTTAATAATGAGCATCTTTTCATGTGTTTGTTAGCCATCTGTATGTCTTCTTTGGGGAAATGCCTATTTAGGTCTCTTTCCCACTTTGATTTGATTGCTTGTTTTTCTGGCATTGAGCTGGATGAGCTGCTTTTATATTTTGGAAATTAATCGTTTGTCAGTTGTTTCCTTTGTTATTATTGTCTCCTATTCTCGGGGTTGTGACTTACATTTCTTTAAATATTGATTACCTGTAAGCACTTCATGAGGCAGTTACTGTGATACTCAAATTTCACCTACAAATAGACAATAGAATTCATTCTAGTGAGTTCAGGCAGAAGGGATTTAATAAAAGAAATTATGTGAATGCAAAATTGCAGATTAGCAGGCTCTAAGTTCTGAGTAACAACTCTAGCTCTGTAGAATCTTCTATCAAAAGGATATTGATGCAAAGGATCAAAGACTCTGAATGTTGTTGCTTCTCCTGAGTATAAAATCACATCAGCTCTGTCATGATCCAGGTCAGGAACATCTCTTGGCCTTCTCTTAATATGGCACAGTTCTTAATGAAATATTTAGAGGTTAAATTGCTTTCTTTCTGCAATTGATTCATTCATTTGTTCCTAAAACACCTACCATACACTTAGTTACTGCTCAAGGTACCAAGGATAGAGCAGTAAACAACACAAGCAAATCTCCTTTTTATAGAGGCAGGAGATAAACAAATAGAAATTTCTTTATATACTATGCTATACGGTAATAAAAGATGTTGAGAAAATTAAAGTAGGCTAAAAGGAAAGAGTCAGTTCAGTTCAGTCGCTCAGTCATGTCCCACTCTTTGCGACCCCATGAATTGCAGCACGCCAGGCCTCCCCTGTCCATCACCAACTCCTAGAGTTCACTCAGACTCATGTCCATCGAGTCAGTGATCCCATCCAACCATCTCATCCTCTGTCATCCCCTTCTCCTCCTGCCCTCAATCCCTCCCAGCATCAAAGTCTTTTCCAATGAGTCAACACTTCACATGAGGTGGCCAAAGTACTGAAGTTTCAGCTTTAGCATCATTCCTTCCAAAGAAATCCCAGGGCTGATCTCCTTCAGAATGGACTGATTGGATCTCCTTGTTGTCCAAGGGACTCTCAAGAGTCTTCTCCAACACCACAGTTCAAAAGCATCAATTCTTCGGTGCTCAGCCTTCTTCACAGTCCAACTGTCACATCCATACATGACCACAGGGAAAACCATAGCCTTGACTAGATGGACCTTAGTCGGCAAAGTAATGTCTCTGCTTTTGAATATACTATCTAGGTTGGTCATAACTTTTCTTCCAAGGAGTAAGCGTCTTCTAATTTCATGGCTGCAGTCACCATCTGCAGTCATTTTGGAGCCCAAAAGAAGAAAGTGTGACACTGTTTCCACTGTTTCCCCATCTGTTTCCCATGAAGTGAGGGGACCAGATGCCATGATCTTCATTTTCTGAATGTTGAGCTTTAAGCCAACTTTTTCACTCTCCTCTTTCACCTTCATCAAGAGGCTCCTTAGCTCCTCTTTGCTTTCTGCCATAAGGGTGGTGTCATGTGCATATCTGAGGTTATTGATATTTCTCCCAGAAATCTTGATTCCAGCTTGTGTTTCTTCCAGCCTAACGTTTCTCATGATGTACTCTGCATATAAGTTAAATAAGCAGGGTGACAATATACAGCCTTGACGTACTCCTTTTCTATTTGGAACAAGTCTGTTGTTCCATGTCCAATACTAACTGTTTCTTCCTGACCTGCATACAGATTTCTCAAGAGGCAGGTTAGGTGGTCTGGTATTCCCATCTCTCTCAGAATTTTCCACAGTTTATTGTGATCCACACAGTCAAAGGCTTTGGCATAGTCAATAAAGCAGAAATAGATGTTATTTCTGGAACTCTCTTACTTTTCGATGATCCAGTGGATGTTGGCAATTTGATCAAAAAGAAGGATTACTATTCTATGCTTTTCAGTCAGGAAAAGCTCTAATGATGGATGGCAGTTATAGTAATATTTGAGCAGACACCTGAAAGAACTGAAGGAATAAGCCATACAGGTATCTGGGGGAAGAGAATTCTAGGAAGAGAATAATGTGTTCAAAGTCTCTGAGGCAAGAATCTGGTATGTTGAAGAAATGGCAAAGTTCAGTTGAGGATGGTCAGAGTGAAAAAGAGTGAGTGGAAGAGCATGATTTAGAATTGGTGTGAGGCCTCTGGATTAAGTAGTGCCTTCTAGATTATGCTAAGATGTTTGGCTATTCTGCATGAAATAGTAAGATGCTGGAAGGCTCCATGTAAAAAAGTGACATAATTTGACAGAGTTTTGAATAATTTCATTCTGTCTTCTCTGTAGATAATAGGGTAGTTGTCTAACTGCACTATAGAGCTTTTGGTTCCTCTGTTCCTTGAGTGAAAAGTCTAGGGTAATCCACTTAAAAAGTTATAGTGTATTGGATCAAGATAGTACTGATGAAAGCAGTAAGGTGTCAGTTTCTGAGGTATTTTGAAGGTAGAGTCTAGAGGAATAGCTGTCAAATGTAAGAGAAGGAGATGAGTCAAGGATGGCACCAACATTTTTAATTTGATTAACTAAACTTACCATTAATAGAGATGATATTTAGTTGCTGGTTAGAAGTCCATTTGGTGTTCAAGAGAGAAGCAAGATATAAAATGGAATTTGTCAACATATAGAAAGTATTTGAAGCCATGAACTAGATAATCTTACCTAAGAGTTCAGGTACATAAAGAGACCTAAGAATTAAACTCTAAGATACCATGAGGTTTAGTAACACAGGAATGGAGGAGAATTTGGCAAATGAGACTAAGAATGACACCAAGAGTGAGTAATTTCCTGAACACTAAGAACACATTTCAAGAAGAAACTGCTGTATCAAATACTCTTCACAAATTAACAAGAACAAGGAGTTGATCATTAGATACAGCTATGCTGAAATCATTGGTGATCTTGACATCTCTTCAGGAGAATTACAAGAATGAAAACTTGATTACAGTATGTTCGAAGGAGAATGGAAGGAGAGGAAATAAGAAAAACAAATATATACAATTCTTCCAGGGACTGCAGCTGAAAGGCATATGAGTAAAATTAGCTTTTTAAAACAGGATATATTATAGCAGGTTTGTATTCTCATGCAATGGCTTAGTAGAGAGTGACATTTGATGATGTCAGAGATAAAGAAGGACAAAAATAAAAGGGCATCATTGAGAAGTCAAAGGTCATGCAATGCAAGTGAAATTCATTCAGACAAATAGGAGACAAGAGTATATGGTGACGTTGCTTGGAAAATTTTATCTGATTGCTTTTATTTTCTCAATGAGTTGAGAGTGAGGATGCTAGAGGACAGAGGTTGTGTTGCTTTGATTTTTCAGCAAAAGAGGTATATAATATCTGACCCAGGTTAAGAGGAGAGTGAATAGAATGTTGTAATATAGAATTGTAAGTCAATGCAATGATTACACTTGAGGTTAATGGCCATAAGTTAAAATAAGACTAATCAGCACGGTTGTATATTTTCTGAACTGATTTTTGTTGTTCAGGTGCTGACAGAGTATGAAGAGAGTTGAATTTAACCGGCATTAGTATTTTTCCAACTCAGTGTAAAAGAGACATAGAGAAGCAAGACAGTTGAAGTCATAAGCAAGGGTGTACTCAGAAAGATGAACCATGTAATAGTAATAGTAAATTAGCCATGAAATTAAAAGACACTCCTTGGAAGAAAAGTTATGACCAACCTAGATAGTATATTCAAAAGCAGAAACATTACTTTGCCGACTAAGGTCCGTCTAGTCAAGGCTATGGTTTTTCCAGTAGTCGTGTATGGATGTGAGAGTTGGACTGTGAAGAAGGCTGAGTGCCGAAGAATTGATGCTTTTGAACTGTGGTGTTGGAGAAGACTCTTGAGAGTCCCTTGGACAACAAGGAGATCCAACCAGTCCATTCTGAAGGAGATCAGCCCTGGGATTTCTTTGGAAGGAATGATGCTAAAGCTGAAACTCCAGTACTTTGGCCACCTCATGCGAAGAGTTGACTCATTGGAAAAGACTCTGATGCTGGGAGGGATTGGGGCAGGAGGAGAAGGGGACGACAGAGGATGAGATGGTTGGATGGCACCACGGACTCGATGGACACAAGTCTGAGTGAACTCCGGGAGATGGTGATGGACAGGGAGGCCTGGCGTGCTGCGATTCATGGGGTCGCAAAGAGTTGGACACAACTGAGTGACTGAATTGAACTGAACTGAATAGGATCATTGGATTTTATGTCCTAGTCATATAACATTCTTGCAATTGGGATAATAGAAGTGGTGTGCTAGAAATTTAGGAAGTAGTGGACAGAGTAAAGTGTTTGAAACTAAGAACACAGAGTTAGTGCAGTTTTGGGTAGTAAAATAATCTGGCATGTGACCTTCATAATAGGATACTGAGGCAAGGCCACAGAGATTAGGGGAGGACAGAAAGGTATGAAACAGTGAGATCAAAAACTTGAAAGAGTATCTTACACTCCCACAAATATTGAAATCACTGTGAGTTATGAATTGTATAGTATTGGAAGGGATGACAAGGAAGCCAGAAACTAAAATCTTTAAGCAATGCCAGGAGTATATGAGGACAGCTAATAAGAAAGTACATGATGTGAAATGCTGGACTTGATGAATCACAAGCTGGAATCAAGATTGTCAGGACGAATATCAACAACCTCAGATATACAGATGATACCACTCTAATGGCAAGAAACAAAGAGGAGCTGAAGAGCCTCTTGATGAGGATGAAAGAGAAGAATGAGAAAGTTGGCTTAAAACTCAACATTCATAAAACTAAGATCATGGTATCCAGTCCCATCATTTCATGGCAAATAGATGGGACAAAAGTGGAAACACTGGCAGATTTTATTTTCTTGGGCTCCAAAATCACTGCAGTGACTGTGGCCATGAAATACAAATGCTTGCTCCTTGGAAGAGAAGCTGTGACAAGCTTCAGTTCAGTTCAGTTCAGTCTCTCAGTCGTGTCTGACTCTTTGTGAACCCATGAATCACAATCACAGCATGCCAGGCTTCCCTGTCCATCACCAACTCCCGGAGTTCACTCAGACTTGTGTCCATCGAGTCAGTGATGCTATCCAGCCATCTCATCCTCTGTCGTCCCCTTCTCCTCCTGTCCCCAATCCCTCCCAGCATCAGAGTCTTTTCCAATGAGTCAACTCTTCACATGAGGTAGTCAAAGTACTGGAGTTTCAGCTTTAGCATCCTTCCTTCCAAAGAAATCCCAGGGCTGATCTCCTTCAGAATGGACTGGTTGGATCTCCTTGCAGTCCAAGGGACTCTCAAGAGTCTTCTCAAACACCACAGTTCAAAAACATCAAATCTTCAGTGCTCAGCTTTCTTCACAGTCCAACTCTCACATCCATACATGACCACAGGAAAAACCATAGCCTTGACTAGACGGACCTCAGTCGGCAAAGTAATGTCTCTGC
This sequence comes from Nanger dama, assembly GCA_917880005.1. Classification (NCBI taxonomy): domain Eukaryota; kingdom Metazoa; phylum Chordata; class Mammalia; order Artiodactyla; family Bovidae; genus Nanger; species Nanger dama. The sequence continues at coordinate 1,172,219 of CAKJTW010000043.1, read as the reverse complement.
TTTTGAATATGCTATCTAGGTTAGACAGTGTATTAAAAAGCAGAGAAATCACTTTGCAAAAAAAGTCTATCTAGTCAAAGCTATGGTTTTTCCAGTGGTCATGTATAGATATAGAATTGGACCATAAGGAAGACTAAGCATTGAAAAATTGATGCTTTCTAACTATGGCGCTGGAGAGGACTCTTGAGCAAGGTAATCCAACCAGTCAATCCTAAAGGAAATTAACCCTGAATGTTCATAGGAAGGACTGATGCTAAAGCTGAAACTCCAGTACTTTGACCACCTAATGTGAAAAGCCAACTCATTAGAAAAGGCCCTGATGCTGGGAAAGATTGAGAGCAAGAGGGGAAGGGGACAACAGAGGATGAAATGGTTGGATAATATCACTAACTCAATAAATATGAATTTGAGCAAACTCTGACAGCTAGTGAAGCACAGGGAAGCTTGGCCTACTGCAGTCCATGGGGTCACAAAAAGTCAGACATGACTTAGCAACTCAGCAACAACAGTAAGAAACACGAGTGGGTAGTATATTTTGAAAAAAAATTGAATTCTGCAGCTGGAGATGAAAAGCTTCAAAGAAACCTACAAAAAGTAATTTTAAGTTTTCCATTCTCTGTAGACTGGAATGAAGTTGGAACAAATTTTGAGTGTGCCAGACCAGATGTTCACCACACATCTCATTAAATTATATGCAAAACTCTGTGTATATGTCTGTATATTTTAGTTAGAGAATATATCTTTATAACCTTACCCATAATCTCAGTAGATCCACGATCCAGGAAAGTTTTACAGATGTTTACATATGTTAAATTTAATTAAGTATTTATTGGACATCTATTTGCCAAGTATTATTCTTGGAATTGAGACCTAAAGATGAATAAGACAGGATCTTTATCATAAAATTTCTTAGAACCTGGTTCTCGTGGGGAATTAGTGAGGATATATATGAGTGGGAAAATATGTATTGCAGGGTTAATTTGTCAAGGCTCTTTTTCCAATAGTCATGTATGGATGCAAGAGTTGGACTGTGAAGAAAGCTGAGTGCCAAAGAATTGATGCTTTTGAACTGTGGTGTTGGAGAAGACTCTTGAGAGTCCCTTGGACTGCAAGGAGATCCAACCAGTCCATTCTAGAGGAGATCAGCCCTGGGCGTTCTTTGAAAGGAATGATGCTAAAGCTGAAACTCCAGTACTTTGACTACCTCATGCAAAGAGTTGACTCATTTGAAAAGACTCTGAAGCTGGGAGGGATTGGGGGCAGAAGGAGAAGGGGATGACAGAGGATGAGATGGCTGGATGGTATCATCGACTCGATGGATGTGAGTTTGAGTGAACTCCAGGAGCTGGTGATGGACAGGGAGGCCTGACGTGCTGCGATTCATGGGGTCACAAAGAGTCGGACACGACTGAGCGACTAAACTGAACTGAACTAAAGGGGAGCAAAAGGGACACTGCATAGGTTTTTAAGTGAAGACATCATTCTTTGTGACTGTATGCTTCATAGAAGCAATAAAGGAAACAGTAAACTTGAATTAGACCTTGAAGTGTAAAGGAGTTTCTATAAATAAAGAGAAGAAGAACCAGGCTCAAGAAATGATATTGGATGACAGGATGACAATGAAATGATATTTAAAAAGTCATAGTCTTAGAATTTCATTATCTCATCCAGGATGGCAATGAACTTGAATTCTAGAGTTCACGAAAGGATAGGAAGAAGTAGATGTTTTCTTTTGGGCCATTTCAGGAAATGTTTATTATACTACATAAGAGTATGCAGACTTCTATATTCAACAGAAGATCACTGAATATTACTTGAGACTACAAGTGACATGAAAGATGATCCAGTCTGTGATTTACGGAAAAAATATTTCAACAGCAATGCAAAGAAGACTAGAAGAAGGGAGAGATTTTTAGATGACTAATACCGTGATCTAGACAAAAGACTGTGAAGCTTAAATTAAGATAATTGCTGTGAGGAGTAGATGGAAGGATGTACTCATTAAAGAAATTAAAGAGAGTAGAATCTCTGGTACTTGGCTACTTGGGTGAGAAGGGGTATAGAAAGTTTAAAAATAAGGAAAAATGAAATATGATTAGTATTTTAAAATTGGGTCCCTGGTAGTGCCATTACCAGAGAAGAGGCTTAGCATGGGAAAGATATTCAGTGGCTAAGAGTCACTATTTTCAACCTCTGTCTTTGTGTTATAGGGAATTCAGGTTCAGGTTTCCAGTTCTGGAGAAATTGAAGTTAAAAATACAGATTTAGAAGTCTTTATCTCTGAAACGATATTAAAATCATTTATTTCATTGGATAATTAAATAAGGAAGAGAATATAAATCACAGAGGGCTAATAGAGCAACCTGATACTCAGAGCAATAGCAAAGATAGCTCCCACTCAATCTGATAGCCAGCCAGCAAGTGCCAGTAACGCCATTCTCGTTGTTTATAGACCAGCAGCTGTTCTTGCTGGTTGATGAATCTGCTGTGATTCATAGTTGGTTACATATTTATCTTCAACTACCATGGACTAAAAATCAGGATATTTAATAAGGATCCAAGGATAAAATCTGAAGACGAACAGCCAGTGGAATAATAGGAGAGCATATTAAGGTGTCAAATATTTGTGCCATTTGGGGATTCTTGATAACAAACAAAAGCAGTTTTAGTAGAGAGGTAGGAGGATCAGTGCCAGCTGGCTCATATATTCATGTGCAAGAGTATATTTGTGGTAAAATGGGGTTAGGAAACACTTTTTTTTTTTTCCAAGTTGGTTGAGGGAAGCAAAGTAAGAGATGATATATCAGTCAGGATTCTCTTGGTTACAAGTGAAAGAAAACATGAATTCAAACATCTTAACTGACCACAATAAAAGAAAAAATTGGAGGTGGGGAAAGAAGTAGTAATTGATTATATCCAGCTTATGGACACAGTTCAGGCAAGGCTAGATCCAGAGAATTTTAATCATGTAGTCAGGTTCTAGTTTTTCTTTTTCCATATTGTTCCCAGGGCTCTATCTTACCTGGATTCAATGTAGAACAAAAAGTAGAATCACTTTCTCAGAATTTCCAGCAATTTTCCTTCTTCAATCAGGTGCCCAGAGTTGAATGGATTGCTTTTTTTTCAGTTTATAACACATCTTCTTGCAACAGGTCCTTACAAAACATCATGCTTTCAGTATATGTTTATGTATTTTTCTATGTATTTCTATCACTATGTGCCAACCCAATTCTGCCTTCCCTATGAAAACCATTTAATTTGTTTATTGTTTGTCTTTTTGTCTTACTGTGTTTTTGAAAAATGTATGTTATTTTGTGTAATTGTGTTTTAACATAATGAGATGGATGTTATGTATCCTACTGTTTCACTAAGCACTGTTTTTAGGTTCCAATTATGTTACTATTGTACATGGAATCTATTGATTCTATTTGCTATAAAACAGCACACAACTATTATCTTTCCCTTAGCTCTCTTGGTGATAGACATTCAGGCTGCCCCCCACTCCCTATGTTTCAAGCAATGTATTTATTCACAAATGTGATGGGTCTCTACAATGCACCAGGGACTGTTTCAGGCACATGAGACACAACAGTGAGTAAGACACTACTGTGATCAACATCCTTCTCCATGGGCCCTCGTGGGTCTGGGAGAAAATTTCCCTAGTATATATTTAGGAGAACAATCCACCAAAATTCTTTATGTACTGGATTTTATTTGGCCATATATACCCCACCCATGAACCAAGTACTGTGTTAGGAGAATATGAGGGACTAATTAGCTTAGGCTAGATAAGCTTACCCCTAAACCAGTGGGCTGGGGCAGTTATGAAATGAAGCTGACTCAAAGCAAATGAGAAGAGGAATATCCCACAGAAATAAATGGAGGAAAGTGGATGGTGAATGAATACTGAGGAGAAAATACAACAGATGTCTCCTCCATATGAGAAGGCAACTTTGTGTGGAACCTCCCAGCCCTGTGCCCCAGAGATCTGAATGTCTTGTGATAAGGAAAAGTATTTTAAAATCAAGACACACAAACAAAGGCAGTTTCTCACTCAGCCCATCTGGATGGCACCAACGTTTTGCATTTCTGTCAAGCTCTCAGATGATGTTAATGCTGCTGATGCAGGCTCCACATTCTAAGAATTGCTGCTCTAGTCTAAAGGTTGAAAGTGATAAAACGTGATCATCTACCAGTGCTGAAAGGACTAAAGGAAATGCTATATATTAAAGTGCTTAATATCTTTAAACATGAAACTTTTAAAATGTTGGTTGTTAAAATTTCATTTGTTATGTGAATCTCAGGGTGAACAGTCACATTAATCTTTGATGAGGTTTCAAGAAAAAAATATAAAGAAAAGCTAGACTATAAGTCTGATTAGTCTAAATATTAACTTCACTGACCAAAAATTTTTTCTAATGATCATCCAGATTTTTGCTAATGACTGTTGTTGATTCTTACTAGAGTTTCCAGAAGAACAGTGTAATCATATATTTAACTCAGTGACAAGGTTGGGTCAGAAAGCTCACTCTTTGAAATATAATCTAATAAAATAAATATAAGATGAGTAGGTTCTGCCATCTATATGATGGTATCTGAAAGGGATATTAATGATATACTCAGCAAGTCTTTTGCAAAACCATCAAGCCATCTCTTGTGTCTAATAAAAACTAGAGTGCCTCAGTCTAATTAAGGTGACCAGAATGTATTTTCAAAGCTACAGTTTAACCATGGAAAAGGAAAGCTGTGTTATCTGTTTAAGATGATAATGGGTTAAAGTAGGGAGGAGACCTGCAAAAAGAACACAAAAATAAATAATTGAACAGTAATAATGGTGGCTCAGAGGTTAAAGTGTCTGCCTGCAATGCGGGAGACCTGGGTTCGATCCCTGGGTTGGGAATATCCCTTGGAGAAGGAAATGGCAACCCACTCCAGTACTCTTGCCTGGAGAATCCCATAGAGGGAGGAGCTTGGTGGGCTACAGTTCATGGGGTCACAACAAGTCGGACAAGACTGAGCAACAAGCTACTACTACTAACTACTAATGTTTTGATATATATCTAGCACTGACCAGAGAAAGGAGTTAATTTATCTGTAGACATAAGACACTAGACGGGAATAGTTTAATAAATAACAAGGAGAATTCACTGGGATTAACTTTTGCTTTTACCAAATAACTAGTAAAACCATGGATAAATAATTTTTGCATTAAGCTATATTCTGGTTAGTTTTTGGCCTCAGGGTGCCCTATGAGAGAAAAAAGGTGATACCCTGGACCCTGGCCTTTGAGGTTTTCTAACAATGCAAAAATCTTTATATATTTTCCTCTTTCCTTTTCTGCCATTCAGCTAGAGGCTGGATCTTTATTACACTGACTCAGAGGAGGTACTTAGTAACATTTAGGTTCTTAAAAATGCTTCAAGTGTTGAGAATGAGGTGAAGAAGAAAGAGGAGAATATATATACATACACACACACACACACACACACACACACACACACACATATATATATATATATATATACATTTACATTTGCTGGAATAAAAACAATGTTGGAGAAGCAAGGGGCGAGGAGGGGCTTAACCACTCCCACTATCCCTAGAAATCAATTCTTCTGGGCTATAGTCTCTGAACTATGTATCAATATATTGAGAGTTTGGTGAATGAAAGTCCCCTTTCATAGAGCTATTCAGTTTTGGATTAACTCACAAGCTTGTGTTTCTAGAAGAGCAAAGTTAAAGGTCACACCCTTCACTCCGTGCCCTGATGAACACACCAGGTTTATCATGACCTTAAGACCCTGACAATGACTTAGCAGCTTAGAGACCATTTCTTTTAATATCCTTTAAAAAAAAATACAGCAATTAGTGCATTTTCTCCTTTTAAAATTTTTATATATTTGAGTCTCTATACCCCTCAATTTGGTGCCCAAAGTATGTTTGAGTTTTAAAAAGCAAAACTACTATAAATATGATGGTGAATATCTGGCTACCAAAATAAAACAGTCCACTGAATGTGAACATGTTAATTATATTAATTCAGAACATTCTTCATAATGCATTTTATATTGATGTGCTCTGCTGAGTTTAGTAGTTCAGCAGTGTCCAACTCTGCAATCCCACGGACTATAGCCTGCCAGGCTCCTCTGTGCATGAGATTCTCCAGGCAAGAATACTGGAATGGGTTGGCATGCCCTCCTCCAGCGGATCTGCAGACCCAGAGATTGAACCTGGTCTCCTGCATTGCAGGCAGATTCTATTACCAACTGAGCCACCAGGGAAGCCTGAGAATAATGGCATCGGTAGCCTATCCCTTCTCCAGGGAATCTTCCTAACTCAGGAACCAAACCAGGGTCTCCTGCATTGCAGGTGGATTCTTTACCAGCTAATCTACCAGGGAAGCCCTCATACTGATGTAGTAATATGCAAAAAGAATAATAAACTACATTCAATATCCTAAGCATTAATTATGAGGCATTACTAGGCAAGACACTGTGATAAATCTCTGTATTTGGGGACTTTCTAGTTAAGCACCCAAATTTTGAGAAATATGTTAGTGTCAAACACAGCTCCATAATTAATTATAAGACTTCTACAGTGTCAGAGTGATTAGACTTACTTTGTTTGGCTCCAAAGGGCAGAGTAAGGGCCAATGAGTAGAATTATAAGAAGTACAATTTTTTTCTATTAGAATGACATTTCTAAAAATAGATCTATTGAAACAACAGAATGGACTTACCCAAAACTGAAAATCTTTACACAAAGATTATGATCACTTGTGGGTGATATTAAGGGCATTTGGATATTGCATTAGAAATAGATCAAGTGACCTCTGAGATCCAATCTCATTTGAAATTCATGAGTCTGTGAAAATATGGTCTGAGGGGTTTCTTGAAGTGTGACTTCATTCAGTTCTAAAGTCAAATGAGACTCCAAATACTATACTCTGAATTCATTCCCTGGCAATGGTCCTTTTTCCTCTTTATGTTTTCCCACAAGATTATGAGAAACCCTAAGGCGTGGCAAATGCCACGCTTATCTCTAAATTCACAGTAGAGTACCTGGTACATTGTTAGAATTCATTGTTGCTGCTAAATAGGGACTGGACAATTTTAATCAGTGTATTTCTTCTTTTCCTTCCTTCCATTCACCTGGAGTGGATCTCCATTATATTGACTCTGAGAAAGTATATAGTACATCTAAACCCCTAGAAAAATATGTTAATGATTGTGAAGGAAGTAAAGAATACATGGGGAATTCTTGGGAATGGAAAATATGTCCTAGAGAAGCAAGGTATAGATAGGGCTTAGCATCTCCCATCATTCCTCAAAACAAATTGTTTGGTGCTATGATTCTTTAAAATTCAGGACCATGCCTTGTGCCCTAGTCAGGTAACTTGTAAGCACAATCAAGGTGAGTAAGACAGGCCCAGGAGCAGATCCGTCAGTGATTCCAGCCCTTCCTTCTTCATCTCTGATCTCTAGCCCCTGGGCCTTCTTTCAGTTTCTCAGCATGGCCGTAATTTTCCTCAGACACTTCAAACTTGGATTCTCACTCTCTCTCCTTGCTTCCTCTCTCCTCTGCAGGTGGCAGTAGCCAAGAATCTCTTGACCCAAAAGAGTCAGGCAGACAGAAACAACAACACGTGAAGACAGAACAACTGACACGGAGCGTGAACTGATGGCAGAACCAGAAGCAGGGCATGCAGCCTCAAAAACAGGGTTGTGGCCCAGGTCTGGGGAAGAGAAAGACCCCCCAACAGGAACTGAGGTCAACACTGTCCAATAGCCCACTGAAATTTAAAGTCAGAAATTAAGCGGTTCCAGAAAATAAAGGAATCTCTCTTTTATACCCAAGTAGTATACTAAGATTCATGCAAACCACTAAGGTATGAAAAGGACCTATCAAATTAGATGAACAGTTATTGAAAATTGTAAGACTTCATTCAGCATTTTAATGTTTCCACTGAGCATTTGTTCTGTTTTTTTGTTTTGTTTGGTTTTCTTACTCACTGAAACTTCACAACATCACATCTCTGCTTCTGAATTCTTTTACGTAGTGAGAGCACAATCTAAATCATATAAGAAAGCTCCTAAGAATGTGGGTTATATGGTGTGTAATCCCCACCATCCCATTGATAATAAAATATAATCCCAGAAATGGTAGAGGGGAGTTTTTGGGGTTTTTTGTTTGTTTGTTTTTCTTTAAAGATGCTCAAAATCAATTTTAGCACAGAGTGTACTCTTTGAACTTTCTTAAAAAGGAATGTCAGTTTCTGTCTCAAAAATGCAGTTTAACAATGGCCTCACAATCCTCAAGTGACATCTTGTTTAAATGTTCTTTAAGTTAAATTTTTTTCTAATTGACCTAAACATTCCCTACTTCAGTTCATGACCATTATATCCTATTCCTTCCCCTTGTCAGTAAGAAGTAATGGCTCCCTGGCCTCTATTTAATATCCCTTTATGTTATTATACATCATGGTTTTATCTTTCCTCTCTCATTGTGAGTAGATCGACAGTGCTCACATCTCTTAACCTTGACTTCTTTCTCTCACTTCCAAGCTTTTCTACTGAGTAATGTGTGAGCTGTCTCACCATCATTCATTTCACCTCAAGTGTACCTCTATTTGAGCATGCAGAGGCTGCTGGGATATTACTAGAGATTAAGACTGAAAGGGTGCTATTAATCCCAAGGCACTTCTGAATTTTAAAATCAGTTTGAAATGATGAGCCTTATCAAGGGCTTTCTTGAGGTTTCCAGAGCATTTGAATTAAAATCATCTTGCTTCACAGCATGATAGAAAGTCACTGTTGAATTCCAAGATTGCTGCAGGCTGTGAAACACTTGAATGCTTTGATCATATTAGTCCCTTGTCCAAAGTTTTCTCCCTTCCCTAAAGATTAAAGACAAAGTCCATATCCTGAGGCTGAAGGCCTGGCTCCCAAACTTCTCTTCAGTTTTGCAACATACTGCTTCTTTTAAAGAAGCCTTCACTTCCGGTCTTGCTGGGCTACTCAGTATATGTGCATGCTAAATCACTTCAGAGGTTTCTGACTCTCTGTGACCCTATGGACTCTAACTCTCCAGTCTCCTCTGTCCATGGAATTCTCCAGGCAATACTAGAATGTGTTGTCATGCCCTCCTCCAGGGGATCTTCCCAACCCAGGGACTGAAACCACATCTCTTACATCTCCTGCACTGGAAGGTGGGTTCTTGGTCAGATTTATACATTCATATTAAGTACATAACCTAGTCAACACATTGATCTTATTTAATGTCATATGATTTCATATACTAAATTGGTACATTTGTCACCCTTTAGTAAAATCTCAGTGCTTAGGGTAAAGGCACCTACCTTCCTTGCTGAACTCCTTTAAAGTGGTCATTCTGAAGGTATTTTAGGTAACCTTAAAATGGGTACCAAGAAAGGATAAAATACTTAATGCAAATATGTATCTTCTATACCTCAAATGACTAGTTCTATTCCATGTAAGTACATCTTACTCTTCTGATTAAAGCCTTAATGGTCAGTATATTGCATGTGGATTTCCAGAAGGTACACCCTCTCTAGGCCAACTGGGTACATCCACATAAGGGAAATAAAAGATGAAAGTGAGGTAACTCATAGAGAAGAAAGGAGCATTTTTTTTCATCCTACCAATTCATTTACATTTCTAGTCTTGGGAGGGTCTCCTTTAAGGGTTGCCTGAGACCTGTACGTGTGGTTGACTCTGTATTAAAATGCCATTACTAAAATAAAACAGCTAGGCCCACTTATTGCCAGCTCCCCTAGCAAAGAAAATACCTCAGAGGGAATATATTTCAATGAACCAATATATTTCATAATAATTTGGGCCAATTGTGCTCACTCAGAAGATATTCCAAATATTCAAGGGCCAGAAAATTCATCTTTGTATGAAATAACAGCATGGACCATCTGGGACACACAGTCAATTTGGATTTTTGTATGAGGTAGGGAACAAGAGAGGAGTGATCTCTGCACTTGAGGGATTTCATTTTTTGGTTGTATAAAGGTCAGAGCCCTCGGTGGAAAATCCCTGATAGTGCCTATAAATGTTCCAGCCAATTTATACTGGTACCAAATGGAATCAAATTTGTTTTTTAGTCATGGAGAGAGTTGACAGGTTTTTGATGTTTGGAGTTTTTGATTTTTCATTTTTTAATGCTTAAATTATTATTTTAAAGTACTTTTCTGTACAAAATCAGTAGATTTAAAAGTTAGTATTTAAAAAATTATTAGACTGTACTTCCCATCTTTTAAAAAAATATTTATTATTTATTTTTGGTTGCACTGGGTCTTCATAGTTGCACACGGGCTTTCTCTAGTTGCTGCAAGCAGGGGCTACTCTCTAGTTGTAGTGTGAAGCCTTCTCTTGTTGCTGAGCTTGGCTCTAGGCACTCCAGATTCAGTAGTCGTGGCGCATGGGCTTAGCTGCCCCACAGTATGCAGGATCCTAGCTCCTCATACCAGGGATTTGAACCCATGTCCTCTGCATTGGCAGGTAGGCTCTCAACTACTATACTACCTGGGAAGTTCCTATATCATATTTTAAATAAATTGTCTTTATTTAAAGATTAATAAGATATTATGTGTGATTATAGCTGAATAACTAAAGATAAAATTACAAGACAGCATTTTTAGATTATGGCCCTACTGAAATCTACCAATCTCAATGATTCATAATTTTAAAAGCAATTAATTGTCATGTTTTGCTATAGAGTTATTATATATGTCTGATCAAACATCTAAGTTGTACAAACAAAAAATGAATGTCAGATCTCCTAAGCTATCACAAATGATCATTAAAGTTACACAAACTATGAGAGGCAAGGACAGAAGACAGGATTGGGCCATTTTTCAGAAGATTTTGGGAACTTTTAAAAACCTTATTGCCAGAATCAAAGAAGATAGTATATATCTGGTAGTGATGGTGGTTTAGTCACTACTGACTCTTGTGTCTGACTCTTGTGAACCCATGAACACCGCCCACCAGGCTCCTCTGTCCGCAGGATTTCCCAGGTGAGAATACCGGAGTGGGTTGCCATTTCCTCCTCCAGGGGATCTTCCTGACCCAGGGATCTAAAGATGTATTCAAAAACTAATCTAGGGACTTCCCTGGTGGTCCAGTGGTTAAAACTCCTAGACCCCAGTACAGGAGGTGTGAGCTCAATCCCTGGTCGGGGAACTAATATCCCACATGCTGTGAGGTGTGGCCAAATAAGTAAATACACATTAATAATAAATAAACATGGTACATCCAATTTAAAAAAAAGACTAATCTAAACAATATATAGTAATACAATGTCACAAAAAAGAAATACTGGTTTACAAACATATGTTTTTTAAAAACCTATTCTCTATAGTTCTCAAATATTCCACCAAAGAGATCTACAATACACAGTACCTGGAGTTTCAAGTGACTTTTAAAATTTAAAAATGCATATAAGTCACATATTATATCATTGATATAATTTAAATGCAAGCAGTAAGCTTATGTATGCATGTTCACAACCCAAGTATATCATTATTACTTTTTAAATGGAAAAGGAGATAAAATGGAGACTAATATAGAGAACTAAGATTTTCCATGAAAATATAAATGGACACGAATAGACACTTTTAGCAATTTGTACTTAAATTACTGACTTTTATGAGATATTTATCAGATAAAAATGGTACATTTTCAGGTAGAATGAGGTGTATAAATGAACCTCAATTGTCTGACTTGCTTTAATATTTCATTGAGCCTTTTTAAAAGAAAAATCATTAAGGATTTATATCTCTATATTACTAGTAGTTCCATGTTTTATCTTTGGCACTCCCTTTCTTGCAAAATCTTTTTCTTGTATAAAGAGCTATATAATATATAGGGGAATACAAATGAGAAAGGTACAGAGGGTAAGGAGTAGAATAAGAGTCTGTTCACAGGTATTAAATGAAATAAATGGGTAATTAGTCACTTAGTATTAATTGAATAGATCTTAATTAGAACTGCACCAAGAACTTTACAAAAAAGATCTTAATAACCTAGACAACCACTGTGGTATTGTCACTTACCTAGAACCAGACATCCTGGAGTGTGAAGTCAAGTGGGCCTTAAGAAGCATTACAACCAACAAAGCTAGTGGAGGTGATGGAATTCCAGCTGAGCTATTTCAAATCCTAAAAGATGATGCTCTGAAAGTGCTGCACTCAATGTGCCAGCAAATTTAGAAAACTCAGCGGTGGCCACAAGACTAAAAAATGTCATTTTTCATTATAATCTTAAAGAAAAGCAATGCCAAAAAAATATTCAAACTACTGTATGACTGTGCTTATTTCACAAGCTAAAAAGTAATGCTAAAAATCCTTCAAGTTAGCCTTCAGCAATAGGTGAACCGAGAACTTCCAGCTATACAAGCTGGATTTGGAAAGGGCAGAGGAATCAGAATTCAAATTGCCAGTATTCACTGAATCATGGAGAAAGCAAGTGAGTTCCTGAAAAATGTCTGCTTCGTTGGCCATGCTAAACCCTTTGACTGTGTGGACCACAACAAACTGTGGGGAAATCTAAGAGAATGGGAATACCGGACCGCCTTACCTGCTTCCTGAGAAACCTTTATGCAGGTCAAGAAGCAACAATTAGAACTGGACATGGGCAAACAAACTGGTTCAAAATTGGAAAAGACATATGTCAAGGCTGTGTATTTCTACTCTGTTTATTTACCTTCTATGCAGAACACATCATACAAAATGCCAGACTGGATAAATCACAAGCGGGAATCAAGATTGCCGGGAGAAATATCAACAACCTTGAATATGCAGATGATACCACTCTAATGACAGAAAATGAAGAGTAACTAAAGAGCCTCTTGATGAGGGTGAAAGAGGAGAGTGAAAAGCTGGCTTAAAACTCAACATTCAAAACACTAAGATCGTGGCATCCAATCCCATCCCTTCATGGCAAATACATGGGGAAACAGTGACAGATTTTATTTTCTTGGGCTCCAAAATCACTGCAGACAGTGACTGCAGCCATGAAATTAAAAGATGTTTGCTCCTTGGAATAAAAGCTATTACAAAGCTAGTTAGCTTATTAAAAAACAAAGACATCACTTTGCCAAAGAGGTCCATATAGTCAAAGCTATGGTGTTCCAGTAGTCTTGTTCGGATTTGAGAGCTGAATTATAAAGAGGGCTGAGAGCCGAAGAACTGATGCTTTCTAATTGTAGGACTGGAGTAAATTCTTGAGAGTCCCTTGAACAGCAAGGAGATCAAACCAGTCAATCCTAAAAGAAATCAACCCTAAATATTCACTGTAAGGAATGATGCTGAAGCTGAAGCTGCAATACTTTGGTCACCTCGTGCAAAGAACTGACTCATTGGAAAAGACCCTGATGCTGGGGAAGGTTGAGGGCAAGGGGAGAAGGGGATGTCAGAGGAGAGGATGGTTGGATGACATCACCAGATACGAGTGTGAGCAAACTCTGGGTGCTAGTGAAGAACAGAAAAGTTTGGCCTGCTGCTGTTCATGGGGTCACAAAGAGCATGACATGACTTAGCGAGTAAACAGCAACAACAACAACATAACTGTACCAAACCCTGTGGGAGATGTTAAAGATGTCAAGCACATTGTCCCAGCTGTCAAGGAGTGATTTATTCAAAAATAACAATTATTATAATTATGGATTTATCATTGGCTAAATACCAGGCACAGTATTAGCCTTTGAAGATTTATGTCTAAATGGCACTGATTCACTCTCTAGTAATCTAAATCTCAGGAGAGAGACAGAGCATAGATATTCAGAAACAAAAGAGTGAATGCATCTAGAGCAGAAATTAGCATTGTGGTGCTCTGGTAGCAGTCCCACCAGAACGTGAGTGCTATCACGGGAGGGGAGCACAGGACCCAGTAGGTGGACAGTCAGTGAAAGCCTCCTGATGGGGTGGAAACTTGGGGTGAATGTTGAAAGGTGCCATCAATGAGCCAGTGAAGGTAGCATGAGCAGCCAGGCACAGAGAATAGTGTAAGCAGAGATGCTAAGTTACAGGAAACATGATGTCGGTTAGAACTGGAAAATTTATGTATATGTCTAGGCTTGAGAGCAAGAGATGAGATTTAAGCATCAATGTATTTAAATGTTCATTCAAGAAATGTATATTGAGAAGTGACTACCAGCCAGCACCCTCACTAATACTAAGGACACAGTGGCGACCTAGAGAATCTCTGCCTTTGTGAAATTTAAGATACATCGGTTCACGTAAGGTTATTACAGAAATCAGTAATTGTTTATAATAATAACAAATGCGACAAAGGAAAAGCACAAGATATTTTAAAGGTATCTAATTAGGGAGCTGGCTAAACCAGTCTGCAATTTCAAAGGGTGATTACCTTAGAATGAGCAAGGATTAGCTAAGAGGAGAAGCAGCAAGGCGGAGGGACTCAGTACTCCATACAAAGTCTTATAGACTATATTAAGGTTTCAGTGCCTTCCCTGGTGGCTCAGACAGTAAAGACTCTGCCCGCAGTGCAAGAGACCCGGGTTTGACCCCGGGTCAGGAAGATCCCCTGATGGAAGAAATGGCTTCCCACTCCAGTGTTCTAGCCTGGAGAATTCTATGGACAAAGGAGCCTGGTGGGTTACAATTCATCGGGTTGCAAAGAGTTAGACACTACTGAGCAACTAACACACACACATAATTCTAAGGGCAACTAGGAAGTCACAGAAGGATTTTTAAAGAATCAACATGATACCATTTGCAGTTTCTGAGAGATGCCTTGGCCAGAGTGCAGTGAATAGATGGTAACTGAGCAAAGGTGGATATGGGATGCCCAGAAGGCTATGTCAGTAAGTCAGGCAATACTTTACACTAGGATGGTGGTCACTGAGTTGGAAATAAGTGAGTAGATTTTTAAAATATTTGGGAGGATGCATCAACAACTCTCAGTGATTTATTAGATCTGAAGAATAAGAAAGATGGAAGTGTTTAGTATTTTTCTTATGTTTGCCTTCTTTATACAGGTTCATCATTTAGTGAAATGGGGCACACAGAGATAGGACTGGGAGGAAAAGCAGGGATTTAATGTTGAATGTATGAAGTTGGGCTGCCTGTAAGATGTTCAAGTAATATGTTGAGTAGGCTGTTTGGATATGTGGATCAGGAACTCAAGATTGTGTCTTGAAGAAATAAATCTGAGTTAGTCATTAAAGGATAAATAATAGTAAGGTTATAAAAGAGAATGATTAAATCACCTAGGAGAAAAAAATGTTAGCTGAAAAGAGAAGCCTTGAAAAGAGCCTTGAGAATCTTCACCGCTTCAAGTAAGAGAAGATGTGTTGGAGGAGATATAGACAAGGAACAACTAGCGAGCCATAAGGAAATCCAAGATAAAGTATTCTTATGAAGTCTAGTCAGATAATGTTTCAAAAACGGTGCAGTGATTTAGTGAATGTAATAGGAAAGCAAATAAAATTAGAAAAACGATCCGCTAGATTTACCAAGATGGTGATTATATTTTGTCAAGGAGTATTTCAGTTGTATCTTAGATATGGAAATCACTTTGGAATATAAAGTTGTTTGAGAGATGAGAAAGTGAAGATAAGAAGAAATAAACATTTTGAGCAGTTTGATCCTCAAGCGCAGAACAGTGGAGCATCAGTAAAATAGGCAGAGAAAATATGAAATCAAGAAAAATTTATGGTGAGAAGCAGAGTTCATATCATAAAGTTTTGCATGCCATGCTAAAAAAAAAAAAATCGAGCTTTAGCCTGAAATGGAGAAGTAAAATCCATAGTGAAATTAAGCATTTCTCTGAGGTTTCTTGGATGCAAAACTGTCTGGATATGTATACTAGTCATTGAGGGAATAGAGAAGAAAAATCGATTTAGAGACTTTATGTGTTCTTATTGAGTTTAAAGTGTCTATAGGACATCCAAGTAGTGTTGTCCAGTAGCTTATGTTTCTCAGGAGAATTGAGTAATCTAGTTGGGAAGGGGGAAAAAAAGTAAATAAATACTATGTGCAAAACTGAGTTTGCATAGAGGCTAAGCCTATAAGGATTTCGAAGAAGGGAGAGCTCGTCATTAACCAGAAAGGTAAAAACCATCTTCACTAAAGAGGTTGGATTTCAATCAGCTATGTAGAAGAAGTGAAAATTAGTATGAAGGGAGGAGAAAAGTGGGAAGAGCAGAGAGTGTTAAAAACAGTAAAAATAACATGTATAAAGGCATGGGGGAAGGTATATGCGGGACTAATAGGAAAGAAAGGAGGTCAGGTTGAAACAATTTTTCCCAAAACCAGTTTGAGTTGAAGTCTACCATCAATCCATCAATACATAGAGAAACACACACACAGACACTAAATTAGGGTTAAAGAATGGAAAATTTGTGGAGGGGGAGGTGAATGGGACATCTGATAGTGAGTCATATTTTAAACATACAATTACTGTAACTAAAGTGTGAAAAAGGTGACTTCTAATAAAGACCTTTTCTTTCTGACACGATTAATGGTTTTCAGAGCATCATCATCTCTGATTCTTTTACCCTGTTATCAACCTTGAGTGTCAAAGACACTTAGCGATTGCCTAAGATTATTGCTGGTAAGTGACGGACAGCTGAGTTCTTCTACCTCTCAGTACAAACCGTATGTTTTGTACGGGGTCCTTTACATAAAATAAGAGTGCAGCTTGTTCAAGATGAACATTTGTTCATTTTGTTGTGTTTTTGTTCTTCATTTTCCCTATAAATAAATGCTTCAATTACCCTAATGGAGAGAAAGATACATATTTTCCAAAGATAAGTCCTTAGAAACTTCCACGAAGGTATCGCTGACGGTCGTACTATTCAGCTTATCTGTAGTCTCCTCATTGCCTTAAATAAAGGTGATATCCTTGGAGAGAAAATGATATTTTTAAATGCTTTCCACCTCTATGAACATGTACCAATCTATGTGTGACTACAGACGGTAGCCTGTGCTCAGCTGTTCCTGCTGTTGGGGTTTCTATGGAAATAGAGAAACTTACCATTTTTTTTAACACACTTAGAAAGGTATGTAAAAATTTTTTAACATGTGAAAATTCTTAATGTGTGTCTCTTTTTCCCCTTGGAAAAAAAGAAGTTGTGCTCATGTTTCAGTGAATATCAATAATGGTAAGGACTTTAAAAAAATATTCTTAAGTCAGAAAGATAAAAATTATATCTGAACTTAAGAAGTACTCCTGTTGCCATTCAGTCTCTCAGTTGTGTCCAACTCTTTGCAACCCCATGGACTGCAGCACACCAGGCTTCCCTGTCCTTCACCAGTTCCTGGAGCTGGCACAAATTCATGTGCATTGCATTAGTGATGCAATCCAACCATTTCATCCTTGGTCCTCCTGCCTTCAATCTTTCCCAGCTTCAGGGTCTTTTCCAATGAGTTGAGTCTTCACATCAAATGGCCGAGGTATTGGAGCTTCAGCTTCGGCGTCAGTCCTTCCAGAGGCTTATTTAGGATTGATTTCCTTTAGGATGGACTGGTTTGATCTCCTTGTAGTCCAAGGGACTCTCAAGTCTTTTCTGACAGCACAGTTCAAAAGCATCAATTCTTCAGCACTCAGCCTTCTGAACTCTGATTTATTACAGACATTTTCACAGTGTATGTTTGGTAACATAAATTTTAACCAATTTCTCACCTAATATTCTTCTTTAGGAAATTTTTAGTATGGTTTGTTTCATTTTATAAGAACTTAAAAAAAAGCTTTCTAGTATTTGTTTGTATTAATTGGACCCTTAAGAAAGTCATAATATGACATGAATTCCTAACAAATATCTATCACTTATTAATCACATCCAGCATTTAATCAAGACTGGCCTTAAAAAAAAGAAGATAGAATATCATATGTTGACATATATGTTTATATAAAGGACAATAAGAAACCCCAAGAGCCAATTTTTGGAAGTGATCAAAATCACAGAAAGGTGACCTGAAAAACAAAAGTGAAACTCTAGACCCCTTTGCTCTGGTGGTGGTTGTCAATATAACATCACAGATAAGAGCGATTTGACCTCCAGTTTCAGTCCACTACGTAAAATGTATACAACAGATAGTCATAAGAAGCTTCCGGCCAAGACAGGGTCACAAGGGCTGGATTTACTGTTCCACCTGAAACAGCCATTAAGTCTCACAAAGCATTTGAAATAAATGGTCTTCATGACACTGGACATCAGGTGACCCTGGTACTGGTATTAAGACAACAAAGGAGATAAAATAAAATCATAAAATATACTAAACTATCTCAAAAGACATCAGAAAAAGAAGGAAAAGCAACAAAGTTAGTTGGAGACAAATAGATAATAAACAAGATCATAAATTTAAACCTAACCATGTCAATAATCATAGTAAAGGTAAATGGTCTAAACATTCCAATTAAACATAGAGCCTGTCAGATCAGTTAAAAAAGCAAGACTCAACTAGATAATGCTTTCCTTGTGACCCAGTCATTTCACTTCTAGGTGTTTTCTCAAGAGAATCAAAACCATGTGTCCACACAAAGGCTTGCATTAAAAAATGTTTATACAAGCTTCATTTGTAACAAACAAAAACTAGAAACAACACAAATGTCCATCAAGTAAGTGGATAAACAAATTATGGTGTACCCATAAAATGGACTTGCTGCAGTCTAATAAGGAATAAGTTATTGATATACAGCATAGTGTGTGTGTGTGTGTGTGTGTGTGTGTGTGTGTGTGTTAGTTGCCTAGTCATTTCCGACTCTTTGCGACTGTAGTCTTCAGGGACTGTAGCCTGCCAAACTCTTTTGTCCATGGTATTCTCCAGGCAAGAATACTGGAGTGGATTGCCATTTCCTTCTCCAAGTGTAATTTGTGCCGATTTCAAAATACTACTTTGAGTGAAAAAAGCCAAACTATATACAAAATAGTATATATGATATGATTGTACTTGAAATTCTAGAAAATGTGTACTAAAATATGGTAACAGCACACATCAGTGGTTGGCTGCGGATGTGCTGAGGGGTTACTGGTCTCAAGGAAGTAAATGAGGGAGGAATTAGAAAGGAGCATGAGGGAACTTTCAGCATAATCAATATATTCAGCACCTTGATTACACTAGTGGTTTCTCAGATGTATATACATGTCAAAGTATATTAAATTATACACTTTGGATACACACAGTTTATTGTATGTCATTATACCTTAATGAAGCTGTTTAAAAAAATCTCTGCGACCTTGAACAAGTTATTAAACCTTGAGTTTACTCATATATGGTGGTAAAAATTCTGTCAACTTTTATAAGGCTATTGCATAAATTAATTGGCATACTTCTCTGTCAGAGGCTTAATGTACTACCTAGCACAAGAGAAAGCTTCAGTGAATCTTCAAGCTTCTTTGCAGAGAACCTGGTGGCATATAGACTTTCCTTTAACCCCCTACTAACCGTAGACAGGCCGATTCAAACCATGAACTATGATCATGCCCCATACAAGTCATCATGACAGCACCTCTCTGAGTTTGATGGCAAGAAATTAATCTTCTAGTATTACTGGGTTGTTTGATGCTTGGCTGTCATCAATTAACTCTTGTATGTTATCCCTGCCCTGAAATCTGTCTGTGAGAGCCAAAATGATTTTATACCAAGATTTCTGAAGGACACAGTAGGATATAGGAGTAGGATGCAGTGGGAGAAAGCTGCAACTGGAATAATTTTGATAGATATTTCAGTATTTCCAAACTGAAGTGTCAGAATTCATCAAAGACCTTAGTCTTTTCATGACTATTTGTACATACATAGAGCACATACCTTTGTGACAGACTGTTGTGGTCTGAACTGTGTCTCTTTCAAAATTCATAGGTTGAGATTCTAATACCTGTACCTCAGAATTCAAGCATATTCAGAGACTAAGTAATTATACTAAAATGAGGTCATTAGGGCATCCTTATAAGAAGAGATTGGACAGAGACACCCACCAAGAGATACACAGAAGATGGTCATCTATAAATCAGGAAGAGGACTAAGTCAAAATTAACCTTGATAACAACTTGACCACAGATTTCTAGCTCCAGAACTAGAGAAGATAAATATCTGTTGTTAAAGCTATGTGGTTTATGATATGTCATTACAGCAGCCCTAGCAAACAAATACATGGGCCATTTTTACTGCTCCAACAATTTCTCTCTCCTATTAGTACCTACCATATTCTCTCAGGCCCAGTAAAGTAATAATTTTGCTTGGGAGTACTCATCATGTCTATACATGTAGACATGCAAGCTGTCCTCAGAATTCCTCACTCTGCTCTATGCCTCTGTATTTGTGATTTTTCCTTTTCTAATGCCTTTCTGACTTTGCCTGCTGCTAATTGTTTTTCTTGCAAATATTATTCATTCTTTGGCCTTGTACCACACTCATATTAGGAGCACAGAGTTTTCAGGAATCTTCCTCCTCTTTTCTGACAAGTGATCATTCTGGCTTACACACTGGAATATTTTCCTCCCACTCATTAAGCTTAAGAATGTTAAATTCATGTCATAATGATGTACAAAGCTTCCTTGCAAACAGTCAAGCAAGTTGAAATGAAACATATGAGATGCTGTTAATACTTTTTTTTGAAAAGTGGGAATTTCACCTGCTTCTTTAGTTAATTAACAATTCAGCAATAGGTTTTGGTGTTGACCTTTGTTTAATATTCATTGGCAGCAAAACTGAATAATTGAACTGAAAATTGAAAATAATTGATGTGGTGGCTTCTTCTTTGACCACTGAACTAAAGCTTCCCAAACAGCTATAACTTTAGAAGTTTCTAAAAGAAAAAAAAAGAGGAAGAAGGAAGAAATAGAGTGAATTTAGTGATTAAAATCAATTGTTTTCCCCTTCTCAGTCATTTTCTGTATCTTTGTTTATAACAAAGCCTTTAAAGTTTTGTGTCTGCTGCATTTTGATTAATATATTAAGAACTGGGATTGTTGGTTACATTAATGACTCACCATGATTCATCATCCTCTTGCATTAGAATTAGTGTGATTGGTGAAAATGCAAAAGCCCTGGGCCCTTTCCAAACCCACTGAATCAGAATCTTGAAGGAGATAAGCCTTGGGAATCTGTATTTTTATCAGGCTTCCATAGCCTTTTTTCTTTTTCAGTCTGGGAACCACTTTCTTAAGTTCTGTGATGGCAGAGAAAAAGTGATGGTGATAACACTCCCTAACAATTTAAAGAGGAAGGTCACAAAAAAACAGTAGAGCTCAAGGAAAATGGCAGCAAATAGAACAGGTGAGTGCACTGGTATTCTGTGGATATTACTGTGAACACAGAAAGCAGGGTGAGGCTGGAAATAACTTTTTGTTACAAATAAAAGGACTACTTCAGAATATGTTGTTAATCCTTCAAAGTTATCAAGAGATCAACATCTTTATGAACCATCTTTATATACCTATTTATAATTGAGTTTTATGGTATTTAACAGTGATTCTTGAGAATATTTTAGGCCACCATATGAGGTTGATTTTTTCCTTTTAAATCAACGATTAGAATACATTGATTGCATGAAATACTTTGAGCAAATAAAAACTTGGGTTTTCTGATGTTTTTTTAAAAAGGAGAGCTTAATCAGCAGGGATTTTAGAAATTACAAAGACACTTTCAGTGGAGAACAACAGGAAGTTAGGAGCTAATTATTGTCTTCTCTGAAAAACGTTAGGCCTCCCACCAATAAATCATCATATACTAACTAGGTCAGCATGTGTTAGTTCAGTTCTGTGGTTCTCTGACTCCTCTGTCCACTCTGTAAGTCATTATTAGGATTATTGCTTAGCAATTCTTAGAATAATTTTCACATACCCAGTATTACATGATTTTAAAAATTTTGGGCTTCCTTGGTGGCTCAGCAGTAAAGAATCCACCCGCAATGCAGAAGCTGCAGGTTCAATGCCTGGGTAATGAAGATCCCCTGGAGAAGGAAATGGCTATCCACTCCAGTATTCTCGCCCAGGAAATCCCATGGACAGAGGAGCCTGGCAGGCTGCAGTCCATGGGGTCACAAAAGAGTCAGACATGACTTAGCAATTAAACAACGACCTACCTTGTTCTTCATGGACCCAAACATCAATTTAGCATACATTTCTTGATCTAAGTTGCTACCTTACAAATCTTTAGGTCCATACCTTACTTGCCAGTTTCTTTACCCATGAAAGAGGCTTGGGGATATTCCTAACTGCTGAAAGACTTCTCTGATATCAGTTAACTGCCTGGATTTCTAACAGCTTCCTGTTTCTGAAATCCTTAAGGATCTATCCCACCATCCTCTGAATAGAACTTCATCCTTCAGTCACTACTGAGCCCTTTGATACCTTCGATAGCTGTTATTCAGATGTCTTTATTCGTCAGAGTTCTCCAGAGAAACAGAATCAATTGGATATACACACACACACACAGACACACATATATATACACATACACACATATATACAAAGACAGAGACAAAGAGATTTATTATAGTCACTCTTGTGATTATGAAGTCTAATGAGTCCAAAATCTGCAATAGGGGCTGGTAGGCTGAAGACCCCTGAGAGCAAACCAAGGTGAAGAAGAAGGTAAAGTGGCTCAGTCGTGTCCGACTCTTTGCGACCCCATGGACTGTAACCTACTAGGCTTCTCTGTCCATGGGATTCTCCAGGCAAGAATACTGGAGTGGATTGCCATTTCCTTCTCCAGGGGATCTTCCTGACTCAGGGATCAAACCCGAGTCTCCTGCATCAAAGGCAGGCGCTTTAACCCAGTACACATGAAATTCCAAGGTCAGTAGCCTAGAGATCCAGGAGGGCTGATAGTGAGTTCCATTCTGAAGGCAGTTTGCTGGACAATTCCCTCTTACTTGGGGCCAGTCTTCTTGTTCTGTTTGAACCTACAGCTTATTGGATAAGGCTCACCCACTTTATGGAGGGGAATCGGCTTACTAGAAGTTTACCAATTTAAAGGTTAATCTCATCCCAAAATACATTAGTTTATAGGATCAAGTTAACAGAGAAAATTAACCATGACAATGCCCCATACTTCAGTCACTATAGTTTGCCCATTTGACTGGACTTCATCTTCCAAAGATACAATAGGTTCATTCCCACTCCCAGGATCTGTCTCATGCTAAAAGAAGGTTGAGTGACCATTCCTAAATACTCCCAGTCTACCCATTCTGCTCTAGGGAGCCAAATTATGTCAAATTATGTGGCAACTGGAACATGGTTTAAGTGTGTGGTGTTAGGCATATATCTGATTGTCACAACTGGAGGGTACTACTGGTATTTAGTGGGTAGAGATTGGGGGCACTACAAACACGCTAGAATGTGCAGGACGGTCCCCACAACAGTACACTATCTTCAGTCCCAAATGTCAATAGTGTAGAAGCTGAAAAATCATGGAAAGAAACTATAGTTTTCAAGCTGGAACTTAAAGGATTTGGTAAGGTTCAAATTGCACAGATGGAAAATTTTTATTCCAGTCGAAGAAACTGCCATAAAACAGACAAGGGATAACAAAATATGGAGGTTTTTAGAGAACTGTGAATATCAAATCTGTAAGTGGAGAAATAATGAAATGTGATCATTTCAGAAAAGTGGGTGGTTAGGGTTTAGAGCAGTCCCTCTGAAATTTTAGCACATTAGAATCACCTGGAATTTGACAGCACACACTGGAACCCACCCCCAGAAATTTCTGATTCTGGTCTGGGAATCTGAATTTCTAACAAATATTGAGGTGATGCTGGTGCTCTTGGTCTGTGAGCCACATTTTTAAGAACCAGTTTTCAGAAAGCCAGAGATACATAAAAAGATGTCAGGAATTCAAATTCTAGGCAAAAGAGGGCCATTAATAGGAACAGTTATTCAGGAAGATTACTCAAATAGCAACAGATAGGACACATTGGATTAGAGAGAGAAACTGTACAGACAAACCAACCAATCGAAGGTCCTGCCAGGAGTCACTGAAAGGCTTGAATCCTCTGCATCAGTGATTTGGGAAGCCTGGGAAACCTGGAGCAATGTGCCTCTATGCATAATTCTCTCTTGACCCCAGCTGTGTAATTATGGTTTGCCTAGAGTTTAGACTTAGCCAGTTATGCATGAGGCTTGGTTCTTTGTAATGAATCTCCTGGGATAAAGCATAAGCTGACAGCGTTCAGACAGGCTGCCTGGGCTGCACTTTATAAGTGGGATTGAGGTCACAAAAGCTAGGTGACAGGGCAAGGAGAAGCTCCCTTAGATAACCAAATCACTTAAAATTACATTTCTTTCTGGGTCAAAAAAAAAAAAGGAGGAGAGCAGAGATATTGCCTCTGCTCTTGCCTCATCCAGTTTTTCAAAAATACTTAAGGGGCTTGGATAAAATCCATACATCAAAAAGCCTTTATGCAATAATGCAAAATTTAAAGGGCCTGTCAAACAGATGATCTGTTTTGAAATCACACATATGATATCTTGGAACTCTAGCAATCCGAGGGGCTCAGTCTGAACTGATTAGAATGCTTTTCCGAACCAGTTTTCTCTTCTTGCCTGAAAAGTGTTACTTGCTTTATCTATAATGCTTGGTACCATCAGCCCTAGGGGAAAGAAAAAAAAAATCCTTCTAAGCAACTGATCCGAACCTCCCGAGGTTAGGAGCTCTTATCAAGACGCAGAAATCCTGCACACATGCCAGCTGGAGGATTTTCCCCCATCTGAGGGTCCCTGCTGCCTGAGGGCTTCTAAACACAAATAGAAACTGGAAAAAAAAAAAAAATCGTAGGAGTGGAACACACATCTAACATGTGTGTTCCATCATTCATTTCCAGGCTTTTTATCCTCGTTCCAATAAAACAACTATTTTATAACTAGTGATGAGGCTAGCATCTTCTAACCAGAATAACCCTATTCTTGATCACCTTTTTTTTCTCTCTTCAGAGATTTTATGAACTGTAATCCTTCCTTTAAAATATCATTTTCCTTCCTTTTGCCAGCTGCTCAACATCACCCCCGCACCGCTGGGAGATACTCACTTTATACTCGGACAGTTACTGTGGATACGTTGATAAACAGAATACTTTTTAATATATATATATATATATATATATATATAACTTTAAAGTCTTGGCCTGGAATTTCAAGAGGGGGTGAAAATGAAGGAAAAAAGGAAGCAATGAGGCAGGAAGAAAGAAAGGGAGTTCAGGAGAAAGACAATTAAAACTGCAATGTAGCAAAATCGCCATTTGTCCAAAACCCTTCAGTGACATTCACCAGGGATAATTGTTACCATTGCTGATTGTAGGGCCCCAGCCCTAGAAACTCGGATGCAGTAGGTCTGAACAGGTTTCTAGGAAGTGCTTTTTAATGTTCTCCCCAGGCAACTCTGTAGCCTAGGAAAACATCACCTTGAGAAGCTTTGCAGGTTTAGATTGTCCCTAACAAACACTGTAAACAGCCAGCGCTTATTGTCAAGATTTGCCAGCTTAGGGGAGGGAGAGATGACAAACAGCAGCTGCTTAGATTTAAAATGTCCAGGGAAATTAGCACAGGTGGTGGAAGATTTACCAAACTTCTCCTGAGGCTCCAAGCAGAAGATGCCCATCTGCCATAGGCCCCCAGGCAGACCACTTCTCTGTCCCCAGCTTTCTCAGATGCCTTCCCTCTTTCTCATGCAAAGCCTTTTGTTATAGACTAAATTGTATCGCGCTCCCCCCAACCAAAATTCATCTTAAAGCTCTAATCCCTTGTATTTGATGTGCAGGATGTGCAAAGAAGTAATAAAGGTTGTGTGTTAAGTCACTTCAATCGTGTTCAACTCTTTGCGACCCCATGGACTATAGCCCATGAAATACCTCTGTCCATGGGATTTTCGAGGCAAGAATACCGGAGTAGTTTGCCATTTCCATCTCCAGGGATCTTCCTGACCCAGGGATTGAACCCGTGTCTCTTGTATCGCCTGCATTGGCAGGAGGGTTTTTATTACTGGCACCACCTCGGAAGTGAAATCATAAGAGTGGAGGCTTGTTTCTATAGGGTTGGCTTCCTTATAAGAAAAGAGAGACACACCAGAGATCTTTCTCTCCCTTCGAGAGTGCAGAGCAAAAGCTGTGTTGAGGACACAGTGAGTCTGCGGCCATCTGTAACTCAAGAAGAGGCAGAGCCAGACACCAACCCTCGCCCACACCTTCATCTTGACTTTCAGCCTCTCAAATAACTCAGTTCAGGTCAGTCCAGTTCAGCCTCTCTGTCATGTCCAACTCTTTGCAACCCCATGGACTTCATCACACCAGGCTTCCCTGTCTACCACCAACTGCCAGAGCTTGCTCAAACTCATGTCCATTGAGTCAGTGATGCCATCCAACCATCTCATCCTCTGTCAACCCCTTCTCTTCCTGTCTTCAGTCTTTCCCAGCATCAGGGTCTTTTCTGATGAGTCAGTTCTTCACATCAGGTGACCAAAGTATTGGAGTTTCAGGTTCAGCATCAGTGCTTCCAATGAATATTCAGGACTGATTCCTTTAGGATTGACTGGTTGGATCTCCTTGCAGTCCAAGGGACTCTCAAGAGTCTTCTCCAACACCACAGTTCAAAAGCATCAATTCTTCAGTGCTCAGCTTTCTTTTTGGTCCAACTTTCACATCCATAATTGACTACTGGAAAAATCATAGCTTTGACTAGATGGACCTTTGTCAGCAAAGTAAATTCTCTGCTTTTTCATATGCTGTCTAGAATAGTAAGAAAATTAATTCCTGTTTTTAAGTCCCTCAATCTATGTTATTTTGTTATAGCAGCCCAACTGAAACTGTTTACTACAGATTGGGTCTTGAACCCACATGCTGGGACTCAACCCCAGCCAAAACCTTGCTTAGAACTCAAACCCACATGGCTGAGACTCAAACCCATGGTACCTGGTTTCAAGACTTAATGAAGCTCTGGTTCTTGACGTCTCATCACAGAAAGAATTCAGTGAGAGATAAAGTGATAGGTAAGAAGTAGATTTATTTAGATTCAGAGAGAAGCACACTCCACAGACAGAGTGTGGGCCGTTGCAAAGGGTGAGTGCTTCTTTAAAATTGGTGTGTTTAGTTTTAATTTCATATGCTATTGAGTGGGAGGATTATTCCAACTACTTTTGGGAAGGGGTGGAGATTTCCAGGATTTGGGCCACCTCCCATCCCACTCCTTAGTCTTTTAACAGCACCTTGGAACTGTGATAGTACTTCTGGGTATGTCATTTCACTTGCTGACTAAGGATCAAGGTCTGGACTTGTCTGCCATCTTGGTCCCATTTGATTCTGATTGGTTTATGTTGTGTCCTTGGGCTATGTCATTTTTTCAAAAGTTGTGCTCTGCCCCTTTCCCTCCTGTTACACAGCTAGAGTAACCTTTCTTCACAGCTCATTTAGGTATTCCTCAAGCAAGAGACCTTTCTCCCAAGCCCTAAAGCCCTAATGTTACTTCACTGCTCAGGTTTCAAGGGAATTCAGGTTCCAGAAAAGCTGTAGGATAGATTCAAGAACCCAGTGTCACTTGGACCTGGGGATAGGGAAATGCTGAGAACTACCACACTCAGTTATACATGAGTTATAAACAGGAATATACTGTCTCTGCTTCTAATTGGATTGGCTTTATCACATTGTTTGTACAAGAAAATACATTCCATAATTCAGGTGACTGAGTTTTAGCTAACTTTTCCAAGTCTTAGATTGGTTCTTTTCCTGGTGATGGCACTCTCAGGAGTTCTGGAATAGTGCTGATTATAACATTACATTGCTTTTTCCTTACAAATATCTTCACACTTATCAAAGCCAGGATATATAGTTGTTATATCTGTGAGAGTTCTGTTCACTCAGATAATTGCTGTGTGCCCAATATATGCCAGACAAGGTTCCAGATACAGAGAAGTAAACATGAATAAGACAAAGAGACAAACAAAGCTAAGGAAACACGTATCAATCAGGTGTTAATACATGCTACAAAGAGAAAGTATGGGAAGGAGTAGGGGAAGGGTCCTAGTTTAC
Source organism: Nanger dama (assembly GCA_917880005.1). NCBI lineage: Eukaryota > Metazoa > Chordata > Mammalia > Artiodactyla > Bovidae > Nanger > Nanger dama. Next base: position 1,144,212 of record CAKJTW010000043.1, on the reverse strand, counting down.
CATACAATGTCCTAGGGAAAACTTAATAGTAGCTTTCAATTATTTAAGGGCTGCCACATGGAAATACACCCTGTGGCTCAAAAGAAGGGAATCCAAGATTAATGCTTGGAAGTTAAAGATGGCTATACAGCAAGCCAGTAATAAATGGAATTTGTGGCATAATAAATGATTCCCTCACTCTCCGTGTATCCTCTAGAGAGAAAGAACTAGACTAGCTGTCCTCTGTAAAGTCTTCCAACCAAAGCCCAGCTTACAATTCAGCAGGTTTTGTCTTGCATGAAAGCAAAGCTGAGTCACTTTTGGGCATTGTCTATCTGCAAAATAATACCAAGTTCTCTGGAACTGAGGCAACTCGTTAAATAAAGATACCCTATATTTGCAAGCTGAACGGAGAACTGCACAAGGATGTGATGTGTACTAGTTAGCATGATAGTGATTCCAACGTTATTAAAGATTTCTCTGGTTGAATTTAGTAACTAAAGTTGGAAAGAATAGAAGAGAGTTTTCAAAGTAATTATTTTAATGCTATTTATAGTTTACAAAGCACTTTTCCATCTTTAAAACAGGCATTATGATTATTCTCATTTTTTGGTGAAGATACTGAGGACCAGAATCTTCAACACAATCAGGCAGGTCTGCCTGATTCCAAATAAGTGCAGTGAAAATAGAAATTCTTCTTCCTCCTATTTCTCCTTTTTCCCCTACTCCTTTTTTCTTCTACTACTGAGTTAGCAAACCCTTCTCTGGTAGATATAATGAAATATTTTTATAATAATAATACTTATTTCTTAAATCCATATACTCTTTAAAAGCAAAATTCTGTCCTTCTCATATTGTTAGTTGAGGACTTTTATGCTTTTCCGTATACCCAAGAGGCTTCACAGGTGGCACTAGTGGTAAAGAACACATCTGCCAATGCAAGAGGCACGAGAGACGCAGGTTTGATCCCTGGGTCCGAAAGATCCACCGGAGGAGGACATGGCACCCCACTCCAGTATTGTTACCTGGAGAATCCCATGGACAGAGGAGCTTGGAGGGCTACAGTCCATAAAGTCACAAAGAGGTGGACACACTGAAGTAACCTAGCAGGCACATGAACCCAGAAGTTATTTAAATATTGCAACAATGACCTCTTTCCATCACTTCATCCACATATATGTTCTAATTATGGCTCTGCTTCTAGAAGAATGGATTAGATGTCAGCTTCAGTTTGAGTTGGATTGAATGTATTTTGGTACCAGCTTTGCATTTACTCTTAGACAGACCCTTCCGTGACAAGCCAGTGTTGAATTAACATATAAATAATAACTTTTATATTAACCTTCATCAAGTATTCAGTACAACTTAAATTTATTAGTAATATATCTGCTGTCATATACATATACATGATGAATCTTTTCAATTTCCTTTTCTTCATGTAAGTATTACATAGTGATAGATAGTGAAATCACTCAGCCGTGTCCGACTCTTTGCGACCCCATGGACAGTAGCCAACCAGGCTCCTCCATCCATGGGATTATCCAGGCAAGAGTACTGGAGTGGGTTGCCATTTTCTTCTCCAGGGGATCTTCCCCACCCAGGGATTGAACCTGGGTCTCCCGCTTTGTAAGCAGACACTTTACCGTCTGAGCCATCAGGGAAGTCACATATATCCAAGTAAATCTTAGTGCCACTTTACTAAAACAATGTTAAAGCACAGGGAAGTAAATTCTTTTTGTATGCCAAATTTAGTAGTCAGGTTTATATTAAGAAATAAAAAGGTAAATAATAAAAAGTACAGAATGAAAGCAGGGGTTAGGACTATTGGTTGAGAAACAGATGAGTAAGGGAGACTTCGCACTGCACTCTTCTTTATCTTGTAGCATCTATTTAAACCATTAAATTTATTTATTTAAAAGGATAAGTTAATGAATAAATAAATTTGGTTAAAATTTAAGCCAAATAATGCTAAATAAATTAATAAGAAAAAGAGAAGGAAGGAATGGAAGGGACAGAGGAAAGAAGATGTTTGTTAATACATATTTTGCTTTAGTACTAAACTGATCTTCACAACGTAACCCAGGAATCTTGAAAAGCTGTCATCACCATCTTGAGAATTCTTAGGACATATTTGCAGATGATCTAGGTCTTTATGGATTTAAGAGGAAAGCAGAGATAGGAAGTCCATTTTGGAGAGAGGAGGGGAAATGAAGTTGGGATTTGTGAGGACTGCTAATCCCTTTTAGTGCTTTAAGCAGAAAACTCCACATTTTTGTACTTTTGAGGGACAAAAGGAAGATGGAAAAATAATTCACTGGATGCAAATCAAATGATACTTAGGAGAAAGTGAAACCTTCAATTTGCAAATTCAAACATGTAAAATAGATTTATTGAGGCCCAATGGAAAGTTCCCCAAACTGAAAAGAAGCATGACTCTGGACTGCATATAGATTGTACCACCACCAAGTGACTCCATCTGAAAATGGGACATAGATGCATAGCTTATGTGTTTGTTACAAGAACATACAATAAAATGCTTTGTCAGCATCCACTGTCAATTCACCTACAATGTTAGGACACCCCAACAAGACTTCACATAGTATTTTTAGTCCCTTTCAGGGCAAAGTTTATAATAAAATTGATTATAAAGAGAATTTCTGTAAAATTTTGCCTATAATAAAGTTAGACTTAGGCAGCTAAGTAAAAATGTAGAATAATAAGGTTACTTCAAGTATACTTCTAGGTCACTTTTATATTTTGCATTTCCTCACCATAATTCTAGACTTTGAGATATCCTCTTTGTTAGTATTCTTCAGTCTAGAAATTCTATTTACTTCCCTTCCCCCATATTAAGGATTTATTTGTATATTTATTATGTTTGTGTGTGCTGTGCTCAGTTGTGTCCAACTCTTTGTGACATAATGGGCTTAGCCCTCCAGGCTTCTCAGTCTATGGAATTTTCCAGGCAAGAATTCTTGAGTGGGTTGACATTTCCTGTTCCAGGGGATCTGCTCAACCCAGGGATCAAAACCATGTCTGTTAAGTATCCTGCATTGGCAAATTATTTACCACTGTGCCACCTAGGAAGCCCCATTTATTATGTTTACTTAGGATATTTAAGGTGCTTAACAGAGCAGGAGAGACCTAATATATTATACTATATTCCACATTAGGTGTGTCAACATAATATAATAAACCCTGAAAATTCTTTAATATTGAGTGTCCAGATTCTATAAACCTCAAGCTAAAAATTCTGTACTACTTCTTTAAAAATGAGGAAATCTTATGAACAAGAACCCATCATGCCCATCAAAGGCTACATGACATGTTTAAGATATACCTACAGAACCAGTTCAATTTAGTTTACAAAAGGCTACTTGAGATGCCAGACTCCAGGAATGCACAGATTAACAAATAGAACACTCGTGACTTATGTGGAGTTTTTAGTCCAGTGAAGGAGACAAATCTACACCCAATGTCAGTACAGAGAGTAGTAGCAGTGTCTACACACATCAGCTCAGTTCAGTTCCGTCGCTCAGTTGTGTCCGACTGTTTGTGACCCCATGGACTGCAGCACGCCAGGCCTCCCTGTCCATCACCAGCTCCTGGAGTCTACTCAAACTCATGTCCATTGAGTCAGTGATGCCATCCAACCACCTCATCCTCTGTCATCCCCTTCTTCTCCTGCCTTCAATCTTTCCCAGCATCAGGGTCTTTTCCAATGAGTCAACTTTTTGCATCAGGTGGCCAAAGAATTGGAGTTTCAGCTTCAGCATCAGTCCTTCAAATGAATATTCAGGGCTGATTTCCTTTAGGATGGACTGGTTGGATCCCCTGTAGTCCCAGGGACTCTCAAGAGTCTTCAACACCACAGTTCAAAAGCATCAATTCTACAGCACTCAGCTTTCTTTATAGTCCAACTCTCACATCCATACATGACTACTGGAAAAACCATAGCCTTGACTAGATGGACCTTTGTTGGTAAAGTAATGTCTCTGCTTTTTAAATTGCTGTCTAGGTTGGTCATAACTTTTCTTCCAAGGAATAAGTGTCTTTTAATTTCATGGCTGCAGTCTGCACACATACCCTCTCCCACAAAACCAGTCAAGGCAAGGCATCTAAATTCAAATAGGCCTTATTTGGTGACCATTCCAGACTCCTGAAACATCTATTCCCAGGACCCTGCATTACTTACTTGAGCCCCAGATAAGAAATACTTTAGCAGACCGCAGGCATTTTATTAGGCAAATCTTGAGCCCGTGCTCTGGATCGTCTCACTGCAAACTATTGTCTCTTCTTATTTTAGCTTTCTATTGACCCTCCCCTCTGGGCTGATACACTGATTTAGCACTGCCTCAGTTTCCAAACCAGCTCTAATCACTGGCATATTCTCTCCACCTCAGACTGAGGGTTCTTCAGGCTTTGAAGACATATGATGATTCTACCTACTGTGGAAACTAACTCTTTCTCTTCCTCAGGTGTGTGCTGCTACACTAGTTTGCCACCTTCGTTTTTCAGTTATATATGGTCATCTAATTGAGTTCTAGTCAATGAATGTGACTGGAAATGATGTGGACTATTTCTAGGCCTGATGTATTAAGAAAGTCTCATGCACAATCCTCTGTGCTCCTTCCTCTTCTGCAGATTGATGTAGAATAAAGGGGGATGGTAGGCAGAATGTAGGGAATTGTAAATTGGTTTTGAATCTAATAAACTTTACCATATTATACAAAAGAACAATTTTATTTAAGTTATTGCAACAGATGTTAACAGGTAGAGAAAGTGTTTGTTCTTTATTCAAAGGGTTAGGAAAATTTACATTTGGGTCATGAAGTTAGCATCACATTTTAAAGCCAAATTATAAACTCTTATTTAAAATGACTAGTAAATGGTCAGAAAAGTAAGGGATATAAGTGCAGAATTTCTACTTTTTTCTTAGTTCCTTGAGGAATGGACAAATACAAATTTAACTGCCTTCAGAATTTTTATCACCTTATAATTTAATTTAAATTTTTGTGGCCACAAGGCATTCTTTGAAATAAAACTAAAATGAGGTGAAGGGGGCTGCTGCTGGTAACTGATTATTTTTGTCAGGAATTTTAGGTTGTATTTCTAATTCTGCAACAGCCTCATTAGGTTACATTATGTTCAGCAAGTTACTATTTCTTTGTCACACAGTTCTGTGGGTGGTGTATTAATATTCTTTTACAGTCCTTTTTTACCATGACAGGGGAACTCCTGCGGGTATTAATAGGATCCAGAACATATTCGTGTATCCTTTATTATGTCTTTATAGTTGTTCTCTTTCTCTCTGTCTGATTCTTCTAGCTGATTCTTTGTCCCAGATTTTTTTTTCCTATAAAAGAATGATAATGCTACTCATCTGGCAGTTGTTTGTAATGAACTGAAGAGGTTTGGGAAAATTTCCTGGCAGAGTGGCACTTACATTTGTACCATCTATGACAGAAATATAATTACTATGTTAACATAAATACATCCCTTCTTAAATGTCAAAATATTTTCAGCCTTTACCAATTATTTTAGATTTTATAAATGGTGGTGATTCTTCTCTCAAGGGAGCGATCATTTTCCAGCTTCCACAAGAGATACATACAGTCCATATTAGCATTTAAATATTTCAACTAGTATATGTAGAGGAAATAGCTTTATAAGCTTTTAATATAAATGTAAAGTAGTTAAAAAAAAGCTTGCACTGGAACAATGTCAGATCCTGCTTTTGTCAAAGACAGCAAAATTCAGCTCCCTTTTTCAACTCTTCTTTTTCTCAACTACAACTTCCACTGACTTGTTAATTAGTTGAGGCTTAAATATTTAATTTTAATGATTTACTACATTTTTCACAATTGTATTTTACTTTATCATTTCTTGCATATTACAGCACAATTTCCTTTGGAAAGATCTTTAAAAGTAATTAAAGACAAAATACTCAGAGTACATATTTTTCATAACTGTACTTAGTGATGGGCAAGATGATAAGTAGAAGAAATTGATGAATTGAAGAAGCAAAACAGATGGTAAAATTGCATACATGTGCCAACACACTCCAGCCTACAGTCTGTTCCAGATTCTGCTAAGGCCAGAAACATAGTAAAAGAAATACCAAGAGCTTGATTCCAGCAGGAAAGGCCCAACTCCCCTGGATCCATAAAAGCAGGCTTCCTGGCTCTAACACAGGTAGCCCCGTGCAAAGCAGTATTCCATGGAAATGCTGTGTTTTCTGACCTTCTGGAAGTTTGTATGTTAAAGCATATGGTTTTTCTCAAGGGAAGAAGAATCCTCTCTAAATAGCTGTCAAGGCAATAGATGATGTAGACAAGTGGATATACAGAGACAAAATGATCCTCTCTTTTTTATGTATGGCCATCATTTTTTTTTCCTCTTTGTAATTAATCTTTCCTTTGTTTTGTGCTCATATGTAGTGGACACTCTACACATGTCTAGGAGTTACACAGATAGTTAACATGATAGTTATGCTTACAGGCTTATCACTACTTCAATTTGCAAAGAAAAGCTTTGAAAGAACCCTATTAAGACAATAAGAATGCTGGCAAAAAGAACTGAAAATACTCAGTAAATCAAGGCAATTTTCTTTTGTCTGAAGAATGTCTTCTCGGTTGCCAAAATGGTGACAAATTCATAATTGCACAGGGGTACCCCCAGCTACTAACCAAGGTCATTTTCAATTAGTGTTCTAACTAGTGTCTTACAAGTAAACTACTTTTAAATCATTAATAAAAATGCGTGAAAAAGGTGATAGAGAGTTTTAATATTTAAATTTTTGCTGAACATTTGCTATAACAGGGAACATTTAGAAAAAAACTAAATATCTAGCACTATGAGACTGGTAAAATAAACATACTATTTTATAGTATAGAATATTAAGCAGCCAAGGGAGTCACTCTGCAGGAATATTAAATAAGGTAGTAAAATGCATGTGGTATATTAGGTGAAAGAAACCCAAATCAATTCAGTATAAGTTATTCTGATATTTATCTATCTTCCTAAGAACAAATAGTGAGTGAAGTCACTCAGTCGTGTCCAACTGTTTGCGACCCCACGGACTGTAGCCCACCAGGCTCCTCCATCTGTGGGATTCTCCAGGCAAGAATACTGGAGTGGGTTGCCATTTCCTTCTCCAGGAGATCTTCCCAACCCAGGGATCGAACGCAGGTCTCCTGCATTGCAGGCAGATGCTTTAACCTCTGAGCCACCAGGGAAGCCCAGTAGATTTCAATAATAATTTTGGACAACCATTTCTTAAAAATGTATCTTATGAGGGAATGAAGCAAAAAAAAAAAACCAACAACAACAACAACAACAACCTGGGGCAATGGATTAAGGGAAGAAAATCTACGTTGGAAGGCCTGAAGTTTTTAAGGATGGGTGAAGCGCATGGGGCATTGGAGCACTTATTGAAGAGGAGGGGTTGCCACTATAGGGTTATGAATTACAAATGATTTGATCAAATACTACTACAGTCAACTCAGGCTTCGTGACTTCCTAGAACAAGCAACCAACTGTTTGAAGATCCAGTAGCTGTAAATTACAACAGTTGCAGTTTGGGGAGGATTGACCTCAATGCCTGTTACTGACTTTCACAGTGCAGAGGATAGCCAGTTCCTGGGTATTTCCCTACACTGGAACCTAAAACCAAAATTCAAATATGGGTGATATATGACTTTTCTTTTTACTTATCTACATACAAAATCTTAATAAAACACCTTTCCCCCTACATTCCTAGGGGAAAGTATACTTCATGAATTGGCCAAAACAAACAAGTATACTAGGGAGATAAATTGGTCCTTAAATTTCTTACTTTAATCCAGAAGTTGGTTTGTAATCTGTATAAGCTACTCTAAAGAAATGTACAAATTATCTATCAAATAAGATTATTAAAAAGATAAACAGAGGTTATTAGGGTACATTAAAGTGTCAAGAATGTATTTTCTTCCCTCTTCAGAAAATTTAATGTAAAAGAGATGACAGGCTCATCTAAGGGTTTTATTACCCTATCCTAGAAATAAAAATACAAGATTTAAATTGATAGGCTTTTGTTTAGTAATTCACTGTTAGAGTGAATGATATCTCCCTATAAGTCTATACATTCTTTTAATTCAAAGGTCTTCCTATTGATACCCCATAAGGCGTCAATAATTTATACCTCACTGTGTAACATACATTACTTTGTTCAGATAACCAGAACAATGCTCAGCATAAATATTTGTGGTAAGAAGTCTTCCTGTATTTGGACTTAGAAGAAGATGAGTAAGAAAGTGGAGGGACATGAAGCCTTTCTGGGCAGGGAAGACCTTCTGTGGGTACCTCATGTAAAGATTTTGAATCCCTAAAGGCAAAGTAAAGACTCTAGGAATCTGAGGAGTGGAAGAAAGATGTGGAATGGGAAGCAGAAGGCAAAAAAAAATCTATCCTCACTGTTAATTTTTTTCCTTAGAGTCCAAAGCCAGTTTTCCTCTAAAAATAATCTTTCATCTTTGGCAAAGTATTAATACCAGGTGTCAAGAACCACATTTATTAGGGATCCGATCACAATGGAAATGCCTGCAAGCAGGGTAAATACTTGATTCATCTTGAGCCCTGCCTTATAATAGTGAGATAGTTGAAGGTAAACAAAAGGAATAGGATGGCAACATCTTTCATGAGATTTACTGCCCAAACTATCAGTTAAACCTGGTAGTTAAAGTTTATAACAGCCCTGTGTGCTGAGTACAGAGGGAAGAGTCAGAAAAGTAGGTGAAAGCAGTCAATTTGCTTGGGGGAGGCAAAGTTAAGAGATGCTTTAAAGCAGGTGATGTTCAGGTTGATGATTGATGCTCCTGTTGGGAAGAAAAAGAGCAAAGGGTAACCCAGTCAAAAGGAGAAACTGTATAAACCAAAGTCATCGTCCAGTTGTACCTCCAGTACTGATTCATTCAATGTCAACCCATAACTAAAATAGTAATTAATAAACCTGCCTCACAAAATCAAAATCTGTTAGAAATCCATAACATATCCATAATGCTTTTTCTTAGCTCTCTATTCATAAAGGATCTATCTATCAGATCAGGTCATATCCCACCAGTTCATAAATATGACTATATCTGAGTCCAAGACGTGTATCTAATATAGTTTATCTGTCTTAAGAAAGAAAACACTAGAAATAAAACTTCCTTCTCCTAGATTATAAAATGAGCTGTAGCATCTTTTGGTTCTCAGTGTAAGCAGTGTTTCAACTTAGAAAGTTTCTTCACAGTATATTATAGGTGAGCACACTAACAGATTTTTCTATCAGACTTGCATTTGTGAGTCTTAGTTGAAGGCTGTTATTTCTTGGCTGTGAATTGAACTTTATCAACAGTAGTTATATAACATGCCAAACCACCTGGCAGGTACTCTATAACACTGATACTGTGAGAAATGGTGACACCATCCTTTGGCAGAATGGTACTTTTAGAGTCAAAAGAGTTAACTGTAGCAGTAACAAACACATTGAGCGAGGACAGATTCATATATTTTGTACTTTATCCGCTTACACTATGTGACTACAGGCTAAAAAAAGAAAAAAGTCTAAAATAGCCTATAAAATGACTTCCTTAGGTAGTGACATATGAAGTTAGAGCAGCTGAATGTTTGACTTTCTGAAACTGCTTCTTGTAAAGCAGAAATCTCTTATTCAGCATGCACACGTGATAGTGAAGGCAGCTGTTGTGTAGAGTTCTGTGATTCTGTGCCAAACCTAGATGTTGAAGTGATAAGGGTGCTTAGAAAGTTAAATGCTTGCTTTTTTTTGAGTATTTGCCCATACATGTTTCTAGTCTCTGCCTGCAGAAATCAGATATGCTGTTTAGGTGAAAGGAATGGATGAAATGTGAGTACATAGACCTAGATCCTTAACTTTCAGATACCATGCCAGCAACTTGACACAGCAAGAGGCTGTTAGGCATTAACATCCTGATTGCTATATTGGACTATTTTCTAAAATTCCTACATGAATAGGTGATTTTCTTCCATATAGAAATCACAAAAGCCATCCAATTCAACTACTCATTTAACCCTTTGGGAAACTGAGGCTTAAAGAAGTAAAGGGACAGGACCACAAAGCCGGGATTGGACCTAGCTTTTCTGGACTTTTGAAATGCCAAATGTGCCAGGGACATTTGGAGGTCATCTAGCTCAAGCATTTACTGCCATCAGCTGTACTTATTATTTTTCTCTAGAGACCTTCAGTTTAAAATATTTTGACTCTAGAATCTTGCCTATATTACATAACTGGTTACCTATATTCTTCAAGGTCATTCACAATTGGTCTTTACTCACTTTTTAACAAATATTTATCTAGCTTTTTCTTCTAAATCATATGTTATACTGTAAATGAAAAACAGCATGGTCCCTATCTTTATGGAGCTAGGTACTTTACAATATAATTACATTATATGCTATCATGCAATCTCAATTTGTAACAAGTGCTATAAAGAAGAATAGTGTTCAATGATAGAAAATAATGAGGGACTAACTAGTAATTTATTTTAGACTTAATGGTTAAAAGAGGCTTTCTTAAGGAAGGGACATTTGAAATCAAATTGCAAAGATGAATGAGGCTAGTCAGCTGGAAAATAATGGGTGTGGGAGTGCGAAATCCTGGCAAAGGGAACAGCATAGGCAGAGCCTTGGCATGTTTGAGGCACTAAAGAAAAGTGAGTGCAGATGGTGAATGGAGAGTCAGAGTTGAGTGAAAGAGTAAAATTGGGGAAGTCTTCAGGAACTAGATCACATAAGGCCTAAAATGTGACTCTAATGAGGATGAATATGGCTCCAAAGTCAATAGGAAGCTTTTAAAGCTTTTTCACTGGGGATGTTAATATGATCCAATTTACATTGTTAAAATGACAACATTTCTGATCAACATTTCATTCAACATTTCATAATTACTAAGGTTAACATATGAAGTAGATACATGACAACTAGAACCACAGAAACTTTCACTTAAACTCTCTTGGTGCAGGATATTGTACAACTTCCACAGTATGAAAGCCCAGCAACCACAGCATGCAAGACCTGAAAAATGCCAACAGACAAGTGATTATTTCTTTATGGAGAAAAGCCCAATATTCACCCTTCCTCCTATTTGTTCTTTGGGTTCCAACCTAATACTACTGATACTCAGTTTCTTCTATTCTCTTGACCTGTACACTGCCTCCTTCCCCAGGTATTAAAGTTTCCATTTCTCTTCTGACTTTTCATCTCATCTGTGCCATCTTCTGGTATTTTTTAACCCTATTGATTTTGACAGTCCTTAGGAGATCAGTCCTGGGTGTTCTTTGGAAGGAATGATGCTAAAGCTGAAACTATGATGCTAAAGCTGAGAGTTGACTCACTGGAAAAGACTCTGACGCTGGGAGGGATTGGGGGCAGGAAGAGAAGGGGACAACAGAGGATGAGATGGCTGGATGGTATCACTGACTCGATGGACGTGAGTCTGAGTGAACTCCAGGAGTTGGTGATGGACAGGGAGGCCTGGCGTGCTGCAGTTCATGGGATCACAAAGAGTCGGACATGACTGAGCGACTGAACTGAACTGAACTGAACTAGCATATAGTAGAATTAATTTTTTTATGCTCATGAACTAATAAATGGATGAATGTATATAATAAACAGAAACACAGATTTTGCTATCAACAGAGAATATCAATTACCATATTGCTAGTGGTAAAAAAAAAAATAAAAACTGTAATTTAATTATTCTTCCTTGTTTTGCTGCCCCCATTTAACTAATTGCTTTGTATAATTTTTCTAGTTTTGTCTTTGTTTTTGAAAAATTGTCATAGTTTTCATCAAGTTGAAACTACTGGTGCTCAGCAACCAATCTTATAATCGAATATGAGTCACCATAATATGTCCACACATTGGATACACTGCATCTTTTTAAAGAGTACTTCTCGGGTTTGATTTTTTTCCTTTGAGATTTTGATTTGGCTATGACCTCCCTGACTTTTTTTCCAACTTTTTTACCCCCAGAATGAAAGAGCTGTCAAGTTATCATGCCATTAGAAGTGTCTTCCAACCTGGCCAAAATAATCTCCTGCTGTCTTGGAGTGTTTACAAATGATTAATATTCACTTTTCTGTTCTCCTGGGGTCATTTATAATGCTGCGTGTTTGTGGTCTCTCTGCAGGGATTCATTTGACCTTGAAGTAACACACATTACACATCTGACACATCCAAAGAAGTTATGCTTTATTAAAAAGCAAACAAACAAGCTTATGACAGTGTAGGATAGTATGTTTACTTTCTTAAATAATATTTATACCTAATTAATAATATCATATCAAAATGTAATATTTTTCTAAAGGTCAGTATTGATACCTTCCCATGTGCTGAGCAGAGAAAACTATAAATAAGTGCACCTTAATATTTGCTACCTCACATCTGTCATATGGCCTTCTCGCCATTGCCTATTGCCCTTCCCAGGGGAAAACCTATATGTCATCCTTTGTCTTAATTCCTGGCGACTATGTTCTCTGTTAATCTGTCACCATTGGAAATGGTTTGGATCAACAAATTCTCTGAAGTTTTATTGATATTGACTCAAATACTCTAGGAATACTGAAAATGTACTAAGAGGCTTGAAAAGACCTAGAAGCCATCAAGAAAGACCCTAAGGAATAGATTTTAAATTGAAGATGGAGATTTGTTCTAGGGCTAGTCTGGGTTTTCCTTCTCAGTGCCCCTCAAATCAGACTGGCTAAGCCTCCCCAGCCTTGCCAGCACAGGGGAAGAGAATCAAGGCAGCTTGTCTCTTTCTTATAACACTATCATTATGAAATGAGGGACTTACGAGATCTGAAATCAGATAGGTTCAAGTTGTGAATAGTTTGCTTAGTCTTCAGAGTGTGTTTGTATATGTGTGGTGGGGAGGAACTTCAATATCATTCAGTTCAGTTCAGTTCAGTCGCTCAGTCGTGTCCGACTCTTTGCGACCCCATGAATCGCAGCAGGCCAGGCCTCCCTGACCATCACCATCTCCCAGAGTTCACTCAGACTCATGTCCATCGAGTCCGTGATGCCATCCAGCCATCTCATTCTCTGTCGTCCCCTTCTCCTCCTGCCCCCAATCTCTCACAGCATCAAAGTCTTTTCCAGTGAGTAAACTCTTCTCATGAGGTCGCCAAAGTACTGGAGTTTCAGCTTTAGCATCATTCCTTCCAAAGAAATCCCCGGGTTGATCTCCTTCAGAATGGACTGGTTGGATCTCCTTGCAGTCCAAAGGACTTTCAAGAGTCTTCTCTAACACCACAGTTCAAAAGCATCAATTCTTCGGTGCTCAGCTTTCTTCACAATCCAACTCTCACATCCATACATGACCACAGGAAAAACCATAGCCTTGACTAGATGGACCTTAGTCGACAAAGTAATGTCTCTGCTTTTCAATATACTATCTAGGTTGGTCATAACTTTTCTTCCAAGGAGTAAGTGTCCTTTAATTCATGGCTGCAGTCACCATCTGCGGTGATTTGGGGGCCCCCCAAAATAAAGTCTGACACTGTTTCCACTGTTTCCCCATCTATTCACCATGAAGTGATGGGACTGGATGCCATGATCTTCACTTTCTGAATGTTGAGCTTTAAGCCAAATTTTTCCGCTTTCCTCTTTCACTTTCATCATGAAGCTTTTTAGCTCCTCTTCACTTTCTGCCATAAGGGTGGTATCATCTCCATATCTGAGGTTATTGATATTTCTCCCGGCAATCTTGATTCCAGCTTGTGTTTCTTCCAGCCCAGCGTTTCTTATGATGTACTCTGCATATAAGTTAAATAAGCAGGGTGACAATATACAGCCTTGACGTACTCCTTTTCCGATTTGGAACCAGTCTGTTGTTCCATGTCCAGTTCTAACTCTTGCTTCCTGACCTGCATACAGATTTCTCAAGAGGCAGGTCAGGTGGTCTGGTATTCCCATCTCTTTCAGAATTTTCCACAGTTTATTGTGATCCACACAGTCAAAGGCTTTGGCATAGTCAATAAAGCAGAAATAGATGTTTTTCTGGAACTCTCTTGCTTTTTCCATGATCCAGTGGATGTTGGCAGTTTTATCTCTGGTTCCTCTGCCTTTTCTAAAACCAGCTTGAACATTAGGAAGTTCACGGTTCACGTGTTGCTGAAGCCTGGCTTGGAGAATTTTGAGCATTACTTTACTAGCATGTGAGATGAGTGCAGTTGTGCAGTAGTTTGAGCATTATTTGGCATTGCCTTTCTTAGGGATTGGAATGAAAACTGACCTTTTCCAGTCCTGTGGCTACTGCTCAGTTTTCCAAATTTGCTGGCATATTTAGTGCAACACTCTCACAGCATCATCTTTCAGGATTGAAATAGCTCAACTAGAATTCCATCACCTCCACTAGCTATGTTCGTAGTGATGCTTTCTAAGGCCTACTTGACTTCACATTCCAAGATGTCTGGCTCTAGATGAGTGATCACATCATCATGATTATCTTGATCATGAAGATCTTTTTGTACAGTTCTTCCATGTATTCTTGCCACCTCTTCTTCATAACTTCTGCTTCTGTTAGGTCCAGACAATTTCTGTCCTTTATCGAGCCCATCTTTGCATGAAATGTTCCCTTGTTATCTCTAATTTTCTTGAAGAGATCTCTAGTTTTTCCCTATCTGTTCTTTTCCTCTATTTTTTTGCATTGATTGCTAAAGAGGGCTTTCTTATCTCCTCTTGCTAGTCTTTGGAATTCTGCATTCAGATGCTTATATCTTTCCTTTTCTCCTTTGCTTTTTGCCTCTCTTCTTTTCACAGCTATTTGTAAGGCCTCTCCAGACAGCCATTTTGCTTTTTTGCATTTCTTTTCCATGGGGATGGTCTTGATCCCTGTCTCCTGTACAATGTCATGAACCTCATTCAATATCATTATTTATTTACAATTCTGCCACATACTATCTGTGTAATCTCTACCAGGTTACTCTGTGATATAACTTCTACAATAGTCATTGTCCTCAGATCTAAAATAGAAGTACTAACCCTATCCTTAATGTAACTGGAATTAATCAAAATAGAATATGTACAGCAACATGTACAGTGCTTGACATATAGTAGGCAATCCATAAATATTAGATTCTGTCACTGAACAGAAAGCAATCTCATTAATGTACCCTGTCTCTCTGAAAGTAGCATGAACAAAATTTTATTTTTATAAATAAAATGCATAAATGTGATTCAGTTACCAACTGAGAACAAACATATTTGGTAAGTTTGTGTGATATTGTTAAATTGATTTATTGACATTTTTACTTTAAATAATGTTCACAAAAAAGAAAGAAATTAACTTCAAAATATCAGAAATATCTTGTGTATATTACAAAAACATGTTAATTAAAGCTGTAGTAAAAACAAAATAAATCATTAAAATCTAACTTAAAATTAGTATATAAAATTTCTGTAGGTATATACCATTTTTCTTATAGGTATATATAGATTTTTATCTTGAACATGTCTTGCCTGGGACTTTTACAAACCTGGTCTCTAGCCAGATTAAGAAAAGACAAAAAACTTTATAATAAATGGATAACACCTTTTTTCTTGTCATTCAGCACTGAAGCCTGGGACTGCATTGTAGATGCACAAAGCACATTGTCAGAGAAGGCTGTCATATAGGTTCCTTCTACCTCCTTTAGAGAAGAGAGGCACCATTTAGTGCAGGTTCTACAGCCTCTTTATCGAGCGACATTCTCTTCACACCGCAAACACAAGCCAGATCTCATCTAGAGAGAGCAGAAAACTCTGATAATTAGAAATTTCTTCCCTACTGTAGTCAGCATGGCCTGGCCTCATGTGGGTCTAGTGACAGACACTTTGGAAATAGAACAAAAAAGTGGATGATTGGGACACAGAAAGGAACCGCCTCCCCCAAGCCTGACGTTTTAAAGCAGTGGTTCCCAACCTTTTGGCACCAGGGACAGGTTTCGTGGAAGGCAATTTTTAGGGGTGGGCGGATGGTTTGGGAATGATTCAAGGGAATTACATTTATTGTGCACTTTATTTCTGTTAAAATTGCATTGTGATATGTAATTAAATAATTATGCAGCTCACCATCATGCACAATCAATAGTGAGAGCCCTGAGCTTGTTTTCCTGAGCTCAGGCGGTAATGCAAGTGAGGGGGAGTGGCTGTAAACTCAGGTGAAGCATCACTCATGCACCCACATTTCACCTCCTGCTGTGTGGCCTAGTTCCTAAAAGGTCATGAACTGGTATTTGCCCATGGCTCTGGGGTTGGAGACCTCTTTTAAAGTATAGCAGAAGCAAGACCTGGATCCTCTGAATCTGGTGAACTCCTCATTCTATATTGTCTGCAATGATCACCAAATGTAGTATTCCATTTTATACATCTACCACATCTTCATTATCCACTCATCTATCAATGGACAATTAGATTTTGGCTATTGAAAACAGTGCTGTTATGAATATAGTGGTACCTGTATCTTTTGAATTATAGTTCTGCCTGGGTATATGCCCAGAAATGGAAATGTCTGACTCTTTGCAACCCCATGGAGTATACAGTCCATAGAAATCTTCAGCTCAGAATACTGGAGTGGGTAGTCTTTCCCTTCTTCAGAGGGTCTTCCCAACTCAGAGATCAAACCCAAGTCTCCCACATTGCAAGTGGATTCTTTACCAGTTGAGTCACAAGGGAAGCCCAAGAATACCGGAGTGGGTAGCCTCTCCCTTCTCCAGTGGATCTTCCTGACCCAGGAATTGAACCAGGGTCTCCTGCATTGCAGGTGGATTCTTTACCAACTAAGCTATTAGGGAATACCAGAGTGTGTAGCATATGCCCCTTCTTAAAACAGCAGTCAATACAGCTCCTATGACTGTTTGCCATGAAGAAATACAGACTTAGAGAGAAACCAACAACATACATTTGTATGTAAAGATCTAATTTGTAAATGTTGAGAACTAATTCCACTCTCATAAAAATAGTTTATGGCCCATAGCAACATGATTTATAAAACATTGCACTGAGGAAAAAGAACTTGAGTGATATTTCTAGCTGAAAGTCATTTATATAAATTTAAAATGTTTACATTAAAAACAACACAAATGATATAAATCAAACACATTAGCGTCCTGCCTTGGTTATGGAAAAGAAGACTAATTATGAGAAATGAAAAAGGAATATCAAATTCTTTTTAGAAAACCCAAAAGTACTATATGGACATATGATAAAAATAGGCTATGGACTGAGATGTGTGATTATCTGACTTTCTCTACCTAAAATCCAAAAGTCAATGAATAAATATAATTAAAACACACAGCAAAGATCCAAACAAACATGCAAACCAAAGCATTGCTAGTAGTTGATCTGTGAGCCACTGGTTTGAAAATGCTTATTTACATCTTGTCCTCCAAGAGCTCTCATGAATGTGGTCAGAAAATTGGAGAATTTTGAAGAAAATTGGCTGGAGAAGAGTCCGAGGCCATGGCGTAAATATAGCATTGCTATATTGCCACTGCCGCTGTGTCAGTCTCTAATGCTCCTTCTGAGGATTTTGTTTAAGAGGATAACCAAGAAACTGAGGAGTAAAAGGCAAGAAAGTATAACAGAAGTAAATGAAATCTGCTTCTAATGACTCTCATCCCATTATAAATGCTGTTTTCATGGAAAGCAATTTTTAATTAATTTATTTGTTTGTGCCTGGTCTTAGCTGCGGTATGTGAAATCTTCAGTGCTGCCTGCATTTGAATTCTTAGTTGTAGCATGTGAGATCTTTAGTTGAGGCAAACTTACTCTGACACGTGCGCTCTTAGTTGCAGCATGTGGGATCTAGCTGCCTGACAAGGGATCAGACCCAGGCCCCCTGTATTGGGAGCATGGAGTCTTAGGCAATGGACTACCAGAGGAGTCCCCATGCCAAACATCTTTATCAATTCCCTGATCTATCTCTTGACAGTTACTGTAAACTCTTTCACAAGCACATACCTGGAGGTTATTGGTAACAGTATTTGGGCCAACACTTATTTCCAACTACTGATATCGCTTCTTTCACATGAAGATACATCAGTTAACGTGACAATCTTGGCTTCAGAACACAAGCACAAAAGAGAGGTTCTATTTGTAAGGGAAACTCAAAACAATAGTAAATGTAAATATTCATAAAAGTGCTTTGTTTGAGTTCATCATAACATTTAATATTATGCCTTATCAACTCATATCAATAGAAATTTACATAAGAATAAGACTATACAACAGAATTTATCTTATTTCATGACATAAGACTTTAAAGAGACATACAAATTCAGTAAATTTTCAAGAAATTTCATATAGAATCATTATGCTAAATATTTAAAGCTTTGCATTTAATGTGCCTAAACTTTAAAATTCTGAAACTGTATAAATGTTTATTATATGCATACACACAGACCATTATAGGGTAAAGAATACAAAAAGAAAGGAAGTAATCTGTTTAAGCAGAGTCTCTTTATTTCGTGAGCCAGTTTTAAAAACAGTCTATGCCAGTTTATAAACAGTTTATGAAACTGGCTCAAGAAATAAAGAGACCCACTCTGCCTAAACAATTTAAGGTAGGTTTTAAGAGAAGGAGCTTCTCAAACCAAATCTTGAACCAAGACTTTACAAGGAGTTTGTGAAAGGTACAGACTTTGCATGGAACACATTATAGGTTTCAGGTTCAAGGAATACTTACTGGAGTTTATTATTTCTGGAAAGAGGAAGTAGCTGTGGTACAAACGGGTAGGGTTTGTAGAAAAGGTCCCCATCTATGTCCACTAGAAAGTTAGGAGTTTATCCTGTAGACACTGAGGAACCAGTTTATTCATTAAAATATTGAACTTATAAGATGACTTTTTATTAGTATTCTTTACCTCTATAATAGTCTACAATAGGTTGTTTAATTTTTTAGTTTTTATTGGTGCATGTTGTGTTAGTTTCTGCTGTAGAGCAAAGTGAGTAAGTGAAACATGCATGTGAATCCACTATGATTTTAGATTCTATTCCCATATAGGTCATTGCAGAGTTCTGAATAGAGTTTTCTGTGCTATACAGTAGTTTCTTATTAATTATGAATTTTATTTATAATAGTGTGTGTATATCAATCCCAGTAGCCCGATTTATCTCACCTCACTTACCCCTTGGAAACCATAAGTTCATTTTCTACTTCTGTGACTCAACTTCTGCTTTGTAAATAGGTTCATTTGTACCATTTTTTACATTCCACATATAAATGATATCATATGATGTTTATCTCTCTGTCTGACATATTTGACTCAGTATGACAATCTCTAGGTCTATCCATGTTGCTGTAGAGGGCATTATCCCATTCTTTGTTATGGCTGAGTAATATTACACTGTATACGTGTACCACATCTTCTTTATCCATTCCTCCATTGATGGACATTCATAATAGGCTGCTACTGTGTTCTGGCTATTGTAAATAGTGCTTCAATGAACATTGTGGTGCATGTATCTGTTTAAATTATGATTTTTCACTAGATATATGCCCAGCCATGGAATTGCAAGATCATATAATAATTCTATTTTTAGTTTTTTAAGGAATCTCCATGCTGTTCTCTATAGTGGTTATACTAACTTCAGTTCAGTTCAGTTCAGTCACTCAGTCATGTCCGACTCTTTGCAACTCCATGAACCGCAGCACTCCAGGGCTCCCTGTCCACCACCAACTCCCAGAGTCCACCCAAACCCATGTCCATTGAGTCGATGATGCCATCCAACCATCTCATCCTCTGTCATCCCCTTCACCTCCTGCCTTCAATCTTTTCCAGCATCAGGGTCTTTTCCAATGAGTCAGCTCTTCGCATCAGGTGGCCAAAGTATTGGAGTTTCAGCTTCAACATCAGTCCTTCCGGTGAACACCTAGGACTGATCTCCTTTAGGATGGACTTCTTGGATCTCCTTGCAGTCCAAGAGACTCTCAAGAGTCTTCTCCAACACTGCAGTTCAAAAGCATCAATTCTTCGGTGCTCAGTTTCTTTATAGTCCAACTCTCACATCCATACATGACCACTGGGAAAACCACAGCCTTGACTAGGTGGATCTTTGTTGACAAAGTAATGTCTCTGCTTTTTAACATGTTGTCTAGGTTGGTCATAACTTTCCTTCCAAGGAGTAAGCATCTTTTAATTTCATGGCTGCTATCACCATCTGCAGTGATTTTGGAGCCCAGAAAAATAAAATCAGCCACTGTGTTTTGTTTCCCCATCTATTTTGCATGAAGTGATGGAACCGGATGCCATGATCTTAGTTTTCTGAATGTTGAGCTTTAAGCCAATTTTTTCACTCTCCTTTTTCACTTTCATCAAGAGGCTCTTTAGTTCTTCTTCACTTTCTGACATAAAGGTGGTGTCCTCTGCGTATCTGAGTTTATTGATATTTCTGCCAGCAATCTTGATTCCAGCTCGTGCTTCTTCCAGCCCAGCATTTCTCATGATGTACTCTGCATATAAGTTAAATAAGCAGGGTGACAATATACAGCCTTGACATACTCCTTTTCTGATTTGCAACCAGTCTGTTGTTCCATGTCCAGTTCTAACTCTTGCTTCCTGACCTGCATATAGGTTTCTCAAGAAGCAGGTCAAGTGGTCTGGTATTCCCATCTCTTTCAGAATTTTCCACAGTTTATTGTGATCCACGCATTAAACACTTAAAAGTGTTTAATTAAACACATTAAAGGCTTACATTCCCATCAACATCATTTAGCAACTGATATAAGCATGCTTCTGTGTCTATTCATGAAAATAAAATCAAAGATAATATACACAAATTTCACTTCACATAAAAGAATTTGTGTATGTAGTATAATTTTCCAAGCCCAGATGTATATATTCAACACATGCTACTCATCAGAGTTCCTCTGTAAATTCAAGCCTTCTAAAAGATTTTCGTTTAGAAAAGAAGGGAAGAAGAAATCCTACATGCATAGTTTTATTCTATTATGTATTAAATGTAAATCAATTTGTTATCTGGCTCATAATGAAACTAGTTTCTCAAAATATTTAACCAAATTAATAATCATAAACAATAGTCATTTTCCCTTAAATTATAGATTAACCTTTAAGTTAAGAGTGTGTTCTGATTAGTGCTCAAGGCTAGTACTGTTTGAAAGAGTAAATTTCTGTAAATTATGTTTTACTTTTTTCAAAATTGGGTTTTTAATGGCAATCCTCTCTAAAAGTGCTTCTGGAAATTAACTTCTATAGAATGGTAAATTCAAATGATAAAATCTTGGATTACAAATATAATTTATATTAAGTATACAGAAATATTAATTATGAAAATTTTAATACTTTTTTGAATTGAATTATTGAAAGTTTATTCTAGTCCTTGGTAAAGTAAGACTTAATTCATGTATTATTTAAAAATCCATATTAAAATAAACTATGTTTAGTGTTCTTGATAGATAATATAGAGTTAGCTGGGTTTCAGGACACTCTTTGCTGTATATATGACTTTTACTCAATACTCTTTCAGTTTATTCATCCATAAAGTGATATGAAAAATAGAGCCTACCTCTCTGGTTGTTGTGAGCATAAAATTAATTACTATATGAAAAGATCTTAGACTATTTCCATAAAATAAATGTCAGCCTCTACTATTGAGCACATCTAAAAATCAGCTTGTCGTTTGAAAGGCTACATACATTTCTAACAACTATTCCAAAGATATGTTACATGTATTTGCAATTATGTTCATAATCATATGCTAACAAGTACTAATCATTCATGGATGCATGTTAAGTCACTTCAGTTGTATCTGACTCTGTAACCCTACTGACTGTAGCCCGCCAGGCTTCTCTGTCCATTGAGTTCTCCGGGCAAGAATCCTGGAGTGGGTTGCATTGCCCTCTTCCAGACCCAGGGATCCAACCTGCATCTTCTGCACTGGCAGGCAAGTTCTTCACCACTAGAGGCACCTGGGAAGCCTATTAATCACTCATATCATCATTTATATTTATAACTGCAACTTCACAGTATAAAAGTATTATCTTCACAGTTATCATTAAACCTGCTGTATTGTAAACCCTATAGTCTATGTCACCAAAGTGGAAAGTCTCTCTGTGATAAACCAATGTCCCTTCCTCCAGAAATATGTACATATTCATGCATGCTTTTTAAAAATTTCATTTTGTATTAGACTATGGTTGATTTACAATGTTGTGTTAGTTTCAGGTGTATACCAGAGTGATTCAGTTGTACATATACACACATTCTTTTTCAAATTCTTTCCCCATTTCATTATTATAGAATATTAGCAGAGTTCCCTGTGATATACAGTAGGTACTTGTTGGCTATCTATTTTACATACAGTAGTGTGTATATGTTAATCCTAAGCTCCTAATTTATGCCCCCCTTCCCCAAAGCTTTCCCCTTTGGTAGCCATAAGTTTATTATCTAAATCTGTGAGTCTGTTTCTGTTTTGTAAATAAGTTCATTTGCATCATTTCTTTAGATGCCACATATAAGCAATATCATATGATATTTGTCTTTCTAATTGACTCTAAGTTCAATTGTGTAATTAACTCTTACTTAGGACCATTAAACAGCCTTCTCATATTCAGAGAACCTACCATCAAACACCCTTGAAGGTTTACTGGCTTCCTAGCTCTGAGGACTTCAGTGTAAGGAAAAATTCTAATAACTTCTTACCTCACAGACTATTTCTAGAGTAAACAGACACATATTTAGGTTGTCTTCTCTCTGACCTCTTTTTTATTCTTTTCTCTATATTAGTAGTCAAAGTAATAATGATTAACATTTATTGAGGACTTACTGTATATTACCAACATTATCTCCTTTAATCCTCATAATAATACTGTGAGTACAATGCTATTATCATTATCCTTGTGTTATAGAAGAGGAGATGCAGGTATATTTAATTCCTCTAAATAACTTGCCTAAAGGCACAAAGCTCATATATGAAAGAGCTGGGATTTAAACTCAAGCAACCCAACTCCAGAGTCCAAGATTCACTGCTATATACCAGAAGCTTGAAAGAGAATTATAGGCAGACTTTCTTTAACAACAACAAAAAAGAATCTACCAGTATTTCTCTTCATCTGTTTCTTTATTCCTTACATGAATCTACAAATATAGAATAATGACATGTGGAATTTTAGGACTGTTCCTTGTAATATCTTGGCAACACTTTAGCCAACAGAAAAATACATATTAGTGTATTATTATATTTTTCAGCTCCCCTATTTTCTCCCTCACTTTTCTGCAGTCCAATGAAATGGATTTTGTGCGAGGGAAAGCTGAGATTTGCCTGTAGAAAAGAGCTCAGAAGATGAGTGGGGAAGGAAGAGAAAGATATTACCTTTCATAGTCTGAGTTTCAGGGAAAGTTGAGGGGTTTTATTTGAGTAGAAAAGAGGACTTGTAAAATATTAGGTTAAGATAGAGAGGCAGAGAATTCTAGGATGTTATGATCAGTTGTATAAAAAGTAATCTTCCAGCAGAACTCAATTTCCTATTTTGTTATATATTGATAGACTTCATTAGACATTTAAATTGCCTTTCTTTCTTATTCCTCATTCTCCTTCCCTTTTCACTCTTTCCCTCCTTTCTTCTCTCCCTCTCTCTAATTCCTTCTTTCTTCCTAACACTGGGCAAACATTGATAATTCTTCTGAATGCCTCACCAAACAGAATGTGGGCATCTTCATCTGTTCCACTCTTGTAAACGCCCTTAGCTAAGTATAGAGTTCTACAGCTATGTTTGTGATAAAACTTATGTCTCTTAAACACATAAGAAGAAAAGCTTGTAAGACTTTATTTAAGTGTTTTAATGATACTTTTAACGTAATTTCCAACAAACACCCTGACTTATAGTTTTGCCTCTTCACTAACTCCCTACTTACTTTGCTGAGTTTCTTAACAGCAGACACTGCCTCAGTCTCCATATTTGTAAAGTAATTTGTTTTTTAATAGAACAGAAATTAAGTGAGAAGTAACTAATGAGAACACACTAGAGACGTAGTGGGTCTTCCCATGTGGCTCAGTCAGTAAAGAATCTGCCTGCAGTGCAGGAGACCTGGGTTCGATCCCTGGGTTGGTAAGATTCCCTGCAGAAGGAAATGGCAACTCACTCCAGTATCCTGGTCTGGAAAGTCTCATGGACAGAGGAGCCTGGTGAGCTGTAGTCCATGAGATCACAAAGAGTTGGGTACAACTGCGCAACTAACACTTAAACTTAGAGACATAAAGATTAAGATCAATGCTAAACAGTATTGTGGTCTTGGCCAAATCACATTTTAGTCCCAGGCTGCTCAATAATTTCCCATTAGTTCTAATCCCTGTCCACAGTCTCCTATCTTTTTAGGCCCTTCTATTCTGCCCTTAATGATTTTGATTCCTATAGTTATCTATTTCCCTCTGTTTTCTTTCCCTTACTTAGGCCTCTCCTACAATCTCTGACTTTTTTACTCTTCAATATTTTATATGGTTATCTGAATGACTCTTAGATCACCCTCAGTTCAGTTCAGTCGCTCAGTCATGTCCGACTCTTTGCAACCCCATGAATCACAGAACACCAGGCCTCCCTGTCCATCACCAACTCCCGGAGCTCACTCAAACTCACATCCATTGAGTCGGTGATGCCATCTAGCCATCTCATCCTCTGTCTTCCCTTTTCCTCCTGCCCCCAGTCCCTCCCAGCATCAGAGTCTTTTCCAGTGAGTCAGCTCTTCGCATCAGGTGGCCAAAGTACTGGAGCTTCAGTTTTAGCATCATTCCCTCCAAAGAACACCCCAGGGCTGACCTTCAGAATGGACTGGTTGGATTTCCTTGCAGTCCAAGGGACTCTCAAGAGTCTTCTCCAACACCACAATTCAAAAGCATCAATTCTTCGGCACTCAGCTTTCTTCACAGTCCAACTCTCACACCCATACATGACCACTGGAAAAACCATAGCCTTGACTAGACGGACCTTTGTTGGCAAAGCAATGTGTCTGATTTGAATATGCTATCTAGGTTGGTCATAACTTTTCTTCCAAGGAGTAAGTGTCTTTTAATTTCATGGCTGCAGTCACCATCTGCAGTGATTTTGGGTCACCCTCAGTTTCTTTACATTCTTCTCCTGCTTTCTTCACTCAAAAAATTCGAACTTGCACTAGTGCTGAACTATGCCTTCTGTGCTCCTGTTCCTAAGCACTGAGCCCCTGTGCAGAAAACTACCAAACCAAGCAGATTGTGATTATCTGTAGTACACAGTTTTAAAATCTCACAAACAGCTCCTCTGCACCAATAGTTAATGTGTTTATTTGTCCTGGGTCATCTCCTCTTCCCTTTCTGCCAATGAGTCATCCAGATTCCTCTCTCTCAAATTCCCTGATCAACTTCCACCATCTTCTTTCTTAGCAGAAGACCTTGTCTCCAATTGCACTGATACTATTGAAGCCTTCAGATATGATCTAGCTCTACATCCAGGCTCCAAACCCACAAATCTGTCTCTTTACAAACCCAGGCTCATTTTCTTTTCCCTCTCATATCTGAGAATTCATGGACTTCCCATCTACCACCTCTTGTCCACCAATAAGCCTGTGCCATTCTGATTCCTCTTGAGTCTTGCTCTGTTAGTTAAGGACCATCTTGCCCCTTACCTCAGTATTTTCAATCTCTGCCTCTCAACTTACTCTTACCTCCCAGCCTTGAAATATGCTTAGGTCTTCCCCATTATAAATAAACAAATTTCCCTTTAATGGCAATATTTCCTTCTGAGAACTATTTAATCTTACTCAGTACTTTCTCATCCAAACTTCTCCAAAGATCAGTTTATATTTTTCCCTCTGCTTTGCCATTCATGTGGTCATCCCCAGTGCATAGTAATAAGCATTCTTTCCTATCACAACACTGGACTGTCTCTCACCAAGATACTAATGACTTCCTCATCATAGCTATCTGTAGGTAAATATTATTCCTTATTGTCTTAGATTTTCCTATAGCAAACAAAATTAATAATTTTTCTGGCCATCATTCCAGAAGCATGTAGGAACACATAAAGCTTTCTATTTACCAAGCGTTGTTGGCACTTATCCTCCAGCCTAGGTTTTCTAATACCTTGTAGTCAATCTTATTCTGTCTCCTTATTGGATTTTTCCTTCTCTGATCACTTAAAACTTTCTAAATACTGTGTTGTTGGTCTGCTAGTTTTATTACATACTCTTTCACTGGGAAATCTCAGCCCATGCTTATTATGTTAACTACCAGCTACATAAAAATGATTTCAGAATTGATTTGTTATTATAGTGTTACAACAATAACACTTAGTCATGTCCAACTCTTTGTGAACATTTGGACTGTAGCCCACCAGGCTCCTCTGTCCACGGGATTTCCCAGGCAAGAATACTAGAGTGGGCTGCAATTTGATATTCCCAGTTAAAAATATTTTGTTAGTTTTGACTTTGTACATGCCAATGTCTGCCAGATAGTGACATTTGAATGGCCTAAAGCCCTCTTTAAAAGTAAAATCCCTCACCCAGCCTCACCCCTTCCTCTCTAAACCTACTTCACTAGGAAATTTTATACACGTTAGAGGCTTTGCCATCTATCTCATTACTCACACTATAAATATTTTTAATTGTTCCTTCACCCATCTCTTTTTCCCATTCAGTAAATATCCTGCTGATTTTACCCCCAAGTATTTTTCCGATATATCTAGTTCTCCACTTTCCACTATTACTATATTATCTTTAATATAGCTTATTTTTGAGCATCTCAGTTAGCTCCAGGCTAACTGTTTCAAATTCATTCTCCAAATATCTGTTTCTGTTTTTAATCCTTCTGCATCTCTCCATGGCTCATACAAAAAGGGACCAAGATTCCAAGCATGACATGGAAGGTCCTGCACATTCTGTCTTCTACCTCTCCCTCGACCGATCCACTGCCATTTCTAATCTTTATTTTATGCTTTAGCAATGTTAGTGGATTTCCTTAGAGAACTATCTGTTTTAAGCCTCTCTACCTTTGTTGTTGACTATATTACTGGTCTCAAATGCTCACTCATTTTTGTCTGACCAACTTATCTTCATCAACTAAAAACCCCAGGATGATTCCCCTCCTCTATTCTCTATCATCCTGAATCCGAGTCTACTGACAAGTACTCATTCACTATACTGTACTGTGGACTTATCTCCTCAGTGGATGGTGCCCTCTTTGACAGCAGGAGCCATAGTTTTCGATTATCCAGCATGATGCATCAGAGATCCTCAATAAATCATTTTTAAATGAACGAATGAGTAAACATATTCTGCCAAGAATAATGCTGATGTATAAATCTAACCTAAGAACTCCTCTGTATTTAAACTATAAACACAACAACCATTGCTTTTTTGAGAGAACTATTATTATTTTTGACACTTCAGTCACTCAGTCATGGCCAACTCTTTGCGACCCCGTGGACTGCAGCATGTCTGGCTTCCCTATCCATGACCAACTCCCAGAGCTTGCTCAAACTCATGTCCATCGAGTCAAAGTGGTTATCCAACCATCTCATCCTCTGTCCTCCCATTCTCCTCCTGCCTTCAATCTTTCCCAGCATCAGGGTCTTTTCCAATGAGTCAGTTCTTTCCATCAGGTGGCCAAAGTATTGGTGCTTCAGCTTCAGCATCAGTCCTTCCAATGAATACTCAGGACTGATTTCCTTTAGGATTGACTGGTTGGATCTCCTTACAGACCAAGGGACTCTCAAGAGTCTTCGCCAACACCAAAACATCAATTCAAAACATCAACATCAAGATAAAAAACATCAATTCTTCAGTGCTCAGCTTTCTTTATAGTCCAACTCTCACTACCGCACATGACTACTAGCTTTAACTAGATGGACCTTTGTCAGTGAAGTAATGTCTCTGCTTTTTAATATGCTAAGTTGGTCATAGCTTTTCTTCCAAGGAGCAAGTGTCTTTCAATAGCATGGCTGCATTTACCATCTGCAGTGATTTTGGAGCCCAAGAAAATAAAGCCTGTGACTCTTTCCATTGTTTCCGCATCTATTTGCCATGAAGTGAAGGGACTGGATGCCCATCATTGATTTTTGTGTTTTGAATGTTGAATTTTAAGCCAGCCTTTTCACTCTTCTCTTTCACTTTCGTCAAGAGGCTCTTTAGTTCTTCACTTTCTGCCATAAGGGTGGTGTCATCTGCATATATGAGGTTATTGATATTTCTCCCAGCAATTTGATTCCAGCTTGTGCTTCATCCAACCTGGCATTTCCCATGATGTACTCTGCATATAAGTTAAATTATAAAGGTGACAATATACAGCCTGATGTACTCCTTTCCCAGTTTGGAACCAGTCCATTGTTCCATGTCTGGTTCTAACTGTTGCTTCGTGACCTGCATACAGATTTCTCAGGAGACAGGTCAGGTAGTTTGGTATTCCCATCCTTTTAAGAATTTTCCACAGTTTGTTGTGATCCACACAGTCAAAGGCTTTGGCATAGTTAATAAAGCAGAAGTAGACATTTTTCTGTAAATCTCCTGTCTTTTCTATATCCAATGGTTGTTGGCAGCCTGATATCTGGTTCGTCTATCTTTTTGAAAGCCAGTTTGTTCATCTGAAAGTTTGCAGTTCATGTACTGTTGATGCTTTGCTTGGAGAATTTTGAGCAGTACTTTGCTAGATTGTGAGATGAGCGCAATTGTGCGGTAGTTTGAACATTCTTTGGCATTGCCTTTCTTTGGGATCGGAATGAAAACTGACATTTTCAGTCCTGCAGCCACTGCTGAGTTTTCCAAATATGCTGGCAAATTGAGTGCAGCACTTTAATAGCATCATCTTTTAGGATTTGAAATAACTCGGCTGGAATTCCATCACCTCCACTAGCTTTGTTATTAGTGATGCTTCCTAAAACCCACTTGACCTCAGACTCCAGAATGTCTGGCTGTAGGTGAGTGATCACACCATCATGGTTATCTGGGTCGTGAAGACCTTTTTTGTACAGTTCTTCTGTGTATTCTTGCCACCTCTTCTTAATATCTTCTGTTTCTGTTAGGTCATACCATTTCTGTCCTTTATCGAGCCCATCTTTGCATGAAATGTTCCCTTGATATCTCTAATTTTCTTGAAGAGATCTCTGGTCTTTCCCATTGCATTGTTTTCCTCTATTTATTTGCATTGATCACTTAGGAAGGCTTTCTTATTTCTCCTTGCTGTTCTTTGGAACTCTACATTCAAATGGATATATCTTTCCTTGTCTCCTTTGCCTTTATCTTCTCTTCTTTTCTCAGCTATTTGTACACGGCTGCTGTTGCTTCAGTCGTGGCCGACTCTGTGAGACCCCATAGACAGCAGCCCACCAGGCTCCTCCGTCCCTGGGATTCTCCAGGCAAGAATACTGGAGTG
This sequence comes from Nanger dama, assembly GCA_917880005.1. Taxonomy (NCBI): domain Eukaryota; kingdom Metazoa; phylum Chordata; class Mammalia; order Artiodactyla; family Bovidae; genus Nanger; species Nanger dama. The sequence goes on along the minus strand of CAKJTW010000043.1, from coordinate 1,114,842 downwards.
GGTTGCCATTACCTTCTCCAGTGCATGAAAGAGAAAAATGAAAGTGAAGTCTCTCAGTCGTGTCCTACTCTTAGCGACCCCATGGACTGCAGCCCACCAGGCTCCTCCATCCATGGGACTTTCCAAGCAAGAGTAGTAGAGTGGGGTGCCATTGCCTTCTCCATTGTACACAGCTATTATTTTTAAAAATTAATTCTTATTGGAGTATAGTTGATTCACAATATTGTGTTAGTCTCTACTGTACAGGAAAGTGAGTCAGCTGTATGTGAGTGCATGTGTGTGTGATCCCCTTTTTAGGAGTTTCTTTCTATTTAGATCACCGAAGGTCACTGAGTAGTGTTCCCTGAACTATACAGTGGGTTCTCATTTGTTATCTACAGTATACATAGTATCAAGAGTGTATATATGTCATCCTAATCTTCCAATTCTGGAGAAGGCAATGGCACCCCACTCCAGTACTCTTGTCTTTATTTCTGTTTTGTGCTGTTGTTCAGTGACTAAATCATATCTAACTCTTTGTGACCCCAAGGACTGCAACATACCAGGTTTCCTTCCCTGTCCTTCCATGTCCTAGCTGTTGTAAATAGTGCTGCAATGAACATTGAGGTGCATGTGTCTGTGTCTTCTTGAATTATGATTTTCTCTGGGTTTATGCCCAGTAGTAGGGTTGCTGGGTCATATGATACTTCTATTTATAGTTTTTTAAGACGAATCTCCATATTGTTCTCCATATTGTTCTCCATAGTGGCTGTATCAATTTATGCTCCCACCAAGAGTGCAAGCATGTTTCCTCTTCTCCACTTTCTCTCCAGCATTTATTGTTTGTAGATCTTTTTTTACTGATGGCCATTCTGATGGGTATGAGGTGATACCTCACTGTAGTTTTGATTTACATTTCTCTAATAGAGTTGTTATAATTTGACTTTCTCTTACTAGTGATCATGAAGTTAATTTTAATAAATTGATGTTGAACCTTTATGCTTTTCCTCCAAGAAAGCTCCTTGCTTTAATATCTGGAAATACAAAATGACATTATGAAATAGTTATAAACTACAAAATATTTATAATGAACAAAATTAGTATTGATAAAAGTATGTTTCAAGTGAAATAATACATGAAAAAGATAGACAATCTAAATTTTTCTTATCAGCCTATTGTAGAGTCTTTCTACACCTAGCTTCTTCTCCAAGATTAAATCTCTGACTTTTATTTCGCATTTCCTTAAGTTTTCCTGCCTTATGGCTTGATGGCATATAGGCATACCTCATTTTATTGCACTTTAATTTATTGTACTTTGAAGTTGATGTGCTTTTTACAATAAGAAGATTTGTGGCAACCTTGTACTGAGTAAGTCTATTGGCACTATTTTTCTAGCAGCAGTTTTTCATTTCATCTCTCTGTCACATTTTGGTAATTCTCACAATATTTCAAACTTTTCCATCATTATATCTTTTGATCAATGATCTTCAAAGTTACTACAGTAATTGTTTAGGACTTTCCTGATAGCTCAGTTGGTAAAGAATCCACCTGCAATGCAGGAGACCTGGGTTTTATCCCTGGGTTTGGAAGATCCCCTGGAGAAGGGAAAGGCTACTCACTCCAGTATTCTGGCTGGAGAATTCCATAGACAGTCCATGGGGTTGCAAAGAGTCAGACATGACTGAGCAACTTTCACTTTCACTGTAATTGTTTGGGGAGATCACAAACTGTTGCCTACATAAGGTGAACAAATTTAATTGATAAATGTTATATGTTTCCTGGGTTTCTCTGGTGGCTCATATGATAAAGAATCTGCCTGAAATGTGAGAGACCCGGGTGCGATTCCTGGGTCGGGAAAATTCCTTGGAGAAGGGACTGGCTATCTACTCCAGTATTCTTGCCTAAAGAATCCCATGGAGAGATTGTGGGGCTATAGTCCATGGAGTCACAAAGTCGGACAAGACTGAGCCACTGACATTGCTACTATATGTGCTCTGACTGTTCCAGTGACCATTCCCCATCTCTCACGCTCTCCCTGGTCTCCCTGTTTTCTAAGACACAACACTAATATTAGGCCAGTTAATAACCCTGCAATGACTTCTAAGTGTTCAAGTGAAAGGAAGAGTTGTACACCTCTCACTGTCAGTCAAAAGCCAGAAGTGATAAGGTTAGCAAGGAAGGCATGTTTAAAGCTGAGATAAGCCCAAATCTAGCCTCTTGCACCAAACAGTTAGCCAAGTTGTGAATGCACAAGAAAATTAAAGTGAAGAAAATTAAAGGTGCTACTCCATTGAAAACATGAATGATAACAGAGTGAAACAACCTTACTGCTTACGGGGAGAAAATTGTAGTTGTCTGGATAGGAAATCAAACCAGCCATTACATTCCCTTAATCCAGAGCAAGGCTCCACTCTTTTCAATTCTAGGAAAGCTCAGAGAGGTGAGGACGCTGCTGAAGAGAAGTTTGAAGCCAGCAGAGGTTTAAAGAAATAAGCCATCTCCAAAACATCAAAACCTGGGTTCAGTCCTTGGGTTGGGAAGATCCCCTGGAGTAGGGCATGGCAACCCCACTCTAGTATTCTTGCCTGAAGAATCCCCATGGACAGAGGAGCCTGGCAGGCTACAGTCCGTGAGGTCACAGAGTCAGACATGACTGAGTGACTAAGCACAGCACAGCACATAACATCAAAGTTTAAGATAAAGCAGTAAATATTGATATAGAAGCTGCAGGTTATTAGGAGATTTAGCTAAAATAATTCATGAAGGTGACTACACATAAACAGGCTATCAGTGTAGATGAAACAGTTTATTGGAAGAAGATAGCATCTAGAACTTTAATAGCTAGAGAGGAGAAGTCAAAGCCTGGCTTCAAATCTTTAAAGGACAGGCTGGCTGTTTTATTAGGGACTAATGCAACTAGTGAATTTAAGTTGAAGCCAAAGCTCATTTACCACTCTGAAAATCCTAGGGCCCTTAAGAGGCAGAGCACTCAAAACCTGTATGACAATACAGGTTTACAGCATGGTTTACTGAATATTTTAAGCCCAAAATTTAGTCTTACTGCTCAGGAAAAAAAAAAAAAGATTTCTTTCAACATATACTTGTTGGCAATGCACCTGGTCACCCAAGAGCTCTGATGGAGATGTGCAACTATATGAATGTTGTTTTCATCCCTGCTAACACAGCATCCATTCTGCACCTCATGGATCACAGAGACATTTTGACTTTAAAGTTTTATTATTTAAGGCATTCATGTCATAGAACTATAGCTTCCATAGACAGTGATTCCTCTGATATATCTGGGCAAAGTAAATTGAAATCTTTTTGGAAGAATTTACCATTTTAAATGTCATTAAGAATATTTGTGATTCATGGGAAGAGGTGAAAATATCAGTATTATCAGGAGTTTGGAAGAAGTTGATTCCAATCATCATGAACGTGTTTTTGATGGATTTAAGAGTTCCTTGGACTGCAAGAAGATCAAACCAGTCAATCTTCTTTCAAAGGAAATTAACCCTGGGAGAAATATGAATAACCTCAGAAATGCAGTTGACACCACCCTTATGGCAGAAAGGAAAGAACAATCAAAAAGCCTCTTGGTAAAAGTGAAAGAGAGGAGTGAAAAAGCTGGCTTAAACTCAACATTCAGAAAACTAAGGTCATGGCATTCTGTTCCCATCACTTCATGGCAAATAGATGGGGAAACAATGGAAACAGTGACAGACTTTATCTTCTTGGGCTCCAAAATCACTGCAGGTGGTGACTATAACCATGAAATTAAAAGACACTTGCTCCTTGGAAGAAAAGTTATGACCAACCTAAATAACATATTAAAAAGCAGTGATATTACTTTGCCAACAAAGGTCCGTCTAGTCAAGGCTATGGTTTTTCCAGTAATCGTGTATGGATATGATAGCTGAGCACCAAAGAATTGATGCTTTTGAACTGTGGTGTTGGAGAAGACTCTTGAGAGTCCCTTGGACTACAAGGAGATCCACCAGTCCATCCTAAAGGAAATCAGTCCTGAATTTTCGTTGGAAGGACTGATGTTGAAGCTGAAACTCCAATACTTAGGCCACCTGATGCAAAGAACTGACTCACTGGAAAAGACTCTGATGCTGGGAAAAATTGAAGGCGGGAGGAGAAGGGGAGGAGAGAGGATGAGATGGCTGGATGGCATCACTGACTCAATGGACATGAGTTTGAGTAAACTCAGGGAGTTGGATGAACAGGGAAGCCTGGCATGCTGCAGTCCATGGGTTCACAAAGAGTCAGATATTACTGAGCAACTAAACTGAACCCTGAATATTCATTGGAAGGATTGATGCTGAAGCTCCAATACTTTGGCCACCTGATGTGAAGAGCTGACTCACTGGAAAAAGGCTCTGATGCTGGGAAAGACCGAAGGCAAAAAGAGAAGGGACAACAAAGGATGAGATGGTTAGATAGCATCACAGACTTAATGGACATGAATCTGAGCAAACTCTGGGAGATAGTGGAGGACAGAGGAGCCTGGCATGCTGCAGTCCATGGGGTTACAAAGGGTCAGATATGACTTAGTGGCTGAACAACAAGCAGACTTCAGTGGAAGTGGTAACTACTGATGTGGTAAAAAAAAAAGGCAAAATAGAATTAGAAATAGAGCCTGACTAAATTGCTGAAATCATGATAAAACTTCAATGAATAAGGAGTTGCTTCTTCTCAATGAGCAGAGAAAATGATTTCTTGAGATAGAATCTACTTTTGGTAAAGAAACTGTGAGGAATTTTGAAATGACAAAAAGGATTAGAATATGACATTAACTTAGTTGCTAAAGCAGGGTTTGAGAGGATTGACTCCAGTTTTGGAAGAAGATCTACTGTAGCTAAAATGCTATCAAACAGCATTGGCTGCTACAGAGAAATCATTTGTGAAAAGAAGAGTCATTTGATGCAGCAAACTTCATTATTTCTTTTAAGAGATAGCCACAGACATCCTAAATTTCAGCAACTACCACTCTGATCCATCAGCTGCCATCAACATGGAGGCAAGACCCTCCTTCAGCAAAAAGAGCACAACTCTTTGAAGGCTCAGATGACAGCATTTTAAGCAATAAAGTATTTTTAACTAAGACAGGTACATTTTTAAAGCATAATTCTATTGCGCATTTGATAGACTATAGAATAGTATAAATATAACTTTTGTATGCACTGAGAAAGGAAAAAATTCATAACTCATTTTACTGTAATATTTGCTTTATTGCTGCAAACCCATGTCTTTGAGGTTTATCAGTATACTGTTAGAGAAAGATTAAGGAGTAGCAAACAATCAGAGACACTGAGGACAATTTATGGATATTTACTCCAAGATTACATATGTACAATATATATTAGATGTACAAAGGGGAATATCCTGCTGCTGACATAACATGGATAAAAACATATCAAAAGCTTATATCAACAGCAAAATATTAGGTATCTCTTATCCTATAAAACAAAGGCTTTACTAGCCAAGAAACGGCCTTTATGAAGCAAATAATGATTGGTAGGAGCAGGTTCTGAATTGAAAGACAAATTTTGAGTGCTGTAAAGAAATGCCAAATCATTGAAAACTCTGCTAGTTGAGCTTAGCAGCTAAAGCCACCCAAACTTTCAGTTCCAGTTCCACACATCATAAGACTGTCTCTAGCAGCACCAGCAATACACCACCATTCAGTTACCACTGCTGCTGCTAAGTCGCTTCAGTCATGTCCGATTCTGTGCGACTCCACAGACGGCAGCCCGCCAGGCTCCCAGTCCCTGGGATTCTGCAGACAAGAACACTGGAGTGGGTTGCCATTTCCTTCTCCAATGCATGAAAGTGAAAAGTGAAAGTGAAGTTGCTCAGTCGTGTCCGACTCTTAGCGACCCCATGGACTGCAGCCCACCAGGCTCCTTCATCCATGGGATTTTCCAGGCAAGAGTACTGGAGGGGGTGTCATTGCCTTCTCCATCAGTAACAACAGATTCATATTATTTTAAACTATTAAAATACTGTGTTATCTAAAGAAATAGACATTGCCTTTGCATTAACATATCTCAAAAACTTTAGATTCCTTTTTAATTTTTTTTTGCTTTGAAATGGGTAATCAGCCATAATTTCATTAGTATATGCCAAATATAATCAAATAACAAAAAAGTAAAAGTGAATTAAAGTTTATCAAAGCTACAGCCATTAAGCTTAACTGTCATTATTTGTCAGAATGCAATCAGTTTCTGTGCCATTTTATAATAGCACTTTCTGTAACTGACAGAGTTTAAGAAATAAGTTTAAAACCAAGAGCATTCTAAGACTTAAGCGTTATTTTTGTCATTCTAACCAAGTAACATTTAAAACATCCTAGATCCTTATTTCAGGAGTGGAGATCTTTAAGAGATCAGGGCATTTTAGTACCTTGAACTTTCAGTGGCATTTAGAATCTCTTTCAGAAGGAAGTATGGTGATGACTTTTATGTTCTAATGTTTCCAGAGACTTCCATGACGTCATATGGTAAGGACTCAACAAATCCTTCCAGGAACTAGCCTTTAGGCAGCTTGCATCTGCTTTGTAACATTTTAAAATGTGAGACTTTAGTTATTAAAGATATCTCATATTTATCACCCCTAATTTGCTTTCTATGTGTGTCTTTCCAAGTAAATTCCAATACCTTTAGGGTGCATATTTTCCTTTTCTGCTGAAAGTGACATTTTTCTGCTAGTTAGTGAGGGTTTGGCTTTTATTATGAAAGAACGAGGCAGGCAGAGTTACTATGAGGGGTCCTAAAGGTACAAATAACTCATATTAATGGACATGGTTTCCTGTTTATTTCTAAAAGAATGTAAGCAACTACATTCTTTACTGATTAGATTAACATTGTATTCTAAAAGTATGCCTTCAATATTGACTGTCTTAAAATTTGCAATTTTCTTCTCCATTTTTGCCAGTTAAGCTAAAAAACAACCTTGCCTTTGATTAATTTTAATACATATATTTAGAATGAAATATAAAAGGAATTAAAAGGATGATGATTTTTAAAAAGCAAACAGAAATATAAGAGCCATATTCTCATGTTAATTACTCTACACTGGAGCAAATTACAATAAACTGATTTTATAAACATATATGCACACAAAGAGCCATACTAATAATATTTTAAATTGAAGCAAATTACAATGAATTGAATTTAGTCGGTTTTAATATGACAAATTTTAGATCCAAAGTCTCTTTATTAGAAATATTTTGTAGGAACAAAACCTCTCTGGGGGAAAAAAAATGTGATGGCTTTAAATTGAGCAGAGGAAAATAAATGTTTCTCAGCAAACATTCCTGACCTTATAAGGCTTTGGGAAGTATGTGGAGGTAAGCTCTTTCCTGAAGTGTCATCGTCTCTAAGGATAGAAAAGGGACCCAGTTGCCAAGTGACGTTCTAATTGTCATACTGGGGCCGGCTGTCTGGAAAAAAGTCACACTCCATTTAGTAATTCCAATGTTTCTTCCTCTTCCTGTAAATGAAGGGTGCAGGAGTGGGGAACACATTCATTCACAAAAAGAAATAGAAATACATATCCTCGTCAGAAGGAGCCATTTTTAGAGCTGTCTAAAAATAAGTATTTGGGCAGGTCAGATGGTATTTTGCAATATTATTGCAATGACATTAGATTTGTATACTGGCTTTGGACCTGTTTCATTTCTAAAGCAGAGTGATCTTGAAGAACTAAGAAAATGTCTTTGCCAGTGAGATTTATGATTACATGGCTAATTTATTTGTATCCATTTCAAACCAGCTCCCCAAGTAGAACTTACAGATATCTATGAAATTTAAAAAGTAATAGTCAACTTAAGATTTCTTACCAATAACATTATTCTAATAATATAGTCTTACAACTTATAATCTTTTTAATTTACAGTATAATTCTATAACTTATTAAACAGGTCATAAAAATGACTGGACAAGGGAAAATTGAGACATTGCAGGAGAAATCCAGGTCAAAGCGCTCCTCAGGCACAGTCGATTAGAGAGCTCATCATTCTTGGACTCTCTTAAGTGGAAGCATGGACCAGTTTTCATCAGAGCTAATAGAGACCATTTGGGAATAGGCACAGGGTTGTGTGTTAAGAGACACAGTTTACAGACAGGAGTCTTGGTTTCCAGGTTTCACCACATGCCTACCCCACATCACACACTATGTGATCTTAGAACAAGATTGTTAACCTCTTTTAAAGCTCAGATTCGAAATCCAGAGTGAGGACTAAATAATTTCTAAAGCTTTCTCTAGTTCTGAGTTCTGTGATTCCATGTTGTATTATATTTAGGTCTTAGTTGTGTTTTCCAGTTCCTTCAAGTCACTATTTCACCTTAAAATTAACTGTAATTTTGTTCTCTAAAATTCATCAGTAGACTTTCTGACTTGCGTATCATTTTATCCATGAGAACAACAGGGTGCATCCTGCCCTGTCCTTCATAGGAAAGCTGCATTCTAGCTTGAGAATTAAAATGGAAAGAGTGAGGTCTCACACTTCCTAGGATGATCGCCACTGTCCACAAAGAAGGTTGCTTTCTGTCAAGAGGATGAATCAGGTTATCCTAACTCTTTACCACTTCTTCCCTTTAGCCTCTCCAAGACCATCAAGCTATATATATATATATATATATATATATATATATATATATATAGCTATAGCTATATATGACTCTTTACTGAAGTGTTACTTCTGTTAAAGATGATAATGAAACAAAAGAGAAAAACTGAAGCTTTGTGGTAGGGTTTCCCAGGTGTCTCAAATGGTAAAGAATCCATTCGCTATGGAGGAGCCTCAGAAGATGCGGGCTTGATCCCTGGATTGGGAAGATCCATTAGAGGAGGGAATGGCAACCCACTCCAGTATTCTTGCCTGGGAAATTCCATTGACAGAATGCCCGGTGGCTACAGTTCATCGGGTCGGAAAAGAGTTGGACACAACTTAGTAAGTAAACAACAGCAACAAAGCTTTGTGTTAAATAGTATATTCTCCACTTCCAGTGTAAAAGCACAAGAGCTGAGTTCTTCTAAAGGAGTCCATTCATGGAAAACTCCCCATACTTTCTAGCTTACCACCACCAACCCTCATATTAAAATTAACAGCAATCTAAGTGCTTCTTTTTACAAAACTTTTCTTGGCTAATCTTCACCCATTTTTTTCCCATGAAACTTTAGTATAACACATTTCTGGGTATATTCTTCCACATACTCCTGGATATATTCTTCCACAGGTATATTAATTCACAGTGTATTTTCCCATATTTATGCTACTGCTACGTTGCTTCAGTTCGTGTCCGACTCTGTGTGACCTCATAGACGGCAGCCCACCAGGGTCCCCCATCCCTGGGATTCTCCAGGCAAGAACACTGAAGTGGGTTGCCATTTCCTTCTCCAATGCATGAAAATGAAAAGTGAAAGTGAAGTTGCTCAGTCATGTCCGACTCTTAGCGACCCCATGGACCACAGCCTACAGGGCTCCTCCATCCATGGGATTTTCCAGGCAAGAGTACTGGAGTGGGTTGCCGTTGCCTTCTCCAATATTTATGCTATATAATTTGAATTCTTGCAGGGAAAGGATTTTTACCATGTAATAAAGAGACAGGGACCAATGACTACCCAAACCTTTCCTTAGGGTGGAGGAGAAAAACAAGTGACCCCATTTCCAAGTCCTTATCTTAGACCTAAGTCATAAAAATAAAGTGAAGACCATGTTCATATCAAGAGATGTTACTCTGCCTTCCCCAATATCCTGGTCACTTGGAGTTGTCTAATCTACATGACGGAGAAGGCAACAGCACCCCACTCCAGTACTCTTCCTTGGAAAATCCCATGGATGGAGGAGCCTGGTAGGCTGCGGTCCATGGGGTCGCTGAGAGTCAGACACCACTGAGCAACTTCACTTTTACTTTTCACTTTCATGCACTGCAGAAGGAAATGGCAACCCATTCCAGTGTTCTTGCCTGGAGAATCCCAGGGATGGGGGACCTGGTAGATTGCCATCTGTGGGGTCACACAGAATCGGACACGACTGAAGTGACTTAGCAGCAACAGCAGTCTACATGAAGGAAGAAAAGTACAACAAATCAGATATAAGTAAAATCCAGCTTTAGCAGTAAAATGCAAGGGCCAAAAGTCAAGTCTTGATTTCAGTATAAACCACTAAGAGTTACTTTGCTGGAATGTCCAAGGGATTTCCTTTTGCTTCTGTTACATCCATACTGTTTCTGTCCTTTATTATGCCCATCTTTGCATGAAACGTTCCCTTGGTATCTCTAATTTTCTTGAAGAGATCTCTAATCTTTCCAATCTGTCCCATTCTATTATTTCCCTGTATTTCTTGCATTGATCACTTAGGAAGGCTTTCTTATTTCTCCTTGCTATTCTTTGGAACTCTGCATTCATATGATGTAGTTTTCCTTTTCTCCTTTGCCTTTTGCTTCTCTTTTCTCAGCTGTTTGTAAGGTCTCCTCAGATGATCATTTTGCCTCTTTGCAATTTTTTTTCTTTGGGATGGTTTTTATCACTGCCTCTTGTACAGTGTCACAAACCTCTGTCCATAGTTCTTCACGCACTCTGTCTATCAAGGAAATCAGTCCTGAATACTCATTGAAGGGACTAAAGCTGAAGCTGAAGCTCCAATACTTTGGCCACCTAATGAACAGAACTGACTCCTTAGAAAATATACTGATCCTGGGAAAGATTGAAGGCAGGAGGAGAAAGGGATGTCAGAGGATGAGATGGCTGGATGGTATCACTGACTCAATGGACATGAGTTTGAGCAAGCTTGGGAACTGGTGATGGACAGGGAAGCCTGGTGTGCTGTAGTCCTTGGGGTCACAAAGAGTTAGACACGACTAAGCAACTTAACTGACTGACTGACTAAGGGATTTCCAGGAGTCTGGTAGTAAGGGAGAAGAGTTGAGCACTGATTTCTGTTTTATGAATAGGTTTCTTGGGAATAGAATCTGTCCTATTTTCATGGACTATCTCCTGCCAGTTCATAAAAGTATCCCCTAGTTACACTCTGGTCCCAGTACTGGGTAGAATCACCAGTTTGGTAACTCTGACATCCAGGAAGCCAAAGATGGCTTTACCACATACAGATATGTGCATTTATAAGGTCTGCTAAATGTTGTTTGATTGTGAGAGTGATATTCTTATCTCATGCAGATTGATTTTTATGGTAATTGAGAAATAAACAGGAGGCTTAGATATAAACGAAAATATCTTACTAACTTATATCTGATAGAGCTGGATTAGAAAATCCCTCTTGCTTCCGAAACCAAAAGGGGTGACTTCACATATCTAGGCATGGAGACTTACATTTGGAAAGAGTTGGGTCTGCAAAGCACCATATGCTCTATTAGCTGCTTCACATTTTGCCACACACAGTAAGCTCCAGAGGAAAGGTAACACATGGTCACACATGGCTTAGGTCACACATGGCTTAGGTCACACAAGGCTTAGGTCACACATGGAAACGTCACACATGACGTTGAGCATTAGACAAAAGAAATGTAGATCAAAGCAAGTCAGACTCCCACCATCATGTCCATCGTATAAATCACTCCCCCTCCAAGGAAAGGAACATGTTAAAGGTCAGAGAAAGGTAAGTGGTCTCATTGTAATATTTTTGAGAGAGTGGAAGTTCCTTATTTGTAAAGGGGGCTAGGTGGTTTGCCTTGGTATGGGAATAAGGATGATAACGTTTAACAAATTAATCTGAATTTACCCTATGAACTGAATGTTAACTTTTTCAAATTAATGATTATAAAGCTGGACCCTATCTTATAATTTTAATAGTACTGCTCATTGTTTCTTTCTTCAGAATGTGCAGTAGATCCCTTCCTTTAGGAGTTCAGTGGTGCCCTTAAAGAAAGTGTGAAATATTTGAGGAAATAGACAAGTGAGTAAACATCTTCAATATACACTGGAGAGTGTTAGAAGAGAGGAATGGGAAGAGAGTCATTGAGGTGTTGCTACTGAAATAGAAACTTAAAAGATGAATAAGAGTTAAATTGTCCGGCCAAGAAAGCAGAAGACATTCTAGGCAGAAAGACAGCAGAATGCCCAAAGATGTCAGAAAGCTACCCTGCTTCAGGGACTCTGGGTAATGAGTGTGGTTTTCCTATAATTTAAGGGACACAGGAAAAAGTGTATTTCTTCATCTGCTTGAATTACCATATTGCCACTTCCTTGTTAAGACATCATTTCATACTTTCGTGTAAATAACTGATACCCTCTTTCCCCTTCAAGATGAAAACAATAACAAAAATAAAGCAATATTATTCTTTAATGCCTTCTTCCACTTTCACAAAAGAAAAGTACAGTCTATCAAGGTCATGCTTCATTTCTTGGTAGTCTTTTCCTTCACATCTGTCTCTGGGGAAAAAAGTTTTCTTATATGTATACTTTGTTTTGAGAGTAAGCCCAACTTTCCTGTCCGTGTGTGTGTGTGTGTTTTAATTATTCACTGCTCTGTGATACATGCAGAAGTTCTTTCTTAGGATTCTTGTTTGCCCAACTACACTTTAAATTCCGCAAATTCATAAGAGAAAGGGTCTTATTAAGAAAAGCAGAGGTCATGAGTGTACTATGCCTGAGAATTTATAATATAGAGAGAAAACAGGGCAAAATTTGAGCATGGAGATTTAGGCAAGTGTCAGCTGTTTAAAAGCCTGGAACTTTTCATAAAGAAGTCATTTGAAGGAAACAGCATGATCATATTTGTGTCTTAAAAAAGTTTGTGGGGAATGGACTTTAAGTGAAAAGAATGATAATGTGAAGGGAGATTAATTATAAAAACTGCTGCCTTGTGGCTCAGCTGGTAAAGAATCTGCATGCAATGTGGGAGACCTGGGTCAGATCCCTGGGTCAGGAAGATCCCCTGGAGAAGGGAAAGGCTACCCACTCCAGTATCCTTGCCTGGAGAATCCCATGGACATAGGAGCCCGGTGGGCTGAGTCCAAGGGGTCGCAAAGAGTTGGACAAGACTGAGTGACTGAGCATTCATGCATGAGTAGAGAAAAATAGTGAATTTAATTCTGGATATTTTTAGCTGGATTCCCTTATGGGACATTCAGATCACTATTCTTTTGGAATATTTCAAAGCCAGTAAAAGGTGTGATAGGAGCAGATTCAAGTTTTCAAACACTGACAGTTACTTTAGAAGTGGAACTGTTATGTAAGTGTATTTGGTGTGAAATTTTCTTTTGGTTTTGTTTTCTTTTCTTTTATAAAAATTGGTTACGTATGTGGTTTTTATAACCTTACTATAATGCAACTTACTTTTGAGCCCAAGTTGTAGCATAGACTAAAGACTCATGAAAGATAGGTATGCTTAGGCAATCAAAAATGAGATTAAATGCCTAGAGTCAAAAATAAAGGAAAAAAAAATTAGCCGAATAAAGACTATTTCAGTCAAACCTCCTCCACTTCCCTTTCATCTGCTTACTCAGTGCCATGCCATATTTTTATCTGTCGAGTCTCAGGTAATATTTCCAATGAAATATCGTTTCTTGACATTTCATCATGTCTTCCACAATAAGATAAAATTCCTTTAGTAAAGTTCTATCTCCTTTTCACAGATTCTAAAATAAGATTTTAAATAATAGAAGAGAAATGCATTCTTAAATATATAAAATCAGAAAGTGGTCAGTCTCTTAGGAGTTATGAATAGCCTACTTTCATGGACTATCATCAAGAATTATCTGAGAATTACTCTGAATATTAAATTGTAATTATCTATATGAATAATGATGAGATCCTAAAATACTATATTTTTCTTCAGGGGGTTAAAAATAAGCAAATGGATGTACATTACAAATCTCTTCATTCACATAGTCAAGGTCATCAACCACTGTAGAGAAGCTATTCACACCCAGTAAATATTGCATTTCCAAAAGGAATAAAATTGTTGTCTTACAGCTTTTTCAGACTGGGTTATGGGTGATATTCTCAGGAGACCTCTGCTCGGCAGAACAAGTGATGGTTGTATTGAAGTTTATCAAAATGCCCAATAGTCTAAAACATGGAAAATAAATAGAGGATGGCTATATAGTGTAGAATTATAGGAAAGTTTTAAATTCCTAAATAATACCTTTTAAGACTATAGAAACTTTTTACCCTGAAAAAACAGATAAATTTACTATGTTATCCCCCAAGTCTATATTGCAATCTTCTACAGATCCAATTTCTATAAATATGTAGTATATTGAAAATGGCCAAATAATAGTCTTAATTTATAAATTCAATGTTAAATAAATATTTGGATATCATATAACAATCATATGTAAAGGAGTAAGTTTTAGATTAAAATCTATACCATTTCATAAGGCATATGAAGTGATATGTTCATTTAACGAGTTTTAAATAAAAATAGAAATACATTTATGTAATAAAAACGGCAGTGAAATAAGAATTAAGTCTTCCTCCCTCCCCATCCACCCGTACCCATGTTCTGCAGCCTCCCCAGCCTTCCTCTGTATCAGTCTACCCTGGATGACCTACTGTCATCAGTTATGAGTTTTTTCATATACTCTACTGGAAAAATCATCCAGATACACAAGTATATATCTTATCTATCTATAGATCATTCAGAGATAGATCTACTTTTTTAACGTAAATATAAGCACATCATCACTCATTATGAAGTTTAATTTTGTTTTTAATTAATATATCTTTAATATTGTTTCATATTAATGAATAAAGAACTACATTTTTTTTCACAATGAAAGCATGACATTCCATTGTATAAATGAGCAATGATATTAGAAATAGCCTTTTCCTAATGATTGGGCTTCCCTTGTGACTCAACTGGTAAAGAATCTGCCTGCTATGCTGGTAACCTGGGTTTGATCCCTGGGTTGGGAAGTTCCCCTGGAGAAGGGAAAGGCTACCCGCTCCATTATTCTGGGCTGGAGAATTCCATGGAATGTATAATCCATGGGGTTGCATAGAGTTGAATATGACTGAGCAACTATCACTTACCTAAAGATTATATAGGTTTGGCTAGAAACTAAACTAGCCTTTGAAAGCTCAAAAGTAGAATATCCACTTGCTGTTCAGGTCAGTAGCAATTCCACTTCACTTCTCTGAATAATTTTATAGGTAAAGGAAGAATCCCTCAAAATATAGGAGTCCAAAATATTTTCCTCCAAAATATAGGAGTCTCAGATACTCTGCTCTGCTTTGGGGAATTTTGATCTTACAAATACTGACTTTCAAAAACTTAGATCCATGGCATGTTAAATTTTAAAAGTCTTTGTAATTACAGTTAGATATTTCCTCTCTCTTTGTACTTAATCTGAACCTTCGAAATGTTTTATATTCAACATAATATTCATTGGGCAACTTGTTTTTATAAACAATAATAAAATAAAGAACTTCAAGAAGATTGCAAGGTCAGGGGAAATTCTTGATCAGAGGAAGTTCGTGCGTCTGACTGCTCACAAGAGTCACAGATGCCGTTGGTCAGCTTCTGCCTGTTGCTTAATAGACTGGGATTCTTGAGTCAGGAACTGAATTCCTGAGATAAATAATCTGTGGGAATTTCAGTGTCTTTCTCAGATTCTTTTTGAAGACCATCAGCAGAAATGATTTACCATAACAGAACTTAAGGAGAGAACTGGTCTCAAAAGTTGACTCAGTTCCTAAGCTTCTATGTCATGAATCCACAAAATCAACACCTACTATCAGAGCTCACAGAGCAGTAAAAATATCACAGACCTGCTCTTCCCTAGACACTTCTCAGAAGCCCAACAATCTGCTTTGTAAAGATCCCGGCTCCCGTAATTTAATAAAACTAGGAATCTTGTGGGACAGTGTGTTTTTCTGACAATATTTTTCTGCATAAATTTACCTTTTTATTCTCAGAGAATTAGTCCTTCAATAGCACTTTATTGAAAATAATACTGAAACTTGATAGTATAGGCTTCTATTTTGAAGGATTACAGATGGAGAAAAAGAACTTGGTGTGTGTGCAAGCATTCCTTTATTTGGGGAGGAAAGAAAGAATATTCCTAACCACATAACCAATTCAGTACAGCTAATGCTTGAAGTATGTCCCCTTCCCCAAAAATTTGGCTTCCCATATGTTTCATGTTGAGCCAGACTATTAGAATTCAGCCTGGGTTTCCTCACCTAGGATTCAGTTGTTCATTAATTCTTCTAGATACCAGTGGTTTTCTATCTGGCAGTGAAGTCTACTGAATTCAAAGCTGAAGGATGTGGACCTTTCCTGGCTCTGTATCCTGTCTCCACACTTCCTGGTCCACTGTTCTCCTAATGTCCAGTATTTGTCTAGAATTCTGCTACATTACAGAACCCACGAGGCTAAACCACCTGATATTAATGAACACATATATTCATGGGATCTTGCTATGCCAGTCAGGCACTATGAATTGGGCAGCCTATGCATGGAACAGTTTGCTGAGGCAGTTATCTGTGGCTAAATAAATTTGCCCAGTTCCTTTCATGCCTTAATCTTTGTTCAGATATTGATTACCCTTTCCTTAATACCTTGCATTATCCTAGTTGTAGAATGTAAAGTTCTGAATTTACCTGAGTTACCAAATTTACGTTTGAGAAAATTCTTTATAATAACTAGATCTTCCTTTTCTGGCCGTCAGTCATATCCAGAGCTGGCAGTATTCCAGTTGATAAAACCATGTTCTCAAGAAAGCTATTCTTGATCCCGTAAGACAGGACTGACTGCCTTCACTGTTTCTGCCGAAATACCTTCTGTTTATGCCAGTTGGCCCTTATCACACTGTATTGTAACTGACTGTCAAAACTGTACTCTACTCATCATTAGAATCTAGTGTCCATCACAACAACTGGCTTGTAAAATGCTCCATGAATATTTACCAAATGAGTAAGTGAATGAAAGTTTCAAAGAACAAAGAGAGGGATATATGAACAGAGAGGAATAGAGGTGGGACAGAGCCACCGCAGATAATTTCTCTAACAAGTATGTTTATGTTAGAAGTTAGTTTGACACATAACCATGAGTAAACCTTGTAAAAGCCTGTCCATATATGGCAATATGGTAAGTGATGAAGTGAAATGGATTCTGAGATAGAGAATGGGGCGAATTTTGAGAGAAAATGTGTTATAAAGAACAGTTGGAGAAGAAATATAAATGCACTTTATCACAGATTGTTTTAAAGGCATTAACATGCAAGATGGCAAAATGATATTTAAAGAACATGTAATCTTATGTGATTTGTGTGTGTGTTTCTTTTGGAAGTAAAACTTTAGTGAAAAAAAGTATGATATAATGTTAACTGGAAAACAGTGATGCAAAAATGTGCAAATGATCCAAATTACCTCTACCACAGCAAAAACATACGTGCCTTGAAATAAAAGGAAACATATCAAAATATTAATAATATGTTTGGTAAAATAATTATGGGTGGCATTTTTAATGCTATTCAGTATTTTCCAAATTTTATTACTAAGTATATACTGCCTAAGCCATTTCTTTTCTTGCATAGGTTAATCTAGTGAACAAAAGAATGTAGTTCCCATAGCAACTAGACAAGTTGAAAGTCTCTTATTTTGAGTAAACATAATTTAACTGTTGACTCTTATCAACACAAAAAGCAGTAAAACTTAATTTAAATAATTGTTAATGCTAAAACCAAACATATCATTATATCTTTAAGATAAGTACTATTTATTATTACCAAAATAATTTTGTTAATGTTGTAAGTTGCTTGCAGGCAGAGACCTGCACTTTTAAATAATGAGGGTCTCCAAGAAGATGGGGCACCAAAACATAGTGAATAAGAGTTCTCACCTATCTTTTCCCATATATAAACGCACAGTTATGCAGACATGGACATAAACACATAACACATACTGCTAGTGTCATATATGAATATGATGCTCATTTCAAGAAAAGAGACAGTATATAAATGGGATTTAGTTGAGCAAACAAACTACCATACCCATACGCAGAGTGAACATATTTTATATGTATATGCAGATACTCTGTGAGCAAATTTATCTGTACATGAGAATAGACAGATGTATAAGACCTAAATATATCATAAGATATATCAGAATAAACATTTCTCAACTTTTATCAAAAAAATAGTCAAGATTTTTGTTGTTTTTTACTACCAAGTTTGGTTTGATTTTTTTACTACCACAATTTTACATTACGCCCACTTATTTTTAAAATCAAGTTACAGAAGCTTTAAAAGAAAATTCTAATTATTTATATAAAGATAGAACTATTGATTCTGGTCATAATATCATAACTATAACCACAGATAATATCATTTCAGGCAAATGTCACTTGAAAGATGGTCTTATTTGTACAGCATTTTGCTCACCAGCAAAATTACTAGAACATCAATTAGCAGAACATTCTTCCTTTTAATAGTTCTAAAAATTATAAATTTCCATTCTGACCATTCATTTACAAAAAAAAAAAATTCTTGAATTTTAATGGCTTCTGTAATACATACTCTGGCTTCAATAATTAAATTTCAAACACACAAAATTAATGGGTTTTATAAGGAATATCATAGAAGTTAAAGTTTTTAAAACACATAGAAGAAATAATGTAATGATATTAAACTTTATCTTTGAGATTTACTTAGAAAGTGCATGAATATCAGGATATCATAGCTAATCCATAGAAAAATCAGAATTTTCCTTTTAGCTTGTGTGGTTAATATGAATTTTATTAAATAACTTTTATGAAACATTTTGACAATTGACTAACAAACTTCTGAATTTTATTCTCTTCACATCATAGAAGTTTCTTATTCATGTAATAGTGTGATTCTAGTGTTTTATCATTTCCACATCAGTGACTTCTCTCCATTTGATGTTTCAAGGGCCCTGCATTCTTCCACTTTATGTCTCTTCACCTCTAATATTTTTATAGGAAATAGCAAGTTTCTTTTACACACAATATCAAAATGGAACTCATATATAAATATAAATCCAGTAGTAAAGATTTTGTTTAAAAAGTAGAGTAATATTGTCTGCATCATGAAGTAATACCTTGTGCTTCTTTGAAAGTCTCATGTTTGAAGTTTTCATATGTGAAATTATTTCTTCATTAGTGTGTTAATGCTTACAATATTAGAAATTGTAATGCTTAAAAATATTAGAAATTCGATTGCTATATCACACATTTCTATCATGTAAAAAAATAATTATCAAATAAAAAGTCAATTTTGTCTATTGGCTAATAGTTCTGTTTTGATAATTTTAACCTAAGGACTTTGATAATCTCCATCACTATGCTTTAGATTTGAGCTAATTTAAGAAAGGGTTGCTATCTATTTGACGATTGAGTTGCCTGTATTAGGCCATTAAAAACATTTTGGAATGACTAAAAGTTTGCAAAAATGCTGAAGTTCTATTTTTTTTTAACAGACTGGTTAGAGAACAATTAACACACACAAATTAAAAATAGAGAAATCATTATTTCTCTTTTCCGTGTCTCCACATTATCATTTTTTATTCTATAATTGATCTTGACCAACTAATTAATGTCACTTTTTAAAGGATTTGTCATTTTCTAGTGTTTGAAATCCATTAAGTTTGCATTTGGCTGCTTTCTGCAAAAAACCAAGCTATAAGGGGTTTAATTAGTTAGATTGTTCATTTTTCTCATGTAACCATTAGTCTGAGGGTAGCAGTCTAGAATGATGAGGAGGTCTGTGATGTCGTCAATTCCCCCTTTATTTTCTGCCTCCACCATATGAAACATATATGTTTCCATCCTCATGGGTGTAAGCTGATCTTATACCTCTAGTCATCATGTCTGTGTTCTGGGCAGGAAGCAAAGAAAAATACAAATAGCAAAAATGCTTTATAATAGCAAGCTTTGCCTTTTTATTGAGAAATGGAATCCTTTCCGTAGGGTCCTCTCCTCTCTGTAGGGTTCTCTCCCAGTACATATAATCTAGTGAAGTGAAGTCGCTCAGTCGTGTCCGACTCTTTGCAACCCCATGGACCGTAGCCTACCAGGGTCCTCTGTCCATGGGATTTTCCAGGCAAGAATACAATAGATTGGAGTGGATTGCCATTTCCTTCTCCAGGGGATCTTCCCAACCTAGGGATCGAACCCAGGTCGCCCACATTGTAGACAGACGCTTTACCGTCTGAGCCACCAGGAAGTCCCTACATATAATCTAGCACTGGGTCTCAAAGCCACTTCCAGCTGCTAGGGAGTCTGTTTTTAGCTGGACATATTATTACCTTAAAAACAAGAATCAGAGTTCTCTGAAAAAGAAGGATTCAAGTAGTTAGGGTATTTTGTTTCTTAAGAACCATATTTAACATTTTGACAATTTCTTATTAAATTTTATATGTAAAGTTAAGACAAAAGCATGCAGCCACATCTTCCTGAATGAGAATAATTTATTATCCTCACTTTTCCTAGATATTTGCAAGTGTATTACAGAGTTGTCTTTGAATATATTGTATGTTTTTCAGAAATAATTTTTGCCATTTTTAAACTTTTCTGAAAAAGCTAATGCAATGAAGATCAAACAGATTCTATGAAAACTTAATTTTGATTTCTGAATAGGTTATTATGTCAGTCCTGAAATGGATTTTATTGCTTTAAATAGTATTTGCAATTTTTATCAAAATCCTTTGTATTTGTATGTCTTAGGCTGTATGTTTTGAAGAACCTGCCATATTCTGATTGCTTACATTTAATATGTACCCAAATGTTCACAATGTAGTAAATTAGTATGTAAACAGAAAGAATACACATTATTATCTTATAATTCCAATTTATTGCCTTTTAATCTGTCTTTTTCTGGTTTTATTCTACAAATAAGAATGAAAAAGTTAGGTTTACATTTCATAGGATCATGATTATATTTTCATAAAGATAAAAATATAGATAGTCCTGCAAAATTCTGGAAAACAGTAGTAGATGAAGATGTTGTAGGGCTATGTGCTGAAATTTATAAAGAAGATGCAATTTTGAGATGATCTCTGCATTTAGAGTGTATGTCAAAATAGGCCTTACCATCATTGCTGAATGTGACCTAACTACATGCACAAGCCCGATCTAATTACTTTTTATATGTGGTCAAGGAGTTAGTGTTCCACTTTATCTTGATGCTGGAGTCTTGATTCAGACTTTAAGAAGACTTCTTTGAATAAATACAAAAATAAAACCAGAAAGGAGAAATTTTTTGATCAATAAGACATGGCGCTTCATTTCCGGTTTGTTCACTGAAAATCATTTCTTGAAAATATACAAATTGGAATGATCTAGCTCCAAATAAAAGTCTCAAAAAATTATAATTACTTTTGGTTCATGTTTAATTATTCTTAGGTAGGAAAAAGTGTATTTTCAGTGATTAGCCACCTATTTTTAGGTTCAATTCTTTATATAGATGCTCTCAAATATTTTTCCTTATAACTGATAACTTAAATATTCTCTGTGAGCTTGGGTAAGAGTTCAACTTTGGAATTATGAGAAAATTTCAAACTTGATCATTTTAGTTAACTTAAATTCTCCTTGGTTTCTACTGAAAAGTATACCATGTATTGCTCTCCATTTAAATAGACTTAAATGTGTTATTAGTGGTCATTAGTTTTCCTACATGTTTTTACAGTAGAAGGATAATAATACCATTTATTAAGTATTTTCAGTATGTCAAGTCTTGTGTTAGGTCCTTCACATAAGTTATTTCATGTAGTTCTCACAGTAGCTCCGTGTATAAGAACCATTTTTAAACCCATTTTCCAGAAAAAGAAAACCAGTGCTGAGAGGACTAGGACAACATGGCCAAGGTCACAGCTTATAAGAAACAGGGTCTATAAGAAACTATAAATTTACAAGTTACAAGGAAACTGTAAAGTTTATCCCTAATCTATCTAATTCGATAATAAAACCTTCAAGAGGTCTGGAGAGGTGAGTGATGAAAAACGTGGCTAATAATTTTGAAATTACCTCCATCTGTTGATATATGAACTATATTATGAAAGTTTTGCTTAATCCTAATCTGATGCTGGGAGGGATTGGGGGCAGGAGGAGAAGGGGACGACAGAGGATGAGATGGCTGGATGCCATCACTGACTCAGTGGACATGAGTTTGAGTAAAGTCCAGGAGTTGGTGATGGACAGGGAGGCCTGGTGTTCTGCGATTCATGGGGTCGCAAAGAGTCAGACACAACTGAGTGACTGAACTGAACTGAATCTTAAGAAAAGGACATAAAGGAAATGATTATGATACGGAGAAGGGTGTTTGGTTTCTGAATCATGAAGACAAGCCAGATAATGTTCTGTCCAATGATATCATATTTTAATGAAAGTTTACCCTAAGGTCGTTGTTGTTGTTCAGTAGCTAATTCATGTCCAACTATTTTCAACCCCATGAACTGTAGCATGCCAGGCTTCCCTGTCCATCACCAACTCACAGAATTTGCTAAAACTCATGTCCATCGAGTCAGTGATTTCATCCAACCATCTCATCCTCTGTCGTCCCCTTCTCCTGCCCTGTATTTACCAGCATCAGGGTCTTTTCCAGTGACTTAGCTCTTTGCATCAGGTGGCCAAAGTATTGGAGTTCAGCTTCAGTAACAGTCCTTCTAGAAAATATTTAGGGTTGATTTCCTGTATGATGATTGACTGATTTTATCTCCTTGCAGTCCAAGGGACTCTCAAAAGTCTTCTCCATTACCACATTTAAAAGTATCAGTTCCTCGGTGCTCAGCCTTCTTTACAGTCCAAATACTAAAGGATTCTAAGAAAAATCAAGGAAATATGCATAATAGAAACTGTTCCGCAGGTATGAATGTGTATTCCTACAGACTAATACTTTTTGTGATCAGGTGACTTTGGAAACACTCTGAATTCTGGAAACAGAGGGAAAGGAAGTAGTATAGAGATGATCTAAAGGAATTCTACAAGCTAAAAACAAGCTATTTTATTTGCTCATTCTTAGAAGTCCAAATCAGAGAAGGAGATGGCACCCCACTCCAGTACTCTTGCCTGGAAAATCCCATGGACGGAGGAGCCTGGTAGGCTACAGTCCATGGGGTCACAAAGAGTTGGACGCGACTGAGTGACTTCACTTTCACTTTTCACTTTCATGCATTGGAGAAGGAAATGGCAACCCACTCCAGTGTTCTTGACTGGAGAATCCCAAGGACGGGGAGCCTGGTGGGCTGCCGTCTATGGGCAGCACAGAGTTGGACATGACTGAAGCAACTTAGCAGCAGCAGCAGCAGAAGTTCAAATATCTTCCCACCAGATTCTAAGACTATTTCTAAACTGTCACATCTATGTGTAGCCTTGGGTTTGCAAGAGCAATAAGGGGACAGGGGCTGCTTCAGCATCCTTCACCTTAGGTACACAGCTTAAACTGGTACTGAGGCAGCTTGACAACCAATAACTTTTGCTGCAGACCTTAGCCTG
The DNA here is from genome assembly GCA_917880005.1 of Nanger dama. Lineage (NCBI taxonomy): Eukaryota > Metazoa > Chordata > Mammalia > Artiodactyla > Bovidae > Nanger > Nanger dama. Next base: position 1,091,435 of record CAKJTW010000043.1, on the reverse strand, counting down.
GGGAAATATTTAATTTTGTAGATGTCTGGATTGTTTTCCCATGTTACTGAAAGAGTGGAAAACTGGAAGCTTTGTTCCTTGGGTCCTTTGCCCAGACTAGGAATCAGGATATTAAATTCAGATATTCAATGCCCTTTTGACTGAACTGCCTTATCTCTGACTTCTTTTCCTCTAAATTGAATTTGCCAATATGTGAATGTCACAGCATGAAATACAAAATAGATTTACAGCAAAAAGATTGGAGACTGAGTTCACATTTTTAGGTGGTGAAAAATAAAGGGGCAGACTAGCAAGGTTTGTTGTTGTTCCATTGCTCAGTCATGTTTGACTCTTTGCCACCCTTGCACCATGCCAGGCTTCCCTGTCTTTCATTGTCTCGCAGAGTTTAGTCAAACTCATGTCCATGTACTCTTGCTTAAGAAATCTGTTGGACAGGGGAGCCTGGCAGGCTGCAGTCCATGTGATTGAAAAGAGTCATACATGACTGAGAGACTAACATTTTTTCTTAGTCACTCAGTTGTATCAGGCTCTTTGTCACCCTTGGACTATAGCCCAGTCTGCAGGTTCCTCTGTCCGTGGGTTTTCCCAAGAATACTGCAGTGGGTTGCCGTTTCCTCCTCCAGGGGATCTTTCCGACCCAAGGATAGAACTCTATTCTCCTGTGTCTCTTGCATTGCAGGCAGATTCCTTACCCACTAAACTATCAGGGCTTCCCATTAAATCATCAGGGGAAATGCAAATCAGTACCACAATGAGCTGTTACCTCACACCTGTCAGAATAGATATCATCAAAAGACAAGAAAGAGTAAGTGTTGGTGAGAACTTGATGAAAGGGAAACCTCATGCACTATTGGTGGGAATGTAAATTGGTGCAGCCACTATAGAAAACAATGTGGAGGCTCCTTGAAAAGTTGCAAATAGAAACATCATATGATCCAGCAATTTCACTTTGAGTATTTTTTTTTAATAAATACAAATACTAACTTGAATAGACATCTGAATTCCCATGATACTGTTTACAGCAGCTAAGACATTGAAGCAATCTAGGTGTCCATTGATGGATGAATGAATAAAGAGAATGTGGTATATATACACAGTGGAATACTATATAGTCTTAAAAAGAATGACACCTTGCCATTAGGGCTTCCCTGGTGGTTCAGCTGGTTAAGAATCCGCCTGAAATGTGGGAGACCTGGGTTTGATTCCTGGGTTGGGAAGATCCCCTGGAGATGCAATGGCTACCCACTCCAGTATTCTGGCCTGGAGAATTCCTGGGCTGTATAGTCCACATGGTTGCAAAGAGTCAGACACTTCTGAGCGACTTTCACTTCACCTGCCTTTTGTAACGACATGGATGGACCTTGAGAGCATTGTGGGAAATGAAATAAGTCATGGGAGTTCTCTGGTGGTCTAGTGGTTAGGATTCTGGGCTTTCACTGCCATGACCCCAGGTTCAATCCCTGGCTGTAGAACTGAGATCCTGCAAGCCAAGCAGTGCAGCCAAATAAATAAATAAGTAAATAAATAGATGAATGTTGGCATGCCCAACTTTTAAAAAAGATGTCAAAGAAGGGAAGACAAATGCTATATGATTTCTTTCTTTTTCGATTGAAGCATAGTTGATTTACAATGTTGCGTTAATTTCAGGTGTACAGCAGTGATTCAGTTTTATATTCTTTTTCAGCTTCTTTTCATTATAGATTATTACAAGATATTGAATGTAGTTACCTGTGCTGTTTTTTTTTAATATAGTAGTGATCTTTATATGTGAAATCATTAAAAAGGAAAAAAAAAAAAGACAAGCTCAAATCATAGATACAGAACAGACTGTTGGTTGCCAGAGGCAAAGGGTGGCAGGTTGAAGAAATGGGTGATGGGAGTCAAAAATAGAGTAAAACTTAAATATGGATTCTCCAATGGCTCAGTGGGTAAAGAATCCACCTGCAAGGCAAGATACACAGGTTCTATCCCATGGGTTGGGAAGATCCCTTGGAGAAGGGCCATAGCAACCCACACCAGTATTATTGCCTGGGAAATCCCATGGACAGAGGAGCCTGGTGGGCTACAGTCCAAAGGGTCACAAAGAGTCATCACAGATTTTTACCATCCAAGCCACCAGGGAAGCTCAGTGAGAATAAATAAATAACCATTAAATTGATGTGAAAATAAACTCAATAAAGTAGGATTTCTCTGCTGTAGTGGCACTTTTAAGTAAACTTTACTTTTGAGTATGCTAAGGTGTCTGCACAGATAATGGGCAGTTTCTATACCACATCTCAGTTTTGAAGGATGACTTGCACTGTCGATCTCATGACCACAAGAGTTATACTCTGAAACGATGCAAGCATGGGATTATTTTATTTTTAGACGCTTCCATGCATGTGCATTAAGTTTACTCCACAGACACTTCTTCAGTGGCTTCAAATTTTCTTTGGAAAATGCTTGACACTTAAAAAGAAAGATTTCCATGTGTTGGTTGGTTTGTGATTTTACCACCATGATTTTTATATGTGACAATTCTTTAGAGATGGTATTTAAACTTTATACTATGTACTTTCATATTCTCCTTTTAATCTGTAAATCTTTTACACTGTATATACTTTATTAACCATATTTGTGTGTGTGCATATGTGCATAGTAGCTTAGAGCAATAAACTATATAAGAGAAATTTAAGGTAAAAAATAAGTGATTATCTGCTTAGTAAAAATTGTAATATTTATATAGTTTATATAAAAAGAATATTTAAAGTGGAAGATAAAAGCAGCTTTAAATTGTAAGGTCTTACTAGAAAATATGGGCAAAGCGTTTGGTAGAGTATAATTATTTGCAATCACTATTTTGAAAAGAAAAGAAAAAAAATCTGCGGTGTTAGCAATTCAATATCATAGTTTCTAGGCTGACTAACATGGAAACGAATACAATCAATACTATGGTAAACTTTCTTAGCTTAAGTTGGAGCACTCATGTTTAATGTCCTCCAGAAACAGTTATTTCCTGAAATGAAAGATTACTACTGCAGTAAAAGCCAACTTAAAGTCTCCCAGGGCTGCTATTTTAGTACTGACAGTAGATATTATTAAATAAGATGAACTTCATCTTTATCCAGTCTTTGGCCAGTTTATGAATTACACATCATCTTTGAGTAGAGAAAAGCACAAATTTTAAACAAGTGTCTGTTCTCATCGCGCCTAGATCATAATTTCAAAATCCTGCTCTTATTATTTGTCAGTTTTTAAGTGAAGTATTCTTAAAAGGCAAAGGAGGAAGACTTCATAAAATCTTATTTGTTGGCTCTCTTTTCAAAAATATCTCTGAAAGATCATAATATAATATATAAGAAAGTATTTTTGCTTTATAAACTGAAGTTACAAAAAAAAAGGAGAGAGAGAAAAGAATGAAACAATTCATTAAATATATCGATTGAACATCATTTGTGTCCAAAACCCTGATGTTAATCACTGTAGTCTATACAGTGATAAATAAGAAAGAGTCCCTAGACATAAAAGTGTAGTCCAGAAAAAGAAAGTAGAATGTGCACTTGAAGGGCAAGAAGTAATAGGAGGAGAGTGCTATAAAGTCCTGGAAATGGTAAACATGAGAGATGTGCTGGGTATACAAAATATTTCAGTTTGATTGGAATATAAAATGTTAAAGAATGTTTGAAGTTAATTGAGAAAATGTTTAAGACTCAAGATCATAGAGAACCTCCATACTGGGTGCTATACTGAGTAGAAAGTTAAGAATCCTAAAATCATTTGGTCACAGGAGCAATAAGACCAGTGTTTTTGGAAGCCTGAAAGAAACATTAAGGCAGGAAGAGATTAGATCTGAAATTGCGTGATTTTGCAATAGCCCAGAGACAAGGTGGGGTAGACCACGTCCAGGAGGACAGTGGTAATGGCATTGAGAAGGCATGTGGAAACGTGCTCTGGAGGTAGAATCAGTAATACCTGGCAACCAATTAGATATGGGTAGCAAGAGATTTCCCTGGAATTCCCTGGCAGTTCAGCGGTTAGGATTGTGTGCTTTCACTGCCAAGGGTACAGTTTCAGTCCTTGGTTGGGGAACTAAGATCATGTAAACCTTCTGTGTAGCCAAGTTTGGGGGCTTCCTGGGTAGCTCAGACAGTAAAAATTTGCCTGCAATGCAGGATACCTGGGTTTGATCCCTGTGTTGGGAAGATCCCCTGGAGAAGGGAACAGTTATTTTCTCCAGTATTCTGGCCTGGAGAATTCCATGGACAGAGGAGCCTGGCAGGCTACAGTCTATGGGATCACAAAGAGTCAGACACAGCTGAGCAACTTTCACTTTCAGTTAAAAAGAGAAAGAGAAGCCAAGGAAGTCTGACGATTTGGGCCTGGCATTTAGGAGATAATGGAAACACCAACAGAACGAGAGAATTCAGAAATGTTAAGTGTTCAGGGGTGAACTGATATGTTGAAATGATGAGCTTAATTTTTATTTGTACTTTTAACAAATATTTATTGACTTCCTATTATGTGCCAGAAACCAAGCTAAGTACTGGGGATAAAATACCGAACAGGAACAGATAGATTATATTTTATTAGGGGTGACTGCTGGGTTATTTGATAATACAAACAAATACAAACTTAAAAGTATAACAAATGTGACAAGCACTACCAAAGGGAGATACCTAGTTCCCTTTGAGGCTACAGTAAAAGCAGTGCTTTTGGTGCCTCTAGGGGTGTGCTTCTCCCATGAGAATGACTGTTTATCTGATATCTGAAGACTAGGTGATGGGAGCCAAATAGAAAAAGAGAGCAGCAAAGGGCCTTTGAAGTTGAGTATGTGTGTGTGTGCCGTAAAAATAACCACTATCACTGCTACAGCACCTTGTGGAGGAAAGGAGGGTGGCATGTGTGAGAAATGGGAAGATGGCCATGTCATGTTGCTGAAGTAGAGACCGTGAGAGAAGGTTGGGGGTGGGAGGGTAGGTGTGATGTTGGACAAGAGGGTCAAGAAAGAACTTATCCATGCAGACCTTTGTTGTTGTTCAGTTGCTAAGTCATGTCCGACTCTTTGAAACCTCATAAACCAGCACACCAGGCCTCCCTGTCCCTCACCATCTCCCAGAGTTCACTGAAGTTCAAGTCCATTGAATCAGTGATGCCATTCAGCCATCTCATCCTCTGTTGCTCCCTTCTCCTCCTGCCATCAATCTTTACTAGCATCAGGGTCTTTTCCCATGAGTCAGCTGTTCGCATCAGCTGCCAGAGTATTGGAACAGACCCTTATGGTTTGTGTTAAAGCACCTCTGACCCTAAAAGCAATAAGATGGCTTGAAAAGCATGAAAGTATCATAATCAGGGAATGAGGTTGTAACACAGACTAGTGTCAGGGTAGGAGGCAGGGGAGAAGTGAGCTTGTTTAAGAAATATTTCAGAGGTGAAAAGAATAGAACTTTATGATGGTTTGCAAACTGACCATTAGGGGAGAAGGAAGGGTCGAGGCGAGTTTCTATATTTTTGTATCATCCAATGGGATAGATGAGATGGGCATTAGTGGACAAGGTCACAGAAGAGGAAGAAACTGTGAGCTAAATTTTGAACATATGCAATTTAAGGCACTAAGAGGATTTCCAAATAGATCTATTTGTAGCTATTAAAATTAAAGAATAGATGTCTCTGAAATAGGCAAAAAATGCAAGTGAAGACTAGAAAGTGACTGACAGGGAAGTGATAGCTGAAGCTTAATTATTAGAATAAATAAGATCCTAAAATAGATTATAGAATGAGATGAAGGCGATCAAAGACAGAACTTTTGGAAATATCTACATTAGGAAACAGAAAGAGACAGAAGGTGGCAGAGGAATAATCACAGAGGTAGAAGCAGAGCCGGAATAATGAAACACTATCGAGTTTCATGAAGATATAATTGCCCACTGTTCATGTGTAATCCCTGTTATTTACTTAATGATACGAACAGTTTCAAAATGTGCAAACATTGCCTTTTCTTATCTTCTAGCCACCCTTTCCCCACCACTCCAAAACACACACACACACACACACACACACACACACACACACACACACACTCTGCTATTAGTTAACTATGAATAAATAGTTATGAAATAGGGTTCTGTTCCTCAATAATAGGTCTATATTCAGACCAACAGGTTCTTCCAATGTTTTGTTGTGATCTAAAAAATTAGAATAAACTGAAAAATTACTTCTAGCATTAAGTATCAAGAGACTATAGCTATTATTTGTCTAAGCTTAACGTGTTGAGATATTGTGGCATAGGGCCAGCTTAACTGAACAATGGATGGTATCAGCATGTAACAACAAAGTCACAGGCTCACATGAAAACTATAAAAGGATACTCACTGTATTGTTCATGCCTTTGGAATGCTTCTTCCTTCCTTTCCTGTTTTGTTGCTGCCATAGGATGTCAGCTCAGATTTACTGTCATTGTTGTCATTTGGCCAATGAATATCATGAAATGTAGTAGGCACTTAACCTTGGGTGAGGCCATGAGCAGGCAGTCTGAAGTCTGAGTCCTCTAAGGAGCTTATCACATTGACTGAATGTTCTTGGAATACAGATGTGACAGTGAGGTTTGTCTTTTTTCATTGCCAAGGGAAATGCACCCTTCAGAATTGCTTTCCATCTTTTTTTTTTTTTTACTTTATTCTACATTACAATACTGTATTGGTTTTGCCATACATTGACATGAATCCGCCACAGGTGTACACGATCTCCCAATGCTGAAGCCCCCTCCCACCTCCCACCCCATATCATCTCTCTGGATCATCCGTGCACCAGCCCCAAGCATCCTGTATCCTGTATTGAACATAGACTGGTGCTTCGTTTCTTGTATGATAGTATACATGTTTCAATGCCATTCTCCCAAATCACCCTCTCCCTCTCCCTCAGAGGCCAAAAGTCCGTTCTATGCCTCTGTGTCTCTTTTGTTGTTTCACATACAGGGTCATCATTACTATCTTTCTAAATTCCATATATATGTGTCAGTATACTGTATTGGTGTTTTTCTTTCTGGCTTACTTCACTCTGTATAATCGGCTCCAGTTTCATCCATCTCATTAGAATGGATTCAAATTTATTCTTTTTAAGGGCCGAGTAATACTCCACTGTGTACATGTACCAAAGCTTTCTTATCCATTCATCTGCTGATGGACATCTAGGTTGTTTCCATATCCTGGCTATTATAAACAATGCTGCAGTGAACATTGGGGTTCATGTGTCTCTTTCAATTCTGGTTTCCTCAGTGTGTATGCCCAGCAGTGGGATTGCTGGGTCATAAGGCAGTTCTATCTGCAATTTTTAAGGAATCTCCACACTGTTTTCCATAGTGGCTGTACTAGTTTGCATTCCCACCAACAGTGTAAGAGGGTTCCCTTTTCTCCACATCCTCTCCAGCATTTATTGCTTGTAGACTTTTGGATCGCAGCCATTCTGACTGGTGTGAAATGGTACCTCATTGTGGTCTTGATTTGCATTTCTCTGATAATGAGTGAAGTTAAGCATTTTTTCATGTGTTTGTTAGCCATCCATATGTCTTCTCTGGAGAAATGCCTATTTAGTTCTTTGGCCCATTTTTTGATTGGATCGTTTATTCTTCTGGAGTTGAGCTGCATAAGTTGCTTTCCATCTTGTATGAAAGTTACAGCTTTGAAGAATATAAGCTGCCTTCTCACAGATTTTCAAAACTCACCTATAGACTTAGGTAGCATCCTTATATTTCATAAAAGCTTCACTGAAAACAGAGACCTATTTCCTTGGGAATAGACCTAAGGCCAGGTTTCTTAACCTGGACCATCTTGGACCAGATCATATTTGCTGTGGGGGTTTGTCCTGTGCATTGTTGGATATTTAGCAGCATCCCTGTTAACTGTCATTTACATGTTAGTGGCACAACTCTCCCAAGCTGTGATAATCAAAAATATCTCCAGACATTGTCATAGTGTTGCGGAATGGAGGACCCCTTCCAGGGCCTGAAACTGGGCTCTTGTCTAACACTTGGAAATGAATTTTCCGAGGAGACACATGTGCTGACAAAGCAAGAGACTTTATTAGGAAAGGGCACCCACGTGGAGGGCAGTAGGGTAAGGGAACCCAGGAGAAGAGTGCTGCCGCTTGGTTTGCAGTCTCAGGTTTTATGGTGATGGGATTAGTTTCCGGCTTGTCCTAACCTTAACCCTAACCCTAACCCTAACACGCCTTGTTCAGCAAAGATGGATGCCAGAGAGAAGGATTCTGGGAGGTGGTCAGACATGTGGTGTCTCCTTTTGACCTTTCCTGAACTCTTCCCGTTGGTGGTGGCTTATTAGTTCCGTGTTCCTTACCAGGACCTCCTGTCATAAAACAACTCATGCACATGGTTATTATGGTGCCTGGCCAGGGTGGGCGGTTTCAGTCAGTGTGCTTCCCCTAACAATAGGTCCCTGAGGTGGGGCAGGGGTACAAAATCACCTCAGGTTGAGAACCACTGGCCTAAGAGAAGTGCCTTAATATAAAGAGTAAATAGATTTTGTAAGATATACATTGTGGAAACATAATTTCCCTTTGTCTTTCTGTCATTACAAAGTATAATTGTACAAAGGACAAATCTATGGATAGTAATAACTTCTTAACCTTTCCTGTCCTAACGAACAATTAGGTAAGCAGTCTGAGGTAGTATTTTTCCTATAGTGTTTTATGTTTTGTATACCAGTTTCATTCATTTATTCATTCAGTAAGGATTTGCCAGGCTCCCTGTCTGCTCCAGTTGTTAGATGTTAGGAAAGGAACAAGGAGTGAGATAAACTATGGCGCTGCTGTTCTCAGAGCTTAAATTTGAGTGACAGAAAACACAGGTCACAAATAAAATGCAGAGAATCAAAACAGTTTGGTGTCATTGAGCAGGCATTGGCAAACTATGTTGACCTGCTTTTGCAGATAAAGTTTTATGGGAACAGAGCCACACTCGTTTATTTACATATTGTCTATGGCTGCTTTCCTGTTGCAACACGTCAGTTAGTTGTAACTGTGAACATGTGGCCAGCAAAGCCTAAAATATTTGCTATCTGGTCCTTTATAGAAAAAATTTGCAGACTCCTATAAGAGTGTGAGCTTGGGGGGGCATTTTTGATTAAGTAACTGGAGGACAGTTTTGATATTGAGATTCATGATAAATATGTATTTGGTCTTTGCTTGTCTTGGCAAACAACTCCCCAAACTCTTGGAATTTCTTAAGTGGTTAGAGCTATAAAGGTGTCTTTTGCTATTTAGAACAAGCCCCTTTCAACCACACCTGGTTATTTATGTTAATGAGGAGACTATGGAAAGTCCCGAAGGAAGGGGCTGACTGTTGGGGGAACAAACCAAGTAACTAGACATGATTAGATCCGCTTCAACCATATAACCCTACTTCTCACCTGTAAAATGAATAGAGAGTGACTTAATCCCCAATGGCCAATGATTTAATCAACCATATCTTCATAATGAATTCTTCATTAAAGACTTAGAAAAGGATGAAGTTTCAAGGAGCTCTGGATTGGAAAACAAGTTTGACACCCCCAAAACTCCACAGGGACGGAAGCTCCTGTGCTCTGGACACTTCTGTACATCACCCTGTGTATTTCTTCATGTGAATGTTCATTCATATCCTTTAATGTTCTTTGTAATAATAAACAGGAAATCTAATCAGTAACAGTTTTCTTGAGCTGTGTGAGCTGCTCAAGGAAATTAGTAAAACCTGAGGGTAGGGGTGGAGGGGGGAATCATGGGAAGCTCTGATATCTAGCCAGTCAGTCAGGAGCACAGGTATCAACATAGACTTGTGATCTGTGTCTCAGGTGGGGGTGAGGTGGGGTAGTCTAATGGGACTGAGCCTCTAACCTATAGAGTCTGATGCTAACTCCACGTATATGGTGTCAGAAGAAACTGAACTGTAAGACAGCCAGCTGGTGTCCATCGCGGCTGCAGAATTGCTTGATATGGGGGAAAACTCCCATACACTTAAGAGTATATAAGTATTGAGTGAGTAGTAGAGAAATACAGAGTTTTTCCTAGACAACAGCATACTGTACAGATGACAGTTAAACTGATAGCTGACTAGAAGACATCCATTCTGAGAAGATGAACGCAAAGAAGAGGCAAAAGGAGAAACTGGAATGAAATCCCTAAGATAAAAATGAGCTAGCATGGGAGAGGGATAGGAATGGTCTAAGATGAAATCTGAAATAATTGGGGCCTGATTAAGTAGGCCTTGTAGGTAATACTAGAGATGAGGGCTTTTACTCCAAGTAAGAAGGGAAGTTGAATGAAATATGAGAGTTTTGTGTGATGTGAACTGTCACATTTTAACAAGATATTCTGGCTGTTTTCTGCAGAAACAGGATATAGGAAAGGAAGGAAGATCAATTAGGATGCTCATAGTCAAGCCAAGAGACAATGGTGTCTTGGGCTGGGCTGTTAACAACAAAGACAGAGAGTGAGCATGAATTTGGAGTAAGTTTTGAAAGTAGAGTTTATATGACTTGCCAAAAATGAGGATTTGAAGGATGAAGAAAGAAGCAGTGTCAAGAGTAATTTCTAGATTTTTGTCTCAAGTATTTGCATGAGTTGCAATGCTGTTTATTAATGGTGGGGGTGAGGGACTCAAGGGAGGAAGTGTAACCAAGCAGGACCCTATGGGGCCTTCTTGGGGAAGACCCTTCCCCATATCCTCTGCTTTAGCTCTGCTCTGAAGGACCTAGGTAATAGCTTCTGATGCCTATTTCCTGAAATTTTCAAATGCTAAAATACCACCAAATGAAAGAAATTAACTACTTAATACTTAAGAATCATAAGCACATAGCCCTCAGACCTTCTAGCACCTAAGGATTGATGACCATCAGCCAAAAATCAGAAAATTGTGCATGAGCTGATCACACACTGGGACACTCCTGCCTCACCTTGCCTTTGAAAATGTTTTGCTGAAACCCTTGGGGATTTCAGGGGTTTTTGAGCATGAGCCACCTGTTTCTCTTGCTTGACACAGAAGTAAACCTTTATCTGCTCCAACTCAGATGTTTCAATTTGTTTGGCCTCACTGTGCATCAGACACATGAACTTGTGTGAATGAAGAGAAGTAGCTGTGAGAGTCTATGATTATCAGAGGTTCTGTTGCAAGTTTATTATTCATTAAAGTGGAAATATTAAATACATACTGGATATATGTGTCTGGTATTGCAGGGAGAGGTCAGAGTTGGATGTAGGTATTCAGAATGGATATATGGATGGTATCTAAGTCAATGAGAGTAGATGAGGTTGTTTAAAAGATGCTGTAAATGGAAAAGGGCAGGAAGTGGATACAGGAGAGAACACTAGTTAGTTCCACATTAGAAATTACCTATAAGAGAAGGATACAATGGAAGACAAGGAGTGGCTGGGCAAGCAAAAGAAAAACTAGGAAAATTGTCATCTTGAAATTTTCATTCAACAAACAAAACACTGCATCGTCTTGTAAGACCAACATTTATGTTTTCACTTTACAAAATACCTGAAGGTTAATGCAATTGGGTAGCTGAGTAGAACGTAGTGGTCAGTGGTATGAGAGCCAGTTTCACATCTTACTCACCTTATTTCTTATAACCACAAGATACCTGAAGGAACACTTAGTTGTTGTCCAGTTATCATCTAGACCTCTCTACTCCACTCTCACTCCATTGAGACTCGAGTGAAGCCTTCTGTTCAGCTCTTCTACTTTCTGGCTCTACAAACTGTTTGGGGGATAGACTCTTTATATAAACCAACCTAATCACAGTCTTCTCTGGGAGCTCCCTCCAACTCATTGGGCAACAGAGAGACTTGTCACATGGATAATAAGCTGTGAGAATGAGAAAAATTTAGAATTGCCAGTGGCTAACTTATTCCCACTGTATAATCATTTGATTTAGGTCATACCTGAATAGTCTAATGGTTTTCCCTACTTTCTTCAATTTAAGTATGAATTTGGTAATAAGAAGTTCATGATCTGAGCCACAGTCAGCTCCTGGTCTTGTTTTTGTTGACTGTATAGAGCTTCTCCATCTTTGGCTGCAAAGAATATAATCAATCAGATTTTGATGTTGACATTCTGGTGATGTCCATGTGTAGAGTCTTCTCTTGTGTTGTTGGAAGAGGGTGTTTGCTATGACCAGTGCATTTTCTTGGCAAAACTCTATTAGTCTTTGCCCTGCTTCATTCCGCATTCCAAGGCCAAATTTGCCTGTTACTCTAGGTGTTTCTTGACTTCCTACTTTAGCATTCCAGTCCCCTATAATGAAAAGGGTATCTTTTCTGGGTGTTAGTTCTAAAAGGTCTTGTGAGTCATCATAGAATCGTTCAACTTCAGCTTCGTCAGCATTACTGATTGGGGCATAGACTAGGATTACCGTGATATTGAATGGTTTTCCTTGGAAATAAACATAAACCATTCTGTTGTTTTTGAGATTGCATCCAAGTACTGCATTTCAGACTCTTTTGTTGACTATGATGGCTTCTCCATTTCTTCAGAGGGATTCCTGCCCGCAGTAGTAGATATAATATTCATCTGAATTAAATTCATCCATTCCAGTCCATTTTAGTTTGCTGATTCCTAGAATGTTGTTGTTCACTCTTGCCATCCCTTGTTTGACCACTTCCAATTTGCCTTGATTCATGGACCTGCCATTCCAGCTTCCTATGCAATACTGCTCTTTACAGCATCGGACCTTGCTTCTATCACCACTCACATCCACAGCTGGGTATTGTTTTTGCTTTGGCTCCGTCGCTTCATTCTTTCTGGAGTTATTTCTCCACTAATCTCCAGTAGCATATTGGGCATCTACTGACCTGGGAAGTTCCTCTTTCAATATCCTATCATTTTGCCTTTTCATACTGTTCATGGGCCTAGATCTGATAGATAGAGTGCCTGATGAACTATGGAATGAGATTCTTGACATTGTACAGGAGACAGGGATCAAGACCATCCCCATGGAAAAGAAATGCAAAAAAGCAAAATGTCTGTCTGGGGAGGCCTTACAAATTGCTGTAAAAAGAAGAGAAGCAAAAACAAAGAAGAAAAGGAAAGATATAAGCATCTGAATGCAGAGTTCCAAAGAATAGTAAGAAGAGATAAGAAAACCTTCCTCAGTGATCAGTGCAAAGAAATAGAGGAAAAGAACAGAATGGGAAAGACTAGAGATCTCTTCAAGAAAATTAGAGATACCAAGGGAACATTTCATGCAAAGATGGGCTCGATAAAGGACAGAAACGGTATGGACCTAACAGAAGGAGAAGATATTAAGAAGAGGTGGCAAGAATACACGGAAGAACTGTACAAAAAAGATCTTCACAACCCAGATAATCACAATGGTGTGATCACTCATCTAGAGCCAGACATCCTGGAATTTGAAGTCAAGTGGGCCTTAGAAAGCATCACTACGAACAAAGCTAGTGGAGGTGATGCAATCCTAGTTGAGCTATTTCAAATCCTGAAAGATGATGCTGTGAAAGTGCTGCACTCAATATGCCAGCAAATTTGGAAAACTCAACAGTGGCCACAGGACTGGAAAAGGTCAGTTTTCATTCCAGCCCCAAAGAAAGGCAATGCCAAAGAATGCTCAAACTACCACACAGTTGTACTCATCTCACAAGCTAGTAAAGTAATGCTCAAAATTCTCCAAGCCAGGCTTCAGCAATACGTGAACCATGAACTTCCTGATGTTCAAGCTGGTTTTAGAAAAGGCAGAGGAACCAGAGATCAAATTGCCAACATCCACTGGGTCATGGAAAAAGCAAGAGAGTTCCAGCAAAACATCTACTTCTGCTTTATTGACTATGCCAAAGCCTTTGACTGTGTGGATCACAATAAACTGTAGAAAATTCTGAAAGAGATGGGAATATCAGACCACCTGACCTGCCTCTTGAGAAATCTGTATGCAGGTCAGGAAGCAAGAGTTAGAACTGCACATGGAACAGCAGACTGGTTCCAAATAGGAAAAGAAGTACGTCAAGGCTGTATATTGTCACCCTGCTTATTTAACTTATATGCAGAGTACATCATGAGAAACGCTGGGCTGGAAGAAACACAAGCTGAAATTAAGATTGCCAGGAGAAATATCAATAACCTCAGATATGCATAAGACACCACCTTTATGGCAGAAAGTGAAGAAGAACTAAAAAGCCTCTTAATGAAACTGAAAGTAGAGACTGAAAAAGTTGGCTTAAAGCTCAACATTCAGAAAGCGAAGATCATGGCATCCGGTCCCATCACTTCATGGTGAATAGATGGGGAAACAGTGGAAACAGTGTCAGACTTTATTTTTGGGGGGCTCTAAAATCACTGCAGATGATGACTGCAACCATGAAATTAAAGGACATTTACTCCTTGGAAGAAAAGTTATGATTAACCTAGATAGTATATTCAAAAGCAGAGACATTACTTTGCCTACAAAGGTCCATCTAGTCAAGGCTATGGTTTTTCCAGTAGTCATGTATGGATGTGAGAGTTGGACTGTGATGAAGGCTGAGTGCCGAAGAATTGATGCTTTTGAACTGTGGTGTTGGAGAAGACTCTTGAGAGTCCCTTGAACTGCAAGGAGATCCAACCAGTCCATTCTGAAGGAGATCAGCCCTGGGATTTCTTTGGAAGTAATGATGCTAAAGCTGAAACTCCAGTACTTTGGCCACCTCATGCAAAGAGTTGACTCATTGGAAAAGACTCTGATGCTGGGAGGGATTGTGGGCAGGAGGAGAAGGGGACAACAGAGGATGAGATGGCTGGATGGCATCACTGACTTGATGGACAGGAGTCTGAGAGAACTCCAGATGTTGGTGATGGACAGGGAGGCCTGGGCATGCTGCGATTCATGGGGTCGCAAAGATTCGGACAGGACTGAGCAACTGAACTGAACTGAAATGTGTATAAAAAGTGAATGTTATTATGACTGTTGACATAATCTTACCATTATTATTATACCCAGCTGTTGGCCTGAAAATTCTGCTTCTGTAAGCCTGTATCAATATACTTTCAGAGTGAAGATAATTAGAGGTACAGGTAATTCATTGTTTAGAGAATGGAATAGGATTTTCAATTATTTATCATTTCACTGAGATCAGAAAGAAAAATCTGATTTCTCTATCTAATCTAAGTTTCTGTCAGTCTCAGGGTAAATACAAAGACCATTGGTAGCATTATTTCCCTTCTGAAATTATAGACACTGTTTCCTTTTTTGTTAACGAGAGAGAGTAATCCACTAATTTCTGGGACTATTTTTAGGGCAAAGATAATGAAATTTTAACACCCTATAGAATCTTTACTTATAAGTGCCCATCTCCAGGGCCTGTTAATATTCTGATTCTACCTACCATAGCCTTTATATTTCTAATGTCTTTTTACATCAGAAACTATAAATTAATCTGGTTTCTGGCTATGAACAGTGTGAGTTCCACTGAAGTGCAAGAACCACAAACCTCTACAATCAACTTTAGTTCCTATATAGCTCAATCCCTCTGCAGCTGTGTCTTTTTTTTAATCTTATGAAAAGTTATTAATTCAAGCTCTATTCACACTTCTTCTGGCCTAATCTGATTCAATTCTTTTTTTACTTTTAATTTTCTATTGAGTTATAGCCGGTTAACAATGGTTAACAATGTTGTGATAGTTTCAAGTAATAGCAAAGGTACTCATCTATCATATATATACACCCATTCTCCTCCAAACTAAATTTATTCCATCAAGTCTGCCACATAACATTGAGCAGAGTGCTATTTGGTAAGTCCTTGGTTATCCATTTTTAATACAGCAGTGTGTACATGTCCATCCCAAAGTCCCTAACTATTCCTTCCTCCCATACTTCTCCCTGGCAACCATAAGCTAGTTCTCAAGTCTGTGAGTCTGTTTCCTTTGTAAGTAAGTTCACCTGTATCATTTGTTTTTAGATTCCAAATATAAGGGATGACATGCAATATTCTCCTTCTCTATCTGACTTTTATTTTTAGCATGTTGGGTTACCGATTTAAATTACACTGAAATAAAGAAGTTTCTGTCAATCTCAGGAACCCTCTCTAATTTTTTCACTATTTGGAAAAGCTAGCCCCCACTCGAGTACTCTTGCCTGAAAAATCCCATGGACAGAGGAGCCTGGTAGGCTGAGGTCCATGAGGTCGCAAAGAGTCGGACATAACTGAGTGACTTCCCTTTCACTTTTCACTTTCATGCACTGGAGAAGGAAATGGCAACCCACTCCAGTGTTCTTGCCTGGAGAATCCAGGGACAGGGGAGCCTGGTGGGCTGCCGTCGAATGGGTTCGCACAGAGTGGGACACGACTGAAGCGACTTAGCAGCAGCAGCAGCATGTATTAATGGAGAAGGCAATGGCACCCTACTCCAATACTCTTGCCTGGAGAATCCCAGGGAAGGGGGAGCCTGGTGGGCTGCTTTCTATGGAGTCGTACAGAGTCAAACACGACGGAAACGACTTAGCAGCAGCAGCAGCAAGTATTAAATACTTATTTTCACACATATTGTGCTTTAATGGCTGTGCTTAACTTCTATTTTAGCATGTATTTTATGATACAAACATCATTAAGACCTCTTTGGAATGAATCTCACTCTTCCCATTTCAGACTTCAAGTAAACATTTTGTTTCTACAGTGACATACTTCCTTAACTAGTTAACTGTTACATATTAAAAGCAGTCCTAAAAGAAGATGCTGTGAAAGCGCTGCACTCAATATGCCAGCAAATCTGGAAAACTCAGCAGTGGCCACAGGACTGGAAAAGGTAAGTTTTCATTCCAGTCCCAAATTATTCTTTGGCAATGCCAAAGAATGTTCAAACTACTGCACAATTGCACTCACCTCACACACTAACAAAGTAATGCTCCAAATTCTCCAAGCCAGGCTTCAACAGTATGTGAACCATGAACTTCCAAATGTTCAAGCTGGATTTAGAAAAGGCAGAGGAACCAGAGATCAAATTGCCAACATCTGCTGGATCATTGAAAAAGCAAAATAATTCCAGAAAAATACGTACTTTTGCTTTATTGATTATGTCAAAGTATTTGTGTGTGGATCACAACAAACTGTGAAAAATTCTTGAAGAGATGAGAGAACCAGATCAACTCACCTGCCTCCTGAGAAATCTGTATGCAGATCAAGAAGCAACAGTTAGAACTGGACATGGAAATATAGACTGGTTCCAAACTGGGAAAGGAGTATGTCAAGGCTGTATACTGTCACCTTACTTATTTAACTTATATGCAGAGTACATCACATGAAATGCTGGGATGGATGAAGCACAAGCTGGAATCAAGATTGCTGGGAGAAATATCAATAACCTCAGATACACAGATGACACCACCCTTATGACAGAAAGTGAAGAAGAACTAAAGAGCCTCTTGATGAAAGTGAAAAACGAGTGTGAAAACATTGGCTTACAACTCAACATTCAGAAAACTAAGATCATGGCATCCTGTCCCATCACTTCATGGTAAATAGATGGGGAAATACTGGAAACAGTAAGAATTTATTTTGGGGGCTCCAGAATCACTGCAGATGGTGACTGCAGCCATGAAATTAAAAGATGCTTGCTCCTTGGAAGAAAAGCTATGATCAGCCTAGACAGCATATTGAAAAGCACAGACATTACTTTATCAACAAAGGTCCATCTAGTCAAAGCTATGGTTTTTCCAGTAATCATGTATGGATGTGAGAGTTGGACTGTGAAGAAGGCTGAGCACCGAAGAATTGATGCTTTTGAACTGTGGTGTTGGAGAAGACTCTTGAGAGTCCCTTGGACTGCAAGGAGATCCAACCAGTCCATCCTAAAGGAGATCAGTCCTGAATATTCATTGGAAGGACAGATGCTGAAGCTGAAACTTCAGTACTTTGGCCACCTGATGGGAAGAGCTGACTCATTGGAAAAGACCCTGATGCTGGGAAAGATTGAAGGCTGGAGGAGAAGGGGATGACAGAGGATGAGATGATTGGATGGCATCACCGACTCAATGGAAATGAGTATGAGTAGGCTCTGGGAGTTGGTGACAGGGAAGCCTGGCGTACTGTGATTCATGGGTTTGCAAAGAGTCAGATACAATTGAGAGACTGAACTAAACTGATGAAAAAGCACAAACCTAAAATATCTGTACAGAACTAAGTTATTCTTCTCAAATCCTAAGTCAGCACACCTCTTCATGTGTTATGTATATAGTTATACAGGATAGACCACAGTAGGGGCATAGAGGTTACCTTAGTATTAATAAGTCATAGTCTATAAAATGGCTAAGTGCAACTACCCTCCATAATGGGACCATATTTGCAAGAGGCTTCATATCTGAACATTTTTTTTTCAGATTTAAGAAACTTAGGGAAGTTTTAAGTTTATAGCAAGATTGAGAAGAAGGTATAGATATTTTCCATATGATGAAAAAGCTACATATGGATAGCTTCCCCCATTATCACCATGCTTTACCAGAGTGAACATTTTTTACAACTGATGAACCTACATTGACACCGTAATCACCCAAAGCCCATATTTTATCAAGATATTTACCTATTTACATGTATTTATTATTTTAAGGGATAACAGATAAATTGGAGTGTGGTCAGAGAAGAAACACCAAAAGGTGAAAGGATAAAAACCAGATACTTGAGGACTGACTTAAAGTCATTGATCCTAAAGACTAGAAGGTTCAGGGGACTGTATGCTGTTAAATTAACATACTGAAGAGCTTTCAACCAAAAGGAAACTTGCATTTTTCTCTATGTTCCCAAGTGACAGGGTTGAGGTCACTGAGGTATCTCAGGGTACACAGTTTGTGGCCCTGTGTAAGGAAAAAGCTTTATTCTCGCATTCAGTAGCTTTATTCCCACATCCACATGGGAATGGTATCTCCCCTTAATTTGTTTAACCAAAGGCTATTATATCACTAAGTAGGGTTGTGTATATTGTGTTGAAGCTTGGTCTTCTTAATCTAGAGATTTCTTCTATCATATTTCCCCATCTATTAGACTGATAATTATTTAGCCAGATATTGGTAGATATTATGAATAGAAGAAGACAGAGAATCTCTGTGAAAAAGACCTCATTAAAAAAATTTTTTTAAATCATTTTTTATTGAAGTTTAGTTGTTTTACAATGTTGTACCAATATCTGCTATATAGCAAAGTGGCCCAGTTATACATGTGTAGATATTCTTTTATAAATATTCTTTTCCATTATGGTTTATAACAGGATATTGAATATAGTTCCCTGTGCTATACAGTAGGACCCTGTTGTTTATCCATCCTATATATAACAGTTTACATCTCCAGTCCCACACTCCCAGTCTTTCCCCGCATCCCTCTGTCCACCCCACCCTTGGCAACCGCAAGTCTGTTCTCTGTGTCTGTGAGGCTGTTTCTTTTTTGTGCTATATTGTAGATTCCACATATAAGTGATATTATTTGATATTTGTTTTCTCTTTCCGACATACGTCAGTATGATAATCTCTAGTTGCATCCCTACTGCAGCAAATGGCATTACTTTGTTCTTTTTGATGACCGAGTATACATTTATACATTGTATACATGTACCACATCTTGATCCATTCATCTGTCTCTGTACTTGATCTTAGTCAAAAGCCCAAGAAGTGATCCATTCATTTGTTAATGGACATTTAGGCTGTTTCCATGACTTGGAGCTTGTAACCAGTGCTGCTATGAACACAGGGGTGAGTGAAGTGAGTGAAGTGACTCAGTCGTGTCTGACTCTTTGTGACCCCATGGACTGTAGCATACCAGGGTCCTCTGTCCATGGGATTTTCCAAGCAAAGGTACTGGAGTGGGTTGTCATTTCCTTCTCCACAGGATCTTCTTGACCTGGGAATTGAACCCGGGTCTCCCACTTTGGAGGCAGACGCTTTACTGTCTGCAAAAGACCTCTTTTATCACCTAAGATAGTCTCAAGCCTCAGTTCAGTTCAGTCGCTTGGTTGTATTCAACTCTATGCAACCCCATGGGCTGCAGCATGTCCAGCTTCCCTGTCCATCACCAACTCCCAGAACTTGCTCAAACTCATGTCCCTCAAGTCGGTGATGCCATCGAACCATCTCATCCTCTGTCATCCTCTTCTCCTCCTACCTTCAATGTTTCCCAGCATCAGGGTCTTTCCAATGAACCAGTGCTTTCCATCAGGTAGCTGGAAGTTTTGACGCTTCAGCTTCAGCATCAGTCCTTCCGATGAACACCCAGGACTGATCTCCTTTAGGATGGACTGGTTGGATCCTCTTGCAGTCCAAGGGACTCTCAAGAGTCTTCTCCAACACCACAGTTCAAAAGCATCAGTTCTTTGGTGCTCAGCTTTCTTTGTGTCCTGTTCATTTTCTACCAATAAAAAGACTTAATTGTGCATGTTGTAATCTGCATTCCACATTAACAATGATTTCCTACTACATTAGACTAAAAATGTATGTGACAATTCTCTGTCAGTATCCACAGTTAGGAGGAAGTGCTTCCACTGGGTGCATTACAGCTGAGAGGCACAGGATAAGTTATCTACATCAGAATTTAGACAAGAAGTTTGCTTGAAAGCTGAATGAGCCATATCAATTTGTTATTTTTTGGTTCTACCAAGAAAAGCTCATTTTGTGCAAAAATTACCTTTACCCTGACCCAGAGCAAAGAGTCTCTGGCTCTTTTATATATACACTGATGCAACAGTAAAATTATTTAATGCTTTAAAAACAAAGAAAAGAAGAACATAAGAAAAAGAAAAGACTTACAGGCTATGAAGAATTTTGCTTACCTTCATTCTCAGCCTTCCCACCCCCCTGCTTTCTTCCTTTCTTTTCTTTCTCATTCTTTCTTTCTTCCTTCCTTTCTCTTTTTCCCTTTCTCTCTTGTTTCTTTCTTACTTCTTTGTAACTGGCAAAAGATTTTAAAGATTTAACCACCAAGAAGAGATGAAGTGTTTATTTTCCCCTAGAATTTTTATAAACTATTTTTTTCAAATTCTCCTTTAGGAAATTAACTTTTGCAGGTAGTAGTTAGTCTCTCTCTCTCTTTCTCTCTCTCTCTACTGTTGACATTCAATTCAAACAATCCTATCATTTATCCTTTTATGTACATTTTAAAAATCAATGTTCACAATTTTGATTGCCTTCTTAGCAATCTTCTGGTGACCTGTGAGAGTAAGATGGAAATTGAAAAGAGGTCATTTAGAGAGCAGGCGCAGGGGAAAGAAGAGTAGGAAATCAATTATGTTCATCACCTTACTCCCTTCCCAGAGGATGCCTTCCAAAATGCTACCTTTTATTTTTGAATTCATTTTTCTTCATACTTAGATGCAATTGCAGCTATTAAGAGAGCTTTTGATCTATATTTCATAGGTAAATATTACTCATGTGTTTTCCTTTTCATTACTATAGAAAATATAAGCTGCACAGATCTCCTGGCTGAAGTCTCTGCCTCTTGTCCTTGCCTGCTAGCCATGAAACTGTATTTTAAAAATATGCCTGGTTTCACATTAATAACAAAAATTAAATAGCAACATGAAGCCTTTGTGATCTTCCATTGTAATCACAGAAATAGATATTTTCTTCTGGTCAGCAGGCAGAACAAAACCAAGATGTGACAGGGAGAATAAGAATGTAAGTGGGCTAAGTGACTTCCTTTGGGGAGGTGTCTGATGTGATGGTGATGGTGCTGAAAGGGTGCATGTAACCAAAATCATCAGTCCTACTACCCAAGCCTGATACTGAATAAAACACTACCCAATGAGGACATCTTTATTATCCTGGAATAAATGTAATTATTTGGAAAAAGTAATACTTTGATCTAGGATGTAGGAGAATGGGGAAGATAGAGAAAGAGAGAGAAGTGGAGCTACCCTCAAAAAAATCTAATACAATCTGAATACAGGTGTACAGCGGAGGTAAATTGACATTAAAGAGCACAGATAGATGAGTCCTAGGAACTTGAGATTGGTTAAGTAAAGTGGATTTGTTCAGATGGGCCACACGAAGGCATTTGTGTGTGTGTGTGTGTGTGTGTGTGTGTGTGTGTGTGTGCTGCGATGCTGGTAAATGTGAATGGGGTAACACTGTGAAGTGAGGATGGAGTGCTCAGTGGGAAACCACTGATAATGACCAGATGATTTCCATCATATTGAGGTTTGGTTCTTATTGAAAACACTGGAAATCTAGTTCATTAGTGGTGTAGTCTGATAACAAGTCTCTTGAAAACTGCAGACAGTTGATGGAAAGAAGAGTTTTGATGATGAACTTAATACTGTTGATGTTTTTAGATGATCGGATGAGACAGACTGGGCTTGATTAGTATTCCTTCTGATTCTTCAATATGCAGCATCCAGTTAATAGAAATGAATGTGTGTTCGTTGCTCAGTCATGTCCTACTCTTTGTGACCCAGTGGACTGTAGCCCACCAGGCTCCTCTGTCCATGAGACTCCCCAGGCAAGAATACTGGGGTGGGTTGCCATGTCCCCCTTCAAATGGAAAGGAATACTGCTGGTGAATATATGCCCTTTATTCATAGGTCAAGGAATTAAAATGTCACATAGTTGGGCATGCAGATGGCAACCCACTCTAGAATTCGTGCCTGGAAAATTCCCATGGCAGAGGAACCTGGCAGGCTACAGTCCATGGGGTTGCAAAGAATCGGACACAACTGAACCTGTCAGAAAGAACTGGCACAACAAAGCACAGCACAGGGCATGCAGTAGTCCAGAAGGTTGTCCGTGGTGTATCCTGTTTCTGTATGCCTTCTTCTAAAGCCACTTTCTTTAAATGTGATTATCGTTTGATATAGCATCGTGAAAGGGCATGTACAAAGTTCAGTTCAGTTCAGTCACTCAGTCTTGTCTGACTCTTTGCAACCCCATGAATCGCAGCACGCCAGGCCTCCCTGTCCATCACCAACTCCTGGAGTTCACCCAAACCCATGTTCATTGAGTCAGTGATGCCATTCAACCATCTCATCCTCTGTCGTCCCCTTCTCCTCCAGCCCTCAATCCCTCCCAGCATCAGGGTCTTTTCCAATGAGTCAGCTCTTCACAGCAGGTGGCCAAAGTATTGGAGTTTCAGCTTCAACATCAGTCCTTCCAATGAACACCCAGGACTGATCTCCTTTAGGATGGACTGGTTGGATCTCCTTGTTGTCCAAGGGACTCTCAAGAGTCTTCTCCAACACCACAGCTCAAAGCCATCACTTCTTCTGCCCTCAGCTTTCTTTATAGTCCAAATCTCACACCCATTCATGACCACTGGAAAAACCATAGCCTTGACTAGACAGAACTTTGTTGACAAAGTAATGTCTCTGCTTTTTAATATGTTATCTAGGATAATCATAACTTTCCTTCCAAGGAGTAAGCATCTTATTTCATGGCTGCTATCACCATCTGCAGTGATTTTGAATCCCAAATGGTTAGAATATACAAATGGATAAAAAGTGAAGCCTTTTGGGCTTTAAAATGTCTTTATAATCTGGGACAACTCATATATTTACAAATAGTAAAATGAATTTAATAGCTTTGTTCTTTAATGTTTCATTATTTTGTGAAAAACATATAGCCACAAATATTTTAAAGCAATATTTTATTAATGTGAGAAAGTATCTTATTTCCTATTTTACTTGAGTCGCTGGAATATAAAATTTTCTACAAAAGAAATGTAGTATTTAAAAACATTTAACTATACATAAAAGTATCTTGAGTGAAATAAAATGCCATGTGTAATAATGTGAAAATTTTACACAAATGCATGCACTCACGCATGACCAAGTGGAATAATTTCTTTTGGGATTGGATTATTATGCGATGACTTTCCTGGGAGCTTGAGGCATGCACCCTGTTAAAAAGATAACTCTTTTCTTTTCTATGTTCTGTTGCTTCCTTCCTGGCCCATCTCGATCCCAATAGTTGATCACCTATACTACTCTTTCACCAAAAGCCTTGATCTCTTTCATTCTTGTATTGGGTTGGCCAAAAAGTTAGTCCAGCTTTAGGTAAAACTAAGATACATTTTTCATTTTCACCAAGAACTTTAGTGAACAGTGTTTTCACTAACTGAATGAACATTCCAGCCATCCCAGTATTTCTGCAGCACCTGCTCAATCAAAGCACAAAACTGTTTTGAAGCTACAACCTTCCTTTTCCCCAGAGCCTGGCTGGAGAAACTTATAAATCCAGCTAGGCTGGCACCACTACCCAATGCCTCATCTTCAAACTCCATTGTATCTTTAGAATAGATTCTAGTCTTTTATTTTAATATTTGTCCTTTTCCTTAACTCAAGGTCTTCATCATTCTCAAGTTTCTTTCAATCTGAGAAGACAATTTTGTCTGTTACTTCATCCAGTAGAATTGGAAGCCATCGAGCATGGTTGGCATCAACTTCTTACCATCTCTAGAAATGTATTTATAATAAATCTACACCTGCATAGTTTTATAGATATCATTATTTATATATTTCCCTGTCTCCACTTTTTTTTTTTATTCTCAGAGGTCTTTTAAATTTTTTGGCTCATTCTTATGTGTCCTTTAACCTTTCTAATTTATCTCTAAGTATAAACATTCATGCTGAAATTTCTCTCATTTCTCCATCCTTATACATATTCCTTAGTAGACTGCTGCTGCTGCTGCTAAGTCGCTTCAATCGTGTCCAACTCTGTGTAACCCCATAGATGGCAGCCCACCAGGCTCCGCCATCCCTGGGATTTTCCAGGCAAGAACACTGGAGTGGGATGCCATTTCCTTCTCCAATGCACTAAGCTCTGCCTTTTGTTCATCTCCCATTCCTGTCACGGAGAAGGCAATGGCATCCCACTCCAATACTCTTGCCTGGAAAGTCCCATGGACAGAGGAGCCTGGTGTGCTGCCACTTATGGGGTCGCACAGAGTCAAACACAA
Source organism: Nanger dama (assembly GCA_917880005.1). Lineage (NCBI taxonomy): Eukaryota > Metazoa > Chordata > Mammalia > Artiodactyla > Bovidae > Nanger > Nanger dama. The sequence continues at coordinate 1,066,562 of CAKJTW010000043.1, read as the reverse complement.
CTGAGTGACTTCACTTTCACTTTTCACTTTCATGCATTGGAGAAGGCAGTGGCACCCCACTCCAGTACTGTTGCCTGGAAAATCCCATGGATGGAGGAGCCTGGTAGGCTGCAGTCCATGGGTCGCTAAGAGTCAGGCATGATTGAGCGACTTCATTTTCACTTTTCACTTTCATGTATTGGAGAAGGAAATGGCAACCTACTCCAGTGTTCTTGCCTGGAAAATCCCAGGGACAGGGGAGCCTGGTGGGCTTCCGTCTATGGGGTCGCACAGAGTTGGACACGACTGAAGTGACTTAGCAGCAGCAGCAGCAGCAGCAGCAGCATTCCTGTCAATGCATTCTTTAATTAACTTTGTTCCCACCAAGGTCCCAAGTGATCCCTCAATTGCTAATGCCTTGGATATTCTGTAATTTTTTTTTTTTAATTTTAATTGGACCTCTTCTGGGTTGTTGTTAGCTCCATGGAAACATTGTACTTCCCTATTTTTTAGTATAACCACACTCAACCGGTTTCTTGTGTGATCTTTTTGTGTGTGTAATTTCTTTTTTCTCTGCTTTTCTCTGAATGTTGATCCGAAAGGTTCAGCTCTCAAGTCTGTGCTCTGCTTATCCCACACAATCTCTCTTTATGACTTAAGTCTCAGGTATAAGTCATTTTTCAGTGTTGCCAAACCTCTGATTATATATATGCCATCATTTAACTAAATTATCCTTCAGTTCATTCAATGGATGTCTTACATTTTTATTTTTAGAAATTAAATTAGTTCTCCCTTTTCCCTTACTAGACTGTCTTTTCATATTCTTTATGCTAGTTGTTGAGGCTGACTTTTGCCAAGTCATTAAACCTGGAATATTAACCATCATTCCTGACTCTTCCGTTTTCTGCACTTTTCCTATTTCTGTAATTATCAGTGACTAGATATCACTATAGCCATCATGGTCGTGTAGCCATCATGTTCAACAAAAGAGTCTGAAATGCAGTACTTGGATACAATCTCAGAAATGACAGAATGATCTCTGTTCGTTTCCAAGGCAAACCATTCAATATCACAGTACTCCAAGTCTATGCCCCAAGCAGTTAACACTGAAGAAGCTGAAGTTGAATGGTTCTATGAAGACCTACAAGACTTTCTAGAACTAACAGCCAAAAAAGATGTCCTTTCCATTATAGGGGGCTGGAATGAAAAAGGAGGAAGTCAAGAAACACCTGGAGTAACAGGCAAATATGGCCTTGGAATACAGAATGAAGCAAGGCAAAGACTAATAGTTTTGCCAAGAAAATGCACTGGTCATAACAAACACCCTCTTCCAACAACACAAGAGAAGACTCTACACATGGATATCGCCAGATGGTCAACACTGAAATCAGATTGATTATATTCTTTGCAGTCAAAGATGGAGAAGCTCTATACAGTCAACAAAAACAAGACCAGGAGCTGACTGTGGCTCAGATCATGAACTCCTTATTACCAAATTCATACTGAAATTAAAGATAGTAGGGAAAACCATTAGACCATTCAGGTATGACTTAAATCAAATCCCTTATGATTATACAGTAGAAGAGAGAAACAGATTTAAGGGACTAGATCTGATAGATAGAGTGTCTGATGAACTATGGATGGAGGTTCGTGACATTCTACAGGAGACAGGGAGCAAGATCATCCCTATGGAAAAGAAATGCAAAAAAGCAAAATGGCTGTCTGGGGAGGCCTTACAAATAGCTATAAAAAGAAGAGAGGCAAAAAGCAAAGGAGAAAAGAAAAGATATAAGGATCTGAATGCAGAGTTCCAAAGAATAGCAAGAAGAGATAAGAAAGTCTTCCTCAGCGATCAATGCAAAGAAATAGAGGAAACGAACAGAATGGGAAAGACTAGAGATCTCTTCAAGAAAATTAGAGATACCAAGGGAACATTTCATGCAAAGATGGGCTCGATAAAGGACAGAAATGGTATGGACCTAACAGAAGCAGAAGATATTAAGAAGAGGTGGCAAGAATACACAGAAGAACTGTACAAAAAGATCTTCATGACCCAGATCATCACGATGGTGTGATCACTCATCTAGAGCCAGACATCCTAGAATGTGAAGTCAAGTGGGCCTTAGAAAACATCACTATGAACAGGCTAGTGGAGGTGATGAAATTCCATTTGAGCTATTTCAAATCCTGAAAGATGATGCTGTGAAAGTGCTGCACTCACTATGCCAGCAAATTTAGAAAACTCAGCAGTGGCCACCGGACTGGAAAAGTTCAGTTTTCATTCCAATCCCAAAGAAAGGCAATGCCAAAGAATGGACAAAGGTCCATCTAGTCAAGGCTATGGTTTTTCCAGTGGTCATGTATGGATGTGAGAGTTGGACTATAAAGAAAGCTGAGTGCCGAAGAATTGATGCTTTTGAACTGTGGTGTTGGAGAAGACTCTTGAGAGTCCCTTGGACTGCAAGAAGATCCAACCAGTCCATTCTGAAGGAAATCAGCCCTGGGATTTCTTTGGAGGGAATGATGCTGAAGCTGAAACTCTAGTACTGACCCCCTCATGCGAAGAGTTGACTCATTGGAAAAGACTCTGATGCTGGGAGGGATTGGGGGCAGGAAGGAGAAGGGGACGACAGGATGAGATGGCTGGATAATATCACTAACTCGATGGACGTGAATCTGAGTGAACTCCAGGAGTTGGTGATGGTCAGGGAGGCCTGGCGTGCTGTGATTCATGGGGTCTCAAAGAATCGGACATGACTGAGCGACTGAACAGAACTGAACAGAAATCACTAATCTGGTTAATTAACTGATCTGCCTCACTTTCTATTTAGGGTCACCTGGGAAGCTTTAACATTATCCTAGCTCAATTAAAGAAGAAACTCTCATATTGGGGGCTGGAAATTTGTTTTTCTAATGGGCTGCTGCTGCTGTTGCTAAGTCACTTCAGTCGTGTCCGACTCTGTGCGACCCCATAGACGGAAGCCCACCAGGCTCCTCGGTCCCTGGGATTCTCCAGGCAAGAACACTGGAGTGGGTTGCCATTTCCTTCTCCAATGCACGAAAGTGAAAAGTGAAAGTGAGGTTGCTCAGTCGTATCCAACTCTTAGGGACCCCATGGACTGCAGCCTACCAGGCTTCTCCATCCATAGCATTTTCCAGGCAAGAGTATTTCTAATGGCAGACAGGAAGAAAAACCATTTTTCTCAATATTTCTCACATATGTCACTCACTCATCTTTCATCTTCAGTTCCACTGTCTCATTTTAGGTCATCATGATTACTTATTGCCTGTGTCCTGACCAGCTCCCTGCCTCAGTCTCATCCTTCTGCAATCCATTATCAATCTGACCATCTGTGTGAACATTCAGAAATATAAATATTAAAGTGCCATTTCCTTTGCTTTTTAATGCAATACACTCTCCCCTGGTCTAAAACACGTAATGACTTCCCATCAAAAAAGGATCAAACCCAAGTACTTCAGCTGGGTACCTGAGGCCTTATTTTAATTTACTCATCACTTGACATATTTTGCCTTTTATTTACCTTTCTCTGCTTCCCCACGAAATGGACCCACTTATTCCTGTCCATAATGTGCTTATTTTCTTTCTTTTTTGCCCTTGCTGGTGAGGTCTCTGACTAGAATACCCTTCTGTGCTTAACTTTAATCCTATTTACTTTGCAAATCTTGACTTTGTGATCACTTTTTTCCAAGCTGGCTTAAGTGGCTTTACTCAGTTTCTTGTGATGAATTCTTCCTGAAGAAATTACTGTTTTTGCAGCTTTTTTTATAATAATCTTTATATGCCTGCTTTTTTTTTCTGAAACAATGACTGGTACTTGATCATCTTTGTATTCCATGGGATCTAGCATATATCAGGTGCTCAAAAATAATTATTGAATAAATGAGTCACCAATCTATGTTCAATGTAGGATGCAGGATGCATGGGGCTGATGCACAGGATAATTCAGGTAGAGGATGTGGGGTGGGAGGTGGGAGGGGGCTTCGACATTGGGAGATTGTGTTCACCTATGGCTGATTCATGTCAATGTATGACAAAACAAATACAATATTGTAATTAAAAAAATAAATAAATTTTTTAAAAAGATGTACATAAAAAAAGAATAAATGAGTCAGTGAGCAGTTAGAAGTTATAGCTGATAAGATAAAGATGGATGCCTAATAGATCTTGTGTCCTAAAACAAGAGATTTAAAATAGAAAAGGATAATTATTGTACATTGAGAATAGGAAACTTTGTAATCAGTAGAGAAGACTTTCCGTAGGGTTAGAATATATTAGATCTTTATTGACATTATTAGAGTTACTCCTGCAGATAATTTATTCTGATTTGTACATTTATTTTGAGAATCAGTAGTCTTTATTAAGGTTTTTTGAGAAGAAAAATGAATGTATAACTGGTCTGTATTAATACGTCTGATTAGCAGTTATATTTCTCACACAATTGTTTTTTATACTACACATTAATCTCCTGTGAATTTGAATTTATTGTCTACGTTTTTTAGGGTCCAATCACTCTGAATAAGTTTGCCAGTTTCCAGATTTGCCAAACTTAGTAATGTGATCAGCACTGCGATCCCCTTCAGCCTTGAAATTCTGAATCTACATCTTGTTTAATTGAAAAATAAAAATTCAATGTTGTATCTTTGTGGTATAAACCAAAAGGTGTAAGGACTGTAGATAAATTATTGTGACAGATTCTATCATATTTCACATTTTTCACACAAACTCTTGAGGGAAAAGAAAATTATCCACATTTCTCTGAATCAAGCCATTATTGGAAAATGTACTGTGAAATAAAAATAATGCAATCGGGATACAAAAGAATACAGACTGAGACAAAGCAGTAGGTTTATTCGTCACACATATACTTATATCATATGTACCCTGTATATTTAAATATCTCATATACATCTCATATATGAACAAATATCAGTTCAGTTCAGTCACTCAGTCATGTCTGACTCTTTGTGACCCCATGAATCGCAGCACACCAGGCGTCCCTGTCCATCGCCAACTCCTGGAGTTCACCCAAACTCATGTGCATCAAGTTGGTGATGCCATCCACCCATGTCATCCTCTGTCGTCCCCTTCTCCTCCTGCCCCCAACTCTTCCCAGCATCAGAGTCTTTTCCAGTGAGTCAACTGTTAGCATGAGGTGGCCAAAGTACTGGAGTTTCAGCTTCAGCATCAGTCCTTCCAATGAGCACCCTGTATGTTTATATATATATAAACATACTATATAAAACATATATATGTTATTCTTGTATTCACACATATATAAACATACTATATAAAACATATATATGTTATTTTTGTATTTCAAATTTTTATTATCTCATGCCACCTGCAATCTCAAGTTGTTTTCAGAACTGATCTAATAATCATAAATTTATTTTTTTGGGTTTATCTCAGGGCTTTCTATTTTGTTCCATTGATCTATATTTCTGTCTTTGTGCCAGTACCATACTGTCTTTTTTTTTTAATACTTTATTTTACATTACAATACTGTATTTGTTTTGCCATACGTTGACATGAATCAGCCACAAGTGTCCACGATCTCCCAATGCCAAAGCCCCCTCCCACCTCCCACCCCACATCTTCTCCCTGAATCATCCCATGCACCAGCCCCATGCGTCCTGCATCCTGCATCGAACATAGACTGGCGCTTCATTCTTACTAGATAGTATACATGTTTCAATGCCGTTCTCCCAAATCATCCCACCCTCTCCCTCAGAGTCCAAAAGTCCGTTCTATACCTCTGAGTCTCTTTTGTTGTCTCACATAGAGGGTCTTCATTACTATCCTTCTAAATTCCATATATATGTGTCAGTATACTGTATTGGTGTTTTTCTTTCTGGCTTACTTCACTCTGTATAATCGGCTCCAATTTCATCCATCTCATTAGAACTGAGTTGAATTTATTCTTTTTAAGGGCTGAGTAGTACTCCATTGTGTATATGTACCAAAGCTTTCTTATCCATTCATCTGCTGATGGACATCTAGGTTGTTTCCATGTCCTGGCTATTATAAACAGTGCTGCAATGAGCATTGGGGTTACATGTGTCTCTTTCAATTCTGGTTTCCTCGGTGTGTATGCCCAGCAGTGGGATTACTGGATTATAAGGCAGTTCTATTTGCAATTTTTTAAGGAATCTCCACACTATTTTCCATAGTGGCTGTACTAGTTTGCATTCCCACCAGCAGTGTAAGAGAGTTCCCTTTTCTCCACATCCTCTCCAGCATTTATTGCTTGTAGATTCTTGGATCGCAGCCATTCTGACTGGTGTGAAACGATACCTCATTGTGGTCTTTTTTTTTTTTTTTTCTAATTAAATTTATTTATTTTTAAAATTACAATACTGTATTTGTTTTGCCATACATTGACACGAATCAGCCATAGGTGAACACAATCTCCCAATGCCGAATCCCCCTCCCACCTCCCACCCCCCATCCTCTACTTGAATCATCCTGTGCATCAGCCCCATGCATCCTGCATCCTACATTGAACATAGATTAGCGCTTCGTTTCTACGGGAAAATATACATGTTTCATTGCCATTCTCCCATACCATCCCACCCTTTCCTCTCCCTCAGAGTCCAAAAGTCCACTCTATACCTCTGTGTCTCTTGTTGTCTCACATGTAGGGTCATCATTACTGTCTTCTAAATTCCATATATATGTGTCAGTATACTGTATTGGTGTTTTTCTTTCTGGCTTACTTCACTCTGTATAATCGGTTCCAATTCCATCCATCTCATTAGAACTGAGTCAAATTTATTCTTTTTAAGGGCTGAGTAGTATTCCATAGTGTATATGAACCACAGCTTTCTTATCCATTCATCTGCTGATGGACATCTAGGTTGCTTCCATGTCCTGGCTATTATAAACAGTGCTGCAATGAGCATTGGGGTTACATGTGTCTCTTTCAATTCTGGTTTCCTCGGTGTGTATGCCCAGCAGTGGGATTACTGGATCATAAGGCAGTTCTATTTGCAATTTTTTAAGGAATCTCCACACTATTTTCCATAGTGGCTGTACTAGTTTGCATTCCCACCAGCAGTGTAAGAGGGTTCCTTTTCTCCACACCCTCTCCAGCATTTATTGCTTGTAGACTTTTGGATCGCAGCCATTCTGACTGGTGTGAAATGATACCTCATTGTGGTCTTGATTTGCATTTCTCTGATAATAAGTGACGCTGAGCATCTTTTCATGTGTTTGTTAGCCATCCGTATGTCTTCTTTGGAGAAATGCCTATTTAGTTCTTTGGCCCATTTTTTTATTGGTTGGTTCGTTTATTTTTCTGGAGTTGAGCTGCATAAGTTGCTTGTATATCTTTGAGATTAGTTGTTTGTCAGTTGTTTCATTTGCTATTGTTTTCTCCCATTCAGAAGGCTGTCTTTTCACCTTGCTTATAGTTTCCTTTGTTGTGCAGAAGCTTTTAATTTTAATTAGATCCCATTTGTTTATCTTTGCTTTTATTTCCAGTATACTGGGAGGTGGATCATAGAGGATCCTGCTGTGATTTATGTCAGAGAGTGTTTTGCCTATGTTCTCCTCTAGGAGTTTTATAGTTTCTGGTCTTACATTTAGATCTTTAATCCATTTTGAGTTTATTTTTATGTATGGTGTTAGAAAGAGATCTAGTTTCATTCTTTTACAAGTGGTTGACCAGTTTTCCCAGCACCACCTGTTAAAGAGACTGTCTTTACTCCATTGTATATTCTTGCCTCCTTTGTCGAAGATAAGGTGTCCATAGGTGTGTGGGTTTATCTCAGGGCTTTCTATTTTGTTCCATTGATCTATATGTCTGTCTTTGTGCCAGTACCATACTGTCTTAATGACTGTGGCTTTGTAGTAGAGCCTGAAGTCAGGCAAGTTGATTCCTCCAGTTCCATTCTTCTTTCTCAAGACTGATTTGGCTATTCGAGGTTTTTTTGTATTTCCATACAAGTCTTGAGATTATTTGATCTAGTTCTGTGAAAAATACTGCTGGTAGCTTGATGGGAATTGCATTGATTTTTTTGAACAAGACCTTTGTAATAGTATTTGCTGGTGTTTTGCTAAACATTTATTCACTTCTTTCTCTTTAGAAACAAAACTCAAAGTTTTAGCTGGCTATATTGCTTTCTATAATAAAAATACATTGCTTTCCAGACATTTTAGCAACTGAGTTTGGCCATCAGACTGAATTCTGGATTTAAGCTATTAAAGACAAATATTTGTGGAAGTTCTCTTAAAATTACTTAAGGGAAATTGATTCAGGGAGGAGTCTGATATACCCTTTTACCTTTCTTCTTAGCTTTTAGCCTGAAAATAAGTGGTGATAGCTAGAGCACCAGCAGCCATTTTGGAACATAAGGTGATCTGAGGGTGAGAAAGAAGGTGCTGGGATGATACAGAGGAAAGACAGGAACTTGGGTCCTTGAAAAAATTGTGGATCCATTATCCTTACCTGTACTTCCCAGCTTCAGACATTTTCTAGGTGTGAAAGAAATAAGACTCCTCTTGTTATAGCATTGTTATTTATTGTTGCTTTTGTTGCTAAACAAGAATTCCAGTTGATTCCAAACTAGTATTCAGACTCAGGCAGTATCTGATAAGTTCATAAATGAGCATCCGTCACTGCTAGCTACTGTATGTGCTGTTAAGGAACGATGGAATTCTACTCCCCTTAACCAGGTGGCGGTGGTAGTTTAGTGGCTAAGTCCTGTCTGACTCTTGCGATTCCAAGGACAGAGGAGCCTGGCAGGCTACAGTCAATGAGATTCTCCAGGCAAGAATAATGGAGTGGGTTGCCATTTCCTTCTCCATAACAAGGTAGAGTTGTAAACCAAAATATGACTAGGTAATAATCCACTTATCTATCTCTAACCTGTAAATCTGTATACCTGGGGGATTAATATTTTGTGTTGTGTTATTATGATTTTGAGTTGGAGGGCACTGTAAATCTACCTGGTAGGAAAAGCAACATATTGTTTGAAATTGTGAATAAAGTGGACTCTCCATTACACAGAAACAGGAAACCTTATATTTTCTATACAATAATCTTAAAACAGTCAATTCATTCAACAGATATTGTTTGAGGGGCTATTTATAGATCAAATAACTTACAGGGAAACTTTGTTATTCAGTCAACTGGTCTAATATCACATGGGTCACCTGTGAATTTGGAGAAAGTAGAAAGAAGAAAAATTGAATCAAATGGAAAAACTGTAAATGGTTTCCCCAATAGGTGTCTTATTTTAATTTTTTTTCTCCAGGTTTAAAGACAGGATTCTAAGCTGAATTTTCTCAAATGGCACCAGCCTGTACAAGCATTAATGTCAGGTATTAATCCTCAGATAACAAAGGTTCATGTCTGCCATTATAGTTTCTCAGCACTTCTGCCATAGCATCTCCCAGTTTTTTTTTCTGAGAGTCCTGAGAGAACGGTCTCACATAAACTTATAATCAGCTTGTTTATATTATTCACTTCTTGGCTATTATGGTGCATGGAAGGAAGGCTCTTTGTTACACCATTCTCCCTTGTGCCAGGATCCTCCAGGAGAACACTCCTCCCCTATGAAGGTGTCACACCCAAGTTCTCTCTAGGTCACAAATATCCATGTTTCTGAAGAATAGCACATTCACCTTAAAGTGTGTCATGTTTGAGATCGACTTGTTCCATGTAGAAATGAGCAATGTATTTCTCTAGCCAATTCTGTCACCTTGAAGTACTACTGCTTATGCTCTGAGTATCACAACGTCTCCTATGAAAACATTTCTTTGTGCTTTTATTTATAGCCCTCAGCATACAATACTTTATTATAGTCTATCTCTTCTGTCTTCATTGGAAGCATCTGGGATGTAAAGTTTCATCCCAGCAGGTCTTTATTCTCCTACAGACATCAACTACTCATGCTAATAGTTTGCAGGGCGGGCTACCACTCCCTCAGTTCATCAGACACAAGCAAATCCTGAATCCTAGTTCTGGTTCAAGTGGGAGCCCTACTACACCAGAACTTAACTTGGACTCAATATGATTTAATAAAATACCTGGTGGAGAATGAAGCTGTAATTTCTTGGTATTATTTATAATATATAAAATATGTGTGCATCGTGTATATGTGTGTTATGTATATATTATATATATATACATAAAACCCACAAAACCCATATCCCACAAAATTTGTAATTTGTATCAATGTGATATGCTTGATACCATAGTCAGTGCTGTTTTCTTACTAAGTCATCTCTTTCAGTTGCAAAGCTAACACCAAAAGAATGCCACATGCTATAACATGTATTTTACTTATTCTACATTTATCTAGATATGAATATGAGTATAATATTAGAGTATATGAGTATAGAATATGATTAAGAATGTATATACTTAGTTGTAATGTTTCCTTAAGCTACTCTTTTCCTACATGCAGAAAAACCTTCTATACATATATTCTTTTGGGATTTGTTTAAAAGGTGACCCAATAAGTTTTTTTTTTTCCCCTTGGAGTCTCTCTTTAGTAAATTTAGCTACTGTCACTATGCATAAAGGAGATCTGAATGGGTGGAAGAGATATGGAGAAGCCAGTTCTTTTGTAGATAAACACAATGTGAAAACAAGGACCACTCTTTAATTATTGGCATAGAAATAATGGCAAAGAAACAAAATTACTTCCTGAACCACATTTTATCACCTGACCAGCTGCAAAGACCACGTTTTGCCTGTTTTAATCAAATGAAAACTTTAACCATCTGTATTTAGGGCTGTAAAGAATGTTAACAAGAAGTCAGGATCCTTGACAGTCATTATCACTGACTAAAACGGTTATTTAACTAGAAAGTGGTTAGAACCATTAAGAAACATCTTATCAGGTTAACTGTTTAGAGAAATATTTTTAAAATTAACAAAATGTTACAACATCTGAGAAACCCAAGGTGTAAAGTTTATTCCACACTGCCAACTGAGGAAAAAAATTCTGAAGCATAACAATCCAGAGCAATTGTTAGTAGCACCTGTGGTGGGGGCTGGAGCTAATAGAAGACATTTATTTAATCTATGATCTTGTTGAAAGAAGGGCCCCAGAACAGTAGCTCTTTCAAGAGTGGTCAGATACGGGCTTTTCTAAAGACATTGGGGTGGAGCCACAGCAAGATTACAAACGCTGGGAGAGAACGGCAGACACAGAGTAAAGGTGACTCAGACAAAATACAAAAGCCGTTTCCTCTTCAGTCATTCACACAGCAACTTGCAGTAAATAAAAAAGGTGCAGTGTATACATCAGCAGTTCCTATAGTCTGGTTCTTTTACTGCCCTGGCTTGATTAGTGCAGACAATTTGGCCTGCGTTGTCAATTGTTTACTTTTTCATCAACCTGATGTCTGATCAGCAATTCCTCCAGAACTAAAAGCAAAAGGGAAACAAGCTCAGAAAGTAAGGAAGTTTTGGTTGGCAATCAGGTGTTAACCCTAGTCTATTCTGTGAAAGGCTTATATTTCATTTTTTAGAAGCTGAATGACTGTGTGTTGTTTTTTGCTAGTCCACAAGAAGCCATGCTTTAGACTCGTTTGGCTGCTGTCCTGGGTAGAAGTTTGGCAGCCCTAAGGAGATGAATTCTTTAGCCTCGTATCCACCCAGAGTAAAGCAGCAACACCCTCTCAGCCACTACTCTGTTGCTATGAAACAAAAGACTAGGAAGGTGAGCGAAGCAGGAAGTCCCGCCTTTAGCCAGAGTCCGCTTTGGCTCCGTTTCCCAACGCTCACGCCCACCCGCCCACTCCTTATTGGTTAATTCCCTAGTGCCTTGCATCTTTTCTTCCATTTCCTATTCGACTTTCGTTCTCAGGTGAATCCAGTCTCCTCATTTGTCTCCGAATGCTTTTCCATTTGGGACATGTGGCGAGAGGGCCTTCCTCTGGGGCCATTGTGTACTGTGGGAGACGTGGACCGGGTGGTAGTGCGAGGGAGGACGGGCGCCTCCCGTCCATTGGCGCCGCCCGCTGTCGGGTAGGGCATGGGTGCGCTGGATTGGCCTAGCCCCGAGCGGCCCCCGCCCTCAGCCCCGCCCCATGCCTGGCTCTCAGTGTGTATCCTACAGGGGTGGGGTGGCCAGCGAGTGGTCTCCTCCTCCGGCTAGTGCTGCTGCGGCGTCCCGTGGCCTCCCTGAGAGTCGGGCGGGAGGGGAAAGCGGGCGTGGATTGGTTTTGACGGTAATTGTTGCGTTTCCCCACCTCGGTGGCTGGTGTCTCTGGGTCGCTCCTTCCTCGGGAGCGGGGCTTTACGGTGATTACACACACCCTGCCGGGGCTACCCACGCACCCTGGGCTCGTGCGCGTAGAGTCGGACCCGCGCACCCGCGTGTCTCTACGGCGCCGGGACGCCGGGAGGGAAGGGGGTGCCGGGGAGGCTCGGCGCTGCTTTCCGCCCAAGGGGGCTTGGGGCAACCTTACGTGGGCCTCGGAGGAAGAGGGGACAGCCCCGGTTTCCAGCCGCTGTCGCCGCCGCCGTCACACTTTGAAGAGGGGTATTTAAAGCCGGGACCCGGGCTGGGCCGGGGAAGGAGGAATAGGGAATCAGGGGAGCCGGGGGGCTGGGATTGCAGACAACCCGGCGAGGAGCGTCCTCCGGGGAGCTGAACGCGGAGCGCCCCAGACGCACGGGGCTGCGGGTTGCCGGAGCGGGGAGGGGTGCTTCGTCCTTTCTCTGTCCACCTCCCCCGCCCCGCCAAGCTGTGGTCCGAGAGCGGCAGGGGAGGAGCCTGAGCCGGGAGGCACAGATGTCCCGAGACAAAGCTTTGGACCCCCTACCCCCACCCGACTTGGATGAGATGAAATGCTGGAAGCCTAAGAAATGAACTCTCTCTCTCCTTTCTGTGCCCGCTCTTGTCAGTTTCTCACTCTCTTTTAAAATGGGCTATTTGTCTGTTGGTTCGTTTGGCTCTTAACTTGGGAACAACTCCTCAACCGCGTTATTTGAAGAACTGTGTGCTCGTGTGTTCATGAGTCCGCACTTGGTGGTTTTAGCCGGGAAAATCCAGGTCCTCAGCCTTTGTTGACAACAGTCGTGCCCTTTCTGCTCCTGTAGAATAATCTTTACCTTTATATAACTTGGCGAAGTCACACGGTGAAAGTGCGGTTTTGAGTGAAGCTCCCAAAATGTTTTCTAGGGGCTTCAGTTCTGGTCTTTTGAATTGGGTTTAAGTCAGGGAGGGAGGGAAACCGATGTGTTCTTACGTAGTTAGAGGAAATCTAAATTTTTGTTACTGTTGTTTCTTAGTTATGTATTAATCAAACCTTCACTCCTTGCCATTTGAGAATGATGCATCTTTAACTCTTAGTGTTCTCAAAACAGATCTAAGGTCATTGCTCCTAAACCTGTGTGTTGTGTGTAAAGATTGAGAGTGAAAAATTCACACGCTTTTGAAAAGTTGAATCTGGGACCCTGGATTTTGTTCTCACTGATGGAGGAGGATGTAATGGGTACAAGTTAACCTGTTTACTGTTGCATAAACATTTTCATGACCAACTAACTTTTTTTTTTTTCTCTCAAAGAGCTAAGATTCCAGATGGCAAATTCTATGAATGGCAGAAACCCTGGTGGTCGAGGAGGAAACCCCGAAAAGGACGGATTTTGGGTTTTATTGATGCTATTCAAGATGCAGTTGGACCCCCTAAGCAAGCCGCAGCGGATCGCAGGACCGTGGAAAACTTGGAAACTCATGGACAAAGTGGTAAGTTCTGTCTGACTGTGTCTGTACAACAGCAGGGTTGACCCTGGATGTGGTTTCTCCAGTTTTGTTTGTACTGTCATTTAGTGATAATATTTGGTATGGCAACAGTCTTTTGATTCAGATTGACCATGTTTCTTATATCCACTCTGGGTGTTTTGAAAAGTTGGATTCAGAGCCAAGACTTGTTTTTTGTTTTACTCTTGTCCTACTCTTCAAGGTTCAAAGTTCCTCTATATGACTCAGATATGCAAAGCTTTTACTGTTGGCTGCTCTTTGTTGGTGCATGGCTTAGAATCATTTGGAAGTGTTTGTTCTGTCTTGTGTAAGGTTGTGTTGCTCTTAGATAACAAAAGAGTGCATACAAGTAATTTAAGAAAAGTCTCTGATGGACTACTCATGACATCCACAGTGTGTGATGCTGAGAATGATTACTGGGGAAAGAACCATATTAGTCTTTTAAGTGAGGAAGCAGTATTTGAGAGTTTCCATTTTCATCTTTGAGAATTCATCTTCATTAAGGAACTTTTTGGTTGTTAATGGTAGAGTCACAGTTTGTTTCATCTATTCCATTTTGAAACAGGAAACCTTTTGATTGCACATTGTTTGTTGTGAAAGGAAAATTTGTGATGGAGGTGGTGGGACTGAAAGTATCAGAAACCTCTGTGGTTTTTGCATGTTGCTTTCAGATGAACTACAAGTTACAAGAAGAAATGGTGCTGGATGTCAGTACCCAGACAAGTCTAGGAAACCTGAATACTTTACAGAGGTCTGCTGAGAAAACTGTAGCTGTCACTGTCCCGTCTTACTAAGTAGGATTATGAAATAAATATGATTAAGATGTAGCTTTAGTCGCTAAGTCATGACCATATGGACTGTAGCCCACCAGACTCTGTCCCTGGAATTTCCCAGGCAAGGATACTGGAGTGGGTTGCCATTCCTTTCTCCAGTGGATCTTCCCAACCCAGGATTGAACCCCAGTCTCTTGCATTGGCAGATGTGTTTTTTACCACTAAGCCACCAGGGAAGCCTAAGATGTAGCTTGCTGCTGTGCAAAATTAATAGTTTTGCTTTTGCGTCAGTAGTACTATAAGCTATATATTGGTAAATGTTTGTAGCCCTTTATAGTTTCATTTGATACATATTTGGGACTAATTATAAAATTAATTGATGCAGGGCTCTTGATATCTTTATACCTGCAGAAATGGAAGTTTAAAAAATATTTCTTTGTAGCTGTGTGCTAAAGCCTTCATGAAGTCATATTATGAAGAGTAAAAAGTAAAGCAGTTACCTTTACTTTTTCCTAACTGCTCAAATATTTTCCACAAAAAGCCACTGTTGGTGGTGGTAGCAATACTGGAAGGGGATAAGATTTACTTTAATTTTGTTTATCCTTATGAAAAGCACAGATGGGTAGATGAACGGGAGGCCTGGCATTCTGTGGCTGGTGGCACTAAAGGCAGAGCCAGAATACTTTTGTCAGATAAATATCCTTAGTTTTGGGCTTCAGTGTGACCTATTTAAGCTTCTGCCAGTTATTCAAATTGTGATTTTAAAGTACTTCAGATAGAATGATGTCATAGTGTCAGAACATTGCAACTTGCTGCTTGAGGTCAGGTTTTCATTTTAACATTGGATACTTAAGAATGAGGAGCATGCAGTTGGAAAAATTGTGTATATTTGGCAGGCACAATACTAGCTGTCTTTGCTTTTCTGAGGAGTGAGCAATTTAAGGTCACTCATGCTTGTATCACTAGTTGGGCATAAGAGAAGGAGAGTCAAGGTTTTTCTTTAACTTATGTGTTATATGAGTGGGCAAAAATGGGTCAGGTTATACCGGGGAGGTCTCCTCTCTCTCCACCCCCTTCTTTGAGTGGTCAGAGTTTGTTCAATTGTAAGTAAATATTAGAACATCAAATGAAAAAGATCTGTATAAGGAAGTGGTAAACTATGGTTAAAAGAGTCATTATTTTTGAAATGTAATTTTGGCCTGTAACTGATTGTTGACCTAAGTTTTATCCTCTTTTAATTATTTCATCATGGGTTATGGTAAAATACATGGCTTATGGGTTATGGTAAAAAAAAATGGCTTCTGCCATTGTTTATTTTATTAACTTTTTTGTGGGTTTGCGTTTAGCCTCTCCAACTGAGAATCTTGACTCAAGAGGAAATCTATTACCTGAAATCTCTATTTAGTGGAATGTGGGTACAAGTATTGGCAAAGGTGCATTGTGTGGCTTTCTCTATTTGTCTTCATTATCTGTCAAAGCTGAAAATTGTTGTGTTCGTTTATGTATGCATTTGTGGGCTTTTGGAGGGAAACCACGTAAATCATTATGAAAGTCCAGTACGTTTATTGCTACTCTATCTCACAGTAATAAAAAAGCACTGATAGGTACTAATTGGAAGAATATTTTATTTAATTGTATAGTGTAGGAAACCCCCACATGTGTTTATCTTTCTGCTTGTCAGTGGTAAAGGAAGTGATTCATATTATGAACACTGTCCTGGTGATTACATCAGGAACTTTATTATTAGTCCAAAAGGTAATCCCTTGACACATTGCCTAACTGTTTTGTAAAATAACTGCCATAGCTGGAGTTTAGCTTGTGAATAACAATAGTAACTTTCAAATCTAACTGGTAGTTATGTAGAAGAGAGGATGAAGTATTCAGCATTTTTCTTTATCAAACCTCTTCAACAAGGTCAAATCTTTGAAGTGTAAATTTGTAAACAAGCTCCAAGTACAGTATGTCTCAGCTACCTACAAAGTAAAATAACTTATCTCACAGGGCTTATGAAGCAGTCTTAGACTGTAGGGGAAAAACCGAGTAAGTATGTAGTTACCCTGGCCTCTAGAATTTAAAACAGTTCACTGAGATTCCAGTTCTAGCTAACTGTTATGTTTTCAGAGGGCAAGCTTTCTATGCAAGGTCACTGAGAGTAGGAGGGAGTAATTGCTCAGTTGTGTCCCTTGTAAGATGTAAAGTGTTTTGAAAGAAAACATCAGTGGCACAAACTTAACATGGTACATTTATTGAGGAAAAGAATAGTAACAGAATAGTAACATATCTCAAAGCATCTCATTTATTTTAGATATCTTTTCTGGTCTTAGCTCCATGTGTCAGTGGAAGTCAGTAGCTGACCCCAAACTGTTCAGATCAGTGGATGCCTCTCTGATACAGAGACAGAATGATTAGTCATGAATGCACAGTGAGGTTCATAGATACGTGAAATGTGGAGTCTGTTCAAAACCCTTACAGAGATGGAGGCTCTTAAACACTTAGACATTTATTGAAGACCTACTGTGTTTCTGTGAAGTTCTTGTTACCTGAGACGCAAAGCTAGACAAGATATAAATCTGCCCTAGACCTGTCAAGGAAGCTCCAAGACCATCATCAGAGCTAGGCATGTAAGTGTGTAATCGCCATGTCGTATGGAGAGGTCTGTAATACAGACCTACACAAGGTACTTTGGGAGCAGAGTCAAGAACATCTGCCTTGTTTTTCTTCGGGCCACTGCTTAGCCTGTTGTCTGTCTGGGTTGTGCTGGCCACTGCCTTTAGGAAAGGCATCATTGTATTCTTGTTGAAAATGCTGTGGTGAGGGTAAGGAAGTGATTGCTAATCAGAGTGTAGGAGTGATGATTTATTAATGTGAGGTTCTTGAGTATGGTTTTCACAAGCATCTTAGCCAGGTGATGGAAAGTGGAAGAAATAATTTTCCATCTAATAAATACTGAATGTACTGAGCATACATGGATGTTCAGGAAATTTAAAAATAATTAATTGATGCCAAAGAGCAAAACAAGTTGAGTACCTGCCTATGTTTTTGTCTTGCTGTCCTTGTCATTTATTTGAAATTATATTACTGACAGAGTTTTAAAAGCATTTTAAAAGTGATGATGCCAAATAGCCTTTTCCTGCCTTTTGTCCTCAGTGCATTTAATATATTTGCAAGCTTAGAATTTAATGTATTCTCTGTCTTTGTAATCTCATTTCAACTATAATATATTTTAAAGCTTTTCAGTCAGAATGTCTTAAAATACATACAGCTATTAAAAAATAGTATTCTTTTCTAAGTTAATTTACTCATACCTCTGAAAAATATTGCACGTAGACTAAAACTTTATTTTCGGGTGCCAGTTGTTTATGTTTGATGGGTTTGAGAATATCATTATCTTGGGCTCTTGGAATAGGGAATATCATTTATTTGAATTATTCTTCACATATTTCATTTTCCTCAGTGAGGTTGTTCTCTATTAGCAGGATCATGGGCCCAAATAGACTTGGATAGAGGATAACGCGATACATATCTGGGTTATTTTGCTTAGTACTGAGTTAGGTTTTTGAATTTGTGCTTAGATAAATGAAGTGATCCCAAAGTTTGCTTCCTGTCCTTTCTAGGTAAAACTTTTGGATAAAGGAAAACATGTAAAGGAATCTTCCCAAGAGTTCCCTGGGTTTATCCTTGTGATATAGAGCATACCTTTAATAGAAGGCTTCATTAGTTAGTAATCATTTAACTCCTATAAAATTATAACCATTCAGATTTTTGAATCAATTTCTTTCTTTCAAATTTGCTTTCTATGCTGTTAATCATTCATTAATTATATGCCAAGTATGGAAAGATAGACAATCATAAATAACCATGTTATCCTGGAAGATATAGTAAGTGCTGTAATATGGTGTAAATAAGGATAGCATCATCTACTCAACGGACATGAGTTTGAGCAAGGTCCAGGAGATGGTGAAGGACAGGGAAGCCTGGTGTGCTGCAGTCCATGGGGTTGCAAACAGTCTGGCACGACTGCATGAACCACAAAGTGCTGTAACGTAGTATGTAAGTATCGCTTGCTAGGGTGGAAAGTTGGTGTAGGCAGTATGGTGTAGTATAGCTGGTAGTATTATCTAGCTGTTTTTTAGAGGATGTTTTGGATTCCAGTGAGGTGGGAGGACACTTCAGGTTGAAGGAGCGATGGGTAAAGGGAGATGACGGAGTGAGCGAAGGAAAGTTAGAGAAGGTTAAAGAGGCTTTGAGTGTTTTGTTAAGGAATTTGGACTTTTATTTAGTAGGCAGAGGACCACTGAAATGATTGAGCAGAGGGAGAGAGTGTCAAGGCTGTGTTGGTCAGTTACTCTCTTGACTCTAGAAAGGATGGGTTAAGAGGGGGAAAACCCTTTAAAGGTAGAAATAATGATCGAGAGAAATTAAAACAGACTGGGTAAGAAATAATACAGGACTGTGCTAGAAAATTGACAGTAGATGTAGCAAATGTCGGAGACATTTTGGAGTAAAACCTAAGGTCCTGGTGACCCTTCAGAGATAGAGAATGAAGGAGAAGTTGAAGTGAAAGTGGCTCTTGAGGTTTTCAGCTTAGTTGACTCTAAAAGCAGTGATGCCCTTAATGAGATAAGGAACATATGAAGAAAAAGAGGAAGCTTGGGGGCCTGGTGCATGGTGTTTGTTTCTTGGCCATGTTAAGTTTGACATGCCAGAGTGAAATAACCATGTTGAAGTCAGAAAGTTGAATATGCAGTTAAAGAGAGAAATTAAAACTAGAGACGTGTGTTTGGTAGATATGCCCATAGAGGTGGCATTTCAAGCTATAGAACAGCAAGAGATTTGGAAGGCAGACTAGAAGGTGAGCGTTGGGGAGAAAAAGTCAGAGATTGGAATTTTTGGCTGTATCGGTTTTGTATCTATAATTAGATGGTGGTGAAGGAAAAAGAATCCTACAAAGAACAGTGATGGAACAGATAGGAAAGGAATGAGAGCATAGTGATTTCCTGGGTAGAGAGAGCTTTACAAGGAAGTAATTTCAACATCTAAGAAAACTAATAAGCTCAAATGGAAAAATCCAAGCTGAATGAAAATTTAAGAAATCATTGCCTTTCTTGAGTCAAGGCCATTGTTTATCTTTCCATGGTCACATCAATGACAGCTAGATTAAGTTCAGCATGTGAATTCAAGAAAATTGTTCTAGACCTGGGACAACTAGCATAAAGAAAGAAAGTTATGATAGCTTGAGGATTTGAGCAGAGCACAGCCTTGTGTGTGTGTGGATGCTGTTGTAGAGGTTCATAGAACCGAGGGGAAGGAATATAGGTAGGGAGTGATTTAAGATGGAAGAAGAAGTAATTGATAAAGTAATATTGTGGATTACAGTGTGGGAAGGAAAGGCTCAGAACAAGTAGAAGGTTGATCCTTGGTAGAAAACTATTTATGTGTAGATAAGAGGGAAATGAGGAAATATACAGCAAAGTTATGGAGGAATTTGTAAATTTTACTTAGTGTTGTCAGGAAGTGTTTTAACTCATATTTGTGATATTTAAACCATACTTTCAAATTGCATATTGTAGATTAAGCAGTATATATTTAAGCTAGTTTTCCAGCAGTTAACTGTGTATGTAAGTAAAAAAGCTGACATGAAAATCAGTCCTGAACCTTTATATTAAGATCACCTTAAAACATGCTGCAACTAAAATGACACCACAGAACTGTTTGTGTCTACTCTGCTTGGGCACATATTTAAGATTTTTTTACAAATTTATTTGTAAGATTCTGATTTTCTCCTATTGCTGCTATTCTGGCCAAAGCAGGAGACTTTGTATGGATTTCAGGTAGTATAACAAACTTTAGGAACTAATTATGGGCTTCAGCAATGGCTCAGTGGTAATGAATCTCACCCACGGGAGATGTGGCTTCAATCCCTGGACCAGGAAGATTCCCCTGGAGGAGAAAATGACACAGCACTCCTGTCTTCTTGCCTGGAAAATCCCATGGACAGAGTAACCTGGCGGGCTATAGTCCGTAGGATGCCACAGAGTTGGACATGACTAAGTGTGCACATGTCTACACACACATGAACTAAATGAAAGAACTCTTAATGATACCCAACAAGGTGGCCAGTGCCTCTGGTCTAATTCTCCTACCTTTGCAAAACCTGCAGTGATTCTGCTGTATTGTGGTGTAATATGGAAGGGGAAGAAATCCTAAAGAGTTGCCAGTGCCCACTGTGTGCCAGATGTTGTGTTGAGCACTTACTTTTCTTCTTCTAAGACTTTGTAACATCCTTAGAAGTTTCCATGGTCTCCTGAAGAAGAAACTGGCCCAAGGTTGTAAAGCTAGTGAATGCCAGGGCTAGATCCCAGGTCTGATTGATTCTCAGGCCTGTGTTCATGGTACAAAGATTTAAGCACATATGACATGCTCATGATATGAAGATTCAAGTATGTATGACTTTTCCTCTTTACACAAGAAACAAAAGGACCTTTACCTCTGTATTTGTAATGATCAAGTTCTCCAAGCTTTGTACTCATGTCAACAGATTTATTCAGTATAGATGGGGATATTCTTTTGTAATATTACTTCTGAGAGGTTCCTCCTTACTTCGTTTCTTTCCTCCATATCTTCCTACTTCCCTCTATTGAAATTTTTTACACCTACTATATGCAGGATCTTATATTACGTGATGGAGACAGACCAGTGAGATTCACCCTTAAGTTCCATTCTCATATAGAGGGATAGTGAACAAATGAATAAATAATTGACCTCAATACAACTAGACAGTTATTTAGTGGTGCTTTTTAAAATGTTAGTCTTCTAAAGAAAACTTTGAAAACCATAAAAAAGTTAGTGGTTTTCCCAGATCCTACTATGAGTAACTTCCAGATTCATAACCAATTATATGTTAACCTTCTGGTTTTGCCCAGTTAATACTCTTATGTAGAAAGAGTTCTATTTTATTTTTCTATTTTTTACATTTTATGCTGTACAAGTTCTTATACTTTTATATACTTAGTGGTGATTTGCTGAGATAAAATGTAAAGAATCTGAAGAACTCATAGATACTTATCATAACAACATGCTTTTAAGTAACTGCAATAAGGAATCTCTTAGAACAGTTAGTTACCTGGGAAGCACAAGTAAGGATTTCTTTCAGAATTCCCATACTGTCTTTAAAAAATGGGATATTTCACTTTGAAGGTATAATACTTGATTTAATACAACTGAGTGCTTCATGAAGTGAGGTGTATGTTATAATGAATGTCTGCTGTGGTATGCACCCAATCCCTTACTGTTGAAGTTTCCATTTGCTTCAGTAAAATTTCTTTCATAGATTTCAGAGGCTGGTTTGAATCTTGTTTGCAGGAAATATGTTAGCTGACCTAATACTTCTTTGTTACCTTTGGCTAGAAATTTTAATAAAAGCACAGCCAGGAAACTGTTTAAATGTGAGAATGTTCCAAAAATAATTAATGGCTTTGAGAATTCTTATAGCACTAGTAAATCCTGTGTTTACGTTTGTGCCTTTGCATTGATTGTTGCTAAGTCACTTCAGTCGTGTCCGACTGTTTACGTTTGTGCCTTTGCATTGATTGTTGCTAAGTCACTTTAGTCGTGTCCGACTCTGTGTGACCCCATAGACGGCAGCCCACCAGGCTTCCCCGTCCCTGGGATTCTCCAGGTAAGAACGTTGGAGTGGGTTGCCATTTCCTTCTCCAATGCATGAAAGTGAAAAGGGAAAGTGAAGTCGCTGAGTCGTGCCCAACTTTAGCGACGCCATGGATTGCAGCCTACCAGGCTCCTCCATGTCTGAATATATATTTTATATATCTGAATACATATTCATGTATTTATTGAAATACACAGTGTATATAATATATATATAATATACTTTTGATGTGTATGAGATGTATATATAGACATATACAGAGAGGTCTACTTAAAAATCTTTAAACACATTTCAAGAATTACATCAGGCAGCTGTCTTCCTTTAAGGAGAAAGTGTCTCACTTGTCAGTTCAGCAGGCGGGGTTCTGAGCAGTAAACTCCACTAAGTTCCATTTCTGTGTTTAAGTGTTGTCATGTCACAAAGAAGGAGTTGGTCTTGGTGATCTCCAAAGTCTTCTTTAAAACCCTTTGAGTCACTGACTATAATGGAATTTTTAGCCCAGTTCCAACACTAAATGTTTTACCTTTCAGTTCAAAAGCAAAGATTAATGAATCAATCCTTTTATGTACCAGTTGGTGCCTTAAAAAGTCCATCATTGTGTAATGTAACTGTAGATTTGTTCTCCGTGAAAGTTCTTCTGTGCTGGGACCCGCTGTCATTCTAGGGAGCAACTTAGACAATTCTAGAAGACATCTAAGTCATTTGAATCTGAACTTGAACCTTGTGGTGAGCTTGATTTTTCTCCTTAAAATACTGTTTTTATAAAAGCATTTTTTATCTCCCTGGCTTTCTCAGTTCCTTGCACATAGCAGGCACTCAATAAATATTTATTGAATTGAATTGAATTTGACCTGCTTAGAAGTAGTAGTCCTGGCATAAGGTTATTCATTTTCTGCAAGAGCTGTCATAAATCCCAGAGTTTAATACTAATCCAGCTGATGAACACTTAGTGGCCTACGGTAGTAGTTCAGCATTTTATGTCGCCCTTGCCCAAGTGCAGATTTAGAAAACTGTGTGGCCTACAAGGGCTGAACTGACTCCAGCCTATTTCAGAGCTCCTCATTCCACTCACCATGGGCTTCCTCTGCGTCCACCTTTTAGAGTGATTGCATTGACTCATTTTCACACACCCTGCTCTCAGGGCCCTCTCAGCCTTTGCACATCCCTTTGCCTGGAATGTTCCTTTTGCAAATTTAGGTATGCCTTTCATGGTGCTGCTACATGGATGTGTCTGTTTCATTCCTCCTCCAGCACTTTGTACTCTCCTCCATTACAGCGCTCCCATTTCCCTGTCATTCTTTTCAAGCCACTGATTTTTTTCACTAGAAAACTCCTTGAGGACAGGTCTTTGATTTATTCCTTGCTGTATTCCCTAGGGCTGGAAACAATGCCTGATGCACCAACGGTTGTAGAATTAACAAATGGGTCCTGAAGTTCATGTAAATTCACAAATGGAATAAAGTAAAAATGTAAATGAGTTTAGCCAGGGATCATTAATTATATGCCCAGTTCTAATTAAGTTGTGATATAGTTAAAAAGAAGACCAGCCTGAGATTCATAAGATGCAGACTCTTGTGTTGGATTAATGATTTTTTAATGGTCCCTTAATCTTTGTAAGTTCTTAGTTTCTTTATCTGAAAATGAATGGATTGGACAGGATCTTTACTAAGATCCCTTAGAGCAAGAATTACATTGCTCCTAAGTTAATTATAGAGAACTAGGTCTCTTCTGCCAGACTCCTTAAGGCAGGAAGTGTGCTCTAGTCATCTGTAATTTCCTGGCACTGAGCTCAGTACCTGGTATATAGTAGTTATCAAACAATTTTACAGAATAAAGCAATAAATTCTCAGGTGGAATTACAGTTTAAATAAAGCAAATGAGAAATAAGTTCCAGTAGCGAATAGGAAATGAAAACTCTGTAATGTTTAAAAGAATCTATCAAACTACAGTAATTTGCAACGTCTGAAAAAAATACCTGAGAGAATTTTTTTATTTATCAGTTAAAAAATTCACCAGTTAGAGGAAATGAATTTAAAACTGCCTGGTCCCCTAACTGCAGGTTAATAATTTATCAGTCTGGTGACATGTTGTAACAAAGTTTTATGTCACTAAAATTAAATTACCTATTGTAGGATGTTGTTGGTGATACTTTTGAAATTTGTGTATATTTGTGATACTATCTTTTAGTTTTCAGAATTGAGAAACGTTCTTGATTTAACCAGGATTTGTTAAGTCATTGATATATTTGAGACATCATCAGTCTTTAGAGGGAAAGAAGAAAACAATTATGTATAATTCAGTCATGAAAATGAGAAAGTAATATAATATTTGTGTGTAAAAATATAAGGAATTTCAGAATCAAATCAACCAACCATTTTTACATCCATTTATTAGTTCTGTACTACATGCTGGATAATCTTTAGGAGAAGGGGACGACAGAGGATGAGATAGTTGGATGGCATCACTGACTTGATGGATGTGAGCTTGAGCAAGCTACAGGAGTTGGTGATGGTCTGGGAACCCTGGCGTGCTGCAGTCCATGGGGTTGCACAGAGTCAGAGATGACTGTGTGACTGACCTGACTGATAACGCTGATAATTACTGATAATTATTTTAGGCACTGTATACAAAAAGGAGGGAGATAAAATGCCCGTTGTTAATGTGAGAAATGTTTGTCTTAGGAGCTGATGCTTGATAGTTTGAGTCAGAGTTTTCTCTTCAGAAAAGATGATATGCTTATTTCTCAAGAAAGCAATTGAGAAAGTAAGTTTAAGAGAGCTTTCTTCATTTGTTGTTTCCTTGATTCACTGTGTTTGTAGTTCTTAAACAACTCTTTTCATTTAGTCCCAGCACTTTTATGGGTACCCAAAAGTGCATCCATGTTTTGTGGAACCTGAAATTTAGAGTGGTCCTTTAAAAGAGGAAAAAATACAAAATTAGGTATGAAAGTGTATTTTTTAGAACAATAAAAAGTCACAAGTTATAAATTAAAAAAAGTTAAGTCCACAAACATCAGAGAAATAAGCACTTTATGCTTTGACTGTCTTGCATTGCTCACATATGCCACCAGTCCCAGGTACCAGGAAATTTGAACGTGACCTTTCTACTCCTGTGCTGGGCTGGTCAGCATCAGAGACACTTGAAATGTTCCTGAAGCCATTCTTTTATCACAGCTGCTGGCAATGATTTAACTAGTTTCAGAAGTGACTGTGTTCTTTACATTCACTTTCCATTAAAGTCAAACTAAATGTGTCTTCAACCCAAATTTGCATTAGCCAGACTCCAGACATGTACCCCACCACTTCAGTGCCACCCAATAGAAGGCTCGGTTTGACAGAAGGGATGTCACACTGGGAAAAAGACAGAAATCTTAGCCAGTTGTGTTTAAAATACCTTGCTCTTGAAAACTTTGCAGAAAGATTTATGATGAAAGCTTTAGAAGGGGGCCAAGTAATCACAAGCTTCTCAGTAAATCTGCCTTTAGGTGTACATTTTGCCTTTGTTAAAGTGGGCATCTTTATGTACACACTCGTGCAATTCCCAGTGATTACATTTAAATGTTTAATTGGGTGGCTCTTTATACTGTGGTCGGAGGGGTAAGAATGAGAATGGGTTAACTTACTCTTGACTAAATCACATGAACGTGTACCAGCGAATGTAGTAGTAGAATTCAGCCTCTTTTTTTCTAACAGAAGGTATTTTCAGTTCCACACTCAGCCCTGATTGCCCCAGTGGTTGGGTGACACCTGATGGAATGACTGGAACCGTTACGTAGCAGGTGTTTCTAAGCCTTGGATGTAATGTAAAGAGGTGGAAAAGACTTGTTATGACCTAACACCCATTTGCTACTTAATAATTCGGTTATTAAAATCGTACCTGTTTTAGTCAACTCAGTGTTTGGGAACAGCATACCAAAACATAAAATCAATCAAATAGCTTTAGTTGGGGAAAATAATATCTGAATGTGAGACATTAAGATAGGGCAGCAGATGAGGCCTGTTCCCTCAAAAAAAAGACTGTTAGTGATGTACAATAACTAGCATGTTGGTGTTCTGTTAAGCTGTGAACAATGGTATACTGAAGAGAGGATGAAAACTTTGGGGTTGGAAAGTAAAGGTCTAACGGAGAAACTGAATGAGAGCAAAAGAAAATAGGATTTAATTGTCTGAGAACAGATGGGAATTTAATTCTTTGTAGGTTGGTGATTATAGTTTTAAAGTCAAAATTTGTTTTATGGAAAGCAAAGAAATAGTATATAGTTTGATAATTTTTCAGTTTTTCTGTGGAAGAAAGTGCTGCAGTTCACATGAAAATGTTTTATTTCTGTCCTTGTTTCTTTTAGGTCAGACTGTGCCAAAACCCCAAACTTCAGTTGAAAAATAGCCCACCATACATACTTGATATTTTACCTGATACCTATCAGCATTTGAGACTTATATTGAGTAAATACGATGACAACCAGAAACTTGCCCAACTCAGTGAGAATGAATATTTTAAAATCTACATTGATAGTCTAATGAAAAAGTCAAAAAGGGCAATCAGGCTCTTTAAAGAAGGCAAGGAGAGGATGTATGAAGAGCAGTCGCAGGACAGGTAAGAATATTTCAGATTTTATTTTTCTTAGTGCTAGTCGACGTCACTTTCTGTTTCATGGTTAGGATAAATGTCGCCATGTGTGTGTTTGAAGGGAAATATTGCATTTGTGTATTTGCTTTTCACATTATTTAAACCTTGTAATTTTACACCAGGTTTGCACAAAATTATCTGTGACAGTAGCTAGTTCCTGAGACGGTGTTCTTATTTTTCTGAATAGGCATTGTTTTTCAGAGAAGTTTTAGTCTGCAGAAAAGTTGTTGAGAAAGTAGAGTTCCATTTACCTCCTTCCTCCAAGTGCCAGTTTCTTCTTAACAGCTTGCCAAGTATGGTACTTTTGTTATACTGATGAACTGATATTGATACAGTATTATTAACTCAAGTTCATAGTGTCTGTTAGGGTTCACTGCTTGTGTTGTGTGGATCTATGAATTTCCACAAATGTACAAGAAGGTCATGTATCCATCTCTGTAGTATCATGGAGAATAGTTTCACTGCTAAAAATGCCCTGTGCCTGACCTGTTCATTGTTTCCTTACCCGCCTGCTTTCACCACACCTCTTGAAGCCCTGGCAGTTGTCATCTTTTAGTCTCTATCATTTTGCTTTCTTCAGAATGGCATATAGTTGAAATCATGTAATATGTAACATTTTTAGACTGGCTTCTTTTACTTAAGTGTGTATTTAAGGTTACCCAGTATCTTTTCATAGCGTAATAGGTGATTTCTATTACTGAGTGATATTCCATTATGTGGATGTAGTACAATTTGTTTAACCCACTCATCTATTGAAGGCGATCTTGGTTGCTTCCAAGTTTTGGCAGTTATGTATAAAGTGGCTATAAATACTGATGTGTAGGATTTTGTGTGGACATAAATTTCAGTTTCAGCTCATTTGAGCAAATACTTAGCATAATTACTTGATATTATGATAAGTCTATGTGAAGTTTTGTAAGAAGTTTCCAAATTGTTTTGCAAAGTGGCTGTACAGTTTACATCCCCACTGGCAGTGAAGAGTTTCTGTTGCTCAACTCAGCCAGCATTTGGTTTTGGACAGTGTCTTTAGGACAGAGTCTCGATTGGATATGTGGGTGTGCTAGATATGAGTGGCAGATGTAACTTCAATTCCTATTCTTTGTTAAGCGAGAAGCTGGAGTGTTGATGCCTGAAGTAACATCAACTGAACCCTCATTTCATAGCCAGCATTTTTGACTTGGAGATTCTTTAAAGTTTGTTGTTTGGCTATTTCAACATTAAATTTCATGATCTGTCTTTAGCTGAATAGAAAAAATAATAGCGTTTTCCGTTTCTGGGACATTTATATCTAGAATATATGTAGATAGTGATCGTCTATTTACATTTCCAGACTGTAAAACAAATATTAATTAAAGTATATAATGTCTTAATGTAGTTGAGGTGAGTTTTAGTTTAAGACTTTTAATGTCTTTGGATTTTATTATTTATTTATTTTTTTAATTCTAGAAATTTTATTGATCTTTTAAATAGATTCTATACTCTAGTGAAATTTTCCTTTTATTTTGGCCATCTTTATCTCTATTGTCTTGAATAAATCCATCACATTGATTTTAGGACCTTTGTCACCCAAAGCACAATGGATTTATTTCTATTTTATCCATTAGTTTCTCTTTGTTTTTGGTTAGATAGCCCTGTATTTTTAGTCCTGTATTTACAAAAGAACTAATATTCTTTTGAATTGATGTACAACAAAAATTCAAAAATCTTAAGTTCACGATTAAATGAATTATTGCCTATGTGTAATGACTATGTAACAGCCATTTAGATCAAGATAACAGACTATTTTTGGATCCTGGAAGACTTGATTATGCTTCCTTCCAGTCACTAGTCCCCTACAGGTAGTCATTATTCTAATTTTCTGTCTCTACAGATTAGTTTTTAACTTTCATGTAAACATGTTATGTACTCTTCTGTGTCTAATATCATCCACTTTATGATGTCTTTAGATTCATCCATGCTAGCCTGTGTAGCAATAGTGTTTTTTCAATGTCTTTGAATTTTAGTTTCCTTAGATATTGGAAAACTTCTAAGAAATCTCTATTACAGGTCAGAAACAGTTGCCTGCTTTAGTCTAATGAAATATAAGATTGTATAACAGAAAATTCAGTTATCTATGTATGTAGACACTGAAGTTGTAAATACCAGCCAAACAAATACCCAGAGTGAGTAAAACCATCAAATTTAAATGTAGGAAAACCCTCTGCCAAAGGTAAAATGGCATGAATGTTTACTTAATTATAATTTGCTCTCTAAATTAGTGATGAATTCTAACATAATCATAGGAGTCTAATCAATTATGTAACTGTGGGCTCATCACTTAATATTATTGGACCACAGTTTACACATCTTGAGGGTGGCGAATCTTCCAGTTAGTTAGTTGCCTTTTAGCTTCAAGCTCTGAGACTCTGTCCAGGCCTATTAATGGGAATTTGAATTGCCACAGGGTTCTGGAAATAAGGAAGAGAACTATCATAGTGTCGGTTTCTTATAGACTTTCCAAGAATGGTCCAAGGTTATGGAAAGGCACATGTTTGTGTTTAAAACTGTATTTTTACCTTGTAATTTTGCCATTGATCTAATAAAACTAAGTTGTTTTAGAAATATCTTTCTACATCTTAATCAGATTTGGTAGCCCTGAAATTCTTAATCTAGCAGTGCAGTCCATGAAATTTTACTTTTTAGGTTATCAGGTCAGTGAGAAAGTGTATAACTTCTAGGATCTAGGAATTCAAGTGAATACAGTGTTTTAATTGGATGTAGTAGTATTTAATGGGGTTAGCTTTATTTCACTTTATATCATTTTTAGAAACTTGAAATATTTTTTAGCTCAGGAGATGTCTTATAATTACCATTTCATACATAAGTTTTGATTTTTTTTGGCTTTTTATGTGTGAGCATATCATGGTGAAATTTTATAAATTTCGATTGATCATGTATAGATTTCCATAGATGATGACAGATTGCATAATGTTAAGTGATCATATTGAGGCAACTGTGTAAATTCTGTGTTTTAAGTATCCAGATACATTTTGTCACTGTTTGAAATTCAACTCTACACTTAGTAGCTTCTGTGCTGGTGTAGCATATTTCTAATTGGATTTTTCTTTCATCCATGTTCCATTTTCTGATACTGTTCAGTGGCCGCTGTTTATGCAAAGCTTGCATTTGATAGATGTCTGACCATAATTCATAATGATGTACTGTCCTTGGTATACTGTAACAAGATGCAGCTTTTCTATTTGTGTTTCTTTTAGTGGTAATATATTTTTAAACAGTTCATTCTCTATTCCCTTAGTTTTTTTTAAGCGTGCCATTGTACTTGGAGCTCTGGGATGTCTTACTCTATAGAATTTGAAAGAAACTTAGAATCTTCTCATGGTTGTTAGGCATTTGAGTGTTCTGTTTAGTTTTATGACTCTTACCTAACATGTATGATACACTGATTATTGGGAATATTATAAATTCTCTGAACAATATATTTTTTTAAATTTTGTAAATAATGTTGCTAGGGATATCAGTATTTTTAAGCTAAAAATGAAGGACAGTTAAAGTAGAAATAGTAATTTGGAGTTCATTGACTAAACCGGCATTTCTTTGAAAGATTCTGTACTTTATTGAAGAAAATTGTCCTGAATGAATACATGAATCAAAATTTTATTTTAATGTTCCTGTTGTATCAAAAATAAACATCTTTGTGGATTTCTTTTAAATGTAGGGATTAGTGGGGAAAAAAATCAGCCATCAGTTTTGAACCAGCTGTGCTTTAATTGATTGCTTAAATATGAGCAGCCTGAATTTTTAAGACAGTTTCACATAAATGTGATAAATATAATAACAAATAGAAAAATAAATAGATATAGCAAATGGCATGCAGTGTGTTCACTGTGTAGAGGGTGAGAGGTAGAAATTAAATACATTTATTTGCCATGGAAATAGATATTAAGAGCACATAGTCCAAGCCTCTTGCTTTGAGAATGGGTGGAATAATGCTTTCTGGTAGAAGCAGCCTGTATGCCTCACTTGAGTTTTATAGTAAACCTCTTTCTGCTCCAGAATCACTTTTTCCCCATATCCCCCTCCCCAAACATTTGAACCTCACACTGAGTTGGTGCTTCCTGAGCAATGTCTACATTGCTTAACTGGTATTTCTGGTAAGAATAATTCACTGGTCTCTGGCACGCATAGCATTTGCAAATGTGGAGTAGGAGTCGTATAGAGAAGGGACAATTTATAGTTTCAAGCACAGAGACGACGAGAAACTTTATAACACATTTCTTAAGTTTTAATGGCAAAAGTCAAAGTGGGTATGAAGGTAGTTACAGGGTAGCTATAGGTGACAGTTGTGAAATTGACAGGAGATGCCTCTCTTCAATGATGTGCCTGGCAGTTTCATCAATTGATCATTTTTAAAAGAAAGGAGAGTTTTCTTTCTCATATAAAAAGTTATGTATTAATCACCTGTTCTTCACACCCTGGTTTATTGGGCACTGTTTTTGTAGAACACCCAGAGGTGATGGCATAATGATAATCAGATTTTCCATGTTTCAGAGCTGCTTCAGTGAACCAGAGTGCTACAACCCATTTTTCCCTCCTACACTCTGGTTTGCAACCACTGAAACAAAACCAGAAGTCAACTGAGATGGAAAAATAGCTCTGCGTTTGATAGCCTATCCGAGAAGAAAATAAAGGCTCTAAAAAATTCATGCCAAAGAGTAATACATAGAAGTTGTCTTGTTATTAATATCATGTGAAAGCCCCTGGGCCATTCTTTATGTACATGTATTGTAGAAGACAAATCATAGTGTGCATAGCTAGTATAATAATATTCATCCCCAAAAAGATTTTTAAAATGTATTTTGACATTAAAAAATTAATTCTAGAAAATGCTGGCCTTTGTTTAAAATTTGTGCAGGAGCATCAGGCAAAAATCTTTTTCTCTCTTGACCATTTGGCTGAGCAAAGAAAAATGTATAGCCTGCTCCATTAATAAAGTGCCTTTCTCCTTAAAGAACCACAAATCACTATGCTTGATGTTTATGCCTGTGTTGTAATTCATGAAATAGAGTACCAAGAACATTTTGAAACTGATACACTAAGGATAAGTTGAATCAAAACAACATCAGCTACAACAACAGCAGCAACAATAAGGGAAACAACAAAATATGAAGCCACAAACCAACCTGCTTGCATTCCTCATACAGCTGTATGACAGTATTGCTTTGGCCGGAGACTAGTGTTGTATTAACTGAAATGTTTAAATTAGCATAAACATGAGTACATCTTAGCAGTTTTGAAATTCCTCATGGGTTTTCCATCTCACCATAAAAAGATACCGACCTTTGTGTTCTGTGTGGTAGTTTTAATTATTGCTGAACCTCATAGGTTAGTGGCCTTGTTTATAATCCCTCATCAAGTTCCACATTTTCTCCTGGGCAGCCCTGGGCATTTTGAGAAGGACGGGAGGGAAGAGTGCAGGAATCTCATGGATGATGCCATTTCTCTTCCAGTGTTCTTTGTAACCTTGGTTGCTTTCCTGATTGCAGTATGTGTTTTTAGTCTTTCATTGTTTTCTGGATATTCACAGTATTTGTTGGTTCAGACATTTCAACATCAAAAAATGAGGCTGTGGTTTGTTTCAAACTAAATGTCCCTGTTGCTCCATTAGTCTCTTAAATATTTTTCGAATCCAATAGTAGTTTCTAGTAAATGGTATTTTTTGTTATTACAGTAATCATTTGCAGGAGAGTTAATCTTAGGAAAGTTATGTCTTCTGTAAACAATTTGTACGGTATTAAATGCATTCCATTTGTTTCATGAAATATCTATTGTTTAGTGATGCACGCGAAGGAATGCTTTATACTCCTTTAAGAAAACAATTTTATATTTTAAATATTAACCTAATCTTTCTATTTTCTTTTTTTTTAACTAATGGTGAAAATTTCAGTTCTTTTGCATTTAATGAGAACAGGGGACAAGCTGCATGTAGAAAAATATGATTTCTAAATAAGTCAAAATAGGTTGTGGATAGATTTTTGAACATAAATATTTTAATATAAACATACTGCATTGCTATTTAATTTTTTATATGTGTCTGCATTCTAGGCGTGTTTTCCTTTTCAGTGTAAGAGTAGAGGAAGGAAAAGATTAATTTGTGATATTTTAAAATGATGATATATAATTTGGATACAGAGGAAAATAGTAATCAGTCCAAATGTGTCTGCCAAGTAGGAAATGGAATTTTCTAGAAAAAGTGAGCATCTTCCTGAGATTAATTTATCATCAATGAATAGTTTATTTAGTCTTGATAAGAATGCTTTCACTCATATTTCAAGGATCTGAGAGACATGAATATACTTTTCTAAAGTTTGGACATGAAGGCCACAAGAAAGTGACATAGAGGCCACAAGAAAGTTGTTTAGATAAATCTTTCAAAGTTAGACAAAAGAATCTGTTAGAGTGGGCAGGTCAGAGCTTGCAGAATCTTTGACTGTTAAGGACTATATGACCAACTAGATCCATGCTGCTTTTGCTAACTGGATACAAAGTAGTTTATTTGTTGATTTTCATACAAGTGAAAAGAGAAAGGGGTTTCTTAGCAGTTTCCTCTTTGGGATATATTTTCAGAATGCAAAATAATACAAATTATTCTGCTATCCAGATACTCAAATTTAAAGCTGGATCCAGTGCCCACTCCTTTTAAATTTTAACCAAAATGTTTACATTTAACTCATTTATTTGGTATTTATTTACTTTCTTTCCCCAGCCCTCTATTAACACCATTCAGTCTATAACACCTGGTTTATTAGGTATTAAACATTTCATTGCAATTTATTTAAATTCCTCCCAGGCCATAATATATATATTATATACACATATTTTGATTTTAAGATTGGAGAATTTTTACTTGCAATTGATTAAAATTTTTGAGTAATAACCATTGTATCATAAGACAGTAAAGCCAACTCACAAGGCTCAAGAGAACTTGGCTTTACGGTTGAACACCTTTTATATTTTTCAGTCTTAAGGCAGCTTATTAAAATTGATGTTTTCCTTTCAGTAAATATCTGGTGACATTCAAATTTGATAATTAAAATCCAGAAGCACTCAAGAAAGAATGCCTGTTTTCAGTTTCATAATAACAATACTCCCACAAAGAAGGTTGATGAATGATGTGTTTCAAGTGGCAGATTTGTTATTTATTGATAGTTAAAGAGAGCTCCTTTGGCACTTTTTTACAAAACTAAATTAAAGTCTGTTTATAAAACAGAAAAGCTGCAGTGATAATTCTGTAGCCTGAAGAATGCTTGGAAATCTTGCCCAAGAAGCATTTCTTTCTTTCTTTTGGTGATTTAATATAGAAGTGGAGTTTCTGGGAATCCAAACAGATTAGCATCCAGCACTTGGTTAGGTCATAAAATAGTCCTCATGTTTCACTGTTTTGAAATAAAGTGCTTCAGGAGTATTAACTTTTCTAAACCCATTTTTAGTATTAATCTTTTGTCTCTTAAAGATCATTATTGTTAGAGCATGAGTTCTTGTTAGAGTTTTCATTTATGCATGAATTGTTTATAGATAGATGTATTAATTGTAGCAGGTTACACCTAAGGTCATTGCAGAAGGTGCCCATTTATAGATTTAAATCATAAAGATTGAGACTGCTTGTCTCATTTGATAGAACCACTGAGAAAGAGATTAAACTCAAAGATAATTTAGATTTATTATTGAAATGTGTTACTTTGAACATCTGATCATGTGATGTGATCACATGTAATCACAGATGTGTGACTGTATTAATTTCCTAGGGCTGCTGTAATAAATGACCACAAACGGAATGGCTTAAATTGTGGTATATGTTGCCTTAAGTTGATTCTCTCACACTTCTGGAGCCAGAGCCTGAAATCAAGATGTCCAAAGGGCCATGCTACCTTCAACCCTGTAGGGCAGGGTGCTTTTGACTCCTGGCAGATACTGGTGGCCCCAGGCACTCCTTGACTTGTGGCCATGTAACTTCAGTCTCTGCCTCTGAAGACTGTCATTGTATGTGTGTGTCTGTCTGTCTGTCTGTCTGCAGATTTACCTCTTAGGAAGGCATCAGTCACCTTGGCTCAGGACTCTAGCTTAATGACCCTATCTTAATTTTATTACATATACAGAGAAATAATATCCAAATAAGGTCACATTCCTAGGTAAGGTTGAGGCTGGGATTTCAGCATATATTTTTAGAGGGCACAGTTTACCCATATAACCTTACCCATATAACACAGATCAAATATAGCAGTGTAAAATTTTTACTATGGAGGTGGAAGAATATTGAAACTTATTACAATATATGTCATGAAAGAGTGAAAAACTGCCCGGTAGAAGATAATGCCAAACAAATTACTGAAAATTATTTTTTGAAGGATCTGTAGCTCCAATAATTTTGTAGTTTTTTTTTTCAGGTTTATAATGAAAAGCTCTGTGAATTAATTTATTAATTTTTACACATATTAAAAACTATGATGAAATTTGACTATAATCAATAATAAAATTATATAAGTTGAAATAAATGAATTCATAATTACTTTTATTTCAATGTATAAAATGCCATCTCAAGAAATTATTAGTACTATGAGTATGTATATTTAAGTTATAATATTAATAGCCCTGATTATCCCTTGAATAAGAATCCCTGTTTTATTCTATTATTTTGTGATAAGCTCTGGAGTATTAATTAAAGTGGTTAATTATGACTTACTTCATTATCATTAATTCTGTTTAGGATGTTTTCTGTATTGCAAATTAAAAAAAAAGATGTGGGAGGTGTTTTCCTTGTTGGTGGCATAGAGGTGGTTATACTTCATGTTCATTTTGTATCTTTAATATCAGTGGTAAAGAATCTGCCTGCCAATACAGGAGACACAAGAGACATGGGTTCAATCCCTGGGTTGAGAAGGTCCCCTGAGTAAGAAATGGCGACCTAGTCTAGTATTCTTGCCTGGGAAATGCCATGGACAGAATAAGCTGACTGGCTACAGTCCATGGCGTTAGTAAAGAGTCAGACATGCCTGAGCATGACTGATTCTGAATTCTGAAAAGTATGTTACAAGTATGATTTCAAATTAAGATTTTAAAAATAAACTCAAGGATATTAGTAAAACAAGGGTAAATTATTTCTAAAAATGACAGGTTGAGTGACTTAAACCAGGGGTCAGCAAACTACAGAACTAGACAGTAAATATTTTAAACTTGCCAGATGATCTTTGGCAAATAATTAGCTCTTCTTTATTATAGGAAAGCAGATATAGACAGTATGTAAATGAATTGGCTGTGTTCTAGTAAAACTTTATTTAGAAGAATATTGTGGTAGACTAAAGTAGCCCTGGGGGTTTTGGTTTGCCAACTCTTGGCTTAAAGTAAATTTTGTCCAGATTTTGGACAATACAATTTTAAAAGTATTCTGTCAACATAGGCTGAGTATATAAGTTGCATAAATTAGGAATGTGTTTGGATGAAAGTAGTACTATATGAGCAACAGCTGTTTACATACATAGGGATGTATAACTCTCAGCATGCTGTTGGAGACCCAAGCTCTTTATGGCTTTGTAGTTTACTTCCTTAGTATGTGGAGTTCATCCTCATTCTAGTCACCTCTCATGGTTGTAGAATTCCTGTTACAGTGTCACATTTCTTTTGCCTACAACACTGAGGAAAGCAGAGTACCACTTCGTACGCCTGTCCTCTTTCTGCTGTCGATCAAAAAGCTGTTCAGGAACCTTGCTACCAGCTTGCTCCCTCCAAGCAGGTTCTCTTAGGTCTTTTAGGCCTGAGAAATTGTATCCAGAACAGTAGACATAAGTTTTTTCTCTTCTTATTGGCTTTCTAGAGGAAGATATTTAAATTTAAAGGAAGGAAGACTAAGACAGTTTCATCTTGAACTCATTATCCTTTAAAAGAGAAAACAATTGTTTTCTGTTTTCATTGAGTAATACCTCATTCTTTTCTAAACTTTGACAACTGGAAACTTATGTTCAGACTCACTTAATTGAAAGCGAGTAATTAGTTTCAATAAGTAGGGAAGAAAGAAATTCTGTTTTATAGGCCTTGTATTACTATCTTTGTTATCAAACATGCCTCAGAGATGAGTGCTAAGTATTCCAATTCCATTTTCTATATGGAGAAACTAAACTGATTGGAGGTTACATGACTTGACAGGAATTGTATATATTCAGATGTGATGTGTTTCTAAGTAATGTCTTATTACCAGTCAACATGTGTGAGCCTGCAGCTGTCGGCAGCTGAAGGGTATCAGCATTGTAAGCCCTTTGCAACTTTCATTTAGAAAGACTCGTTTGAACAATTAGCACATTTTATACTTGTGAAAAGGAGGTATTTCCTTATCTTTATTAAGCCATTGTTGATATATGTCAAATAATAACAGAAACTTTTTTTTTTTTGCGGACAGCATATATTAGTTAAATTCAGGATTGTTTGTTGAAAGCTTCAGTTTCTGGAACATGCTTTTTTGTTGCATTTATCTGTGAGAGAGTGTGTGAGAGACAAAAGTTGCCTGTGACTTTTAAAACTTTTAATTCCTTTGAGGAAATAGGAGAGGTTACTTAAATATTTTTGGCTGAAATATTAATGAAGGTAAAATGTTAACTCATCTTCAACATACTGATAACGTTTCAGTTTTTGTTCTGAAGGTTTTTTCTGGAGTATATTGATTTTCAGTGATAGTGACAGCATGTGGAGCTGTCAGTTTTATTCTTTTCCAGAAAAATTTAGAAAATTTTAATTTGACTAAAGATCTCTGTTCTTGTCAGCCACGTCTCACTTATCCAGTTAAAGTAGGTTTGCCCGGATTCAGTTAAATTTAGTTAAATTCTTCAATATTTAGTTAAATTCTCAAATTTAGTAAAATTCTTAATTTTATTAATTTCTTAAATACCAAACAGCAAATTCCCTTTAACCATATTTTTGGTGTGTTTTTTTTCCTCTGTATAATTCTGATTTTATTCTCCAGAGTTGGATATGTAAGATTTTTGTTTTTTATAAAGCAACTGAGGTAGAATTGGTAATCCGTCACAGTCTTTCCCTCACTTTATCAGTGTATGGTGAACTACAGCCCGTCAGCCAGATCCAGCCTGTGCTGCTTTCTGTAAAGAAAATCTCAGTGGTGCGTGGATCGTGCCTTTCTGTGGCTACACTGACGGATGTCAGTAGTTGCCACAGAGACTGTATGGCCCACAAAGCTGAAGGTATCTACTGTGTGAGCCTTTACTGAAAAAGTTTACTGACCTTTGCACTGTTGGTATAATCTTCGATGGTAGTCTTAGAAACTTGGCATTTTTAACTTAAATGTTTTTTTTCTTCCTCTTGATTTTTGTTCTGTTCTGTTAGTGATGCTTATGCATTACTGATCCTTGTGATATTCTGAGGACAGTAAAATGTTAATGGAAGGGAGTCAATGATTGAAAGCTAAGTCTTTATTAGACCCCCATTTTCTGTCTTGTGTCAGTATGATGTATATACATTGTATAAAGTTTTAATGTGTGATAAATTCAAACTTTTTTCATAGGGTATTTTTGAAACACGAGATACACAAGATCTATTATTATGTATTATTATACACAAGATCTATCTATTAATGTTTTTGGCAATCATCGAATCTAGTGGCTTCTGTACATAGCCCAGACCAGATGATGCATTCTCATCCCCTAGAATGGCTAAGTATAGATCCCTGACTTTCTGCAAGTACCTTTGCCTTTACCAGCTGAATTCTAAATGTATCCACATTTTTAAAAAGTGCCCTAGTTATTTCTGATATTCTGCCTGCTCTTAAGATTCCCGAAGTCAAATCATCTCAGTTTAATGTGTACGGTCCCCTGGGATCGTTGAGATGGCACAGGTGAGGCTAGAAGAAGCCCAGATCTGTTCAGCACTCCTTTCGCTTTACTAAACTTCCTTTATCATCACTGTAGGTAGGTGACCACTCCCAGTTGTCACTCAGGGTCCCAAGACAGGTAAGTTTCTGAAAAGCTTTTGAAAGAGTTTTGTTGGACAAAAGGGATTGGAATTCTTTTTCATATTCTTCACAGATTGGGGTAATCACTGTCCTTAAAATTTACCTTCACATGCAGCCTTTTAGCCTGCTAATTCCTCTTCATCTTCCTATGCACTCCCCATTTCTGCAGACCTTTTGTATTCTTATATAGCTGAAGCTCCCACTCTGTCCCATCCCTATCTTATTTCCACAGTTTCTGATCACTCCAGTATCTTTTTTCCTCTGATATTTATCAAGACCTTTTATGTGACCCTTAACCACATTTTGTCATCTTTTTAAAATGGTGATAAAACAGATCATTTAAAAGGCCTCAATGTAAGTTGTTTAAAAGCAAAAAGCACTGCTATGTTTTTCCCACAGTATCAGGAACAGTGCTTCAGAATTGGCCAACACTCATAAAAGTATGGGATTGTTTCTCTGGAATTAGTGTAAACTTATTTGAAGGTTCTGATTTATTCCTTGTTTTTGAGCTGCTAGGGCCTAGAAACATGAGAAAATGAAAGTGTTATATGGTGGTGGGGGAGGCCAGTGAAGTGTCCAAAGGCTTAGTTTTTAGAATTTGTAGATAAACTGTGAATGTCAACTTGTTCAGATTTGGCGATAACTGCCATTGATTTTAGAAGGAAAACTGCCCGTAAGCACAATAATACCACTATTTATTATCGGATGGTTATATTTTACAGCAATTCTTAATTCCTCTCTCTCTCTGGTTTTTTTTTTTTTTTTTTTTTTTTTTTGCTGTCTGGCTTGTGGGATCTTAGGTCAATCCCTGTATTGAACCTGTGCTCCCTGCAAGGAAAGTGCAGAGTCTTAACCACTGGACCACTAGGGAATCCTCAATACTTAATTCTATGTATATGCAAAAATGTCCTTAATGTAGTGATATTTTTGGGTAAAGTTGGTAAAATTACTTCAGTTTGTAAGCACTCTAATGGACTGTCTTTATGGTTACCCTTAGTACCTATGACATAAACCCCTGAAAAACACATTGTGTCACCATTCTGCTTGTTGCTGCAAATTGCACATGGCAATGAGCATATTTTACAGCTTTTCTATTGATATACTAGTTCTCCATCTGAACTGTGAATGTTTTCACTTCCTCTTCCTTTACCATTTCTTCAAAGACTGTTTTTGTTTTTATACTGTGTTGTATTTGTGACCCTGAATACCCAGAACTTCTCAGCAACTGGGGAATCCTCCAGAAATCTATGCTTTTGACATGAATAGTCCAGTTTCGTTTGATATATATTATTGACAGAAGTGCTTTATCCTCTTTACAGCTTGCTGTGCAGCAGATGGTCGTTAAATTATTTCATGACTCTTCAGGGAGTGCATAAATACATGTGCACAAATGAAAAAGTCTTTATTATGGTGGTCATCTTGTGTTTTTACTGATGGAATTCCCTGTTACAGATAAGGATCTTCAAACTTGAAAATTAGTTTTCAGTTTTTAGCTAGGAGGTTTTTTTCTTTTGGCGTTTATATATATTTCCTTAACTGCCATTTCTTTTTCTTCCCTTTTAAAGGACAGGGTTGGGCAGTTAGATCTGGAATTCTTGCTGTATAAGCGGAAAGCTTTTTTCCTTTGGCATGAGCATACCAGCTCAGAGGGACATCTGAGACATTTTGAATATGTAGACAGGGCTTTTAAAGAAAGGGAATTGCTGTTCTCTTACATCAACCATGCAGACTTAGAAACAGACTTTAAAGGAAAACAGAGACATGTGTGTTCTCACTGTGTATTATTATTGCGCCCCCTCACATAGCTGTGAGGTTTTGTCAGCAGTTTGTTTTGACTCACTGTACCAAGGTGGGGGTGGTTTTGTGTGTTTTTATAAGTTAACTAGTGTGGGATGTCAGTAATCTCAACGTTACCATTTTGATTGGCCATGATCCATCCATTTCTCAGGCCATATTTTAATACTGAAACTTGCCTGAAAATCTTTGCAAATACTTTTCCTCTTCCTGTAACTGTGGAAGTCCTTAAGATTATAACCTTTTGTTTTTTTTTGTTTGTTTTCTGTTGCCTCTGTGATGCTTTCATAGCATCTCCTCAGACTAACTTGGGAACCTCTTAAAGTTGTTCTTTTCAATTT
Source organism: Nanger dama (assembly GCA_917880005.1). NCBI lineage: Eukaryota > Metazoa > Chordata > Mammalia > Artiodactyla > Bovidae > Nanger > Nanger dama. The sequence goes on along the minus strand of CAKJTW010000043.1, from coordinate 1,025,633 downwards.
ATCTTAATAGTTCTTCTTACATAATAAAATTTAATGTTATTTCGTCAACATTGGGGACACTCCCAGATTCACTTTTCATTTCCAGGGCGGTGGTTTTAGACACAGATAACCATGATAAATTATTTTGATCCTGGATGAGGAAGTCTTTAGTGGCATCTGAAGGAGAGGACACGGCTCCTGGACTTGACTGAATGGGTCTTCTGATTTCAGAAGCCATTGACAGAGGGAAGGTGGCCTAGGCAGATGCGTCTTGATGCTTTTACTCTTTCCTAAGGGAAGGGGTGCTCCAGGAAGTTGTGCAGTGTGGTGGTTCTAGCACATCTTTGGCATGACTTAAGGCCGGAAAGTAAAGTCTTGTAAGTGAGACACAAAAGGCAAACATTATTTTCCTCTACTCACCCAAAATACCCATTACATTTAAAGACAGTGTGGATGTCTTTTGTCCCTGATAACTTTCCATTATGTAACTGCTCCTTATTTACTACCCGTGCTATACATGTGGCATGCTTCCCACAGCAAGTTGAGAGTCTTCTTAGTATGCATTTATGGTAAACTGTCATTTATGTGGGAGTAAAATAACTAGAATTCTTCTCGCATTTTCAGTACTTGACATTTAAGAAGGAGACAGATGGCAAGTAAACAAGGTGAGAACGGGACTTTATTTGCTATATTACAATCCCAGGCTACTGTGAAGAATTTTAATTAGGTGTTATTTCAGTAAGTTTCCAATTCACTGCAGGTCACTGAAGCTTTGAAAGAAGCAGAATGTACACCCAGTATTTTAATATATCAACAGTCTACTGCATGCAGTTGAGAGTTCATCTGGAACTAGTAGGTTATATCCTTAAGGGTGTGAAAATGCCTTAGAATGAAAGTATTTTTCTTTGTAATTTTAAATAATATTATTTAAAATTTCTAGTTGGAGTTCAGCATTAAGTTGGTTTAAATGTTTAAAAATTCCTAGTGTTGTCTTACCTCTCCTTTTTAGTAAGGTCATGTTCATTTTTCTTCATGGTGATTATTTTTAATTTTCCATAGCTCTACTGGAGATTTTCTTCACTATGAGATAGTAACTGTTACAGATAATTCACAATTCAATTCTTTGGTTTTCACAAAGAATTTCTGTGAAATATGACCTAAGGTTTTTTTTTATTTTGAAGATAGTTTTTAGAATGATTTATTATAGGAAAATAATTCATGTATGATGCCTTCTTAGGTTATTCTTTGTAGAATTACATATTTCATCTATAAAATAATATGAAGATCTTGAATAAACATTTGCTTCTCACCATTAAAGTAAAAATAAAGAGCCTTGGAAAATGGCTGGTGCTGAGAGTTCATGGAGGTTAACAAGTGATATGCAGAAGGCAGACTGTGCTTTGGAGATAACATGTATTCATAGTTTAATTGGTAAATAAGAAAGCTTCCAATGAAAGTTCCAGAAGATGACTTTTCTCCTTAAGATTATAGCACTTCTGAAGAATGTAGTCTCTCTCATGATAAGGTATTAGTAAAGTTAAGATTGAAAAGCGACCTTCTTAATTTGTATACTCTTATAGAAGATAACATAATTTCGAAAAAGAATGTATGCATTGTGTGTGTGTGTTTTTAACATGATTGAGTCCCTTTTGTTTCTCATTTTGGGTTTGTAATTCACTTATACAGTGAATTTTCTGCTAAAAATTGTAAATACCACATCGTTATCAATATTATGTAGCCCCCTCCCCTCATTTAGTTATTTACCCTTCTAGTTTCTCTTCAGTTGTTAGGAATATACTTATGTTTCATTCGGCTCTTTTGCTGATTTTGTTTGTTTGCTTTGTCTTTTAAATTTTATTCATTTTTGGCTTCTCTGGGTCTTGCGTTGCTCTGCAAGGCTTTTCTCTAGTTGCAGCGAGCAGGGGCTGCTCCAGTGGGCTTCTCACATGATCTGTGGGCTTCTCACTGTGGTGGCTTCTCTTGTTACGGAGCACAGGCTATAGAGCACAGGCTTCAGTACTTGCAGTTCTTGGGCTCTAGGGCCCAAGTAGTTTTGGTTCACGGGCTTAGTTGCTCTGTGGCCTGTGGGATCTTCCCGGACCAGGCATTGAAGTGTCTCCTGCATTAGCTAGAGGCTCCTTTACCTCTGAGCCACCCTGGAAGCTCCTCTTTTGTTGATATAAGTAACACTTAACATTGCTTATCTGAGTAGTACCACCTTCTGTGTATGACTTTGTAAAAAGTAGTTTTTGGTTTCTGAGTGAAAGGTTTAGGAGAATTACCATCAGAAAGTTTGCTGTGCCATTGAATATTACAGGATTTTAGGAACTGTTTCTCCAGATGAAGTCAACACGGTAAAAGAAGTGCAGAGTCCTGACATTTTTATTAAGGCTTGATTTTGCCCATATAATCTTTTCTTTTATTATTAGAGGTTCAGGTCAGTTCAGTTCAGTTGCTCAGTCGTGTCCGACTCTTTGCGACTCCATGAATCGCAGCACGCCAGGCCTCCCTGTCCATCACTAACTCCTGGAGTCACTCAGACTCACGTCCATCGAGTCACTGATGCCATCCAGCCATCTCATCCTTGGTCGTCCCCTTCTCCTCCTGCCTCCAATCCCTCCCAGCATCAGAGTCTTTTCCAGTGAGTCAACTCTTCGCATGAGGTGGCCAAAGTACTGGGGTTTCAGCTTCAGCATCATTCCCTCCAAAGAAATACCAGGGCTGATCGCCTTCAGAATGGACTGGTTGGATCTCCTTGCAATCCAAGGGACTCTCAAGAGTCTTCTCCAACACCACAGTTCAGAAGCATCAATTCTTCAGCACTTAGCTCTCTTTATAGTCCAACTCTCACATCCATACATGACTGCTGGAAAAACCATAGCCTTGACTAGACGGACCTTTATTGGCAAAATAATGTCTCTGCATTTTAATATGCTGTCTAGGTTGATCATAGCTTTCCTTCCAAGGAGTAAGCGTCTTTTAATTTCATGGCTGCTGTCACCATCTGCAGTGATTTTGGAGCCCCCTGCAAATAAAGTCTGTCATTGTTTCCATTGTTTCCCCATCTATTTGCCATGAAGTGATGGGACCACATGCCATGATCTTCGCTTTCGAATGTTGAATTTTAAGCCAACTTTTTCACTCTCCTCTGTCACTTTCATCAAGAGGCTCTTTAGTTCTTTGCTTTCTTCCATAAGGGTGGTGTCATCTGCATATCTGTGGTTATTGATATTTCTCCCAGCAATCTTGATTCCCGCTTGTGCTCCATTCATCCCGGCATTTCGCCTGATGTACTCTGCATATAAGTTAAATAAGCAGGGTGACAGTATGCAGGGTTGACATACTCCTTTCCCTATTTGGAACCAGTTTGTTGTTCCATAGCCAGTTCTAACTGTTGCCTCAAAATCTGTTCTCATTATACAATAGTATCTGGTAGAAATGAATGAAACTGTGATGGCTATAACCTTGAGTAAGCAGTATGCAAAGCATTGTTTATTCATATGAGTGGTTTATCTTTTATATTTCTTCATTCTTGCTTCTGTAGCCCCATCTCAAATTAGTCTTCCTCAAGTCTTTTTGCTCCATCCACTTCCCATCTTTCAGTGTTCTAGGCCTGCAGGACAATATCCACATCCACATCTTTATCCATCTGAAATGTTTTCTACTATCTATCTAACTCTTGCTCATCCTTCAGATTGTAACTGAAAATGTCATTTCCTAAGAGAGGCCTTCTTTGACAGATTTCACTAAATTATTCTGCATGTCATTTTCTGTCATGGTCCTCTATTCTCTTCTTTCCAGATTCTATAATGAACTATATATAAGGTTCCTTCTTGTCTTTGCCACTTTCTCCCCAGTGCCTACTCTGGTTCCTGAATATTGTGGATGCTCAATTACTGTGTATTAAAGGAATGAGGGGGTGAATATACTCTAATACCAACCTAGATGCTATTTAAGCAGCATCATGAAACTTTGCAAGCATCATTAAATCTATGCACAGACAGGAGCTGTTGTTAGTTTTTATTATTGTTCAGTTTTGTTTTCTTTCTGGGGATGGAATCAGAAATTTAGTAGTTGTTAAGCTGGAGAAATTTAATTACATTGGGTTTGTTAATCTGGTATGGTCCAGAGTTATTTCTTTTAATCAGCTGAGGATTATGTTTTCATGTGATGTTTTAGAAAGGATAAAAGGGCCTTGCAGCTACAAGCATCACTCTTTTGCCTGCTGATCATAATTAGAACCAGGGTCCAGAGTCTGTTTTAAAATAAAACCAAATAGCACAGAGACATCAGATTTACAAGTGAAACTACTTTCCACATATTTATTTGTTGTACTTAAGTGCTTAAATTAGCATATGTTTAAAATTAGCATATTTAAAAGTTGTACAGAGAAGCATGAAACTGGAGCTTGATATGTCCATGTTCTATTTCTTAATGCAAATTACATAAAGTTTCAAAATCCCTGTGACAGAAGCACTGTTGGGTGGTTTCTTGGTTATTACTCTGAAGTTTATGAAATATACGAATATACGCAGGTGTCTTTGGTACACAAGTCTCTTCATGAGGCAGGTGAATAGTATTCAGGTGTTTATACCTTTTGAAATAATTGTCATCTTTTTAAATAATTTTATATCATGCCAGATTATTTTTTTAAACAATTTTTAGTTCCTTTTTCCAGTTGTATCAATCTGAAACACTTTAGCCTTTTGGCTCCATCCTACATTTCTGAGCCATATTCTGTACTTTCAACCATTGTGCAGTATCTCATATGACGGTATTCCCTTCTTATAACTTTGTTTGGCTCTGTTAGTTTGAAATTGTTAAAAATATCATGTTGCTCACTTAACTCTTGAATAACTTAAACTTTAGCCTCACTTACCTGATTTCAGTTTCTGGATTTTGCCAAGATCTTTTCTACCTTGTTGCCTCTTCAAATTGCTTCACCACTTCCTGAAAAGCTCTTCCTCTGAGTCTTCACATTTTTAGAGTAGGGGCAGAGATCCAGGTGTAAGTATCACCTCCTTAGATGGGTCTTCTTTGACTACTGTCTAAAATGGATTGCCCCACTCAATAAATATTTTGAGTGTTCATTGATTGGTTTTTTCCTTTTCCCAAGTGTGTTACCTATCTTTAAAGGAATAATTGAAGTTCTTATTTTTGAAACATTTTCTGAATAGTGAGTGCTAGCATGTGAGGTTTTTGTTTTTTTAAATTTTTGCTATTTGTCAAAGCATTGTAGTTGGTAGTGTAGAAGCAGAGTTCAGTCTTGCTTCTTCGATGTACGAAAACTGTTAATATTTGAGGGACACTTAGGGTCCTCAGGACTCACAGGAGAGTAGCTGAGCTCACCTGCGGGTCAGGGAAGAGTTGGGTGAGGAGTTACGTAGAAGTAGCAGCTAGATACAGGCAGTGATTGTGTCATGGAAGATGTCGTAAAGGAGTATGGGAGGTCACAGCTAGCTCAGGAGTGTGTGAAACCATACTGTGTTGGGGTTCTGAGGTGTTAGGTATATCAGCAGGGTGGGCTTCTGGGGATTTTGGTTGTCTTTTTATACTTTTCTCTTTCTCTAACCAAGCTATGAGAATGGTTACGTTTCTGATGAAGGGTAGAGGGGAGAGTATATATCAAGAAGAAAAGGTAATTAATAGTGTATCGTACAGTTTCATATTTAAATAACTTAAGCTTTGCAGTTTGGGTGTTCATTGTTAGCTAATCATTTTGAACTTTGGTGTTATTGACTAGTACGTTTGGTGCTTCACTGTCGCTTTGTACTAGATCACGTGCCCTATGCACGCAGGGGATTCAGTGGGCATCTGAAAGAACAGACCCAGATTTTGAGAACAGAATTTGCCTTTTAAGTTTGCTGAGTTTTCTTCATTGTGCCCTAACTCAGTTTACACTAGACCTTGCACTTTCCATTAGGCTCCACATGAGATAAGCATTGGATTATATGCAGATGTGCATCTTACTCTGATCAGTTTTGTCTCTGAAATGATACAGCCAGATATTTTTCTGTCTTGTAACTTCAACTTTAAACTTTAATCTTAGCCTGCAGGATTGTTTGTTTTGAAATAAACTTTCAGAGACAGAAATGGTTCTTTAAAAGAAAAAAATGTAGTTCTGATCTGTGGCCTGTCTCTCACAACATAATGTGATTGGTCTTTCTTATTATTCTATGATGTTTTATATGTTTGATACTGTATCAAGGTTAACAACACAGAAAAACTTTCAGATTGTTGTGTTGCTGATTCAAGGGAAGTGTAATATTACATCCAGAGGAAAATCCTTGGATAGGAAATGTTGCTTCCTCTAGGAAATGAAGTACGAGGATATAATGTCTGTCATATAAACGAGGGCCGACCTTATTAGGCAGTTTTGGATACCTATTCAGTGGTTTTATTGGAAGGCTTTTCTTATCATGATTCTTGAGGATTTATGCACTGATTATACCATAGACAGTCTAACCAGTTGTTTTGATGTTGACAGCAGTGCATTATGGGAGAGGAGGAGAAAGTACAGATTATAACTGTACATTGTTGCTCTCTTATTTGTTTCTTAACATCTAAAGCAGTAGAGTTCCTCAGTAAGGGTTCCAGTGAAGAGAAAGAAGTCGCTCAGTCGTGTCCGACTCTTTGCGACCCCATGAACTGCAGCCTACCAGGGTCCTCTGTCCATGGGATTTTCCAGGCAATACTGGAGTGGGTTGCCATTGAAAGTGGAGGCAAGTCAACCACATTTGATTGTTAGGGTCCTTGAGTTTATAGGTGTGCTAACTAACTAAATATGAAATGAGATATATCCCTTTAAGTTAAAACTGTCAATATGTGCAGATACTATTTAAAATACTGTTATTAGGACTGTATTGAGTTAAATTTCCAGCAGTGATAAATAAATTTGCAACTCCTTATAATGTTTTTTAATTCAGGAATTTCTCTTCCACGAGGATAATCAATAAGTGTGAAGAAATGTTTCCAAAATAGTAATAGTGTATCTTAAAAATATTTGTGTACTATGCTAGATTGATAGGAAATTTTATTTTACATTTTTATTATTTTTAAAAATTTTATTTGATTTTTGGCTGCCCTGGGTCTTTGTTGCTGCGCATGTTTTTTTCCCCTAGTTGCAGAGAGTAGGGGTTACTCTTGGGGCTCACGGGTTTCTCACTGGGGGCCTCTCTCATTGCACAGCATGGGTTCTATGCTCACAGGGCTTCAGCAGGTGCAGCCACGGGCTTAGCTGCTCTGCGGCATGTGAGATCTTCCAGGACCAGGGATCAGACCTGTGTCTCCTGCACTGGCAGGGCTGTTCTTATCCACTGTGCCATCAGGGGAGTCCAGGAAACTTTAAGTGAAAGTAAATGCTAGCTAACTTTGAAAGAATTTTCGTTTCAGAATTTAGCTGAAAGATAGTTGGGAGAATTGTGAAATGACACAGGATTAGGAATTACTAATTACTGCTGATACTGGGTCTTCCCACAGAAACTGAGAATAAAGAGAAAATTTTTATTTTAGAAGGAGATCTTCCATATCATGAAGATAGCTTCAGTTTTTGTGTGTAGGAGTTGATCTTTCTCCTTTACTGTGAAAAAACAACTGTATAGAAAAACAGTATTCATTACACTTATTTCACCTGAGTGTTTGATGTTGAAGTGTTCATCTTAAGCACAAAACCAGATTGAAAAGATTACTTCTATTTCCTGAAGCAGGCATATTTCATGAGCCTTATAAAAATAATATTTAAAATTTTTATCATTAGAGGATATTACAATGAATGTCTCTTTAGCAGTTACTATATAAGAAGATAGGAGGAAAAAATTGATCCCTTAAATTGTTCTTTGTTTGCAAGAAGGCAATAGCATAAAAAGTATTGGAGCAAGTTGTTCATGTCAAATTTTCTGGTCTAGAAATTTGGCATAGAAGTTCCCTAGAAGCTTCTGTTCCATTGTGGTTAAAATGTTTTCTCACCTTTGTGAACGACCTCATTACTGCCGATGTAGGTGAGATGTTGAAATGTGCCTGGAGAAAGTGGTGTAAAACTTCCTTTGACCTTTTCTGGACTCAGGGCTGAGATACCTTAGATCTGCTGCTTATTTTTAAAATCAAGTATGTTGTGTTCAGATGGCAAAGTTGATTTAAGAAACTTCAATTTGTTTTATATATAATCATCTTTTGCTTCTAAATTTACCACTGATGAATATTTTGCCTCAGGGTCAAGAGTAATGTTACCTAAATTTATTATTGATGCATAGTTGTTTATTTTCTATTCTATGCTAAAAAACCCTTGAGACTAAAATGAGAAAATACTCATTTTGGTGGTAATAAAAGTGTTTAGTGTTTCATATAATCCTGCTTTTAATGTAGTTTGGCATCACTGTTAATTTTTCTTTTTTTTTTTTTTCATCTAAGGAAAGACGATCTAGTTTGGGTTATTTCACTCAGTGAAATGTCATTTAATGTCTAATGAAAATCATTTTGGAATTTCCATTGCTATCTCTATTAAAGACAGCTGCTAATTTTTCAAAAACTCATTTTGCTACTTTCTTTCGTAATGTGTTCCCCCATTTTCATCCACCCATAGTAGAGTATTTCCTGGGCTCATGTGGACCTGATGTGGCCTTGTGAGTAACTTCTGACTAACTGGATGTGAACAGAAGTGAGGCTTCTAGATCATGACCTTAAAGGGAGTCCACATGCCCTCCTCTCCCTCCTTTTCTGGCTCGCTGCTGGCTACAATGGGTTGAGTCACCTTGGGCCACATGGAGGGGAGCTTTGGCATAGGAATGACCCAGCTCCGAGAAAGAAGGAGCCCCAGTCAATGACTGCGAGCTCTCTCGCCGACGAGAGCTGCTATATACTTTTAGGTGAGAGAGACAGAAACACCAGTGGAAGCTGCTACTGTTCTGTCTCTGCCACACCAGCCAAAACTAGATGCCAGAAGTCACCACTCTGCTGAGAGTAATCATCGTTTCTGCCACATTCTTTTGAGATTGTTTCAGATTTGTATAATAGGAATAGGTGAAGTCATGGCCATATGAAGTAGAGCTTTATTAACTGTGCCTTGCTTAGCTAAAAACTAAGCACTGGATTCATGCTAATGAGACTCTTTAGTATTGTTGTGATTTATAATGCACATTGGGTCTACGTTAAACAAATTATGACCATCCCTAGTTGTTGGGTTTTATGACACATTGAGGGTTTAACAGGATATTGTCTGCTGATGGTCCAGATTTCCTGTGTTTTTGTCGCTCTCCTATACCTTCCTTCCTTTATTTTTGTCCCCAGGTCTTTCTCTTCTACTTCTCTGTTTGGCCGGCATCTGGGGAAGCTTTTGGTGCATGCTCTCCCTGCCTGGTTCACCAGAGCTCCAGGACCTTTCTAGAGACCAGGTGCCTGGCCCTGATCCTGAACACATGCACACTGGAGAAATTCAGCTACTTGCCTGGGGAGTTGGCGGGCTTCTATTATAATGGATGGAAAAATGCCCTCTGCTTTGCAACCTTTTAGACTAATAATACCACTTACAAGAAATCATGAATGTTATAGGAACCACCGACTGTGTGGGAGATGAGTACCAGGAAAAAAAAAAAAGTTTCAAAATGATGAGTGTGAAATTTTCAGAAGGCATTGTTTGGTTTGTCATTTTCAGTCCAAAAGGCAACTTACATCTTCGCAGGGGAGATGGGTAGAGCTTCATTGAATGATTTGGTTCAGTCTCAAGTAATTTAGTTATGTTTCATTATAATATTAAAGTATTTTGTCCTTGCAAAGTAATCATGAATTATGTGTGAAGCCCTAGGTGGGGAAAGTTTGAAGGAGGACAGTGTTACAAGAACAACCCAAATCCTCTTGTTGATGTCCTTTCTCATCTCTCATTTTTATGGCTCTGCCAAATTCCATCACATTCTGTATGCATATATATAATTGCATGCAGATGCCGGGCATCTTTCATTTTTAAGAAAACTAGAGGATGGCCAGATGTAATCTTCCTTGCCTGTGATTCATTCACATTTTGAAATTCAGTGTCTATAGGAACGGAAAAGAAGGAACATTTCGTTCCACATCAACCTGTACAAACTTTCAAGCACTATAGTCTATATCCTGATCATTGAGCAATATTGAAAACCTCTCATTTTGCTTATAGCCCCAAACTCTTCACGTTCAGAAAGTTTTCCTGTCAAGGCTTCCAGAGTCTTCAGACTCCCATTGCAGTCACATCCTTGGAGATGTCAATATTAGTCTTCATTGTGTATTCTAGTGTTTAAATGGGACTTTGCCCTACAGTCTTTTGACACTTCAGATGCAACTGTGATTCTCAGCTTGTTGACTTCACTGTCAGGAATTCTTATCGTTATTCTGCTCAGCCGTGTGTATCCCTGGCCAAGTCCTGCTACCCTCAGGAATCTTTAATTCCAGAATCTCATTTTGCAAACTCACCCATAGTCCTTCTGCCTTTCTTATTTCCTTGTACCCATAAAATCTTCCTTTCAATGTTGTTGATATTCTCCATTATTCGTATTCTGTTCTCTGGTCTTTTGAATGTCTTCAGGCTTCTTTCATTTCCATACTCATTTTGGATCACACTAATCATTAGCTAGATGGATCTGAGTTCAAACTCTAGTTCTCCAAGTTATTTACGTTGTGTTGATAGTTATTTACGGTGTGTTGATATTAATAATATGCTGATTCATGTTGATGTTTGGTAGAAATCAGCTTTACAATACTGTAAAGCAGTTATCCGACTAAAAATAAATACAAAGGGCTCTCAAAGAACAGAAATTTACCTAGCTTCTCTGCATCTCAAAATTCTTACTTGTAAGAAGTATATTGTAATATCCATCTTGTGGAGTGGTTGAAAGTATAAATAGAAAAGTGTTGGTTAACTGCCTAATATAGTTTAAGGCCATTAGTTGTTATTAATGTGAGCTGCTTTTATTTTCACTATTAGCTAAGAGAATGATAAATGAAGAAAAGGTGAATGAAGTTGGGGACAGAATAATGCAGAGCTAAGGAGTATAGATTTGTAAGTTCTTCAGCAGTGAAGTAGCACCATTTAAAATTCATGTGAAAGGTTTTCCCAAAAAACAGTTTGTGTGATAGTAATAAAGACAAGAGAACAGAGTAGGAAGTTTGTTGTAAGATATTTCCAGGTTAGCATATCTTGTTTCATATTTTATCTTTTAAAAATATAGATCATGTTCAATATTGTACTGTTACATTTTGTACCACATAGTTTTATTCTTTATGGCTGACTTAATAGAGAACATTTTATGTATGTGGTAAATGTGAGTTTATTTCTGTAGTCAAGGAGATAATGAGTTTCTTTTGATGTATCTACTGTCTTGTTGCACTAATTGAATTGTACGATGAACTTGTGTCTCCATAAATAAAACTAGGGACCTGTCATGCTGGAGCCATTGAAATGCCTAAAGTGCTTGACTTTAAGTTTCCAAAGCATTTGGATATGTTGTTTAGGTGGTAAGTCAAAGCAGTCTCCTCAGGAACATCAATCTTAATAAATTGATGTCTAATCTCTGTGAATTTATATGTTACCAAAATACTTTCAAAGGTGACATTCATATTTGAAATGAAATATGAATGAAAAGACTGGGGTTCACTTGATGATGTCATACATTATTCTACTGCAGAGTGAATGCTTAACATCAGCCTAGGATGGTGATGTCATACTTTCTTATACTACTGTTTTCACACATTTTTGTCAGGATAGGTCAGTGAGAAAAGATAAGAATTTCAACTAATGGCAAACACTTTGTACCTTTTAATAAGAAGTTGTTTTAATTTGAAAACTGAGAAAAGAGCTGCATGGCAGGCCAGTTGTTAGTTTATCTCACCCTCAAACTTTTATGAATTCATTTATTTATTAATCGGTTCCTTATTATGATTTGTTGAACACCTACACTGTCCTGATTCTGTTGTAGTTACACAGACTAGTTCTGAATTGTTGAACCTGATTCCTCTTCCATATGAATTAGAGAGTAGATAGAAAATACCAGAAAACCTGAACAGTATCTGCATTTTGCTTTGAATGTTTTTTTTTCTGTTCTCCTTTTCCTTCTCCCTTTTCGCCCTTTTCCTCTCCGTCTCCTTTCCATCCCAGCTCTTCCTTTCTTCCCCATCTCAGGGCTCAAGGAGATGAGGAGACGGGACCTTGGAGGGGAAGACTGGTTTAAGGGAACTATTTTCCAACCATGAGTTTGAGTCTCATCACAGTGTCTGATAAACCATTAGCTGCAGAACTTTGAAAAGAAGAGATAGCCATGACTGACTTGGTCTCTTCATTCCACTCTTATCTGGTGAAGGACACTCAGGGTGCCAGTTATGCCCCAGGCTTGAAGAGTCACTGTAAGACTGTGCCGTCTGTCCTTGTGGAGTAGACATTCTCCTGGGAGAGACAGACCACAAAATCAACCTACACAGCATGTTAGAATCTCACTTGGGGATACATTCAAGAAAAAGAGTAATCTCTAGGATTAGAGGCTAGCTGGTTACATTCTAGGATTGTTGGCGTGGCTCTGTCATTTCCTAACACTTGCCCAAGGTGTGTGGACAGGTCCTCTTCTTGTGAGTCCTAGAGGAAGGTAAAAGGAAGGTAGAAGAGTGAAACCTCCCTCTCAGGGGTGGTGTGAAGGGGAAGAAGGCTGGAGGCTGATCCTGTTCTCACTGCCTCCGCCACCCCATCGTGGTTCCTGTATCAGGCTGAGCTGTCAGCTTCTCCTCCATTTCCACCACCTGGATGTCCCCAGTTCGTATAAAAATCCTCTCTCAAGTTGTTAAGCCAGTTGTGAGTAAGAATGGGCTAGATGATGGGCACCAGGGAAGGGTACATAGAAGAAAGGGGCCCGGAGGGCAGAGGGTGGAATTCACTCAAGACAGCCTGAGTCTACATCACAGTTGCCCCCAGCCAGTGCTGTATTTGTGCTATTCAGCCCTCTTAAAGTGACAGAAATACATGGCATTTGGTTTAGGTTCTGTTGACTGACTGATAAGTATAGTTGGTTTACTATGTTGTGCCAATCTCTGCTGTACAGTATGGTTTAAGTTCTTGGTACACATTTGTTGACTATAGTGGCCTTGCTTAGACAGAAGAACACCAGCCGATTGTCCATTGTACACATATAAACAGGGGGTGTTTGACATTTGATTTCTAGGCTGTGGTTACAGTCTCCACAAATTGTACCCTTTGCAAGGCCCCTGAAACATAAACTTTTAAAGAAAGAAGATGCGGCTATCTCACATTCATCCCTGAAGAGCGACTAGGGCCATAGAGGGCATTTCAGGGGATTTGAGAACCCGTTAAATGTGGAGTATGGGGAATACAGGAAGAAAACACTCCTAGGCTTAGGTTTGAAGATTCCCAGTTAACTACCTGCTTCTCTGAAGACTGATGATGGGGAGAAGAGTCATGAAAGAGGGAGAGTTTCAGGGAACCTCTGAGTTCAAAGGGTAAAGTAGGATCAGAGACCATATAGGAAGAAATGGGGACAAAGAAGCTTATTTTATTTTATTTTTTTTTTAAAGAAAGTGAAGCGTGGCAGGGACATTGAGAGTCAGCTATTTAGCAAGGAGATGGGGAGTCAGCTGTTTAGAATTCGTAGTAGAGCCAGAGCTGGGGAGGGGCAGGCATTGAGGAAGGTGGATAATAGAGAAATGATAAGCCTGGAAGCTCACAGGTGCCCTGCAGGGTGCTTCCTACCTTGAGCTGGGGAGAATTTCCAGGCTCAGAGTTTAGGAGACCTTAGCAAGTTAGAGCTCAGCACTAGAGAAGATTAGTTGCAGCTTGAAACACAGAGGGTAATTGGGACCAAGACAGAAAAGCATCTTCCTTTCAAAGGTCAGGACTCAGCCCATGGTGGGCACTCCAAGAGTAACCGAGTCGGAAAGGCAATCTAGCCCAGTTTCAAAGTGTGCAGGTGGCTGAATGGGGAGGTTTGAGATAGACTGATTGATTTAGAAGTAGGATAGAAGCTATATAATCCTGTAACCTAAAACCTTCCGTGTGTTCCTTAAACTGGTTACTTTGAACTCAAGATTTTGGTATAACGTAAATGTGGTCTATAGAACTGAAGATGTCTGTATTGAACTGCTTTGGGCCAGACAGGGGCCTGGGTTGCCAAGAGCAGTGCCCATCCTAGGGGTTAGCAGAAGGTCTCCAAGAGAAGCAGAGTAGAGGTCAGGCCAGGGAGCCTTCTGTGCTGTGTGGTTTTGTCAGTGATACAGATCATAGCCAGAAGCAGCTGTTTTAGTGAAGTTCAAACTTGCTCTCTATTTTCAGTAGAAGCAGGAAGAATGTCAGAGGCGATGTTTGAATTTTAGGACCTTTTATAAGGGCCTAAGATAAAACTGTTTAGGCCTTCTGTCCTCTATCATTTCACTTATCAAATTCAAGCACAGCCTTTTAATTTCAACACACTTAGTTTCTGGAGATGAATAGGGCATTGAACGGGTTTTATAAACAAGTACATATTTCTGAGGAATAAACAGGAACACGAGCAGCACAAACAGCATGTCAGTAGGACAGGGGCTGTGCTGAGAGGAACAAGGCTGCAGCCCTTCTTTCTTTGCTCCAGTCTGGGGAAGCAACTCTGTTCTTGATTTAAGGAGCAGTGAAGTTATAAATCAGAAAACGCTGATGTACCTACCCACCATTAGTCAGGTCTGTAGACAGTGCCACAGGGAGATGATATATGAGTAATATTATAGGCTGATTAAACACACGTTGTTTTTTAAAGAAATCACAAGATGAAATGGCCAAACAAAATGGATAGAATTGTTAGGGCACTAAGAATAGTGGAGGAGACTCTGAAGAAAATTTATACTTCTATCACATGGGAGGTCTGTTTTTTCATCCTCCTCTGAAAAGGTCCCTTCACTCAATTTTAGATTTAACTTGCTTCCCTTGGCTCTGATTGTGTCTAGCAGATGTAACAGAGTGAGAGCATTATTTGGGTTCACTCTCAAGAGGATGAGATCCCATTCATGGTACCCCAAATTGAGAGCCCCAGTTCATTCCCAAATTGACCAACCATGGAAGGACTTAGCATCTTTGCCTTGGCATCTTTGCATACTCATCCTCAGCATAGGACCTGAGCCATTGGAGTTATTAAAGAATTATGCCTGAGAACTGTCAAGACATTTTGTTTATTTCATATTCATCACCTTTTTTGAGCAGTTTTCCTGTGCCTCTTGTGTTTAGAGATTCTGTTTAACATTATCCCATTCAGAAGTGTAATTTGTTGTTAAATAAGTTAAATGCATGTGACTACATGTGTGTGAGCGCCCCCACTGTATTCATATATAAATGCATGTGAATAAGATAATTATAAATTAAACTTGTAATTTAGCAAATCACAGCGAATTCATTAAAGAAATTATCTGTCAATACAGTGGACATTTATTGATACATTTGTAAAAATAAAGTTGTATCTCTATTTGCTGGTATAGAACGATTTTTAAAGATTTTACAGAAATAAAAAGAACACAAAGCAAGGTGCAGCAGTGTGTTTAGTATGATAACATGATGTGAACAGGAATATATACAGACAGGTTCACATCTACGCTTGTTTACATTTGACCATGAGAAGAGGTAAAATGGGATGGAGTCATGACCTTGGAAGTGAGAAACTCTGTTTCTTAGTAGAGAAGAAGTTGAATAAAGATATAGAGAAATATTGAAATACTGAAAAATTAGTTGAGAAATAAAAGAAGGGAAGTGAGGGCAAATTCTGTGTGTATGTGTATTTTAAATGCATATTTTAATTTGTGGGACTTTGGAGAAAGCTGGGTCAATGGTTGGATAATTGCAGCACCTTCTTCCATGTTCAGGTAAGAGTACAAATGCATGCTGGGCACTTGCATGCTGGGCACTTGCATGCTGAAGTGCGACTCACCATTGTAAATCAGTTTCTTTTTCTACCCACCTTGTAGAAATTTTCATTTCTTTGTTTCTTTGCAGTAACATTTATATGAATCTGTATTCTTACTGTGAAATTTCAGCATCCGGTCTGTAGACTTTTTTTTGTGATAGGATACTGCCTATTGGTAGAACTAGAAATGGCTTACTGGTTAGTCATTTTCTCTGGTAATTGACCTTTAGGAGGGTGAATGTGTAAACCTTTGAAACTGTTTGGCTCTGAAATATTGATGGATCTCTTAGGCACATAAGTATTTGAATAGTAGGTTATGTGTGATCTTTAAGGGACTAGGATTTTGAATAATGTTAAACAAGCACTGAAATTATTTTGTGTTTGTATCTCAGGGACAGCAGAATGGCTTACCCAGATCACTTTTCTGAATCCCATAAAATTAAGAAAATAGCTGCTGCTGCTGCTAAGTTGCTTCAGTCATGTCCGACTCTGTACAACCTCACAGACAGCAGCCCACCAGGCTTCTCTGTCCACGGGATTCTCTAGGCAAGAATACTGCAGTGGGTTGCCATTTCCTTCTCCATAAGAAAATAGAAATGATGGAATATTTAATTTTTATTTGGCATTTATATAAAAATTAAACGTTGGCAATCACTTCATGTCCTACCTTTAAGGACCTGGTAAAATTTAACCTGTATTTTTATGACCTTCCATTAAAATTGTTGGATTATTGGGTTTGAAATTAAAATTTCTTTTCCCCCACTAAAGAACAAAATGGAATGGGAAGTAGCAAAGTTGGAAAACAAACTTTCTAGGACTTTTAAAGCCATATGAATGCTCATCTTATCAGTTCTGTTGATTTTCTTGGTGGGACGAAGTCTGGCTTTTCTGTATGTATTTTCTTGATTTTTACAATAAAAGGTTCTTTAAAATCATCCTAATGAATTTTTTTCTGTAATTCTTGAAGTTTTACCTCTTTGTGTATGTGTGAGATTCATATAACTTAGTTTTGATATTGGGTTTAGAACAAATGAGTTGATGTTCCCTCTATAAGCACAAACAGGTTATTTTCCTGTGTTATGCAAGAACAAAGAAGGGGGTGAGAGGGGTAATTGGGAGAGAACGGCTAACTGATGAGGATGAACTTTGATATCTTAGCCATGCATTTATATGTGACTTTTTTTTCTTAGAATCAAATTATATGTCATTTCTCTCACTCCCTCACCAGTCTTGCTTGCACTACTTTAAACTTTTTCTGCTAGCTGCTTCTTTCTAAGTCTAATAGCTTGCATCTGTGGATTTCATCTATAAAGATAACATTTTCATCTTAGAAATATTTTTTCTATGTAATAATAGGAAAATAGTGTATCAACAGAATTTGGATTTATTTGATATTCCGTATGTAGGGTGAGTAAAACTGAAAGGACACATGGTATCCATTTAAAGAATTTTGCAGTGTAGTGATTTAGTGAAAAGTTTTGATGATACTGTATTTCTAGAAATGAAAACTGAAACTTTTTAGGAGCAAGGAAACAAAGACACAAGAAATGCAGCAACAAAAAAACCGTACTATTGATTACTTCTGGCCTGAAGCTGAGTTGTAAAACCCCTCAGGCGTGTAGAAACTAGTATTAGCTACTTCCACCTTATGTGTTTTTGAGTCTATTCATTTGATTTTCTGCAAAACTTCATGCCTCCACTTTAAATATTTATGTTTATACTTTTCAAGTGGTTTCCACAATGGCTGACTATATATAGCCGATATATGAGTCTAGATTTAGTTGAGTTATATCTAACATTTTACCCAGTATGTTGGAAGCATATTGGCTACATGTTAAGTAGAAGGCTGACAGAGGTTGAGATGGTTGGATAGCATCACTGACTCAATGGACACGAACTTGGCCAAACTCCGGGAGATAGTGAGGGATGGGGAGGGCTGGCATGCTGCAGCCCATGGGCTCTCTGAGTCAGACATGACTTAGCGACAGAATAGCAACAATAAGAAGTAGAAGGATTTCTGTTTCGCAGATTGACAGGTGCAGTTGTGAAGTTAAGTCAGAGAGAGTTAAGTTGAAACAAACTTCTTCATTTTCCTTTTGCTCTTCAACATAACAGGTTTCTCTGAGGATTTTTTTTTAACAAGTTAGTAGCACCAAGAGATCCTTATTTTCTAAATCTAACTCTCTAGTCTTTAATTTTTCTACGTCCTACCCTATACTTCATGAACAAAAACTTCCCAGCTGGCTCAGTGGTAAAGAATCCACCTGTCAGTGCAAGAGGTGCCGGAGATGTGGGTTTGATCCCTGGGGTGGGAAGATTCCCTGGAGGAGGAAATGGCAACCCACTCCAGTATTCTTGCCTGAGAATCCGATGGACAGAGGAGCGTGGTGAGCTGTAGTTCAAACGATTGGAAAGAGTCAGACACAGCTGAGACTAAGCATGCACACACACATACTTCATGAACTGTTAACTTAAGATCTTAAAGTGAGAGAGTAGCTTACAATAACTGTATATTTTATTGTTTATGATTGTTTCTCACCATACCACTTTTCTAAACTTCTCTAAGCTTTTTGTAATTATTAAATAATTCATAATTTCTGTTGTGTTTATAATTATTTAAACAGTATTTGCATTAAATTCAGTGCTGATGCACAGTTGAATTTATTATTGCCTTAATTAAGAAAAAAAGTCTACTATTTCTTACCATTTGTATGATGTACAAAAACTGTGTAGTCATTGTGCTTTATTTTTAAATTGCTTTCTTACTTTCAATAGAGAACCCATTCCATTACCTTTACAATGTCTTTCAAGTTTCCTTAACTACAGTGTAAATCAATACCTGGAGATTTTATGTCTTAACCATACTTTTGTCAGTATGGGAATATAATCTTAATAAGTTGATTGTTGATGATGGTGAATCTTAAAATTAATGGCTTATTTACTGTACTGAATTATTATGGCTTTAAGTGTTTTGTGTTTAAGTGTGGTTTCTGATTTTACAAGATAATACCTGTAAATACATTTTTATTGTTACCAATTTATTAGTTTCCATTTTTGTAGAAATTTTGTCTGAAATTTTTTTCAGGATAAGTTTTCATTAAGTTGATGGAGTTAGTGGTATTGTGACATATTTAAATGAAAACACATGGATTTCTGGAATCTAGGATATTTTAAAAAGCTATAATTTAATTCAACCTTTTGAAACAATAATTGTTTTTTTTCACAAATGTATTTTTATTTCTGGAAACAAGTTTCAGCATGATTTAAAATGATAAATTGATAGACATAACACATAATAAGGCAAATTAGATTTTTATTGGCTGTGTTCTTTGCTTTCTGTAAATATCTGTATATCTTTCTATATAATACTTTAGACATCCAAAATGCTTATTAAGAAAACCAGCTTCTTTCTCACATCAAGCTGAACACTTGCATCAGTCACTTTTCTGCCTACCTTTATTGCTGAACTAGTGGTGCACACAACTCTTCAAATTCTCCTAAACAATGCCTTATGTTATTTCTTGGATTGGGGCTTGTTATAGTCCAGTTTCCAGAACTTGCTGTAAGATTTCCTTTGACCTCATGGTTCACCTCAGTGACTTGGCCTCTGCTGCACTGCTTACTGCTTTGTGAAATAGTCAAGACTCTGGTTTTCAGTAATGTTTATCTGTCTCAATTCCTTTCTTACCTCTTCTTTCTTACCTCTAAACTATTCCTTTGGCATTCCTTTTTGGAATTCCTAAACGCTGGTATTCCCCAAGGCTCAGTCTTCAACTCAAATCTACCTTTTTCTTGGTGATTTCATTTAATTCTCAACTATCTTTTTGTCATGCTTATAGTTCTCTTGTCTCTAATCCTTTCTGTTCAAACTAAGTGCTTGTTCCATATTGCCCATAAATACATATGCTTGGAAGTCATCACACTGACTCAAATTAATGGGCCTGAACTCCTCCTCATACTACCTGGTCCTTGCTTCTGTTAGTTTCAACAAGCTTCATGTCATCTATGACTACTCGTCCTTTATATTTATTTATCCTATTCATGTAGTCCTGATTTCTGTTGAATCCTATTTTAAAAATAATTTTTTCCGCTGCTTCTTGTTCCCTGTTCTTGCAAATGAGTAATTTCAGCCTTCCCTCCACTCATGGTTAGATCACTGTCAATGGCTGACCTTTAGTATCTGGTTCCTCCACTGTTCTAAAGCAAGGGGAATCTTTTTTCCTTTTAACACTTCAATCCCCGTTGGAGGCATTTGCCTTTGTTGCACAAGATTAAACATATTCTTTGTAAGCTGGTTTACCTATCCAGTCTCATTTCTCACTACTTCAGACTTGTCACCATCTGTTTTTTTATTTGCTCATTTTCTTAGAAACATGTCATGCTCATTCTTATCTTTTGCCTTTGGTCATGATTTCTCCTCCCACCCATCTGGGATTTCTTCATCGTACAGACCCATTTCCTGTTCCATTCTTCCATGAGTCCTTAGACCAGTCTGATTTCTTCTTTTCCTGAAAGAATTTTAGCAGTTAAAAGCTGAATACTGATGTATGCCAAAGTATACTTTATTGTACATTGCTTGCGGTTGTGGTAAACCTGTCACTTCAGTTGCATTTGGATTTCTTTGGAGAAGATCATTTATTTCTGGTATCCCCTTCAGTGGGGCTTCCCTGGTGGCTCAGACCATACAGAATCCACCTGCAATGAGGGGGACCTGAATTCGATCCCTGGATTGGGAAGATCTCCTGGAGGGGAGGGCATGACAACCCACTCCAGTATTCTTGCTTGGAGAATCCCCATGGGCAGAACATCCTGGTGGGCTACAGTCCATGGAGTTGCAAAGAGTCGGACATGACTGAGCGACTAAGCACAGCACAGCACAGCAACCCCTCAGTAGTACTGGATTTCTGTTTTGGTGCTCAGTAAACCTGATGGTTGATTTAATTGATTAAGGAGGTGATAATTCAACATTCATGTGGACTTTGTTTCTTAAAAGTATTTAGCTGGATATTGAGTGAACAGACCATGTACTAGACAGACACATAAAGCAGAATTCAGTTTATGCACAATTGACTCCTGTAGCTACTTTTAAAAGATACTTTCTGCCGGTTTTAAATTTTTTTCCTGGAGCACTTTAAAAAAAAAAAAATGTTTTTAGCATGGGGAATGATGAATAGTCTTTGTAAGAGTTCATTAATGCACTTGGAACCCTAGGTGTAATAAAAGAACTTAACAAGGAAAAATTAAATTTTGAAGGAGTGAGAGTTTAAGTGCTAAATATGAAGATTGGGCAAACATGCTTAGTAGTTGTCTAAATGGTTTAGATGAAATTGACAAGTTTACTTGACGCGACTTGGAGGTAGTCAGCTAGCTCTTACTAATTATATAGGTTAGCACAGTGGAAGTCAGACTGTCAGAGAAGTCAAATGACTACCATGCAATCTTTGTATGTTTCAGTGGAATGGATAAAAATTATGTATTGATATTTCATTGTAATCTACTAGTAATCTTTATTCCAGTGGTTTTTCTTGGCATTGTTTGAATGAGATGGATGCTTTTATTTCTCTCCTTTCACTACTACACTCAAAGGAAGGAAAGATATTTTTATTAATCATTTAATAAAGGCATGGATGTCTACATGTGTATAAGGTATATTCTCCCTAGATTTAAAGCTCCTTGATATCTGAAGGAGATATCAATCTGGAAAATAATGTAGGTATACAAGAGACATTATGATTTTGTGTAAAAGGGTGCTGGTAATTGATTTGAAAGAAATACAAAGAATAAACTCCTGAAGAGGGAGAGAGTTCTTGTGGCAGGTTCGCTTGATGATGTAGAGTTTTGTGGAGACCATTTGATTTCGTCTCATGAGGAAATCAAATCACCATTTGATTTCAGATGAGATATTGGTGGGTAGAGGATGGGAGTTGGAGGGACTGAACTATGTCAGCCACAAGTGCAGCAGACACGAGGTTTGTGGTGGTTCTGGGGCGGGGAGGGTAGAAAATTTGGCTCTGCAGGTGGCTGATACCAAATCTTGGAGGTCCTTGAATCTTAAATTAAGGAATATGTCTCATTTTCATTAGGATATGAGAAACAATTGAAGAGCAATGATGTAACCAAAAGTGTGGTTATGAAGACTGGACACCACTCTGCAGAGTACACTGGAATCTGATGAAGCTGATAATCAAAACATTTAGATACCGCTGTGCTGGTGCTGTATGACATAATTGATGCCTACATTTATGACAGTGGCAGTGAGAATGGGAAGGAAGGGATGAGTGCAAGAGTGATTTCAGATGATCAGTGCCTTGGTGCCACATCCCTTTACACTTCCATGAATCTATTTAGTTAATTTTTTTAGTACTAATTATGTCTCTGTGTGTGCTCAGTCGTGTCTGACTCTTTGTGACCCATGGACTGTAGCCCACCAGGCTCCTCTGTCCATAGAATTTTTCAGGCAGGAATACTGGAGTGGGTTGCCATTTCCTTCTCCAGGGAATCTTCCTGACTCAGGGATCAAACCCAGGTGTTCTGCATTCTCAGGTGGATTCTTTCCCACTGCGCCACCAGGGCACTTACACATTTATACTGTTCTCCTCAAATGTGGTCAGTGGCGGAAGATACTTCACTGTTTAAAATATTTTACTAATAGCATCAAAGTCTGTTTATTCTCATGACAAATAACTTAGATTTGTCACAACATTTAAATCAAGTTAAATATAACACTTTTATAACACACATAAAACTTTGAGATAATTTAATCCTGTCCAAAATATTTTTTCTGATTTTGAGTCTTACTCCTGTTTCTCAAATTCTGGGGCGTGACTTTGAGTTTAAAACCAAAGATGATCTTTCTTTTCATATTCATTAGAATTAGAAAGAAAATAAAAAGTGCTTCACTGAACTTCATTTTAACCCAAACAGCATTTACGTTTCAATATACTGTCAATCAACTTTTTCTCTCTTAGGATCTTGCTTCATGGGGTAATATAATAGGCTTTGCAGGGAGAATGTAAGACAGATTTTGTTTACTGAAATTCTGCCATTGATGAGAAGGAGGAAAAAAGCATATTTCCCAGGAGAGGGGAAAACAAGCAAAACAGTCACAGTTTTCTAAAAGTAGTTGAGTAATACTCAACTTGGGGTTCTTGTTATTGATTTTTTTTTCCTTTTTTGGTATAGGCTTACCAGTTACCCCTTGGTAATTGGTTCTGTATGTGTAGCTGTTTACTTGTGCCTCAGATGGAAGTCTTCCTTTGCAAAATTATTTATTTTCTAATATTTCCATGACAAACTATAAATGCAGTACTCTTTTGGCCTTTGGGGACATAACCTTACAGACCTTGAAAGACAAATTTGCAATTGTTATTTGGACTAATTTTACTCATTTTTTTTTTTTTTACTCTGTATAAAAATTATGTTATAAATAAAGTGGTTAAGAAGAACCTATATGTGTCTAGTAAAAACTCAGAATAATCAAAGATACTGTCTGCGAAGTGGGATTTTTTTTTGTTCCCACAATTGTCTTTACCAATATTTTAAAATACTTTTCTCCACACAACAGGCCAACAGAGATATGCTCGAAGAGACCCATGTTGTTTTGTTTGATCTAATTAATTTGACTTCTTCCTGTTTTATGTTTGTATCACTCAGAAAGAATGTGTTATTATATAGTGAAATGTTTTTCAGAGTTTTTCTTAATCATTTTATCATCCTTCTTCCTTCCATAGAAAATGATCTACCATTGTTTCCTTCTTGAGTTTGATGAGCTAGCTGAGTTTTACCCATTTAAAAATAATTGTTTTGCTAGGTTGATTTTGATAGTAGTTGAAAGGGTTTTGAATGCATAGACCACTATATTATTTGCTTCATCCTTTAAAATGTGATTTTCCATTTAATTCTCTCAATACCTCTGAGATATAAATGGGCTTGGTGACTTTATTTATATTTTATAAATAAAACTGATAGGCTGTCAGCTTAAGTGAGCTGCATAAGATGACTAAGTTGAAATTAGAAATTAGAGGACTCTGAAATTAAGATATTGATTTTATTTAAGTTAGTTGTCAAGGGAAGCTTAGCAGTCTTCTGCATACATTTTTATAGAAATGGCAAGAACAAAGAAGAACAGTTCCAAGGCTTTAGTAGGTCTCAGATCTGAAACATAACCTGTAAGGGCCTCCCAGGTCTGTCCCTTGTTACCTACCCCCTCTAGCTTCATCTTGGCAGCAACTTTTTTATTTCTTTGGGGGCATTTATGCTGACTCTTTTTCTAGTCCCTTCAGATTGCTCTGTTCCCTTTACCACAGAGCTTTTGAAAATGTTCATTTCTCCCTGGAGCAGTCATTGTTTTTCTTTCAGTATCAGTAACTCCAATTTATTTCTCAGATCTGATCTTTCTCAGGAAAGATGCTTCAGACTTCACCAGTTGGATTCTTTTGAATAGTCTTTGGTCTGTTTGAAGTGGTAGTTTCATTTGCCTGGTAGTTTGACTCCTGCCTTTCTTATACTGATCTGTTAGTTCTTTGAAGACTTCTGCGTTTGTTTTTATTCACTCTTGTACTCTGTGGTGATTGGCATAGACACTGAGACGTAATGGGTGCTCAGCAAGTATTTTTTAGATGAGTGGATAGGTTTATGAGATTAACTTTGCTAAGTTTCCACCGTAACCCTTTAACATTTATAATCAACCAGTCATCCTTATCAGTTTCTGCATTCACTTACGAGTGCCACTAGCAGCAAATCAGTAGTGTAGCTAATACTAGTAGGCTTCAGTCATTGGAGAGTAAGTTCAAACAGCAAACAAACAAAAGTTTAAGAGAGGGGAATGGAAGAAAGGGAGGGAAACAAAATAGAAGAAAAAAAAGCAAGTGATTTTTTCAGGGTTATAGAATTTCAGAGCTAGATGGAACATTGGGATTTATCTAGGCAAATCTTTTTTCCCCCAGATTTTTATTTTATTTCATCCAGCTCACCCCAGTGTTAACATTTTGCATTACTGCAGCAACAGTGTCAATAGCAGGAAATTGACTTCATCCATGGAGCTTGTTCAGATTTTTCTACTTAAGAGCACACTCATTTAAGAGAGTGTGTGCATGTGCACTCTTGCATATGTGTACATTGGTCAGTCATTTTTAACATGAGAAAATGGGAACTTACAGACTTGTTTCAGTGACTTACTCAAGGTCACCCAGCCAGGAGACAAAATAATTTTTAAACTCCATGTTGCTATGTCCATCAGCCATGAGTTCTAGTGTGGAATTCTGCAAGGATCAGGATTGTTCATTGGCATTAGTACCAGAACTGGACTAATTTTCCTATATTGAAAGATACTAACTATGCCTCTTAGCCAACTATGTTCATATGGACTCAAAACATTTAGGTTTATCAACTTGGATCTGTGTCGAAGATTGGAATTGAAGACCTACTTTTGTTTTTACCCAGCAGGAGTCCTCTGGTATTCAGGGAAAGGCCTAATTAAGGTTTCCTGAAACTACTCTTTAATCAGTTGGATTCAAATAAAAAGAAATGTTTTTAATCACATATGTATCTGCTAATGCTTTTCTTCTGTAAGTAATTGCTTTGATAATATAAAGTAGTAATAAAAGTGGCGGCTTAATGGATTTTAAACATCTGGTTTCTGAACTATATGTTATAGAAAATGCATATTTAATGCATTAGCAGTGTTTTAAACTTACACCTATGAAGTGCTTAAAGTTTAAAACTGATCATTGGGCAACCTCAGCATTTCTTGGAAGTAGCAGGCCTTTAATCTTAACAAAAAGTATAAAGAAATTATGAGTTTGATTTGATGTTGGAATCTGATATAAAATAAAATTCTTCCTGTGTTGCAAGCAATTCTGTTTAATCATTTCTACATTTTATGATTATAGAAAAATGGCTTATAACTATAGATTATTTTCTTAAACTGGGATATCTTTGATTTGAGTAGTTAAGTGTTTTACCATTTGGCATGATGGAGACAGTGTTTAGGCTTCCTCTGATTTTCAGTTTTGAGGTTTAAAAATAAAGTTTTACTAGGTTTGGTTTATTTCTCCCCTAAATTCAAAGTACACCTGTACAGTAGCTTCTAATTTTTAAAAATTTCACTAGGATAGGCTTCTTGGTGAACTACAGAATACAGCTTGTCTTTTAAAATGTGTGATTATTATGAATTTAAAATAAAAATATTAAGCTGCTTTAAATAAATGTAATTCACAGAAAATAACTCTGTGTGTTTCAACTGAATGTTTTACTTTTTTGTAAGAAAAACATTTTAAAGAGTTTGGGCTAAGAAACTTTTATTTTAGTAATTTTAGTAATAAAATAGAGAATACTGTATTGGATAGAATCAGAAATATAAACTATGTCGTTAATTTCATTGAATAAAAATGAGGGAAAAGCATTACCTAATAGAAAATGTCTTTGGATTATCTGTTTCAGGCAATATTGATTTTAAATGGGCATAAATCCATAGCGAAACCAGTCTCAATTTGTAGCACTCCCAGCAAGACTTAAAGCATATTTCTAGATGTACTTGGTTTAACATTAGCTCATATTTCTTTCATTTTGAAGCTAGGGCAGGAAAAAAATTTTTTTTTTGTTTCTTCTGATATCTACAGAAATATCTAGGAATTTTAGACTTGCTATTTTTGATATGCTATCTAATGCTTTATTAGAGACTGCTAGTTCCCTATCTCAAAATGTCCCATCTTCCTTTTTTGCTGAGTCTCTTCATTTCAGGTGAATAACAGTAAGACATTAATATCACATGTCATTTACCATTGCTTTTTTGGTTACAAACCATTAAACAGTGTATGTGGCCTTTGCCCCATCTGAGCCCTATCTGTTTGAGAAAGAAGTTAAGCAGCCAGAATTTGCAAAGAAAACAGTAGGAACAGTGTTTGGCAGTTTGCTGTGTCTGCCTGGGGTTTGTACACATTCCTATCTCTAAGTCCTTGATTTTATGACTCACATAACCGAAAACAACAGTAAGCTAAAGCAGACATTTTTATTAGATATGTTAAAATTAAAAAAAAAAGACAGTGATGAGATTATTATTTTTAATTGACTATACTTTTTAGGTTCACCGTGAACTTGAGGGGAAGGTGCAGAGATTTCCCATATACTCCCTGCCCTCACACATGCATAACCTCCACCATTATCAACATCTCCCAGCAGAGTGGCATGATTTTTGTAACTGATGAACCTACCCTGACACGTCATAATCAGCCAGAGCTCATAGTTTGCATTATATAGTTCACTCTTGGTAGCATACGTTCTGTGGGTTTGGACAAATGTATGATGACACATATCCATTATTATAATTGCATAAAGGGTATTTTTACCACCCTAAAAATCTTCTGTGCTCTGCCTATTCATCTCCCTTTTCATCTCCGATCCTGGGTTGCCAGCCCCTACACCCCTAGCAACCACTGATCTTTTTACTATTTCACTAGTTTTTGCTAGTAGGTGATTTTTTTGCCTTGCTATTCTTGACAGACTATGTGTATGCTTAAAAATAAGAAGTCTGAAGGCACTGTTCATAGGCTTATGGGTAGCCATTACAAATGGCTCTGCAGTAGAAACATGGTATGAGCTGGTTGTGTGGTCTTCTGCGAACACTGTCAGCTTTCAGGCTTTGATACAGAAGTCAAATGACTATTGACAGAAGTAATATTTTTCAGGTAATAGTACTGCTTTCAGGTCATTCAGTTGGACTGTTACCTCAAGTTTTGTATACAGTTATTTTCTGAGTTCTTTGTAGATGGAATATTTGCTGCTTATATATATATATATATATATATATATATATATATATTTTTTAAAACTACCTCTGATTCTGTTGTAGCAGAGTATAATAAACCAAAGTTATTTTTTGTCTGTTTTCATCGGGTTCTCCATCCATTCACTTATCCAAGTATTTTATGTACATTCACTGCTATATCACTGTTGACCAGAAGTGTGGTTGGTGGATGACTCAATAAATATTTGATGAATGAATGAATGAATGAATGAATCAGTGAATCTACTTAAATGGTAGGTTATTTTGTTTTTTCATTTATCTGTAGGGAGATAGCATTGATTCTGATCTTATAATCTAAAAGCTACAAGGATATTAGCTAATACTTAGTTTTAGAATATTTTTCTTAGTTTACTTTCAGCGATCCTAGTATTTCAGTATAGTTTAGCCTTGGATTTGTCCTAAAATGATTTTTTAAATTGTCACATGAAAGTGTTTGCATCAGTAGTTATTGACTTCTTTAAAGAAAATAAAACCAGCTAAATAAATAATTTAATATTTGGAAATACTGGAAACAAATAATTTTTACTAATGTTCTTCTTTAAACTACTTTAAACTGAACGGGTGTTATTGTTGGTGGCTCAACAAATGAGATCTGTCATAGACTCTGTGAGAAGTGTCTTTAAGACCAGCTAGTCAGCAGTTACTCTGTACAAGGCATGTGGGGCAAAACAAAAAAGTAGAAATTGTGATTTCCTTATGAAGCTTAGGAATATAGTTGGGCAGAGGGCAGTGACATAAAGTTGAAGATGGAGTTACACTGCATGATCTTCAAAGGCCTTTCCAGCTCGATATTGATGTATTAGAGTCTACTTTAGAAGCAGTAATTTTGAATAATCTCTGTATTAACAGCATAATCCTGAGGTGGGGGGCGGGAACCTCTGATTTTTAAAAAGCAAATAAGATTTTTATTTTTGGTTTTGTTGTAAATTTTATTATGCTTTGTGCTATGGGTCTATGCATCTATGCTGTTTTCCCTTAATTGTGTGTGTTTCTCTGAACACTGTTAGGTAATTTCAGAAATAAAAATACGTGTGTGTGTATGTGTGAACACTGTTAGGTAATTTCACAAATAAAACTCGTGTGTGTGTGTATGTGTGTGTATTTTGTCGTGTCTGGCTGTCTGTGACCCTCTGGACTGTAGCCTGCCAGGCTCCTCTGTCCATGGCATTCTTGAGGAAATAATACTGGAGTGGGTTGCCATTTCCTCCTCTAGGAAACTACATAAGAAACTATTAAATGCTTACTAGACATATACAATTCCTTGGGATTCTTTACAAGATTATGTTGCAAGTTACTACAATAATTGAAAGTGAAAGTCACCCTGTCCTGTCTGACTCTTTGTGACCCCTTGAACTATACAATCTGTGGAATTCTCCAGGCTAGAGTACTGGGGTCGGTAGCCTTTCCCTTTTCTAGAGGATCTTCCCAACCCGGGAATCAAGCCCAGGTCTCCCGTATTGCTCTGAATTACTGATAATGGAAAATATTCCTACCCATCCTAATTTTTAATGAAAAGTAGAATATTTAGGAAAGAAAGTGATTGATCTTTCTGTAAAATTTGATATAGTTAAATTTATCCCAGTGATATTTAGATTTATAAGTAGAAATTTACTTAGGAAATGTAAAGCTTTCTCTTTAATATCTAATAGTATTCTATTATATGTGTGAGGGCTGTTATAAGTATTAATGACTTATTAAAGATTTAAATACTTGTTTAAAAATATGGTTGGACAATGAGTAAGCTTAAAATAATCTGGATTTGTTTCTCTGAATAGCTTAACCAAAAAGCTCAGTAATTCATATGGTTCTACTTTAAGTTTGTCATGAAAATGAGTTCCTTCAAAATAGGGTTTAAAAAATTTTGTTTGGAAGTTAACAGGAATGTTTTACAGAAATTCATATTTAGTTTCTTCTGGTTAAGTTGAAATATAGTTTCTAAATGTGTCTATTATTGATTTATATTTTAACAGTTTTCAATTTTTTTTCTCTTTTTGCTCTATCTCTATTTTGAAAATTTCTATTCATTAAGTTTTAGCTTAAAAATACCCTGGTATAACATGTGCTGTTTTCTGTGGCATATCTTTTTTTATTTTTATTTTTTGCTTTTCAGCCTGCTGTTTGGCAAAGCTTAGTGAGGGGGTTTAAGGCTCAGCTTATCTTTGTGACCTTTAAAAAGAATATGCGCTTGTTGATAACAGATAAGGATCTCAGACTTTCTATCTCTGCCATCTGTGAGATGTTTTAATGAGTCAGTTCATTAGACCATATGAGTGAAGTATCAAGTTCTACTTTTACTTTGAAGTGGAGTTGGTGAATAGTTGAGAACACAGGTAGCTGCCCTTGGAGGACTGTGTTCATTATCCTAAAATTTCATTTGTGCACTAACATGGTTATGTTGTAAACAAGGTGTCTACCTACCTGAGTGTATAGAGAAGCTAAATCATTTATTCATTAACTCAACACATGCTATACATAATGCCAGGTTAAAGTGAGAATTTAAATCTCTTTGAATTTCTAATTTTTTAAAACCTGAAATTTCATTCACATTGTTCTTCATTGAGCAGACATCCTGTTGAGTCCCTGCAATGTGCAGATCGGAATCGGCACTGTAGGAACATAGTGCTTCGCATGATCTGCTTCCTATTATTAATATTCTTTGGTTTGTTTCTCCCTTTCTCCCGCCCCTTCCTTTCTCCTCCCCCCTTTTCATTCTTTCATTTCTTTTTTCTTTTTCTTTTTAAAAACTCACAGCAGAGGAGAGAGAAAATGTGAATATAGTACACGGGTAGAAAAAGTATAGATGCTGCACTGTTTATGCTGCACAAAGGAGTCTGGGACTTCAGAGTGCAGACAGTGATTAAGTGCCGCTTCAGGGACTGGAGGCAGCTTCACTATGGGATGAGTGGGATTTTCCAGCACCCAAGTGAGGGGCGGATCTTGCAGACTGAAGTATGTGTAAAGGCCTGGGGTTCTGATTATACCTAGTTACTCCAGGGAATTCTAAGTAATGGTATAAGATGTTCAGTCAGATATTTTAAGAAGAGATGTAATGAAAAATGTGGCTGGGATTTTCTGTTCAGGCTAGAGAGAATGGATACCATGCTCAGAACTGTGGGCTTTGTAAAAATTATACGGTTGACATTTATTGCAGGAGGCGAATGAAGTGATCTGACCTGTGCTTTAGAAAAGTGATCATGGGGAAAGTACGTAAATAAAGCAGCCGGGCTAGATTGGAGGCAGGGGCTTACATGGTTGTCCTTTGTATATGAGATGGGGAGGATCTGAACTCTGAAGAACCATTGTGTGGGAGATAGGGAGGTTACTGCATGGCGAAGAAGACCAGCTGACTAATATACCAATTGGGTACGGGTAGTGGAGGGCTGTAGAAATGAAATGCTTTCTCACTATGAAGTGAGGATAGTGGAACAACTGTTGTACAATAGAGGAATATCTAAGTGGATTCAAAGACAAATGAAAACTGAAGAAAAATGTAAACAAAGCCATAGATACAACAAAAGGTGGGAACAGATGAGTTCAAAGGACAATGCTGTCCAATAGGAGCACATGCATTTTTACATTATCTAGTAGCTGTTAATATATTTAAACTAAAAGGAGATGAAATTAATTTAAAAAATGTAGTTTGTTTAACCTAAAATGTTATCATTTCAGTGTGTAATCAAAATACCAAATTTTTAATATTTTACATTTTTTCCCATACTAATTGTTGGAAGTAGAGTGTGTACTTATTTGCGCTCACAGCAGATCCAAAGTTAGACTAACTACTTGAAGTGCTCAATAGCTTATGTGCCTAAATACTGTCTCCATAGGAAAGTGAAGGTTTAAAAAGATTTTTCCTTGGGTCATCAGTGGTTTATACATATTAACAGTGCTGGAGGCAGGGACTTTAATGTGTAATCAGAGTCCTGTGTGAGAACCACTAATTAATAATTAATATAGTGGAATAATATTTAACTTAAGAGAAGACCCATCACAGGTTCTTGGGTGAATTGGAGAAATTTCCAGCATTAACCTATTTAGTTTTAGTATCTCGTTCTAGTAACTATTCCTGGATTCAAAT
Organism: Nanger dama; assembly: GCA_917880005.1. Classification (NCBI taxonomy): domain Eukaryota; kingdom Metazoa; phylum Chordata; class Mammalia; order Artiodactyla; family Bovidae; genus Nanger; species Nanger dama. The sequence continues at coordinate 993,892 of CAKJTW010000043.1, read as the reverse complement.
ATTTTAAAACCAGCAGTACATTTTTTTGGGGGAAGTGTAACTTAAAATAGTATAATGAGAAAACAAGTAAGTGGCCACTTTGAGGGATATAACATCATAAATTTCAGTTTGTTCCATTATCTTTAAGAACATGTACCCAACTTTATTAACTTAATTGTATGAAACAACTGCTAGATTATTTTAGTTTCCACTGAGAATGCACCCCATCTCCACATCCCCACCTGCAACTCACTGGAATAAAAGAATAATAAAAAGTAGCACTTGAAAGAATTCTGGGATGCAGCTGAGGAAGGCACAGCAGAGCCACACTCTAGTCTGGGCCACTTGACCTTCCACTCCAGGAAGATGGAAAGCATGAACAGAATACTTTATGGTGGACCTCTTTTACCAAGCTTTGAAAATCTCAAGGAGGTGCTTCACTCCATGAACATAAGCTGAATGTCTCTATGAAACCTTGCTACTCTGAAAGTAGGTGTATTTAATAACAAATAGCATTTACGGTGGGGAGTCAGAGACATGCAAACTGCCATACAGAGGTAACTCAGTGGGGGCTTAAAAGTGAATCTCAAGCCTCATAAATTTTCTCTCCTCCAATGCTGAGTCTAAAGGAATAAATAGAGGTTCCATAATTAGTCTACAAATTGTGTATTCTAAATCTCTTGGGTAATTATCACAACTAAAAATTACACATTACAGTAATCACAACTAGCAAATTACCTGGAATTGCTTGCTCAGTGAATATCTTCAGTAACCAAAATTTGTGCGTGAAATAACTATGCATGAGTGCTATTTATAATGAAGTGCTTGCTAGCATTGGCTGATGCGAAGACTTGGCTGATTTCTCTACTTTTCATCAATACCACAGATTTAAATGTAACTTGCCTCAGTATCTAAACCAATGAGTTGTCCTATTTTTAGAATAAAGCAGTTAAATTGGTGACATCAAATGCTATATTAAAATATATACATTTGTTGTTGTTCAGTCACTAATTTCTAATTTGTGTTTGACTCTTTGCGACCCCATGGAGTGCAGCTTGCCAGGCTTCCCTCTCCTTCACTAAAATGTATACATAGACCTATATAAATTCCAAGAAAATACTAACTTCTTTCATATGTTAATATTTGCTAGCTTCATTAATTTTTTCCATTATTAAAAGCAAATTTTAGTGTCTTCTAAATGTTTTAGGGAACAATTAATTTAACGGTAGAATCCACTGATTACTGTAACATGTCCGAGCTGCTTTATCTGGTTGGTTTCTTCCTGGAGTGTGACCAAAGGTATATCTAGATGGAGCCAGCTAACTATCTCCCTCTTCTTCTGTCTTTCTGACCTTCTCTCCCCACACGGCAGGACACGATTGGTTTTTATTTGTAGACTCTGTTGAGATTTGAACATTTTTATCCTCTTTCCATCCTGGTTGTGAATCGCTTGGAAATTCTATGGTACTTGCCCTGGTGACATACGTTAAAAATCTGGGACTTTAAAAGTTTGGTAATTGGCGCCTGCACATAATAAAATTTTCACTTAAGTTTTTAGTTGACAGCTCTGAAGAGCACTGGTTCCTAATCTGGTAGAGACCTATGAAAGTTTTCTTTTCCCCAAAAAAGATGGATGTAAGTTCATGAACAATTTTGTATAAGGCCAAGGAGGGATTAGGGAGACTAAGTAGCAAACTGGGAACTATTTCAGCTGGAGAGGATCTGATGTAAGAAGGAAACAGAATCATTGAGGTAACTGCGAGTCGTGTGTGTGTGTGTGTGTGTGTGTGTGTGTGTGTGTGTGTGTGTGTGTGAACTGGAGAGGATTGGATATAAGAAGGAATCAGAACCATTGAGGTAACTGCAAGTCGTGTGTGTGTGTGTGTGTGTGTGTGTGTGTGTGTGTAGGATTCCAGTCTGATGTGAGTGGGTATGGTGGTTTCTCCACGTATGTGGTATGTGTGTGTGTGCATGCGCACACAGGAATCCAGTCTAATATGGGCGTCTGTGGGTGTGAGAGTTTCTCCTTGAAGTGTTGTAGCTTTATATCACCAGTGGCTTGCTTACAGAAATACCTTGAAAATTATTAGTACGAATCAGCCAGTTATTTTTGGCAGATTGCTATTTTAATCATCTCTGATTCAGGTGTGTATATTTCCCTTTATGTATATGAAGAAATCTGTTTCTGTTCCCTTTTACAACCCAGACAACCTCCTCATCTTACCCCATACATTCCTGGCATCGTTCAGGATTCTGTCCTGGGCTACAGCTTTCAGGTGTCCTGTGACAAAGGTGGAGTCCTGAGCTTTTCACCACTATGAAACATGTTCTTGTGTAAACAGGATTCTTCATTCTTAGCTTTAGGTATTTTAACAAATTGTTGTTGTTAGCAGTAGGTTAGCTAAGAGTTGTACCTTGCCATGCCCAAGCAGTAACAACAACACAGTTCAAGTTCAGCAGTGGGCCAGGTCCAGCCTGTTTTAGGAAGTCCCCTGGCTGTTCACTGTACCACCCAGAGGGGGAGGAAGAAGACCACTGTATGTAAATGAATTCAGTGATGTGGTTAAGCACAACAAAGTTCTTTATTAAATGAAAATTAAAATTGCTCAGACCTGTCTTAGTGTTTAATATGTACTTTAAATGCTAAATGACTAATTTGACTAGTCATTTTTTAGAGGATTACTCATTTTTAACCTTTGAGTTCATTATCCTTTAAGTAGCCAAACATATATTAAATTGTCTAATACATTGAAGTATTAAAAATATGATACACTTTCTTATTAAAAATACTATCTTTTTCCACTTTTATAAGCATGATATTTAACACAGTGATTAAGTATCATTTAGTCTCCTATACCTGGGCTTTGAAAGGTATTAAAGTTACAGATTATTTATGCGTTAATGATGGCTGCTGCTTCTTTTTATGTTATTTTCCTGGTTTTTAAAGATTACTTTTATTAATAACCCAATATTTCAGTGCCAAAGAAAGGGTAAATCCTCTCTAAAAATTAGCTTTCAACCTGCCCAAGTCATGAGTGATTAAAATTTTTTTGTTTTTGTGAAAATGCATTAGTTACACATTCAAGAAGTCTTCAGTGTTTTAAATCTCTTCCCAGGGTTTTTTTGTTTTGTTTTGTTTTGTTTTTGTTTTTAAACATGCTGAAATTACATTCTCTCCCTCTCTGTCTCTAAGTACTTGAATAAGCCAAATGGATCAACATTATTTTCTCATAAAGTATGCATTTGACTGTCTTTCACAATTTTGGGGCTTATTTACTAAATTTGACTTGTGCAGTAGTTTTCTAAAGCCCAAATTATGTCTTTACACTTGCTCTTTTTATTTCTATGCCAATATGCGCAGCAGCATGCTATAATTGTTAATACCCAGTTTCCCAGTGAGTCAGATCATATCAGGGATTTCTTTCAGAATTATCCATGGATGTCCAAAGGATGTTACTTGGTTTATAGTTCCAGGTTGGGGTTCATGGTTTTATGTATATTTGGTTTTTCTAGAAATTTATATGTAATTTGAAGTTTTTAATCAACATACCTGTTACCATCAGATAAGAGCTTGTCATTGAAAGAGTTCAAAAGTTGATTTTTCTGTAAATTGGATGTGTGAGTTGTGACAGTGTCTCTCCCCCCCAACACACACACACAGTGACCCATTAGAATCATCTGCAGAGCTTTAAAAGTGGCACTAGTGCCTGATCTGCTGTGAGACTCTGATTGGCCTGGCCTGAAGCAGGCCCTGGTGAAGATGGGCTCTAGAACTCCTCAGGGGACTCTGATGAGAAACCCACCTTGGGAACCGCTGAGTGATAAAAGGCACCTCCAGATCCTCCTACTCAGTTTTCAACCTTGGCTGCACATTGATGTCATTTGGGGAGCTCTCAGCAACTCTTTGTGGGTTCCACCTCCAGAAATTTTGATTGAATTGTTCTAGCCTGTTGACCAAGGCATGTGCTTTTATAAAACAGCCAGGTGATTGTAATACAAGGGTATTTTAAGAACTGCTGGTCACCAACTCCTTTTTTTTTTTTTCAGATGAGGAATCTGAGGCTCAAACCAAAGAGATTAAATGTCCTGTCCAAGATCCACTGTACAGAACCAGAATTCTCATTTTTAGACTGGGAATCAAATGTTTTTATCATTACATACGATATTTTTATAGAAGTGTAGGTTTTGGTATGTCAGAAGAACCCAGAAAATCATGTTTCTTGGCTACTTACTCCAGAAAACAACAAATATTTTCTCTTTTAACACTAGAATTGTGGAAGTTCATAGCCAAGATTCAGTCATGACCTTAGTTATGACATAAGAAAAATTAAGAGCTAAGAATTAGACATATTCATGTTTTCTAGCACATGTGCACATTATCTGGAAGGAAATTAGGCAAAGAGATAATCCAACTGAAAATAAGTTAGGCGGTTTAACCCCATATCATCATTGCGGTAGCAGAAGTTATAGATGATTGTGTTTATAAAATAACATGAGTGGTTCTTTAGGAGAGTATGCAGTTAGAGTTACAACTGTAATATACATTACAAAGTGTACTTTATCAATAACATTAGTAGCAAAGATGGATATTAGAGCAGCTGTTAGAAATATAATTTTCTGTATGTCACAAAAGGGGAAAGAAATATTGACAGAATATAGGCTAACTGTGCAGTCTCTCATTTGAGAAACAAATGTGTATTTGATACTCTTAGGGCAGGAGGGAGAGTGTTAAGTTGGCTGTTATTCTTCAGCCCACATCTAATTACCTCCTAAACACACCAACAAGCCTTTCCCTCGGTGCACCTGTAGCCCTCATAACACCTGTACCTTCCTTTACTTAATAGTTTTCCTTTAGTCTGTAGCCTAGTGCAAAGCCTATGCATGAAGTGTTTAAGAAGTATTTGTTGAATGAATCTTGAAGACTATAAACTCTAAGGGCTGTGTTTGGCAAAATGTGATCTGCTGATCTGCAGAATTTGCAGCAACTCTTGGGAAACCTGATGGAAAGGCAGATGTTCAGTCTCTACCACAGAGTCACTGAATCAGAGACTCTGAAGTGGGGATCAGTCATCAGTGATTTAAGAAACCTTCAGCTATCTGAAGTTCCCTGTTATGTGGTGAGGATTACCATACCTTTTTGTATTCTTGGAAGGATCTAGAATAAAGAATAAGATCATAGTATTTATAAAGCAGTCAGGTACTACGTTGGATGCTTTACAGATATTATTAGGGTGTTTAGTACTTAGAATCTCTATCAGTTTGCTTTTGCTGCATAGAGAACCTAGTAGCTTAAGAGAATAATTATTATTTCTCATGACTTGTAGGCTTGGCTGGGTGGTTCCTATATTGTGGGCTACTCAGCTGAGGCTGCATGGCTTAAGGTGGCTTCATTTCGCGTGTTTGGGACCTCAGCGGGGTTGCTGGAGCTTCTCTTCCCGTGTCGATTCTGATAGCCTAGGCATGATCAGGTGATTGCATAATGGTTCCCAAAAGCAGGAAAAGGGACCCACCAATTCACAGGAACTTCTAGGCCTGTTGCATTTACTAATGGCTGATTGGCCTAAGCAAGTCACATGACAAAGCCTTGACTAAAGAGGTGGGCCAAAAGATTTACTTTTTGTGGAATAAGTGGTCAGGTTGCAAAGGTACCTGCATATAGGGATGAGGGATCTGTAGCTGCTTTGTAACTTAGTCAATAAGTATTTGTTGATTTGTTTGTTCTTCATAGAATATTAATAGTCTAAAGGTACAAGATAAATATCCTTGGAAAACAAAAGGATGTTTTAAAAGAATTATCTTTGTGATTATTTTTTAATATCTTGGACTTCGCTCATGGCTCAGATGGTAAAGAATTTGCCTGCAGTGCAGGAGACCTAGGTCAATCCCTGAGTTGGAAAGATCTGGAGAAAGAAATGGCAACCCACTCCAGTATTCTTGCCTGGAGAATCCCCATGGACAGAAGAGCTTGGCAGGCAGCAGTCCATGGGGTTGCACATCTTACTTTTTTTGTAATGGAGAACTGTTTTATTCTTGCTTTCTGCAGAAACAGTGTCTTGGCAGACACCATTTTTAAAAAAAAATGTGGATCTATAACAAAAATGGGTATAATAAATGACAGGTTCAAATTCTGAATTATTTCAGTATAGCATACTTCTTGTTTTCCTCTAAAAATATGATTATATGGATGTTTATTTTGGAGTCTTGGCGAAGATCTTCCTTGAAGTAGGTTTATCAGTTATGACAATAGCCATAAGAATATACATACCAGATTCTAAGTTGGTAGTGGGGAGGGGTGTTTGGTATAGACACCGATTAAAGGTATGCAGTAAAATCTCAGTTGCTAGGAGGACATTTTTTCATGTGGTGCCACCTCAGACCTCAAAACTGAACATTTGAAAATATATTTGATTCCTGCTTGGATTATACATACCAAGTATATATGTCTTAGTTGCTTAGTCATGTCCAACACTTTGCAACCCCATGGACAGACTCTCTTGTCCATGAAATTCTCCAGGCAAGAATACTGGAATGGGTTGCCATTCCCATTTCCAGGGGATCTTTGTGACCCAGGGATCGAACCCAGGTCTCCTGCATTGCAGGCATTTTTTCACTGCTTGAGCCACTGGGGAGTACATACTCATTATAGAAATATCAGTAATATGAGTATATAAAAACAATAAAATTAAATAACATATATGTGATCTTATCACCCAGACATAACAGCACAATTTTTTTGTGTGTGATCAAATGCTGAAATACATTTTATTTTTTGATTATTCAAGTAATTAATCATAGATGGGACTAGTCTGAATTTATAAGATACTAACGCTGGGCTGGAAGAAGCACAAGGTGGAATCAAGATTGCCAGGAAAATATCAATAACCTCAGATATGCAGATGACACCACCCTTATGGCAGAAAGTGAAGAGGAGCTAAAAAGCTTCTTGATGAAAGTGAAAGTGGAGAGTGAAAAAGTTGACTTAAAGCTTAACACTCAGAAAACAAAGATCATGGCATCTGGTCCTATCATTTCTGGGGAAATAGATGGGGAAACAGTGTCAGACTTGATTTTTGGGGGCTCCAAAATCACTGCAGATGGTGACTTCAGGAAGAAAAGTTATGACCAACCTAGATAGCATATTGAAAAGCAGAGACATTACTTTGCCAACAAAGGTCCATCTAGTCAAGGCTATGTTTTTTCCTGTGGTCATGTATGGATGTGAGAGTTGGACTGTGAAGAAAGCTGAGCGCTAAAGAATTGATGCTTTTGAACTGTGGTATTGGAGAAGACTCTTGAGTGTCCCTTGGACTGCAAGGAGATCCAACCAGTCCATTCTGAAGGAGATCAGCCCTGGGATTTCTTTTGAAGGAATGATGCTAAAGCTGAAACTCCAGTACTTTGGCCACCTCATGCAAAGAGTTGACTCATTGGAAAAGACTCTGATGATGGGAGGGATTGGGGGCAGGAGAAGGGGACAACCGAGGATGAGATGGCTGGATGGCATCACTGACCTGATGGATGTGAGTCTGAGTGAACTCCGGGAGATGGTGATGGACAGGGAGGCCTGGCATGCTGCGATTCATGGGGTTGCAAAGAATCGGACACGACTGAGCGACTGAAGTGAACTGATCACTTCACAATGCAACTATTGATTTATTTCACAAATGTGTACCAATATGCCTATTTTATGTAGTTAATAAAAATGTAAAGACTGTCATGAGGTAGCATTAACATTCTTAGAAGTTCTTTTTATAACTTCCACAGTAAACACTTGTTTATTTTGCACTACCCTCTGTTTTGCTTAATTTATTTTGTTAATTGCTTTTTGGTATTTTCTCTTTTAAAAATTTTATCAGATGCAGCGACTTCTTTCTTTTTTTCTTCTTCCTCATTATTTATCACATTATTTTCTCCCCCTGCTGTTTTTCTTTCCTAGTTTTCCATCTTTATTCAGTTCAGTTGCTCAGTTGCGTCCGACTCTTTGCGACCCCATGGATTGCAGCACACCAGGCCTCCCTGTCCATCCCCAACTCCTGGACTTTACTCAAACTCATGTCCTTCAAGTCAGTGATGCCATCCACCCATCTCATCCTCTGTCGTTGCCTTCTCCTCCTGCCCTCAGTCTTTCCCAGCATCAGGTTTTTTCCAATGATTAGGGTTTTTTTTTGCATCGGGTGGCCAAAGTATTGGAGTTTCCGCTGCAACATCAGTCCTTCCAATGAATATTCAAGATTGCTTTCCTTTAGGATGGACTGGTTGGATCTCCTTGCTGTCCAAGGGACTCTAAAGAGTCTTCTCCAACACCATAGTTCAAAAGCATCAGTTCTTCAGCACTCAGCTTTCTTTATAGTCCAACTCTCACATCCATATGTGACTACTGGAAAAACCATAGCTTTGAATAGATGGACTTTGTTGGTAAAGTAATGTCTCTGGTTTTTAATATGCTATCTAGGTTGGTCATAACTTTTCTTCCAAGGAGCAAGTGTCTTTTAATTTCATGGCTGCAGTCACCATCTGCAGTGATTTTGGAGAGCCCCTGAAAAGAAAGTCAGTCACTGTTTCCACTATTTCCCCATCTATTTCCCATGAAGTGATGGGACCAGATGCCATGATCTTAGTTTTCTGAATGTTGAGTTTTAAGCCAACATTTTCACTCTTCTCTTTCACTTTCATCAAGAGGCTCTTTAGTTCTTCTTTGCTTTCTGCCATAAAGGTGGTGTCATCTGCATATCTGAGGTTATTGATATTTCTCCCGGCAATCTTGATTCCAGCTTGTGTTTCATCCAGTCCAGCATTTCTCATGAATACTCTGCATATAAGTTAAATAAGCAAGGTGACAATATACAGTCTTTCCTGATTGGAACCAGTTCGTTTTCCATGTCCAGTTCCAACTGTTGCTTCTTGACCTGCGTACAGATTTTTCAAGAGGCAGGTGAGGTGATCTGGTATTCCTATCTCTTGAAGAATTTTCCAGTTTGCTGTGATCCACACAGTCAAAGGCTTTGGCATAGTCAATAAAGCAGAAGTATGTTTTTCTGGAACTCTCTTGCTTTTTCGATGATCAGTGGATTTTGGCAATTTGATCTCTGGTTCCTCTGCCTTTTCTGAATCCAGCTTGAATATCTAGGAAGTTCACGGTTAATGTACTATTGAAGCCTGGCTTGGAGAATTTTGAGCATTACTTTATTAGCGTGTGAGATGAGTGCCATTGTGCGGTAGTTTGAGCATTCTTTGGCATTGCTTTTCTTTGGGATTGAAATGAATATTGACCTTTTCCAGTCCTGTGGCCACAGCTGAGTTTTCCAAATTTGCTGGCATATTGAGTGTATCACTTTCACAGCATCGTCATTGAGGATTTAAAATAGCTCAACTGGAATTCCATCACCTCCACTAGCTTTGTTCGTAGTGATGCTTCCTAAAGCCCACTTGACTTCACATTCCAGGATCTGGCCCTAGATGAGTGATCACACCATTGTAGTTACCTCGGTCATAAAGAGATTTTTGTATAGTTCTTATGTGTATTCTTGCCACCTCTTCTTAATATCATCTGCTTCTATAGGTCAGTACCATTTCTGTCCTTTATTGTGCCCATCTTTGCTTGAAAAGTTCCCTTGGTGTCTCTAATTTTCTTGAAGAGATCTCTAATTTTTCCCAATCTGTTGTTTTCCTCTATTAAGCACTGATCTGAGGAAGGCTTTCTTATCTATCCTTGCTATTCTTTTAAACTGTCCAGCAGAACAAGACCTAATCTTTATTACTCTGGTCATTTTTATACATTTCATTTTTCCATCCATCCATCTTGTTTATTACACCTTGACAGATGATCAACAAATTATCATCCTGGAGAGCTTATTTTATCTTTCTCCATACATATGTATATGTATGTGTGTGTGCATCTTTCTATATATATTGAGAAACTGGTTGCTTTCTGGCTACTTAACCCTACCACTATGTGATATTCTTCTGAGGAGTCCAGCTTTTCAGTTTTTGTATTTTTGTAATTCCCTGCTGGTGTTGCTAAGTCGCTTCAGTCGTGTCCTACTCTGTGCAACCCCATAGACGGCAGCCCACCAGCCTCCACTGTCTCTGGGATTCTCCAGGCAAGAACACTGGAGTGGGTTGCCATTTCCTTCTCTAGTGCATGAAAGTGAAAAGTGAAAGTGAAGCTGCTGTCGTGTCTGACTCTTTGGGACCCAGTGGACTGCAGACTACCAGGCTCCTCTGTCCATGGGATTTTCCAGGCAAGAGTACTGGAGTGGGGTGCCATTGCTTCTCTGTGTAATGCCCTGCTGCTGCTGCTAAGTCACTTCAATTGTGTCTGACTCTGTGCGACCCCAAAGACGGCAGCCCACCAGGCTCCCCCGTCCCTGGGATTCTCCAGGCAAGAACATTGGAGTGGGTTGCCATTTCCTTCTCTGTGTAATTCCCGACTATCCCCCAAATAAAATGAAACCAAACCATAAATGCCTCCCTTAAATTCCTGACCTCCCTACATGCACACATTTGCTAACAGTTAAGACGTTTTGGCATCAAGGCTGCAACTGTTTGTTTGAAACCTTGTATGTTTGCATAAACGTATGTCACTCAAAATAAGCTGTAAAGGCGACGAAAGGGTAGTTCTTGGGTTTTAAAAGAGGAAGTTTCCTTCCTTGCCCCTAATCTCAATCTCTAGCATCTGGTTCTGACTACAGATGTGGGAAAAAACACACTTAAATCCCCATTCAGCCTGCTCTTAACCCCCAAACAGTTTGATTTGTGATAACATTTCTATTTTTATTGTCATCTGTAGGGTCAGATATTTGGTTAATGACTTGTAACAAGAGATCTGAAAGTTTTACCTAACGCCTTATTTCTCTGAATGTTTGTAATGTAACATGCCAACATTTCAAATCTTTGAATAGGGTTAAATCTAATCATCCTTTTAATGAAACCAAAGGAAAGAACTCCATGTGTTTTTGTCTTGTTTTAGAGACAACAAAAACCAGACACATTAACTTCATCTGAAGGCATTTTATTTTTATTTTTTAAATATATTTTAACTTTTGCATAGGTATTACATTCACAGGAATAGGCTTCAAATGGTGCTATGAAATATCTGTGTATTTTTAAAACTCCACTTTAAATTTTTTTTTACTTGTTCTTTATACTTTGTTCACCATAACTAGTTTAAATTAGCATTTTTGAAAGGGAAATGTTTTAAAATTTCCTGAGATTACTTTGGAGGTTAACTTGTATATTGCATGCACGCGTGCTAAATCATTTTAGTCATGTCTGACTCTTTACGACCCTATGGACTATAGCCCACCAGGCTCTTGTGTCCTTGGGGTTCTCCAGGCAAGACTACTGGATTGGGTTGCCATGCCATCCTCCAAGGGATCTTCGTGACCCAGGGACCAAACTTGCATTTCTTAAGTCTCTTGCAATGGCAAATGGGTTCTTTACCAATAGCACCACTTAGGAAACCCAGCTTGTATCTTACAAGAACTTAATGTGTGCCTGCTTCTTACAATGGATGTCACCGTCAGCTTCGGGGTGACCAGAATGAGATAGTCTGGATCTACTTTACATCTGACACCTGAGTGCAGCTCAGTAATTAGCCCTTGCTGTGCTTTTCCCATTGCAGTGGCTGCAACTGAGGTAACTGCCTTGCTCGAGTTTCAGTAGGTTAATGAAAAGGAAAAGGCTTCCACTTACCATTATTTTTTTCTGCTTCAGTGTACAGCATTAGGGGTTGCCTGAGAAAAGATTCATACCAAGAAAATCCAATTCTTCTGATATCTGAATTTATAAATAAGAAACTTAAATTAGGCCTAAGTTTACCTGCATTGTTTTCCATGTTTACGTTAGAAATATAAAAGTACTTTATGGGAAAATGGAATTTTTATTGAAATCTTGAGTTTATTATGAAATTGAATGACTGGGTCTTTCTGTGGAAGTTAGATTTATCATAAACAAACAGACAAAAGTGTTATGACACCCATGATGGCAGGTTGGAGAAATGATGAGACAGCTTTCTTTTGATGTTAGCTTCAATTTATGAACTCTAGCAGATTCATACTTTGCCCTAGGGTTGTTAAAATCTAACCTGAGGCATACCAAAAATTGTGAGAGTTGATTTGAGCAAAATCAATCCAAATCAGGCATCATCCAATGTAGCAGAACGAAAGGAGTTCTGAAGAGTTGTTCAGAAGGAAGGACTTCTAAGGCAGGCAGGAGCAGGAACAAGCAAGGCATACTAGGCAGAAAAAGTGAGTTGATTGTTGCAAGGTTACTTTCCTTTAGGGGATGGCAAGGGTCTCTGGCAGGTAACTTTGCTAGTGCTGATCAGATGATTCTTGATTGACTGGTTTAAGTTTCTATTTCTAGGTGAGCCAAAACTGTAATTTTCATGTTGGTGACATGGGATTTAGCATAAGCAACTCCATTTTGGGCCTGTTGTCTTGTTTTTAATAGGGGGTAAGCTGGGACTCTGCATATAAGTTAAATAAGCAGGGTGACAATATATAGCTTTGACGGACTCCTTTTCCTATTTTAAACCAGTCTGTTGTTCCATGTCCAGTTCTAACTGCTGCTTCCTGACCTGCATCCAGATTTCTCAAGAGGCAGGTCAGGTGGTCTGGTATTCCCATCTCTTTCAGAATTTTCCACAGTTTATTGTGATCCACACAGTCAAAGGCTTTGGCATAGTCAGTAAAGCAGAAATAGATGTTTTTCTGGAACTCTCTTGCTTTTTCCATGATCCAGTGGATGTTGGCAATTTGATCTCTGTTTCCTCTGCCTTTTCTAAAACCAGCTTGAACACCAGGGAGTTCACAGTTCACATGTTGCTGAAGCCTGGCTTGGAGAATTTTGAGCATTACTTTACTAGCTTGTGAGATGAGTGCATTTGTGCAGTAGTTTGAGCATTCTTTGGCATTGCCTTTCTTAGGGATTGGAATGAAAACTGACCTTTTCCAGTCCTGTGGCCACTGTTGAGTTTTCCAAATTTGCTGGCATATTGAGTGCAGCACTTTCACAGCATCATCTTTCAAGATTTGAAACAGCTCAACTGGAATTCCATCACCTCCACTAGCTTTGTTCATAGCAATGCTTTCCAAGCCCCACTTGACTTCACATTCCAAGATGTCTGGCTCTAGATTAGTGATCACATCATCATGATTATCTGGCTCATGAATATCTTTTTTGTACAGTTCTTCTGTGTATTCTTGCCACCTTTTCTTAATATCTTCTGCTTCTGTTAGGTCCATACCATTTCTGTCCTTTATCGAGCCCATCTTTGCATGAAATGTTCCCTTGGTATCTCTAATTTTCTTGAAGAGTTCTCTAGTCTCTCCCATTCTATTGTTTTCCTCTATTTCTTTGCATTGATTGATGAAGAAGGCTTTCTTATCTCTTCTTGCTATTCTCTGGAACTCTGTATTCAGATGCTTATATCTTTCCTTTTCTCCTTTGCTTTTCACCTCTCTTCTTTTTACAGCTATTTGTAAGGCCTCCCCAGACAGCCATTTTGCTTTTTTGCATTTCTTTTCCATGGGGATGGTCTTGATCCCTATCTCCTGTACAATGTCATGAACCTCATTTCATAGTTCATGAGAAACGCTGGACTGGAAGAAACACAAGCTGGAATCAAGATTGCTGGGAGAAATATCATTAACCTGAGATAGGCAGATCACACTTCCCTTATGGCAGAAGGGGAAGAGGAACTAAAAAGCCTCTTGATAAAAGTGAAAGTGGAGAGTGAAAAAGTTGGCCTAAAGCTCAACATTCAGAAAACGAAGATCATGGCATCCGGTCCCTTCACTTTGTGGCAAATAGATGGGGAAACAGTGGAAACAGTGTCAGACTTGATTTTTGGGGGCTCCAAAATCACTGCAGATGATGATTGCAGCCATGAAATTAAAAGACGCTTACTCCTTGGAAGAAAAGTTATGACCAACCTAAATAGTATATTGAAAAGCAGAGACATTACTTTGCCAACAAAAGTCCGTCTAGTCAAGGCTATGGTTTTTCCAGTGGTCATGTATGGGTGTGAGAGTTGGACTGTGAAGAAGGCTGAGCACCGAAGAATTGATGCTTTTGAACTGGTGGTGTTGGAGAAGACTCTTGAGCGTCCCTTGGACTGCAAGGAGATCCAACCAGTCCATTCTGAAGAAGATCAGCCCTGGGATTTCTTTGGAAGGAATGATGCTAAAGCTGAAACTCCAGTACTTGGGCCACCTCATGCAAAGAGTTGACTCATTGGAAAAGACTCTGATGCTGGGAGGGATTGGGGGCTAGAGGAGGAAGGGACGACAGAGGATGAGATGGCTGGATGGCATCACTGACTCTATGGACGTGAGTCTGAGTGAACTCTGGGAGTTGGTGATGGACAGGGAGGCCTGGTGTGCTGCGATTCATGGGGTTGCAAAGAGTCGGACACGACTGAGTGACTGAACTGAACTGAACTGACTGAAGCTGGGCCTGGAAAGTAGCCTGTGGGGAGATTAATCTCTTGTGGTTATAAACTTAAATTTCAAGGAGAGAATGTGAAGAGAAGAGGAAAAATATCTCTTTTACCCAGAAATTGGGGGAAAAAATATGTATTATACGTACGCATTCAGCATGTCTGTTCACATATTTATGGATATCTATGTCCGATAGTTGTTAATATAATCTTAATAGCTAAATACTGAGAAGTGAAATCTCATGGTAGAGACTTTTGAGCCTTGGTTTCTTTGGCTTCTCACTATGCTTGAGAGTCATCCTTACTACACATGTTGTTGCCGTTTGTTCATTTTCATTACTGTGTAGTGTTCCATTTTATGACTCCTCCATACTTTATCTCTTCTGCTATTAATGGTCATTTGACTAGTTTTGGCTTGAGTAATAGTGCTATGCAGGTTCTAGAACATGTCTTTTGGTGTACATAATACGCTTGTATTTCTGGCTGATATACATATCAGAGTGAAATTTCAGATTCATAGGTTATACATGTACTATGTCTTAGTAGAATATATGTATATATTTTTAACATGTTTTAATAGATTTGTAAACTTTTCATTTAATTAAAATTAATTAAAACTATTAATTTTCATAACAGGTAGTACTGGAATATGCAGAAATCTATTTGGTTTCTTTAGTACACAACAATGATTTTTAGTGATAGTCTAACTCACATAAAACCCATATAAAGGAAAAAAATTATTAACATTGGAACAGTTATCATGAAGTTAACAGAAAATACATGAAATTAATTTATGGCACTAAATTTTACTCTCCAAATAATTTGATAATCTGGAATTTCATCTTCATAGAATCTTTGTATTATGTGTTAAACTTTCATTTGAATACAATGAATTAGATAAGAATGGTTGTCTTCATTTTTAGTTTTAGTGTTGGTTTTGAATATTTTAATAGCCCATTATTTGTATTCAAGGCCTTTTCCCATGTGTAATTCGTATTTGCAAGTCATTTCCAGGGTAGGAAAAAAAATGAACTAATATTTCATAAGTGAATCGTAACTACTTATGAGCAGTCCATACTTAATGCATTTTTGCGAGAAGTTTCTTTTTCTCTTTTGTTTCATTTCTTTTTCAAAGCTTGTAGTGTGTGTCCCTAGCTCAGTTCTTCATCTGTGATTAGAGGCATGCGAAAGTATCTTGTGCCGAAACCTCTACACTCTGCATGAATGGACTGCTCCTGACGGGTTCCACTTATCTGTGGCCTGGTTTTGGAAGTTATAGTAAGCATTTTAGTGAGTGTTTCAGGAAGGTAAATTTATCCATTTAAAGGGAATAATTCTTTATGTTCTGAAATTATGTCCCTCTTGTTCTTGTGGTGTGAAGATACTTCATGTCAAAAAATGATAATTTTGGTATTAATACTCTTTTGGTGATATAGGAATCCTAGGTTAGTTTTCTGTATTTTTGTTTAAAGTTGAGTGTTGTTAAACATTTCAAGAAAAATTATTTTCTTAAATAAAGGTGTCTGGGAACCAGTTGTTTATAAAATACCTTCCTCCATGAACCTTCTTATATTGAAAAAGGTAGTTTCTGTGCATCAGCTTTGCCAAGCCCCTTTGTTACCTTTATCCTTCATTTATTAGTCTAGGTCGACCTTGCAGGGTGCTGCAGGCTCCCATGCTCTGCCCAGAGTCTGTCTCTGCCTTTCACTTCCCTTCTCTCAGGTGCTGGAATGGAGCAGCATCAGCCAGGCTGCTCAGCTGCTCCTTTCAAACCCCAGCACTCCTGGCCTTGTTCCAGCCTCTGGTGTTGCATTCATCATTCCACCACAGGCAGTGCCAAGATCTTTCTCCCCCTGATTAGAGGTTCTCATGATAAAATTAGTCAGCTGGGCTTGATTGACGTTTTCCAAGGATATTTCTTCTGGTGGGTAGGCAGGCAGGCCCTGATTGCTTTTTAATTATTAAGTTACAAGGAGATATATAGCATTGGGCAAATTCAGTTCTAGGAGGAAATAGCACCTTAATGGCATGAAGGTTTTTTATTTCTCAGCTGGCAGGTCTTTCTTTTTTTCCAGTCTTGCTATTCTTAAGGAGGTAGAACCAAACATAGCAGATGAAATCCTTGAATTTAGGGATCTCAGAAGGTAATAATGATAGAGGAAGATGATTGAAGGGAGAATAATTTGCTCCCTTCTCGCATAGGCATAGATGAGCCACACTTACACTGAACTAGTGATATGTATGGTTGTCTTCTATTTCCTGTAGTAGAAGGAAGCAAGCCCGTTCCCTGACCTCTGACAATGTGTTAACCAATCAGAAGAACTTAGTTCTTCTTCCAGGGTAAAGATGTGGGGGCTGAACTGGGGTGTGGTGATGAGGTTATTATCAGTCCAATGTTGATATTTACAAATGGGAATAGTACAGGCTGTCCTAGGTTGGAGCCATCAAGGATTAGGGGTGAATTCTTTAGGGTTATTGAGCAAGAGGGATGAGAAATGAGAGTCCCATCAGCAGTTAGCCTTGTTGAGGTCTGTCCTGGAAGAGAAACTAAATCACTCAAAACAAGGATGTTCCAGCCCAGTAATGATGACTGTGACTCCCAGCATGTTGGCAACATCACGGGAAGCACTGACGGATAGTATGTGGTGAGGGACAACAGGGTGGAATCTCTTACACGAATCTACTTGGACCTCAAGGCTGCTTTAGATGCAGTTTTTCATGGAGGCCTTCCCTGATGGTTCAGCAGGTAAAGAATCTGCCTGCAATGCAGGAGACATAGGAGATGCCGGTTCGATCCTTGGGTAGGGAAGATCCCTTGGAGGAGGACAGGCAGCCCACTCCAGTATTCTTGCCTGGAGAGTCCCATGGACTGAGGAACCTGGGGGGCTGTAGTCCATAGGGTCACAAAGAGTAGGACATGACTGAGCACAGTGCAGTTTGGGGCCTATAGTGCTACTGCAGAAAAATGCTTAAATACTTTACATAGAGGCACCACAGTGAAAATATCCTTTGAGGTTCCTGCTAACAAAGTGCTTTTCAGATATTAAACATGCATATGAATCACCTGAGGGGCTCATCAAAGTGCAAATTCTGAGTCAGCAGTTCTGGGGTGGGGCCTGAAGGTTTGCATTTTTGACAAGTGGTGGAGTGATGTTTAAACTGTGGTCCAAGGGCCAGATTTTGAGCATAATTGTTAGATATTTATTTTTGTTCTTGCCCTGGGACTAGACTGCCAAACTGAAATCTAAGGCTCACTCTTATCATTTATTCTTTATATTTAGCTTTTCTTTTCACTTGACTATGAAAAGGCTATTGACATGAAGAAGATAATACTTTATTTTTCCCAGTGGTATGTATATTATGGGTACTATTGGAAGACCAGTGATTAATAATAGATATTAACAGGATCCAAATTAAATCTACCACCCAACATACTGGAAATTCTTTCTGATCAGAAACCAAATGCTAGGCTGTGCATTGCTATTTTCAGACATCTCCATGTAGTACCTTATTCACATGTGTGTTGTACCAAACAGATGTCTGATAAACAGATGTTTGTGACAGATTTTGACACAGGAAATGCAACAGGCTCCATAAAACTTAATGGAAAAATGTATTGCTGAACCACAGTCCATTTTTAAAGAACAGATTGCAGTACTTTTCAGTGGAATCCAATGAGTCTTCTCTTAAGAGCTTTGGCACAGTCTCCATACCCAGAGAATTAACTTTTGAGAATGTCACCTGGTGGGATGATACTTCAGGGATTATTGATAATGTTGTGTTTGGGGGTTGGAGTTGGTCAGCTCAGAGTTCTACCTTAGATCATGGAAAAAAAGGTTATATTTCTTGACGACACTAAATATTTATCTGGTGAATCATTTCTGGAAGTGAGGGAATTACTGTGGTATTTTGAAATGGGAACACATCTTCTCAGATGTGCATTTGCAGTGTGATCTACGAGTGGGTTTCAAATGGTAATACACCAGGGGCGGAAAGTCTGCCAGAGTAGAACATCTGCTTCTAAGACATAGGCTTCTGGAGCATTCCTCTCTGAGAGCTCTTTTCTTTTGCTTGTTTTCTCAGTTTGTTAAATCTAGATTATATTTCATCAATGACACAGGAAAGAAACCCTCAAAATTCAATTACTATCTTAACAACAGAGAAATCTTCAATGAAAGCTTTTAAATTTGGCTGAAGATGTGTTTCTCCTTATTAAATTATAGCTTGTGATACATTTTATGGAAAGTGGTTTTGTTTTTCAAACTCCCCTTGGCTGTAGTGCTCCCTGGTGGAGTCGTGGTTGGATATGCAGGCCTCTGCGTCCTTGAACATCCTAGGTTGGTGCTGGGCTGTGCTGGTTTAATGCACAGGGCTACAGGATGAGGTGATATCTACAGTGTGGTCTTGCTGCCCTAGCCATCTCTTTCCTGAATACAGATCACTTCTGACCCTGCAGTGTGTCCTATTGGGAGGCCAGTCTACATCCACATACTTTGGTGTACCAACCTTGCTGCTTTTACCTGGCATGTTCTCTTGCCTTTTTCCTGCTTCTGAACCCTTTTAAAGAGGGCCAGAGTTGAGTGCATTCTCCTGTGGCCTCCTGTGTTGGCTGAAGAACCTTGAATGTATTATACTTTGTTTGTACAATTACACTGTATTGTCGCTATGCATTTTTATATCTGAGTTTTATAAACTCCTGGAAGGCAGGGATGTAGCTGGTTTTCATCTTATTAATCCATTGCCTAGTGTAGTGGCAGGTTATTACAGAGCCTTAAAAATATAATATTTACTAAATGGAAAAAAACTTTATTTTAAAGTCATTGGAATTTCATATATGTAGATCTCAGTTTCTATACATGTAGTATCATTCTGAAAAATGGGGAGAACTTTCTTTTGTGCCATTAAGGTAGACTTTTCAAGAAATAGCATGTTTCATCATAAGTGATATGCCAGAAAATGAAAAGATTAATTGATGCTGCTTTTACAGCCTAATCTTTGTCAGTTATTTGTAGTTTTTCTTTGTCTTTTAGTATTTGGTTCCTTAAGAAATACTTGATTAAGCAGGAAATAATTATACAGGAAATAAAATTTTCTTAAGTTAATGCATGATTCTTCTTTCATTATTGTAATATTTAATTGAAATATTAAAAGTGATTTCTTTAAATATTTGTAGTTTCTTTTTCTATTAAGCTTTAAATGATAGGTATCACCAGGAGAGGCATAATGATTGATTCTCATGTTTAGTGTATAAATTAAAACTTACAGTTCTTGGGTGCAATAGTACATCTGTTGAATAACCATTTCATTAAATTTATTTACATGGTACAATGATATGTTTAACAGTATACTTAAATGTCTTCTAAAGATTATTATATTGATGGTTTAGGTACAGCTGGAAGCCAAAAGAGTTATTCTTAAAAAAAGAGTCATTGTGTTTACTTCAGTGTTGATAAGTAAGGGATTACTAATAGCACTTGACTTTTGAACAGAGACCCCAGTGAATAGAACTAGACAAGCCAAAATCCAGAATGATTTCTTATCTAGACTCATGTCAAATCTAGTTAATGTTAAGTCGTATTTAGAAAATGTGATTTAAATGGCAGTTCAATTAAAAAGACTGCTATCAGTCTATGAACATTTCATATCTTTGCTTACATTTTACGTACATATAATATTAAGGGATTCTCTACCTTTGACTGAGCATTTAAGACTTGTAGAAATTGTCTGTTGTCAGTATAAATCAGTGGATTAGCCTAATGGTATTTTCACACTTCAGTTCATTGTGTGGTTTTCTAAATAAGTATATTTTAGAAATTAAATTCCTTCTGATCCAGATCTGAGTAGGCTAACTTTCCAATTAGAATAGTCCAGATTTCTTCCAAAAATCTCTTTTGGTTAGTTAGTTTTATTATCAAGGAAAATATATGTGTGTGTGTGTGTGTGTGTGTGTGAGTCGCTCAGTTGTGCCCAACTCTTGCGACCTCATGGACTGCAATCCACCAGGTTCCTCTGTCTATGAGATTTTCCAGGCAAGGATACTGGAGTGGGTTGCCATTTCCTTCTCCAGGGGATCTTCCCAACCCAGGGATCGAACCCGGGTCTCCTGCGCTGCAGGCAGATTCTTTACCGACTGAGCTACAAGGGAAGCCCAATAGAAGATGTAAATTTTGCAATTTCCAGTGTAAAAATACTTTAAGTAGGAATACAAGTTTTATTTTAAATAGTGTTTGATTCTTTATCCATAAGTTATGTACTTACATTGACAGAAAGGTGTCCCAACCTTTCAACTGCTACTGTTGATGACGGTAATGATGATAATAGTAAGTTGGTAGCACGAATAATACTAGTAATAATGATAAAAGTTTATCGAATGCTTGCTATGGCTTGTATTTACTGCTGTGTATCAAACCACATAAAATTTAACAGCAAGTATTATTTGTTCAGATTCCGTGGTGCTGGCTTCTGTCTTATGTGGTATTGGCTGGGGTGTTGGATTGCCCTCGCCCCATGCCTAGCATTTGTTGCCCCCTTGTACCTGAGGACTCACTAGGGCCTTTCCACATGACTGCTTGGGTTTCCTCACAGCATGACCACTAAATTCCAAGATTGTTTTCCAAGATGCAAAGGCAGAAACCACAGATCTCTTAGGGCCCAACCTCAGAATTTACACGGTGTAATTTCTACCACAGTCTACTAATCAAAGCAAGGCACAGCCTAGCCCAGGTACAGGGGTGAAGGGAATAGACTCCACGATGGGAAGAGTAGCAAAGAAAGTTTGGCTATCTGTAATCTTCCGCAAATCCTGTAAGTGCTGTTGTAATTCACATTTTAGAAATGAAGGGTTAACTTAGTATGCAAAGTCGCTCAGTTACTGAGTGATTTAAGCTCATGTTTAGGTTAATTTGACCCTAGAGCTGGAGCTTTTAACTCTTGTAATGTTTGATCTTTAGAGTGTGGATAGATTAAATATGTTTGTCTTTCTACTCCAAAGCCACTGTCTAAGGGTGGTTTTATTTATGTGGTGGTTATTCCATTTGCAATCAAGACTGAAATAGCCGAGAGAGTTGATTCATATTATTGATCAGCCATCATGTGGTAAACATAAGTCTCTCTAAGATATTTCTAAACTCTCGACTGAGATGAAAGTTAAAATTCTTAGATGTGATACTGTAATTTGTAACTGTTAGTACATTTCCTATCAAGAACAAATAAACAAAATCAACTTTTAAGCCATGTCTCCCATTGAGCATACTCTGTTTTAGTAGTCTGCATTTTTCGTATGGTTTCAATATTCTAGTGTTTATTCATTAACATGAAGAACAGAGCTTTTAAGTTGCCTTTTATGTATTTATTTTTTGTTATTTCTGCTGCTTTGTGGTTTAGTTTTTCAAGACAATGTTATTAAGTATTTTACTTTGTTGAAAAGGAAAGAAAACATCAGAGATGCCTATTATAGTAATGAACAAAATAAAAATTAAGGCTTCCCAATGTAATTTCAGTTTTCTACATTAGATTTTTCTATCCTGACTTTAGGATTTCTTCAGTCTCAGACTAAAATATATTGAGAAAAGTCTGTAAACTTAAAATGGTATATAACACCTTGTACTTCATATTAATTATAGATTGTGAAGTATATTCATAATTTTTACCTAAAGCCTATGGGCTTTGTGAGCTATCTAGTCACCTCCTACAAGCCAAAATAAAAGTGATGACAACTCCGTGGAATGTTATGGGGCCTCAAATTATGTACCTATAGTCTTCTCATTTTTATAGAGGACAACACTTTGGATTAGAGGCTTTGAAGTAAGAGACAGGCAGTACTGTGTCTAGAACTTCGTGCTGCCATACTATGCTTTCCTCCACCATATTCTAGTCTTTCCTTCATGAGACTTGACATTGGGAGTGTAGAAACCACTTGTCTGCAAAGTCCTGTCACCACCAGTGGGAGGAGAATAAGCTAAATGCAGTTTGACTTTGGCAAATTTAAGAAAATCTTAGACCTTTATTTTAACTTAAAAATATACCCATTGTTGCTGTACTCAGAAAGTTTAACAAGTTTTTATTCATCCATTAGAGAAGGAAGTGGCAAGCCACCCCAGTATCCTTGCCTGGAGAATCCTGCAAACAGAGGAGGGCTGCAGTTAATGGGATCGCAGAGGCATTGCACACTACTGAGCATCCAAACAACAGTGGGTCTGGGGAAATTGTACACCTAACATCTGTTACAGCTATGTTCTGTGATTATTTCACCTGTTTTTCATTTTGAAAAGGGAAAAAAAAATCCCAATATACTCAGTCTCACTGCTTAGAAAAGCACAGCATTTCTTTCTGAGGCTGTAGATCTAAATTAGGCCCCTTCTCTAGAATCATTATCATATGTCTTGTCCATGTCTGGTATGCCGAAGGGAAAAGGTGGACATTGAATGCTCTGGTCATAGTCACTATACATTTCTTTTATGCTATTGCATGACAAGGATTATATGTGGTGTGCTAATTTATCTATAATAACTATCAGGCAGTCTCTTGCTCCTGAAAATAATTCAACTTGAATGGTGTATTTTTAGATTATCATAAAGGTAGGAGATAATGTCACCAACTAGATTTAAAAATAATGAGACTCATCAGAATGAGATGATTTTCACATTTAGTTTATCAGTAGCTGTACTCTCTGACCTTTGTATTCCCTGCCTTATATCCTAAAAATGTGAAATTATACTATTGTGCCAGTGGTGAATATTCTGTGGTAAAAGGGTTAATAGTTTCTAGAAAATTGGAAATCAATGCTCAAGTAAAAGGTTTGAGGTGACCGTGCGCCAGGGATAGCTCTGGACCTGAAGGTCAAGCTTTGCAGCCTGGATGCCAGTGGGGCCTGCCAGAGATTGGGTTGTTGCAGTGGGTATGGAAATCTAGTCACTCTCTCTCCTTCAGGCACCTTGTAGATTTGCCTGAGAAAGTCAGTATAGTGGCTTGTAATATTTTTGAAAATAGGAATATTTAAAGAAAAAAATGGGCAAATCAATAAACTATCCAGAGATTACTACTATTTATGTCTTTTACTGTATATTCTATATTCATTTTCTGTTTGTCTATGTTGTGATACTTAGCTTTTAAATAGTACTTAGTACTGGGCATGCTGTTTATTGTCTTGCCTTTTTCACTTCACACTTTTTATAGAGCATGTTCATGTGTGTGCACACACAGACACACACACACACACACACTTTTATTATGTGGTATCCATATCAGATTATACCAAAAATAAATGAAAATTGCTTGGCAAAATAAAGATAATTTTTATATTTTCCTCAACCATTTGAATAAAGATAATTTTAACCCTGGGGAAAGATGAAATAAATGTCAGGTTTGTAGTTTTCTTGTCAGTAATGCACAACATGCAAATGGTGACTGCAGCCATGAAATTAAAAGACACTTACTCTTTGGAAGAAAAGTTATGACCAACCTAGATAGCATATTCAAAAGCAGAGACATTACTTTGCCGACTAAGGTCCATCTAGTCAAGGCTATGATTTTTCCTGTGGTCATGTATGGATGTGAGAGTTGGACTGTGAAGAAGGCGGAGCGGTGAAGAATTGATGCTTTTGAACTGTGGTGTTGGAGAAGACTCTTGAGAGTCCCTTGGACTGCAAGGAGATCCAATCAGTCCATTCTGAAGATCAGCCCTGGGATTTCTTTGGAAGGAATGATGCTAAAGCTGAAACTCTTGTACTTTGGCCACCTCATGAGAAGAGTTGACTCATTGGAAAAGACTCTGATGCTGGGAAGGATTGGGGGCAGGAGGAGAAGGGGACGACCGAGGATGAGATAGCTGGATGGCATCACCGACTCGATGGACATGAGTCTGAGTGAACTCTGAGAGATGGTGATGAACAGGGAGGCCTGGCGTGCTGCGATTCATGGGCTCGCAAAGAGTCGGACATGACTGAGTGACTGAACTGAATTGAACTGAATGCACAACATGAGCACCAGCAAAGAGATGAGCTATCTCTCTGCTCTGTGGTTCACTTGTTTTTCACTTGTTCCATTTCTGGGGAGCTGAGTTGAAGTGGGACAAAGGTATCAAGGAGGAAACTCCAGAGCCAAAGGAGGAAGTAACTGTCAGGGAACAGGTAATGTGATGGGAAACTCTGTTTATACTTCCTCAGAAACTATGACAAATGTGATCGGTTTACTTGAGACTCTGGAAACTTCACATTAATTTCCTATTGCTTGCTGTTGTTATATTTTGTCATTCACAAAGGAGAAAAAGATAGTAAGAGAAAAAGATAGTGGAACTCACAAAAGTTTTTTTGCTTTTTCTCACCTAGTGTCAAACACTAGATTTTTAACTCTCTCTTACAGCGGCTTTTGGTAAAGTTGATGCTTCACTCTCTAGTGTTCTATAAACTGTTTTTATGTACTGCTGCTATCGATCTGTTTAGGTCAGGAAATTCTGATATCTTTATTCTTTAAATATTTTAATGGTCATTAGCATTAAAATTTATTGGGTATCTATTATTTGTAAAAAGCTGTTACAGGTATAGTAAGACTTTTTCTTCTCCAACAAAGACCTTTCTTTGCTTTGATCGAGGTGAGGTGCAATATGTATATAAAATAACTGTGGTGCTTTTCAGAGAGAACTTTCTCCTATGACAGGTGGTGTGAAGCGGTGGCATCTTATTTAATTTATTGTCTGCACGGGGTCTGCGTTGCTCTGTGTGGCCTTTCCCTGGTTGCCGTGCGTGGGCCTCTCACTGCAGTGGCTTCTCTTGTTGCAGAGTGTGGGCTTTGGGCACACGGACTTCAGTACTTACAGCACTCGGGCTCAGTTGTTACGGTGTCCTGGCTTAGTTGTCCCACAGCATGTGGAATTTTCTCAAACCAGAGGTTGAACTCCTGTCCTCTGCATTGACAGATGGATTCTTAACCACTGGACCACCAGGAGAGCCCAAGTGGTAGCGTTTAATAGCCTGATAGATGACATTCCAGAAAGGGGGATGGAAAAGATAACCATGGCCGTACTACCTTAACATAAAGCTGGTGCAGACGTAAGTTCAACAAGCTGAGACGTAGGAACTTTCAGTCAGTGAGGAGGAAGAGATGGCTTAATCCAGAGTGTGGATCAGAAAGGGCAGGAGGCCAGAGAAGTGGTGTGAAGAATGATGGAAGGTAGCTTGGTCCCACGGACAGGAGAAATCCTCAAAGAACGTATTATTGTAGGAAAGTCTTACATAGAGTATTCTGTTACTGTATCCTACTGAGTAAAAGTAAAAGCTGTCTCTGGGCATACACACCGAGGAAACCAGAATTGAAAGAGACACATGTACCCCAATGTTCATTGCAGCGCTGTTTATAATAGCCAGGACATGGAAGCAACCTAGATGTCCATCAGCAGATGAATGGATAAGAAAGTTGTGGTACATATACACTATGAAATACTACTCAGCCCTTAAAAAAGAATAAATTTGACTCAGTTCTAATGAGATGGATGAAATTGGAACCAATTATACAGAGTGAAGTAAGCCAGAAAGAAAAACACCAATACAGTATACTGACACATATATATGGAATTTAGAAGACAGTAATGATGACCCTGTATGTGAGACAACCAAGAGACAAAGAGGTATAGAGTGGACTTTTGGACTCTGAGGGAGAGGGAAAGGGTGGGATGGTTTGGGAGAATGGCAATGAAACGTATATTTTCGTGTAAGAAACGAAGCGCCAATCTATGTTCAATGTAGGATGCAGGATGCATGGGGCTGATGCACAGGATGATTCAAGTAGAGGATGTGGGGTGGGAGGTGGGAGGGGGCTTCGGCATTGGGAGATTGTGTTCACCTATGGCTGATTCATGTCAATGTATGGCAAAACAAATACAGTATTGTAATTTAAAATAAATAAATAAATAAATTTTTAAAAAATAATAAAAAAAATAAAAGCTGTCTCTGAAATGTGAATGTGACAAAAAATAGAAATAGTGGTGTAGGGAATGTAGCAAGTAAAAATAATTAAGAATTTTCAGTAGAAGCAGTAAGTACTGACTTAATTGATATAATTCAGATTGCTACTTCATTATAATTTTTATGGTGATCTGAGAAAAGAACAAAAATTAATCTATTAATAGGTTTAAAAATTAAATTGTTTTCATGGCCAAGTTTATTTGATGACGAGACTGTTCTTTTATCAAATTACCCCAGGACATAAAAATATAGTTTAAACTTCCAATGTTTCTTTTTCTTTTGAAAAAGAGCCTAGCCAAAAAACAAAATACACAACGAAGTTCTGCTGTAATTGCTTCTGGTTGCTTCTATTTGAGTCATTGTCGTGACAGCTTTCCACATAGTTCACAGAAATTTCATTGTATTTTATGCTAAATGTTTTCTTTTCTCTCTCACATAATAGAATGGTGTACATTTTTAAGAGTTCTTAAAAAAAAGGTACTTGTTACCCTTTAGGTTTAATCAAAAGAGTCCAGCGCTAAAGACAAAAGTGTTTCTTTTGAAGTAGATATTGTTAAGCTTTTTAAACCAGATGAAAGTATGAGTGATCGTATCATACTGTCATGGTTTCTCATGATAAATTTTTCATAGAAAATTATTTGTTGAAATTATCAAAGAGATAATCCTATGTTGGCATAGCTGCAAAGTTAAAATAGCTGACATTTAAAAAAGATTATATGGGAAGCTTTATTGAATGTATTGAGATAAGGCTTATTGTAGTTATTTTTTTCATGCAAACTGCTGTCATAGTTGTAGGAAATTCAAAATCCACATGAAAGACCCCATTCACCCTTGGAATTATCTAATTCCTTCCTAATTCACCTTTACTGTCCTGTTCCTACCCACTTCAGGGCTATATTCTGCTCAGAACTGCATCCATCACCCCCAAAGTTGTAGACTCCTCTATCTCTCTCACTGATTACTACCTTTATTCTAGTTCTCAGTTTTATTCCCACTACATTGTTCTGTACCTTTGGCAATCTCTTAGTCCCTTAAATTCATTAAAAGTATATGAATACTTAATGAATTCATCAAGAGTATAGGACATAGTCTAGTAGACACTTAGGATATGCAGAATAAATGAATGGATTAATCAAATACTCTTTCATTGTTTGCTGTGAAATTCTAAGAGGCCACGATGACAACTGATGATCCTAATATGAGATTGGTGATTTTTACCTTATTGAGATAGCCGTCAGTTTAAATGACAGTAGTATTATATGGAGAAATTAAAGACTAGGATATTTATACTTTTAAACAGAAGTGGTAGGTAGAACTAATAATAATAATAATAATGATTATTTACTGAGAGTCACTAGATGCATTAGGGTCTTACCTTTATACCTTATATACTCCTCACAAGACAGGCATTTTTATTTAAAATTTTTAGAGATAAGGAAACTGATTCAAAGAGAGGCTAAGCAACTTGTTCACAACTACCAGCAGAGTAAGGATATGCACTCAGTATGTATGGTTCAAGGCCAGTTTCTTTAATATAGGATAGCTGAAGAATTAGAATATCTTCTTGGTATCTCCCAGGAACTTGTCAAAGGATATTACTTTTGAATGTGATGTGAATATTTCATGTTTTAGTTGTGTTTAGGTAAGACATTTGTAAATTGTCCATTTAAAACTTTTTAATTAATAAAGCAAATTCATTTACCCTGAAAGCATCATTCTTATTTTGTGGGATAGTGTCTTGCACTTATTAGACCTATGGAGGCAACATGTTTGAGATTATACTGCAGAGATCAAAGGATGCCCAGGGCTCATCCTTCCCAGCCACAATTTTGCACTTGGTCTCCCTAGCCTTGTTAGTGGTGGATGATTTATCTTTTAATGAAAGGGATAAAACCTTCCTTGGTTACCTATTTCAATGAAGCTTTAGGACTGACATAGTTTGCTAAATTCTTTTAAAGTGAGCAGTTCAGGGAAGTAACCTGGAACAGCTTGAAAAATTAGCCTACTACTTGTGTCTCAGATTGGAAAGTTTCTGCTCACATTTCTCTTATGTCTTGGGGTAGACTCTGGGACTTGGGCTTTTAAGATTGCTTCATATTCATTGTAAATTGATGCAATCACTATGGAAAACACTATGGGGATTCCTTAAATTAAAAATAGAGTTGCCGTATGATCCAGCAATTCTCCTGGCCATATATCCAGAGGAAACTGTAAATCAATAAGATACATGCACCCCAGTGTTCCTTGCAGCACTATTTAAAATAGCCAAGACATGGAAGCAACCTAAATGTTCATCAACAGATGAATGGATGAAAAAAATCTGGAGTATAGACATAATGGGATACTACTCAGTCTTAAAAAGAATGAAACAATGCCATTTGCAGTAACATGAATGGACCTAGAAATTGTCATATTAAATGAAGTAAGAAATAGAAAGACAGGTATCATATGATTTCACTTATATGTGCAATCTAAA
Source organism: Nanger dama (assembly GCA_917880005.1). Classification (NCBI taxonomy): domain Eukaryota; kingdom Metazoa; phylum Chordata; class Mammalia; order Artiodactyla; family Bovidae; genus Nanger; species Nanger dama. The sequence continues at coordinate 965,037 of CAKJTW010000043.1, read as the reverse complement.
ACATGGCACAAATGAGCTTATTTACAAAAAAAAAAAAAAAAAAAACCCACAAACAAACCAGACTCACAGACATAGAAAATAAATTTATGGTTATCAAAGGAGAAAGGGGGTTGCAGAGGGATAAACTAGGAGTCTGGAATTAGCAGAGACAAACTGCCCTATATAAAATAGATGAAAAACACAATCCTACTATATATATATATAGCACAGGGAACTAGATTCAGTATCTTGTAATAAACCATAATAGAAAAGACTATGGAAAAGAAAGCATATAAATGAATCAGTTTGCTATACACACAATATTGTAAATCAATTATACTTGAATTAAAAAAAAAAAAGATTTGCTTCTTATTCCTCTTAGTTGTGTTGAAAACTTCAAAACATTTAGGCAGGGGAGTGGATGAGATCCAGTTTTATTTCAGACTCTCAGGAGTCATCTTAATAATAGTCTCTGTTCCCAGGATGAGGAAATGAAAGGTGAGGCTTACATCACCCTAGTATCCTTACTTTCTTAGGAATCAAAATGTTCCTAAGGTCAAATACAGTGAGAAATAACTCCCTAAACCCGTCTTGGAAGGCACTACCTCAGAAATAGAGTGAATGGAAATTGCTTTTTAACTGGGTATGAGTCTCATCTCTAGGGCCACTGTTTATATTCTTTATGTTTTGCTTTTCTCTTTATGTTGAATTTGTTTCATCTTGTAAAGATTACAAAACACATGCCCTAGCTTTTAAATGTGAGAATTGAATTGTTAATAGTTTTTGGATAAAAATGTTATCTCCTATTTCTTCTAGGCGGTAGATTCTCAGAAACTTTGGAACTCCCTGGTATGAAGTGTTTTCACTAATTCCGCACCTAAAACTTTTTATTTCCTACTTGATTTATGACACAGCTGCTTCTTGAATTGAGAAAATGCAAGGACTACATGCGATATAATTAAATTGCACTCTGTGCGTGTCTCCTACGTTTAGTGGAGGCTATGAATCAAATCTTTTGATGTATTTTTTATTCATTTTTCAAATTCCTCACCTCAAGATGCCTATTGTCTTGAGGAGCTCATGCATTGTTCCAGCTCCTCCTTGTGTAGTGTTAATATTGTCATGTCTTTTTCTCCCTGTGCTCTCAGTTGCTCAGTCTCATCTGACTCTTTGTGACCCCATGGAATGTAGCTCACTAGGCTCCTCTGTCCCGAGTATTTTCCTGGCAAGAATACTGGAGTGGGTTGCAATTTCCTTTACCCTACTATGTGATAAATTTATTAAGGGTAGGATTGTGTCATCCTGCATCAAATCTTGTGTACCTTCACTATATGATGCTGGCTGTAGCCACTCAAGCTACTCAGACTTACTCATGAACAATGATGCTATATCACTCCAACTTCACATTCTGTGCAGTAATGTAACTTGAGAAATTGATTCATATTATTTTAAAGAAAGTTTTACATGATTGAATCCAGGATAAAAGAAGCACTGCTTCTTAAGTGATATTCTTGACATTGCTGATGTATTTATTATACTTATTTTATTGGCGTATACTTGATTTATAATGTGTTAATTTTAGGTGTACAACAAAGTGAATCAGTTATACGTATACATGAATCCACTCTTTTTAGACTTTTTTTTCCCATGTAGGCCATTACAGAATATTGAGCAGAGTTCCCTTTACTCTATAGTAGGTCCTTACTAGTTATCTATTTTATATACAGTAATATGTATATGTCTATCACAATCTTCCAGTTTATCCCCTTCTTACCGCTGGTGGCTGTAAATTTGTTTTCTGTATCTGTAACTCTGTTTCTGTTTTGCAGGTAAGTTCATTTGTAGCCTTTTCAAAGACTGCGAATGTAGATAGTTTTCTTTATCATCTCTGCCCGCTCCTTTGTCTTTATTCCTCTCTCCCTCCTTCTGCTTCAAGGCTTCTTTAATATATTAACATCTTTACTGGTTTACCCAGTGTTGACATCTAGAAGCTACTTTTTGGTTACCTGGTATATCAGAATACGTTCATTTCAAAATTATTTCTTAAAAACAAAATGTCACACTGAACAAATTTTTAAAATGGCTTGGGGATTCCTACTATATGGATTTCCCTTGTGGCTCAGATGGTAGAGCGTCTGTCTACAATGCAGGAGACCCGGGTTCAGTCCCTGGGTTGGGAAGATCTCCTGGAGAAGGCAGTGGCAACCCACTTCAGTATTCTTGCCTGGAAATTCCCGTGGATGGAGGAGCCTGGTAGGCTACAGTCCATAGGGTTGCAAAGAGTCGGACACGACTGAGCGACTTCACTGTAAGGGTGGCAGAAAAAAATGACTTGTGATTGTTAGTGGGAGATTAATGTGGTAGTAATTAGTCAAAATAAAGTATCTCTTATATTGAAAGTCAAAGTGTTGCAGAATTTCTTGTAAAGTTATGTTTAAGATTATTGAGTCTTTTTTTGTTGTTGTTCACTCACTCAGTCATGTCCAGCTCTTTGCAACCCCATAAACTGCAGCACGCCAGGCTTCCCTGTCCTTCACTATCTTCCAGAGTTTGCTCAAACTCATCTCCATTAAGTCGATGATGCCATCCAACCATCTCATCCTCTGTTGCCACCTTCTCATCCTATCTTCAGTCTTTCCCAGCATCAGGGTCTTTACCAGTGAGTCAGCTCTTCACATCAGGCGACCACAGTGTTGGAGCTTCAGCTCCAGCATCAGTCCTTCAATGAGTATTCAAGGTTGATTTCCTTTAGGACTGACTGATTTGATCTCCTTGGAGTCCAAGGGACTCTCAAGAGTCTTCTCCAATACCACAGTTCAAAAGCATCAGTTCTTTGATGCCCAGCCTTCTTTATGATCCTACTTTCACATTTGTACATATGACTATTGGGGAAACCATAGCTTTGACTGTATGGACCTTTGTTGGCAAAGTAATGTCTCTGCTTTTTAATATGCTGAATAGGTTGGTCATAACTTTCCTTCCAAGGAGTAAGCATCTTTTAATTTCATGGCTGTAGTTCACCATCCACAGTGATTTTGGAGCCCAAGAAAATAAGAGTCTGGCACTGTTTCCATTTTTCCCCATCTATTTGCTGTAAAATGATGGGACTGGATGCCCAAATCCAGTCAGATACATATTATTTCCTTAGTTGTTTAGTGAAAAAGATACATATTCTCAATTAGGATGCTTCAAATCCTTTATTAAGTAGTCATCACTTTTGGTCATATGATGAGAGGCAATCAAGTGGGCTTAGGGAAAATTGGCAAGGTATGGAAAAAATATCCTAATAGGAAAGAAAATTCATCTACAAAGAAGGTATGTAGTTGTTGACTTTGTTCCCTCTATGTCTAGATGATTAGAGGTGACTGTATTCTTGGATTTCAGTTTCAAAATTGGAAGTTATTTATATTTAAATTGGTATATAAAAGTGCATAGTGGAGTGGGGAATTAAAGCTTATAATGTAAAGCAAAATATAGTAAACAAACTCCCACACAGTCACATAAAAGACAAACTCATTTGTTGTGACAGTAATTTTAAATGACATCAGCCGAATTAGCTGTAAGTTATTTTCATTTCTTTGTGTGGATTGCAACCTCAGTAAATCAATCTTTCAGATAAAGGATTTCCAGAATAATCACTTACATGTGTATGATGTGCATTTTTAAAAAAAAATTAGTTAGAAAATATATGTTCTGGTATATGTGAAAAATAAGGTAACAGAAAAGTTGCATTAAGATGTTTTTAAGAACTTGAATTTCCATTTCTTTAAAGATTAAAGGCAGAGTTTCCATTTCTATAAAGATTAAAAGAGATTTTTCCATTGCTTTAGTTTGTACAAAAAGTCAAATAGAATGTAATCTTCTTGTAGGAAGAAGAAAATTGAACTATACACACAGTTTATAATTTAACAGTGATTGGTTGTATAGGTAGTGATACTAGGGCTTCTAGACTGAAGATTATAAAGTATTACTATTTCTGTTTTAAAGCTTAGTGCCTACATAGCCAGTGGATCAAATATCCAAGATGGATAATCACTGGTATTGTGCTTCAGGCTTTAGATCTAACAAATAAAAATGAAAAACATTTGGACATGATTAAAGAACAAAGAAACAAGGGGATGGATGGAGAGAAACCAATTCAGAAAATAAGGAACAGTTGGTTTACCCTAATTACAGCCATCCTGATTTTTCTTTTTGTTTGTATCAATTGGGAGTTCGGTCAAAAATTAACTCTTTTTGCCTAATTATGGAAATAAATTCGTTGCAGCTTTTCAAAAGTGACTTTATGTTTTTCTTTAAACTCAAATTTCAAAAGACATTTGCAGTTTGTATTGGCTGCAATGGCCCCAATTATTTCCTTTGATAAAGTTCATCAGTTCACTTTTCATTTCCTAAGACTGAATCTCTTACATAAACTGTCATCTAAGTGAGGATGTGTTGACATAAAGGAGAAGAACAAAGATTCAACTAATTAAGAGAGTTTTACCTTTGACTTAGGCTGAGTTGTACGGAAGTGTGGCTGAATCTAAGACGGTGGTGAAACATTTTGCATAACCCAACCATAAGGAGTTTGCAGACTGTTTCTTGTTGCCAATCAAGCACTGAAATAAGGCCCAAGTTCTGACCTCATAAATTTCTTTCTCATAAATAATAAAGGATATGGAAATAGGGACTTTCTGGTTTTTCAATAGAGTTGAACTTATTGAGATGTCTTTGTTGCTTCTTTCCTACTTTTCCCACTTTCTATCACAAGTACTTTTATTTATTCTGTGTTCATCTTTTATAGGACATATGCTTCTTTTCATTAACTACTGAGAGATGCATACTATATAATCTCTTTGGTATGTAGCATGTCTTTTTGTTTGTTATTTGAGAGTCATTAAATACAGGTACATGCGTAAAAATGAGGCAGATAGCCACAACTTTCAGTGTCAAAGTCCTTCTGAAACTTTGTATGGCATTACATGCATTGCAGATTTGATGGCTTTCTCTATTTTTCCTCTGTATTTACTTGCCTCCTACCTGCACTTGACCTCTCAACACATACACAAAAGCAGCTAAAGCTTCAAAATGGAAAGATATTATGTATGTGCCTACTGTGTTCTGGTGATTCTGAATAAGCAGGAATATAAAGAGGCAAGGTCAGCTGAAAACTGAGAAATTCTTTTGTATTTTATCTTTCAAGTGCTTCCTTATTATTTGCAGTAACAGTTTGGGGCTGATTAACACAATATATGTTGTAAACCTATGAATAGTTTGGAAGGAATGTAGATGATATATTAAAGTATGAATCATGATTTGAAGCATGCTGTAAATCATATCAAAACCCCCAGAACTTAACATGGAAGTTAGAAGAGACAACACCTAGGTTTCCCTCACTCTGAACCATTTTTTCCATACCATAACTTTTTCTTTCTAAAAACAGAGACTTGACCATTTCCTTAATCTTTTAGTCCACTTTGGCTCCCCATTCCTTATCACAGTAGTTTTTTATGGATTACCTTGGAATTACCTAGAGAGCTTCTAAAATGTGTACATATCTGAGGCTTATCATCAGAAACTGATTTTTAGATAGAAGTGGCAAGTGTATTTCACAAAATCTGTTCATTGGTTCAGATGGCTCTTTGTCATGTCCCATCTAAACTTTTCTCATCCCATGTCAAGCCATCTGTTCCACTCACCTTCTGCTCTTCTTTAGTCATGCTAAGCCTAGATAGTATCCAAATAGTTCTGTTTCACACCTCTGTGCTTCCCTATATGCTCTTCCTACTCTTCAAGATTCTTTTTCCCTCCTGTCTTTCCCCCCTTTCTGCTCCGAGTTTTTCATCTGTCGAACAACTGCTTATCTTCCTAGATTCTCTGTAAGTGACACAACTTTCCTTATTACCCCATGGAGAAATAGTTACTCATTTTTGATTAACATTTATATTTGATTATGAGTTTTCTAGGTATCCATCTCTCCTATTAAATCCATTTAATTTATCTCATTCATGTTTATATTAAATGAATGCTGCTAAGTCACTTCAGTCATGTCAGACTCTGTGCAACCCCATAGACGGCAGCCCACCGGCCTCCCCTGTCTCTGGGATTCTCCAGGCAAGAACACTGGAGTGGGTTGCCATTTCCTTTTCCAATGCATGACAGTGAAAAGTGAAAGGGAAGTCGCTCAGTCGTATCTGACTCTTAGCGACACCATAGACTGCAGCCCACCAGGCTCTTTCATTCATAGGATTTTCCAGGCAAGAGTACTGGAGTGGGGTGCCAGTGCTTTCTCCATTAAATGAATACATGGGTGATTAATAGAAACCCTGTTAGGAATTTAAATGTATCGTTTCTATGAACATTGTTCTTAAGGGCTTTATTGATTTGACCTAGGTTGGATAATTTCATTTTTCATGATATATATTCCCATTTAAACTTATGTGCCTGTATATTTACTCTTCTCTTCATTTTTCCCCCTTTGTGTCTACAGACGAAATCTCACAAAACTATCCCTTATCTTCAGTCACATGTTGGCAGAAATCAAAGCAATCTTCCCCAATGGACAGTTCCAGGGAGATAACTTTCGTATCACGAAAGCAGATGCTGCTGAATTCTGGAGAAAGTTTTTTGGAGACAAGTAAGTACAAATCATTTTATAATTTGGATCCATATTTGAAGAATGAGGAGACTTGTCTTCAGTTCCAAATGGTACAGATTTTGCCTGAGTATTTCTAGAATGTTCTTCAGTGTTTTCGATAAGTGCTTTTTGATTGTTTTTTTTTTTCTGTTTAACCATCAAAAATACACCTTAGTAACTGAATAATTTTGTTATTACCAAGTAGATATTATGATATGTATTTATTTGATGTGCACTCATTGAATTAGTTTGCTCTAAGAAGCAGAGATATGTAAGATACAGTATACACGAGAAGCTCATAACTTTATCATTCAGTGAACACATAAAACACATATACAAAGTAAAAGGTAGAAAAGGGAAGATACTGTAAAAATGACATAAATAAATTGTTCTGACAATTCAGAGAGGGCAACATTTGCTTCAGGATTGCAGCCATCAGATACTACTTCTTAGAGGAGGTGGAACATAAACTTGATGAAGATCTGAAATTGAGGTGAGAAAAGCCCTTTATCCCTGGGATTCAGGTTTTTTTGTGTGTCACTGCACAGAAAGTAAACATGTATAAGCAAGGTACAGAAAAGAGGATAATGTTATCACAAAGTTGCATTATCTTACAAAACAGCTAAAGGTATTTTCCTCTAGGTATTTTCCATCCAGACACAAGCTCAGGTGAGCTTGGTAAATAATAGGAATTAAATATCTGAAGTCTGCATAACTTAAATAAAACATGCAAAACTTTTAGGAATCTCTTGGTGAGATGATCAGGACATGAGCATCAGGAGGCAGATGGTTTCTTTAGTAACCTTTAAGGGTCTCTCAGTGTGTCTTTGAGTGTAGGCATAACCCTAGCTTAGAGTTAAAAATGATTGCTTACACTCAGACTGTTGTGTTCTTTTTGTAGTTAAATTCTGTATTTATACATTCGCTGATGAAATAAGACATAAAATGCTGGAATACACAACTGTCAACAATCTGAGTTCTCTGACACTGATGAATTAACTATAACATTAGGTTTGCCTTATTTTTCTTCATGAAGTGCTGTGTTAATCTATAAGCTGCTATGTGATTAGGGCACATACAGAGCAATGCACATTTGATTAGATATACATATATATATATATTTTACTTCAAAAATATTAATGTCTTTATCCCACCTCTTAAATAAAAAGTATTCTGAATTATTTTTAAGCACTACTGGAGGTAATGCTATTACTACTTTTAACCCTGACATTCTGTATTCCAGAGATCGAGCTATTTGTAGTGCTCCTATATCCATTCACAAATGAGGACTTAAAAGAAGAAAACATTCATCCTCCTCTGAATTAGCCTAACATCCAAGAGTGCACTAATTAAATATATGTAAATAGTAGAAAGCAGAAAAGGATTGCAGAGTTCTGAAAGTAAGAATTGAGGACTTCTTGAAGTTACAGCTCATATATTAATACTCTGAGCTTAATGCAAACAGTTGGTAACCTTCAACACAAACTATCTTAAAATTTTAAGAAAATCTATCAGATGAATTGCTTGTGAATTATAAAGCTGTTTGCTAGTCAAAGGTCAGTGAAAATGGAAAGATTCCTCACGTTTTTCAAGAGAGGAGTTTGTTTTGCCATTACCTCAAACCACAGAGAATTATGCATTTGAGACATCTTTACTTCCCTTTATTTAACATCCATAGACAGTAAGGGGCTGAAATTTCTGTCCAACTGCTGTGTGAGTGAAATCACTACTAAGCCAAATGGGGGATTCTTGAAATGCGGATGAAACATGCTCCCTACCTCCCAAAACCCTTGTAACTTTGTCTTCTATCTTCGCTTACTTGAAAAAGCTTCTTAATTTGTCTTTAAGATTTTTACTTTTGGGATGAGAGCTAAACTTAAAGCTTCTTCTGGAATGCAGACATATTTCTGTAGTAATCAGAATTATGGTTATTCTGATTTTATTTTATTAAAATAAAATTTTATTATAAAATAAAATCTGGTTATTTTATTTTATTAAATCATTGGAAAAACCATCTTTGTATTCTCTGTGGGTTTTCACCTTATAGTTCCACAGTATTTTATTGAATTAATGGACAAATGAATGATGTAGCATTTTAAAAGGTTGAATCCTTTTATCCTTTTTATACTCTAATACTAGTCTGCATTTTTGCATAACTAGGTTCTCATTCAGAAGTATTCCTATTATTTATCTACATATTGAGGGCATATGACAATGCTTTCATCTGACCTAACTAGTGCCTTTAAACCTGAATGTATTGTTTTGTAAAACAGAACTATTGAAACAGATTATGATTTTTATAAACCAACTTTAACTTAAGGAGTATTATTGTGACATTTTCCCCAAAAGGGAAATAAGAAAAATTCAATAAGAATACGGTATTCAGATAGAGTTAAAATTGGGGAAAAGTTATTGTTCAAAGGAATTTAGGAAAATCGTAGAGGCAGGCACCAGACAAAAATCTTGAGGTATTATGTGCTTAGTGCTTCATTTCTGTGCTTCTCAATCTTTGGAAGCCATGGCAAGGCCGGCCTGTCTGCTCAAGACCCAAGCCGAGCTGCCAAGAGGTTCCACCTATCAAATTCTCCAGGGGATCAGTAACACATCATGTGTCGGGTAAATTGGTTGGGAAGTTCTGTAGTTGTTAGATTTGGGGAAGTCCTGTAGTTGATAGATTTTTATGTGAGGTTATTGAATGTTTTAATAGTTGAGTTCTGCTTTTGCTTTCTTAGTCTATTTGACAGGCGATAGTAGAAGTGTATGGAGAAGGCGATGGCACCCCACTCCAGTACTCTTGCCTGGAAAATCCCATGGACAGAGGAGCCTGGTGGGCTGCGGTCCATGCAGTTGTGAAGAGTTGGACACGACTGAGCGACTTCCCTTTCACTTTTCACTTTCATGCATTGGAGAAGGAAATGGCAACCCACTCCAGTGTTCTTGCCTGGAGAATCCCAGCAATGGGAGAGCCTGGTGGGCTGCCGTCTATGGGGTCACACAGAGTTGAACATGACTGAAGCGACTTAGCAGCAGCAGCAGTAGCAGCAGTAGAAGTATGTAGAAAAAGAGGAGTAGCATTATTGAGTGAATGTTTCTAAGTAAATTCTGCTAAATGAGACCAATACCAGACTGAATCTTTACCCTCTGGGTTAGTAGTTTATGATCGAGAAACTTTCAGCATGAGGCTCAAAAATTAAGGAAAAGATTCATTAATGTGATTAGACTCTGGGTAGCAGACTCTGGTAGCATTTTTCCAATAAGCAAGTCGGGAAGCAGTTTCCAGGCTCTTCATGCTAAGGATTTCTTGATGTTGAGATTTAGACATGTTGTTCCAACCAACTTGAAGATTTTATCTTTGGCATAAAAGCTCTCACTGACTCCTCAGTGTTCCTCTTGCTCTTGATTTTGTCCCTTATTATACTGGATCTTTTAGTTCTTAAATTCCCATAAGCTCTTGTTCATTTCCATATTTATCATTTTTCACTGGCTTTTTGAAGTTATTTGTCTGGTTTCTTCCTACTAGATTATAAGCCCCATGAAATCAGGCTTATTTAATCAGCGTTTGCAGTTCCCAAGGTAGTTCAACACAGTGTCTCATTTAGGGACATTTGGGAGCAGTTGTTAATTTAATTCTGAGGAGTTGTGGAGTAGAGGCATGTGTGTGAGCATGTGCACGTGGACAGACAGTGCTTGCTTGTTCTGGAGGCAGTGTGTTAGTTCCAGTTTGCAGCTAGGTCATCCATGTTCAGGTTCTGACTGCAGCATTTGTAAGCGTTATCCCTTTGGACAAACTGCTTGGTTTTTCCATGCATCAGTTTCTTCATTTATAAAAAGTAGATGATAATCTGCAAAATGTGGATGATAATAACAAGAATACCTACTGTGTAGAGTTATTGCAAAGATTGAAAGAGCTAAAATTTACCTATCAGGCAGGTAGGACAGTGTCTGGCACAGAATAAGTACTCTGTGTTGTGGAATAATTAAACAGCTTAAACCTTTAATCTTGCTCAATGTCCCAGGAATATATTTATTGTTAATTCTACAAATAATAAAATTAATATTCAACTTTACATGACAGAGATGCCATGGTCTCTAGAACTCTAAAAGCAGAAATCCAGGAAAAGTTAATAAAAGTTTTCTAAACTTGTGTATATGCTATGTAAATGTGGGGTAGAATATAAGAAGCTGTCCTGCTGACCATGTGGAAAAAAAAATGCTCTGTTTAAATTCAGTTCATTACATCTACCTTTGATTTCCTGAGGAAGTTGTAGGGACCTTTTGGTTTCCTGTGTTTTCTTTTCACTTTTAATTAGAAACAAATATGCCATAAAATACATTCTTTAGCATACTAACTAGATCAGTTTTCCCTCTAATCAAAGAAAAGGCAACTTAGTCATATTTAATTAAATAATGCATGATAGAAATGAAGAACTCTTAAAGGAGAAAAAATAAACTGAAATATTAGTCCTTTTAAAAAAATTATTAAAAAAAAACCTCAAAGAGCTTCTATTCAATATTTCTGTTATTTTGTCACCTCCTATTGTTGCCTATTTTAAAACAACCAAGTATCTGTATATCATAAGGAAAATAAAATGACAGGGCTATTTTGTTCAACTCATTGCAGGAAGATCCCAGATAGAAAAAGCAAATAACATGTGAAATTATAATTTTCTACCTCTAAGCAGTATGTATTCAAGTTGGGGGATACAGTATACACAAAGATGATAAATAACTTAAAATCGGTTCTGTCCCATTTACAAAAGTGCTTAAGAAATGTCACAAATAGTGAATTGTTTAATAGAGTGATCAGAATTGTTTACTCGGGCTCCATGGAGGAACTGGTATTCCATATGAGTTGCACATGTGTTAATAAGGAGGCAGAGGAGAATGCTCTGAGGGGAATGAAATTTTCATGGTGTCTGCTGTCTTTCCAAAGAAAGATGCAGAGTAACTTGAAGTTTCCATAAATGGCATTTTTATTGTTTTCTTTTACCTTCTTTTCCTCACTATGAACTCCTCAGTAAGTGACGTTTACTTCAATGAAGTCACCATGAACTAAGTTCTGGTTCTTAACCCTGAAACATGATTTCATTAGGTTTCATCATGAGTATGTCTATAGACTGGGTTTATGTAACTGAGTTTACAAACTGATCTATAATACAGGCTGATATTTTGATTAATTTACAGTGATCAGTGCTACTGTAAAGCAGATGGGAATGCTCTCATCACTTCAGATAAATTATATGTGGAGCCATATCATATCCAGAACATTTGGTGAACATGGAATCTAAATATGGGGTGGTATTGTAGAAATTCCCCTGCCTCAAGGTCTAAAGTACTTAAAATCGTCACTCTCTCTTGGACTTTACTTTGAAAGCTCTGTTTGTTTCTGCCTCTTTGGACTTCTTTTTTTCCCATAGACAAAGTTACAGCTTTTAAAATTGAAGTATATTTTTTTTAATTATAGTTGATTTACAGTGCTGTATTTCAAGTGTACAGCACAGTGATTCAGCCATACATATATGTTTTTACAGATTTTTTCTCTTGTAGGTTATTACAAAATAAAAATTGTGTAGTTTTCTGTGCTATGCAGTAAATCCTTGTTGTTTATCTAAATTATAGATAATAATGTATACATGTTAATCCCAGACTCCTAATTTATCTCCCCTCTTTCCCATCTGGTAATTGTAAGTTTGTTTTCTATGTGTGTGGGTCTGTTTCTGTTGTATAAGTTCATTTGTATCACTTCTTTAGATTCCACATATCAGTGATATCATGTCATTTGTCTTTCTGGCTTACTTAGTATGATAACTCTAGGTCCATCCATGTTGCTGCAAAATGGCATTATTTCCTTCTTTCCTATGGCTGAGTAATATTCCACTGCATGAGTATACCACATCTTCTTTATCCATTCAACCTTCGATGTACATTTAGGTTGTTTCCATGTCTTGGTTGGGCTTCCCTGGTGGCTCAGATAGTAAAGAACCTGCCTACAATGCAGGAGACCCCGGTTCAATCTCTGGGTCAGGAAGATCCCCTGGAGAAGGCAATAGCAAACCACACCAGTGTTCTTGCCTGGAGAATTCAATGGACAGACTGGCAGGAGTCCATAGGGTCACAAAGAGTTGAACAGAAGTGAAAGTCACTCAGTCATGTACGGCTCTTTATGCACCCTATGGACTGTACAGTCCGTGGAATTCTCCAAGCCAGACTACTGGAGTGGCTTGCCATTCCTTTCTCCAGGGGATCTTCCCAACCCACGGATCAAGCCTAGGTCTCCCGCATTGCAGGCAGATTCTTTACCATCTGAGCCACAATGCCCCTCCAATTCATTGCAGTCCTTACCTGGACCTCTTTATTTATTTACATTATCTGCCTAGTATCCAGATACTTGAGTTTGTTATGTCTAAAAACTGTGTGAAGCCATTTGACTAGTTGATGGAGACCAGGGAGAATGCAGAGGACAGATTCTTAAAGTATTACTCAGCCCTTAAAAAGAATAAATTTGACTCAGTTCTAATGCGATGGATGAAACTGGAGCCGATTATACAGAGTGAAGTAAGCCAGAAAGAAAAACACCAATACAGTATACTGACACATATATATGGAATTTAGAAAGATAGTAATGATGACCCTCTATGTGAGACAACAAAAGAGACACAGAGGTATAGAATGGACTTTTGGACTCTGAGGGAGAGGGAGAGGGTGGGATGATTTGGGAGAATGGCATTGAAACATGTATACTATCATGTAAGAAACGAAGCGCCAGTCTATGTTCAATACAGGATACAGGATGCTTGGGGCTGGTGCACGGGAGGATCCAGGGAGATGATATGGGGTGGGAGGTGGGAGGGAGCTTTGGCATTGGGAGATCGTGTACACTTGTGGCTGATTCATGTCAATGTATGGCAAAACAAATACAGTATTGTAATGTAGGATAAAAAGAATAAATTAATTTAAAAAAGAAAGAAAAATAAATAATAATTTTTTAAAATTAAAAAAAAAGAATTCTCATGAATGACCTATGCACCAGGGAAATTTAAGGAAGTGGAGGCATCACCAGAAAAGTAGGCTTAAAATGTGGGGAGTGTTTTAGATGCTAAAGGAAGGTAGGATTTAAAGAAAGAAAGAGGGAGATTAGCCAGATAATAGTATTGCAAATGAACTAGATAAAGCCAAAAAGTTTTCATCAGATATAGGGACAACAAGGCATTTATAACTCAATTTATTTTCTCTTTTTAACATTCTGCAAGTCTCCTTTATAACCAGAGTCTTAATAGGCTCCTCTTGTTGCACTGAATAGGCACAGTGGATTTTGCTATGCACTCAGTTGTACATTAATGGGTCTGGCCTCCTTTTAACACCATGACTGCTGGTGAATTATATATAGCAGCCCTAAGAGGAAGAGCCTGAAAGTAACTTCTTTATTTTGAAGTTCCTGAGATCCCCTTGGGCTTCCCTGATAGCTCAGCTGGTAAAGAATCCACCTGCAGTATGAGAGACTTGGGTTCAATCCCTGGGTTGGGAGAAGAGAAAGGCTATCCACTCAACTATTCTGGCCTGGAGAATTCCATGGATAGTCAATGGGATAGCAGAGAGTCAGACACGACTTAGCTCCCCTTGGCCTCTAAAGTTAAACCTGTTTGTATCCAGATTTTGGCTACTTATTTTACTTCTCCATCTTGAGAAGTATTTTGTTTTTAGGTGGGTTTTTTTTTTTTTTTTTTTGGCATTTTTGCCAAATGAGAAAAGTTTGCTAAGACCATTAATGTTTCATGAATACTTCTGAGTATTAAACCTATCATTATAAATTTCAAAAATTGTATTTCTAAGCTATCATTTAAAAAGTTCTCCTGTGCATGGCCCTGGTTTTTGTTTTGTTTTGTTTTAAAAAGAGACTTCACATTTCTCCATCTCTTAGTTTTAGTCACCTGCAGTTTGATTTAATCAAATCATTTTAAAGTCACTTATATTCTTGTTCTCAGAAGTCTTTATATTGTATTTGGAGAAAGAATTGTTTTCTTAATGAATTATTTAATAATGTGTTCCTGAAATCGAAAAGGTCCTGATTCTTGGTCCATCTGCACATGTATTTCCTTCTCTGTGGGATGGTACTGCCTTGGTAGGCGAAGAGAGACATTTTCTCCTTCTGAAGCAAAGAGCATGTTTGCTTACAGTCTTGTAACTTAAAAATAGTTTTTCTCTGCAGATCCAGGGACAAGTATACTTAGTGACCATTATGAAGTATTTGGGCTCCCTAAAACCTAGGTTCCTCTTCAGTTACAAAAGTCACTTTGTGAGTAGGTGTCACTGCTTTTTGCATTGTCTGGTGGGAATCAGAGCTCAAGGAGCAAGTTTAAGGATGTGCTGGTATGCTGACCACTGCTTCCTATGAGTAGCAAAGTCTGTTGACTCGGACACTCTGACCCACAAATCCTATATGTTCTGCTAGTATCCGTTCAGAGGTGATAGGCTTACTTGTTAGCTTGCAAATAAGGTAGAATCCTTACAAATAGCTGTTAAAAGAAGGGAAGCTGTTAAAAGCAAATGAGAAAAGGAAAGATATACTATTTGAATGCAGAGTTCCAAAGAATAGCAAGGAGAGATAAGAAAGCCTTCTTCAGCAATCAATGGAAAATAGAGGAAAACAATAGAATAGGAAAGACTAGAAATCTCTTCAAGAAACTTAGAGATATCAAGGGAGCATTTCATGCAAAGATGGGCTCAATAAAGGACAGAAAAGGTATGGCCTAAAAGAAGAAGAAGATATTAAGAAGAGGTGGCAAGAATACACAAAGGAACTCTACAAAAAGATCTTCACGACCCAGATCATCACGATAGTGTGATCACTCACCTAGAGCCAGATATCCTGGAATGTGAAGTCAAGTGGACGTTAGAAAGCATCACTATGAACAAAGCTAGTGGAGGTGATGGAATTCCAGTTGAGCTATTTCAAATCCTGAAAGATGATGCTATGAAAGTGCTGCACTCAATATGCCAGCAAATTTGGAAAACTCAACAGTGTCCACAGGACTGGAAAAAGTCAGTTTTCATTCCAATCCCAAAGAAAGGCAGTGCCAAAGAATGCTCAAACTACCGCACAATTGCACTCATCTCACACGAGAGTAAAGTAATGCTCAAAATTCTCCAAGCCAGGCTTCAG
This sequence comes from Nanger dama, assembly GCA_917880005.1. NCBI lineage: Eukaryota > Metazoa > Chordata > Mammalia > Artiodactyla > Bovidae > Nanger > Nanger dama. The sequence continues at coordinate 949,279 of CAKJTW010000043.1, read as the reverse complement.
CAATATGTGAACCATGACCTTCCAGATATTCAAGCTGGTTTTAGAAAAGACATAGAGACCAGAGATCAAATTGCCAACATCTGCTGGATCATGGAAAAAGCAAGAGAGTTCCAGAAAAACATCTATTTCTGCTTTATTGACTATGCCAAAGCCTTTGACTGTGTGGATCACAATAAACTGTGGAAAATTCTCAAAGAGATAGGACTACCAGACCACCTGACCTGCCTCTTGAGAAATCTGGATGCAGCTTAGGAAGCAACAGTTAGAACTGAACATGGAACAACAGACAGTTTCCAAATTGGAAAAGGAGTACGTCAAGGCTGTATATTGTCACCCTGCTTATTTAACTTCTATGCAGAGTACATCATGAGAAATGCTGGGCAGGAAGAAGTACAAGCTGGAATCAAGATTGCTGGGAGAAATATCAATAACCTCAGATATGCAGATGACACCACCTTATGGCAGACAGTGAAGAAGAACTAAAAAGCCTCTTGATAAAAGTGAAAGAGGAGAGTGAAAAAGTTGGCTTAAAGCTCAGCATTCAGAAAATTAAGATCATGGCATCCGATCCCATCACTTCATGGCAAATAGATGGGGAAACAGTGGAAATAGTGGCTGACTTTATTTTTCTGGGCTCCAGAATCACTGAAGATGGTGATTGCAGCCATGAAATTAAAAGACGCTTACGCCTTGGAAGGAAAGTTATGACCAATCTGGACAGAATATGGAAAAGCAGAGACATTACTTTGTCAACAAAGGTCCATCTAGTCAAGGCTATGGTTTATCCATTAGTCATGAATGGATGTGAGAGTTGGACTGTGAAGAAAACTGAGCGCTGAAGAATTGATGCTTTTGAACTGTGGTATTGGAGAAGACTCTTGAGTGTCCTTTAGACTGCAAGGAGATCCAACCAGTGCATCCTCAAGGAGACCAGTCCTGGGTGTTCATTGGAAGGACTATTGCTGTACTGAAACTCCAGTACTTTGGCCACCTCATGGGAAGAGTTCACGCACTGGAAAAGACTCTGATGCTGGGAGGGATTGGGGGCAGGAGAAGAAGGTGATGACAGAGGATGGGATGGCTGGATGGCAGGACTGACTTGATGTACGTGAGTTTGGGTAAACTCCGGGAGTTGGTGATGGACAGGGAGGCCTGGTGTGCTGCAATTCATGGGGTCGGAAAGAGTCAGACATGACTGAGGGACTGAACTGAATTGAACTGAGATTGTTAATACTAAAGAAAAGATCTTTGGCCTGACTTTCTAATTTTATGGTATATATTTACTAACTTTTTAAAATCTGACCTCAGTAGATCAGAGGCATCTTGCTATGATCCATGAGCTATGTTGTCTCACATATATTATGAACCTACCAAGTATCATTGAACATGCAGAGTAAATATTCTGAAGAAGAGTCTTGCTTAACAAAGAAAAGAGCCAATATCCAGTATTTCAAGTCTGCATCTTTCTGATTTTCTGTGGTCAGTGGGTACTATGAGGAAATTTTTTATATGGAATTTTGACATATTTTATGGGTTATATTTACAGTTTTTCTTTCACTAATAAATTATATTTTCAAAGTTGGGAAATAAGTCAAATTGCAAATTATAAAGGAAAACAAAATATACCTTCCTGGTTATAGTAAGTTTAAGTATTTACTGTGTTCAAAAGTTAGATTGTGAGACTAGAAATTATAAATCACATCTCTCATGACTGAGTTTATTTTTAAAAATCAAGGATAATACTTAATAACCTATCCTGTCCGACTGTGTGCAACCTCATAGATGGCAGCCTACCAGGCTTCCCTGTCCCTGGGATTCTCCAGGCAAGAACACTGGAGTGGGTTGCCATTTCCTTCTCCAGTGCATGAAAGTAAAAAGTGAAAGTGAAGTTGCTCAGTCATGTCTGACTCTTAGCAACCCCATGGACTGCAGCCTACCAGGCTCCTCTGTTCATGGATTTTCCAGGCAAGAGTACTGGAGTGGGGGTGCCATTGCCTTCTCCAATCTTATAAAAATGTTTGATTCTACGTTTAAGTTTCAGAACATGAGCATGAGAATACTTGTCCATTATACATGGCAGTAATGCTTATCTATGCTGTAGACAAAATGTTATAAACTTTTTGACAACGAAAAAAACTATCAGAAATACTGAGCATCTTGAATCTTTATATATGTGAGTAAGGAATTTTCACTTATGAGGAAGATAAGTTAGATCTAATTGCAAATTTTCTCGGTAACCCAGATTACCATCCTGTCTACAAAGAGTTGTAAGGCAACTATTTGACCACCGTGATTTTGATATCTTCTTTCTGTGGGTTGCTGGAAAATAATTGTTTTTCTTTAGTGATGAAAGGGTAGAAGGTGTAATAGCTTGTTAGCCATCTGTTTTCATTTCCATTAATAAATAGTCATTTCAAAATAAAATTGGATTTAAGGAAAAATTATATACAGAATATCAACAGACTTAGGATCATATTTTATGAGTACTTAGGTACTCATATTTTATGTAATGAAAATCCAAGCATATTAAATAGCTTATGAATAATTTATCTTCTGAACCAAAGCAACTTAAAGGTGGTGCCACTGAACACATCTTTGATTCAGGTGAATTTTCTGAACAGAATTTAGATGAAATTGAAAATAGCCATGGGTTAATATAGTATAATAGGTTTTTGTTTTGTCTAAAGTGAACATGGAATATCCCTGACTTAGAATGGATTTTAAACAACTGCTATCACACCACCGTACCACAGCAACAAAACCAAAAACCAACAAATGTTAATTTTCTTGTTTATATGATGGCAGGTGATTTGTCCATTACTACATCTCTTACTCTATTTTAATCTTAGAATTTTAATATAAACTTTTTTAAGTTTAGTATATTGGCTTAGGCAGAAAGTCCATTTGAGTTTCTGTAACATCTTACACTATGAAAAAAATGTGGCTTTCTTCACTTTTTATTATATTTATGAAATTCATCCACATTCTTGCATATAGCAAGTCTGTTCCTTCTCCTTGCTCCATTGTATGGCTGTACCACAATTTACATGGTCATGATGTTGTTGTTGGACATTGGATTCTTCCTCTTTGGATTATTCTCAGTAGTGCTGCTATGAATATTTTTGTATATTTTTTAAAAAGTGTACATTTCTCTGGTATGTATATCTAGGAGTGGTATTGCTGGCTTCTAGTTTATGCTTAATTTTAGCTTTATTAGCTTTTAGTAAACCACCAAAGAGTTTACCAAAACGATTTAGCACCCTCATCACCTAGAGGAGTACCTGAAGTTTCCGGTTGTTATATATCCTTCCCAACATTTTATAATGTTTGTCTTTTTAAAGGCTTTAATAAGTTACTCTGGTGGGGATGAATGGAATTTCATTTGGTTCTTAATTTGCATTTGAATGATAACAGATGAAGTTGAGTACATACTTGTGTGTATACTGAATAATTTGAGTTTTTGTGTTTGTGACTATAAAAATTATTTGCCCAGTTTGAGTAGTAAGTATTAATATTTAAAACTTTTTATGTATTATAGACGTGATTCTTTGATGTTTGTTGCTCTCCCAGTATGTGACTTTTTCACTTTGTTAATGACATTGTTTCATGAACACAGGTTTATAGTTTACCTTTTCCTTTATCCTTAAAACATTTGAGGTCCTGTTTAAAATTAAATTATTTGCTTGTGCCAGAGTAATGCAGATACCCTCTTCTGTTTCTCCCAAAACACTTTATTGCTTTATCTTTCATACTTAGGTCTAAGGTTCATCTAAAATTGGTTTTTACATGATATTAATTCAGGATCAAGATTTATTTTCTTCCATTTGTATATTCATTTGACCCAGCAACATTTATTGCAAACATCATCCATTTTTTACTACTGTTTATAGAGAGTTGTGACCTATCCAGTGTTCAGATATGATTGCATTTGTTTCCAAAATTTGTTCTATTGTCTTTCCTGTGCCAGTACCATGCTGTCTTAACTAATATAAGGACTATATGCTTGCCAATGTTATTCTTATGGAAGTTTGGCTTGATTTTATTTGGCTCTTGGCATTTCCCTATGAAGGTTAGAATTAGTCTGTCAATTCCTACTATGAAAATGTTTCCTGATTGGGGTTGCAATAAATCTGTGAATCACTTTGTGGAGGATTGACCATACATCTTTATCATACTAAGTCTGCCAATCCATTAAGACATATCTCTTTATGTCTTTTACATCTGATCATGTATGTGTGCGTGTTTATGCTGTGACTTTGCTTGTACTTTGTTAGCTTTATTCCTATTTATTTGATATTTCAGATGCTCTAGTAAATGTTTTATTTTCTTATTATGTATACATATATATAGAAGTACAACTGATGTTTGTATATTGGTTTTATATTCAGCAACCATGTTGATTTCTGTTGTCATAGTTTAATCCATAAACTTTTTTGTGTTTCTTAGATATAAAACTATTTCATTGGCAAATATGATTTTGGTTTTTGCTTTTACTTGGTTATTTCTGTGATTATAAAATATACTTCAAACAGTTTTAGTATATGTTTTACTCCTCTAAGCCATTAGAGAATATTCGAGATATTCTTAAAAAACCTACTTGTAATCCTACCATAATCTGCTATTTGTTGTTCAGTTGCTAAGTCATGTCCGACTCTCTGCCACTCCATGGACTGCAGCATGCCAGCTTCCCTGCCCTTCATTGTCTTCCGGAGTTTGTTCAAACTCTTGTCTGTTGAGTCTGTAATGCCATCCAACCATCTCATCTCTGCCTCCCGCTTCTTCTCCTGCCCTCAGTCTTTCTCAGTATCAGGGTCTTTTCCAGTGAGTCAGCTGTTCATATCAGGTGGGCAAAGTACTAGAGCTTCAGCATTCATCCTTCCCATACGTTCAGTTCAGTTCAGTTACTCAGTCGTGTCTGACTCTTGTGTCCCCATGAACCACAGCATGCCAGGCCTCCCTGTCTATCACCAACTCCCAGAGTCTACCCAGACCCATGTCGATTGAGTTGGTGATGCCATCCAGCCATCTCATTGTCTGTCGTCCCCCTCTCCTCCTGCCCTCAATCTTTCCCAGCATCAGGGTCTTTTCAAATGAGTCATCTCTTTTCATCAGGTGGCCAAAGTATTGGAGTTTCAGCTTCAACATCAGTCCTTCCAGTGAACACCTAGGACTGATCTCCTTTAGGATGGACTGGTTGGATCTCCTTGCAGTCCAAGGGACTCTCAAGAGTCTTCTCCAATACTGCAGTTCAAAAGCATCAATTCTTCGGTGCTCAGTTTCTTCATAGTCTAACTCTCACATCCATACATAACCACTAGAAAAACCATAGCCTTGACTAGGTGGACCTTTGTTGGCAAAGTAATGTCTCTGCTTTTGAATATGCTATCTAGGTTGGTCATAACTTTACATCCAAGGAGTAAGCGTCTTTTGATTTCATGGCTGCAATCATCGTCTGCAGTGATTTTGGAGCCCAGAAAAATAAAATCAGCCACTGTTGCCCCATCTATTTGCCATGAAGTGATGGGACTGGATGCCATGATCTTAATTTTCTGAATGTTGAGCTTTAAGCCAACTTTTTCACTCTCCTCTTTCACTTTCATCAAGCGGCTCTTTAGGTCTTCTTCACTTTCTGCCATAAGGGTGGTGTCATCTGCATACCTGAGGTTATTGATATTTCTCCTAGCAATCTTGATTCCAGCTTGTGCTTCCTCCAACCCAGCATTTCTCATGATGTACTCTGCATAGCATATAAGTTAAATAAGTAGGGTGAGAATATATAGCCTTAATGTACTCCTTTCCTATTTGGAACCAGTCTGTTGTTCCATGTCCAGTTCTAACTGTTGCTTCCTGACCTGCATCCAGATTTCTCAAGAGGCAGGTCAGTTGGTCTGGTATTCCCATCTCTTTAATAATTTTCCACAGTTTGTGATCCCTTGAGTAGTCAGGGTTGATTTCCTTTAGGATTAACTGGTTTGATCTCCATTTTGTCCAAGAGACTCTCAATAGTCTTCTCCAACACCACAGTTTGAAAGATCAATTCTTTGGTTCTCAGCCTTCTTTACAGTCCAACCCTCACATCCATACATGACTGCTGGGAAAACCATAGCTTTGACTATACTTTGTTGGCTATACTTTTGATTATACTTTGTCAGCAAAGTGATGTCTCTGCTTTTAAATGTGCTGTCTAGGTTTGTCACTGCTTTTCTTCCAAGGAGCAAGCTGCTGTTAATTTCATGGCTGTAGTCACCATACTCAATGATTTTGGAGCCCAAGAAAATAAAATCTGCCACTGTTTCCACTTTTTCCCATCTATTACCCATGAAGTGATGAGACCAGATGCCATGATCTTAGCCTTTTGAATGTTGAGTTTTAAGCCAGCTTTTTCACTCTCCTCTTTCACCCTCATCAACAGGGTCTTTATTTCCTTTTCACTTTCTGTTGTTAGAGTGGTATCATCTTCATATCTGGGATTGTTGATATTGCTCCTGGCAATCTTGTTTCTATGTCTAGACATCATCAATTAAAATTTGTGTTCCAGATAGTTTTTATCATTGGGTCATAAAGGACATACCTTTTTTGTTTTGGGCTTCACTGTGTAGCTTACGGGATCTCAGTTGAATCCCAGGCCCTCAACAATGAAAACACGAAATTCTAACCACTGGACAGCCAGGGAATTCCCAAGGCCATACACTTTTAAAAATGCTATTTCCATTTAATGACACAGATACTTTTCTAGAATAGTAAATGTTTTTTCTATATAATTTTTATTTGTTGTAATATACTCTAGTCTGTGGATATATGTAGTATTGTTACTTCTGAACATACTTGTTTTTAATTTTTAGTATTATGGACAACACTGTTAAAGAGACGTGAATGATTCTGCATTGCTGTGCATTTTATTTTAAACAATTTCCTTTTTCAAATCCTTAGAAGTAGGCTTTGTGAGTTAAAATGTTATAGGTTTTGAAACTTGGTGCCACATTGTCTTCTAGAAATGCTGCGTATATTTTCATTCACACCAGAAGTACACTAAAGTTCCTGTTTCCACACACCCAACGTTTGTTCAGATTCACACACTCATGATATGGATATTTTTTCCAAATGAGTTAAAAATAAAACATAAATAACTTTTATGAACTTGTGGTTTAAAGGAAATGTTTTGTCCTTTTTCAAGTATCAATCTGCTTACTTTTTGCCTTCTGTTCCTTATACTTCTGTGTTAAAACTCTAGGGTTTTAAAATTTATCAAGTTATTGTCTCTCCTGACATTGTGCGAATAGAATAGCTCCTGCCCCCTAACTTTAAATTATCAAACCATTTCTGAGTACTCTTGCCTGGAAAATCCATGGACGGAAGAGCTTGGTAGGCCGCAGTCCATGGGGTCACTAAGAGTTGGACACGACTGAGCAACTTCACTTTCACTTTTCTCTTTCATGCATTGGAGAAGGAAATGGCAACCCACTCCAGTATTAATGCCTGGAGAATCCCAGGGACGGCAGAACCTGGTGGGCTGCCACCTACGGGATCGCACAGAGTAGGACACGACTGGAACGACTTAGCAGCAGCAGCAGAAGGGTGTTCAGTTCAGTTCAGTTGCTCATCTGTGTCCAACTCTTTGTGACCCTATGAATTGGAGCATGCCAGGCCTTCCTGTCTATCACCAACTCTCGGAGTTCACTCAAATTCATGTCCATCGAGTCGGTGATGCCATCCAGCCATCTCATCCTCTGTTGTCCCCTTCTCCTCCTGCCCCCAATCCCTCCCAGCATCAGGGTCTTTTCCAATGAGTCAGCTCTTCGCATGAGGTGGCCAAAGTATTGGGAGTTTCAGCCTCAGCATCAGTCCTTCCAATGAACACCCAGGACTGATCTCCTTTAGGATGGACTGGTTGGATCTCCTTTCAATCCAAGGGACTCTCAAGAGTCTTCTCCAACACCACAGCTCAAAAGCATCAATTCTTCGGTGCTCAGCCTTCTTCACAGTCCCACTCTCACATCCATACATGACCACAGGAAAAACCATAGCCTTGACTAGACGGACCTTTGTTGACAAAGTAATGTCTCTGCTTTTGAATATACTATCTAGGTTGGTCATAACTTTTCTTCCAAGGAGTAAGCGTCTTTTAATTTCATGGCTGCAGTCACCATCTGCAGTGATTTTGGAGCCCCCAAAATAAAAGTCTGACACTGTTTTCCACTGTTTCCCCATCTATTTGCCATGAAGTCATGGGTCCAGATGCTATGATCTTAGTTTTCTGAATGCCAAGGTTTAAGCCAACTTTTTCACTCTCCTCTTTCAGTTTCATCAAGAGGCTTTTAGTTCCTCTTAACTTTCTGCCATAAGGGTGGTGTCATCTGCATCTGAGGTGATTGATATTTCTCTGGGCAGTTTTGATTCTGGTAGAAGGGTGTTAATTGCAGTCAAATATCTAGCTTCCTCCTTGGTGAAGCACTCACTTACCCACCATAGACAGAGTTTAAAGTCACAGTTTTCATCCTCTTCTGTATTGGGTAAAGATGAATAAAAGATGATTGCTGTTTGCCAGGACCTCCGTTCCTTTGGATTCCCATAGCACATGAATGTTTTTCTATAGATAACCTTAGTCACATGGTACAACATAATTTACTTATAAGTCTTTGCACTTATTAGACTGACTTTATTTCTGAACCTAGCCAATGCCTGACACATATAAGGTCTTTCTTGAGTGAATACCTTAACCTCTTTAAGCCCGAGTTTCCCCATCTCTGTCATGACGATTAATATATTATCTGCCTAACATTGTTACTATGAGAAACTCAGTACTTAATTTGGAGATTGGCAGATACTAAGTAAACAGTAAGTGGCAGTTCTCATTTGTATTCCTATTGTAACTCTAAAGATCCTGAACTCATATTGTTATTATAGTGAGATCTAACATTATTATATTACCCATTGGTTTTTTGTTCAGTTCTTTGTGGACTGATGGCTACTTCTACTTTTTGTTGGGTTTTAAAGTTAATTTAATTTGTAATTTAAATGATTAATAATTGTAAGTGGCTACAGAACAAATTTAAAATACTTCTGGAATGGTGAGAGCTTGAAGCTTAGTTGGCCCTTTTATATTCTAGTCCTTTTCTCTCTCTGCCTCTTTTGTTTTCCTAGATCTCTGCCAGTACACTGATGTTTCTGTGTATCTGTAAAACAATAATTTGCCATTAATATCTTCTCTCACTAGCTAATCTCTAGGGGAAGAGGTGGTAGAAACCACCACTCTGTGGTATTGCTACAGTTTAATTAAAGGTGTGAACAGTCATCCTCTGCCTTTCCCCCTGCCCCCACAAACCTCAGGAAAGAATGTGGTGGCAACTTGAAGTCTTCTTTAAAAAGTTTAGATCCTTAGTGCAGCACTGTTAGAGCTTTTTTAAAGAAACCACTGTACTCTGTTTCTCTTCTTCCCATCATGGATATTTGGCTCAGCTGATCAAAGGGTATCTGTTGTATATACTTTTATATGTAGTGAGTTAACCAAATAAGGCCCTTTCTTTTTCATTCCTGTTACTACCCTTAATTAAGGTTCTGATGAATGCCTGTTTGTACTCTACGCTTATCACAAAGGAGCTTGGGAAAGTCTTATTTGCACAAGTACTGTGGAAATGTAACTTGCCCCTTTGTAAATTGTTGTTCCAAAGTAGTAAGTTAGACTACAGTGTTAGATGTTTGCACATTTTTAAATAATTCACTGTGTGAAATCACTGGGTATGCAAAAGAGTATCTGCATGCACGTTAAATATTGGAAGGAGGATAATTTTTTAAGGTAATTGATATTGAATGGTGTCTTATTTGGCCAATCAATTTGTTTTTTATACTGTACACACAAGACAGAATTCTGTTAACATTTCCGTACAGAAGAGAAAACACATACCCTTCTTAAATCAGTAGTTCTTTACTATTTTAAAAATTTTGAGTATTATGGTTCATGTCCCTTTTGTGTATTAAATATTTGAAACTTCAATTTGGAGAAGAAAATGGCTTCTTAGGCACTGCTTTCAAGTTAATTGTAATGAAGTTGGACATAATTGCATCCTTACACTTCACTGTAAATAAAAGGCCTTCTCATATTATCAGAAGTTTTCATTGTTATTTTAAAACAGCAGCATCTTGTTAACCTTAATCAGAGCCTGACGTATGTTTCTTCTACATGGCTTCTGATGTGGTGTCTCTCTTCAGTTCTTTGTGGTTTCCTGTTTTTTTCATACATAGAGCAAAACCTTTTGATGTATTCAGCCTCATTTTTTTTAATGGCATATCAAACATAAACTTTCTTATATATACAATATAGCATTGTTAGGCTGTCTCAGCACTCATTTATTCATCTTGCCACAGACCATTCCTTCTCTGTAATTCTTCCAGCACTTCCTGAATACCCCTTCTGTAGTCTTTAGCATTATAGATTTATTTCAACCCTGAAAGTGTGTGTTCTTCAAGGGCAGAGATAGTATCTTTTATTTCCATAATTGTATTTCTCCACGGTGCCCTGCCTTAGCAATTAATAGATACAATAGATCAGTGACTTTCAAAGTGTTGTCCCCAGCAACATCAGCATCACTTGGGAACTTGTTAAGATTATAAGTTCCAAGGCTCTGCCTCAGTCATACTGTATCAGAATATCTTGGTTTGATCAATTTCTGTGCTGACAAGCCTTTCAGTGATTTTGATGCATGCTCAAGTTTGACATCCACTGCAGGAGATAATTACTGAATGAATATGAACCTTTTACCTTTATGGTGATACTTCACTGGAAGGATTAGTATCACATGGGGCCAATCAATTTAGTCCATTCTGCTTGAGTCTTAACTCTCAAGAGATACTAGTAAAGGAAAATTTATATTTAAATATTTGCAATCTTAGAAGAGAGTGTATATAGCTTTTATCAGTTCAGTTCAGCTAGTCACTCAGTCGTGTCCGACTCTTTGCAAGCCCATGAATCGCAGCACGCTAGGGCCTCGTTGTCCATCGTCAACTCTCAGAATTCACTCAGACTCACGTCCGTCGAGTCCGTGATGCCATCCAGCCATCTCATCCTCTATCGTCCCCTTCTCTTCCTGCCCCCAATCTCTCCCAGCATCAGAGTCTTTTCCAGTGAGTCAACTCTTCGCATGAGGTGGCCAAAGTACTGGAGTTTCAGCTTCAGCATCATTCCTTCCGAAGAAATCCCAGGGCTGATCTTCAGGGTGGACTAGCTGGATCTCCTTGCAGTCCAAGGGACTCTCAAGAGTCTTCTCCAACACCACAGTTCAAAAGCATCAATTCTTTGGTGCTCAGCCTTCTTCACAGTCCAACTCTCCCATCCATACATGACCACAGGAAAAACCATAGCCTTGACTAGACAGACCTTAGTCAGCAAAGCAATGTCTCTGCTTTTGAATATGCTATCTAGGTTGGTCATTACTTTTCTTCCAAGGAGTAAACATCTTTTAATTTCATGGCTGCAATCACCATCTGCAGTGATTGGAGCCCTAGCCATCCTATTACAAAAACTGGTCTTCCCTAGTGGCTCAGATGGTAAAGAACCCACCTGCCAGTGCAGGAGATGTGAGTTCAATCCCTATATCAGGAAGATCCCCTGGAGAAGGAAATGGCAACCCACTGCAGTATTCTTGCCTGGGAAGCCCCATGGACAGAGGAGCCTGATAGGCTTCAGTCCATGGGGCTGCAAAAGTGTCAGACATGACTCGGTAACTAAACACAAAAGTTATGAAAACTGCAGCTTAAAATTTTCAACATATGAATGATTATTTTCTTCCACTTGTTCAGAAATAGGCATTTAACATTCCAAAAGAAGGAAAAGTGAAGAACAAATAATGAATGTTATTCATTTTCATGGTGGACAGTAGGTGGGTGAATGTTGGAAGCTGGTCAGGTAGAGAATGAGTTGGGAGACTTTCCCCTGGGTACCATTCTATGCTCTTCAAAATTTTTGTACCATGTAAGTATAAAAATGTTGATGCAAGGGTTTTAAGATTAAGTTGATCAACGAGTGTTGAATAAATAACTTTCCATTTGATAGCCAGTGGGGTTGGTTAAAAATTATTGAAATTTCCCTTTGCATTAGTATGAAAGGTTAAATAAAGTGGTTTTCCATTTCTGTAGAACATATCAGGAAGGTGGCAGAAATATCTTGATGACTTTCTGCCTGAACTTTCTTATGCAATGAACAAAGAATTCTTGCTATTATGTGAACACATCATCCTGTTATTACTTTAAGAAAATAAAGGAAGAGGTCAGAAATATACAACTTTGATCTAATATCTTCTTTGGAAGCATTTTTAGAAATATCTTGATAGTCAAGGACTGTTTGAGAGAAAAATTAATCTGCATTTTGGTCACATTCTTAGCCGATGAAACATAATCCATTTAGCAAAACCTATTACATATGTTCTGAATTATAAACAGTATTCTCAACTATTTATCTTTTAGTACAAATACAATTATATTAATGTTATGATTGAATTGTGCTGTTTCACTGGAAGGTATGTCTTAAATGACACTTGATTCAATTACATTTTTTTTTCTTGCACAGAACTATTGTACCATGGAAAGTATTCAGACAGTGCCTTCATGAGGTGCATCAGATTAGCTCTGGTCTGGAAGCAATGGCTCTAAAATCAACAATTGACTTGACTTGTAATGATTACATTTCAGTTTTTGAATTTGATATTTTTACCAGGCTATTTCAGGTAAGCTTTGTATTCGCTTAATCCTGCCCTATGTTCTGCTCTCTCCCTTCTCTGTGTCTTTTGCACATGCATGCATAATGTACGTGGAAAATAGTCTCATATATATGGGAAATAGTCTCATTTTTGATAGTCTCCCATTTCAAAGCAGACTTCCCTTGTGGCTTAGCTGGTAAAGAATCTGCCTGCAATGTGGGAAACCTTGGTTCGATCCTTGGGTTGGGAAGATCCCCTAGAGAAGGGAAAGACTACCCAGTCCAGTATTCTGGCCTGGAGAATTCCAGGGTCTATACCTCCATGGGGTCTCAAAGAGTCGGACACGACTGAGCCACTTTCACTTCACTTCATTTAAAGCAAGCTGTTGGTCATTGCTCCAAGTTTAGAGTTTAAGTTTGGGATATCTGGTGTTCTGAGCCTAGAATTTGCTTATTATCTTTAAGAAGATTGATGTAAAGGAGCTTTGCTTTATAAAAAGTCCCTATTTAGTTTCTCACTTTACTTTGTTGATCATTCTAGCCCAGTAACTGACAGAATGCGAGTTTTACAGGTGGGCATTTGCTGAGGTTGTATCTCAGCAACTCCCTTACCTCCCACATCCATTAGATGAGAAGGGAAATAGTAAGCTTTGGAGTAAATGACAAACTTAACCTCTTCTGTATAGGAGATTACTGTGATGTATACTGATTCTACAGCTAACTTTGATCTTTCAACCATATGTTATAAATGTTTTTCAATGTCGGTAAATATTTTCATCAGTGTAATTGTCAGCTTTCAGTTGCTACAGAATATTCCATCAAAATAGTCTGTTATTAATTTAGCGTATCTTTCATTTGGGAAGTTTAGGTTTTCCTGGTTTTTTCCTTAATATCAGTGACTTTGAGATTAATCTTGTCCTATTTATTGTTTTTGTTTTTGAATCATTCTTTTATAATTATCTTCACATAGCTATTCAGAAGTAGGTGTCATGTAATAAAAGCTGGGTATCATCATTTTGTGCTTTTGTATTTGTAGACAGAATTACCCTAAACATGAAGACTTGCAATTTGCTTTGAATTTGCCTCTGCCATTAAATTGCATATCATCTCTGAGATTCAGGTGGTCATAAAATGAGAATCCCACCTAAAACCCCTGTGATTCTAATAATATAAATTATATAGCAAGTGAGGTTTAATTGATCAAAAATGAAGCTTGCTTATATTCCAACACCGTTTTTCTTTCTTTTTCATTTTAGTCTGTGGTAAGATGTATTCTGTTTGAAACACACTTTCAGCAAATGTTGGAGTATACTATTGGTTTTCATGTTTCTCGTGTTGTAAGGATTTTGCTTTTCTGATTTATGACTCTGCTTGGTACTTGCCTGCAAGGATTGGGTAACTGATTTAGTAAGAAAACCAGATTACATGGGATTAACTTTTAACTTATAAAAGAACACATTAACAGAGGGCAAATTAACTCTTGTCGACAGTACTTACAGAATACATTTTACTTTATTACAACTTTATAATCATAATTCTACCTAGACGTATAGAATAGAAAATTAGATAAGTAACTGCAGAAAGTATGCTTTTGGTTGTTTTCAATTTACAGTAGTTTCATTATTCCCTTGGTATATGTATGTTGTCAGTTAATGTTTTTCCAAAGACTTTAAGATACATTTTAGGAAAAGGTTGTGTTATCTAATACTGATTATTTTATAATGGAACTTCTCCTTTCTTTAAAAGTTTCTGATAATTTTACATATACTTACTGAACATGATACCAAGACATTCTAATAGTAGGTACTCTGCTTCTTCCACTTGGGAAGGAAGAAAACTTAGTTTTGTGGGTGTTTTTTTTCCCCCATACATTAAACCTAGCTGTTTATTCTAGAAAGAGTGTATTTTTTTGTGAGGTAGCCTGCATGACTTTCAATGAAACTGCTAAATACTAGAAAGCCTCAGAATTCTATATCAAAAGTATGGTGGCAACTTAATGTTGGTTAAACACTTAACCAAACAGCTGCTTAATATGTACACATATTTCCTTATAAGCTGTTTCACTTTAAAAATAGCCAAGTAATCTTAACACTCTAAGGTGCATATATCTTATTTATGCTCCAGGGAATGGGAGAGGAAAAGAATGTTTTAAGTAGAGCTACTGTGGAAAGTATTAGGTAACAATACAAAACAGTACCAGTAGACCAAAGTATACCTGATGTCTTTGAAAACCCATGCTTACAGAAGTAGCTAAAGAACTCTTGTTAGCCCCTGTGTTTTTCTTAGATTCTTTACCTCTCCTCATTTCATTATGCTTATACTGTAATCATGTATATGTTTTAAAATACAAAAAAGTTGGTTTTGTGTACAGAAGTGGATATATTAACTTTTACTAATCTTTTATTTTTGTATGACTTTAAAAATCAAGTAATATTTTCCTCTTATAATTGTGTATTCTATGCGACAAATGCTGAGTTTGTGGTCACTGTTACTTCATGGACATGCATTCTGCTCTACTTGTGATAGAGATGGTAAAAGGTTGTGAATTCTTCTAGCTTTAAACTGTTGGGGATGGAGTATTTAGCAGAGTGGGATCTGAAAGTGGGCAAAGGACACCCTCAGGATTGCGGTTTGTTCTAGAGATCTAGCATCAGGTTTGAAGAAGGTGTCAGTTGGGGCAAGGAGATGGAGTTGAGACTTGTCTGGGACATGAAAGAAGAAAGCTGGAGGATTCTGGTCTCCCCTTCTTCTTTTCTTCCCTCATCCTGATATTTTGCCAGACCTTGAACAGTGCTGTGAGTCCCTGGGAAGATCTTGCAATGACTGTGTTCCTCCGTC
Source organism: Nanger dama (assembly GCA_917880005.1). Taxonomy (NCBI): domain Eukaryota; kingdom Metazoa; phylum Chordata; class Mammalia; order Artiodactyla; family Bovidae; genus Nanger; species Nanger dama. The sequence goes on along the minus strand of CAKJTW010000043.1, from coordinate 933,753 downwards.
TGCCTGTTACCCTATCCATCTCCCCTCCAGGTAGTTCAGAGATGCTGGAATTGGCAAGTGCTCAAGTCCCGGATTGGAAATAGAGGGCTTTTACCTTCTTCTTTGCTCTCCCTGGGGCGTCTGCTGCTTCCTCCTTCCATTTTCCATTTTCCTCTGTAAGAGAAGACTGGATTGTTGAGAAATGGGGCAATGAATGGGATGGGTAAGGTGGCAGGATAAGAAGTGAGTGACTTGGGGTTGTGTACTAGTGCCTGTGGAATGCACAGCATTGTGGAATAGGGAGAAAAAGAGGTAAAGGAAGCCATCTGTTGCAGTGAGGATTGAGAGGGAAATGGCAGCCCACTCCAGCACTCTTGCCTGGAGAATCCCATGGAGGGAGGAGCTGGTAGGCTACAGTCCCTGGGGTCGCAGAGAGTCGGGCACGACTGAGCGACAAACTACTGCTGCTACCGGGCAGACCGGCCAAGGTCCTGCTCCCAGGGTAGGCTGTAAGTCAGTAAATGAGTGCTCCTGAACACACTGACCGTTGAGAGGATGGAGGGACTAGTCTTCTTAACATACTTCATCAGTTTCTGTAGTCATTTAAGCATCTCCAAATAGGGGCTTCTCTGGTGGCCCCGTGGTGAAGAATCCGCTTGCCAGTGCAGGAGCCACGGGTCAGTGCCTGATCTGGGAAGGTCACACGTGCCGTGGAACAGCTAAGTTCCCGCGCCACAGCTGTTGAGCCTGTGCTTCAGAGCAAGAGAAGCCATCACAGTAAGCAGCCTGTGCACTGCAGCTAGAAAACAGCCCCCACTCGCCGCAACCAGAGGAAAGCCCACACAGCAATGAAGACCCAGTACAGCTAAAAATCAATAATTTTAAAAAGAGAATCTCCAAATAATTTTGTGTTTGGTGTGTGAAAAAAGATTTCCTATAATCTAACAACAAATTGCAAAAATAATCACTCTTCAAAGCACTTTATTTTGCCTACTCTAAGCCATTCTTTGGCAACATACTTTAAACACACACACACAAAATACAAAACTACCACATGTTTCTGACTGTGGGTTTCTTTCTCAAGAAAAATAGTGCGCAGACTTCCTATTAAGTATATATATTTGCAGTTAGAAGCTAGCCTTTGGAATTACTACCAAGAAATGGTTGCTACATAGCACAGCATTTGGCTCAAAACTCCACTTGTATTTGACCTGTGCATTGACTATCTATCAAGTTCAGCATTGTTTTTGTTTTTTTTTTAAAAAGCGTGCATTAATTGGTGTGGATTCTAATGGAAGTGACCCAAATATTCTATATTCTTTTCTTCGTTGTCCCATATAGATGAGGAAGCAAAACAAAACAAAATTCAGTTACTCCGATAGTTATTATTCAGTTTTTTTAAACACATGCTAATACTCTTCCAAGTATTGTTTATGTAATTTTTAGTCATCCCTTAAGAAGAAAATTAAAAACATTTTTTTTCAAGTACATAGACAGAACCTCTCATAAGAGTGTTCTCCAGAGCTCATTTTTCCCCAATTAGGTATTTTAGTGTGATGGGGAAATACCCTAAAGATTTTTCTTGTTATTTCAGCAAAGGTTAAACTCTTCATTACTAAATCATTCTTAAATCATTCTTTCCCTTGTTATCCTCCTCTCAAGGGATATAATCTTAAAAGAATTCCGCCTTGTAAATTTGAACCTTGCTTAGCAATAACAAGGAACAAGTCTCAAAACAAACAGAAGTAGGAGCCCTCCACCAGTAATCGAGTCTAGGATAACTGTTTCGACAACTTTCACTTGGCAACACAGAATACTGTTTTTTTTTTTTTTACGTAGAAGATTTGAGTTAATAATTTGGCACATTAGATAGAGTATGCTGCCAATTCCTTGGAATAAATGTAGCTTCAACCTTAAAGATACAGCAGAGATGATTCATTCAACACCATCAAGCAAAGTTGTTTATTACTGGCTGCCTTTTTTCCCTTGCCATGATTTGGAGGGACAACTAATCCCATTAGAGAGAGTGATAACAAACTCTGTGTGTGTGTGTGTGTGTGTGTGTGTGTGTGTTTCTGTGAAGGATTTCTGTAGAATTCACCTCTAAACTAAACCTTTTCTGATTTTCTAATTGTACAAGGATGAACCAAATGTTAGAATTGTTGTGTGTTACCAGGGGAGTCAAGGGTTTGTAGACAAGTCAGTCATCAGATAAGCTGTTCACAGCAGCTGTCCTGGTTGCTCTGCTCTGATGCTGCTTTAGTGCTGGTCTCCCTTTGGGAAGCAAGATAAGCATGTTCCTCCTTCTTATGTAGCTTAGGGTCAGTGTGTAGACTTTGTCAAATCATGATTGGCATGATGATGGCAAGACTATCATTGCCATGATAGTCTTTTGTTCTACAAAATGTGATGTCTAAATGTTAGAGCAGTGAATAAAACAGACACACAGGGAGATGAGGCATGAGATGAGAAATAGTGATTTCGGTCTGAGAAGGCTGTGTTGAGGAAAAGATGTTTGAAGAGGAAGGAGTCACACGCATACTTGAAGAATTCAGGTAGAGGGATCAGCACATTCAAAGGCTCTGAGGTGAGAGAGTATAATTATGTTCAATCCAGCAGCAGTGTGATCCGCGGATCTAGAGGAAAGGCAAAATGTGAGAGAGTCACAGCAGATGGGGATACCGGGGAACTGGGTCTCAACCCTGTAAGGTCCTTCTAGGCCATTCATAAGAACTTTGAAAGTTAGAGAGTTTGAACCAAAGAGTGATGTGGTTTATGTTTCAAAATGATTGCAACTGCTGTATTGGGAATAGAATATGTGGAAAAGATATTATGTGGTTTTCCTTTTTGCTTTCAATAATTTTTTTCCTAAAATCTGTTTTCTGCATAATTATATTTCTCCACAATGAAAGTAAGTAGTTTTATGTTTGCTTTTGGATAATATAAGTTGACCTAAGCCACGTAAACTCATATTCACTTTAAAAATATCCAGGAGAATTTTAGTATGTGTATTAAATAATGGCTTGGTGTGTAAATGATAGTTGATATTCTCTAGGTAATCTTTTAATTTACTTATACTTTTAGCCTTGGGGTTCTATTTTACGGAATTTGAATTTCTTAGCTGTAACACATCCGGGTTACATGGCATTTCTCACATATGATGAAGTAAAAGCACGGCTACAGAAATACAGCACCAAACCTGGAAGGTAAGACTTTTTGGCAGTAATGTTATGTGATGTATGTAAAGATGGAAAGTCCTCGGTGGTTCATTCCTAAGTAAATCAGTTATACACATGGGGTTGCGGGGAGGGAAATGCTAATAGACCAAAACAGTGCTTCCTAATTCAGTTACTCAAATTGATATGTTATGCTTATTCTGAAACTTAATGTTCATAAAGTGAAAGAGGATATGGTAATATGTAATTTGATGAATTTAGAGAATAAGTCTCAGAGTTTAAAATTGGAATAAGATATTAGCATATTAACTCTTTTCATGACATGTGTTTGTGTATAAAATTGTATATTTGAGTACTTGAATACTGTGCTAATGACAAATCAGTTTCATGTTCATTATTTTAGGGTATTTTTCAAGACATTCAGTTTGGTTCTATGATAATCATGTAATTACGTATAAATACATATTAATGCATAAAAGTACATGTAAGTGTACATGATGAATGTGTAGCAAGTTCATAAGCATATAAACGTGTTGCTAACACTCCCAAGCAGTGTCATGTCTTTGAGAACTTCTTCCATAATCCCTCATGCCTGGTGTTGAAATCGAATGAAACTCACAGAGCTTAGCTGTGTGATCAGCCTCTCTGGCTTTGTCTAAAAGAGCAGACCTTATTAATGGCATATCTGGGATCAGAAAATCTCTCTCCTCTGGTGCAGACATTTTCCCCACAGCCAGTCTAGAAATGGACCAGGCACATAGTAGGCTTTTTGTGCTGTGGCATGCAGCCTGCTGGATATGATGGTCATGACAATGAGACTGCACTGCCTTACTTAAAGCATTTAGTAGGAGACACCATCCCACTGTCCATGAGAGCACTGATGTTCATATAGGGGTCATTTCATTTTAGAAGTTGAGTGTTTTTCTTTCTTTCTTTTTTTTTTTAATACTTTATTCTACATTACAATACTGTATTGGTTTTGCCATACATTGACATGAATCCGCCACAGGTGTACACGATCTCCCAATGCTGAAGCCCCCTCCCACCTCCCACCCCACATCCTCTCCCTGAATCATCCCGTGCACCAGCCCCATGCGTCCTGCATCCTGCATCGAACATAGACTGGCGCTTCATTCTTACAAGATAGTATACATGTTTCAATGCCGTTCTCCCAAATCATCCCACCCTCTCCCTTTCCCTCAGAGTCCAAAAGTCCGTTCTATACCTCTGAGTCTCTTTTGTTGTCTCACATAGAGGGTCTTCATTACTATCCTTCTAAATTCCATATATATGTGTCAGTATACTGTATTGGTGTTTTTCTTTCTGGCTTACTTCACTCTGTATAATCGGCTCCAATTTCATCCATCTCATTAGAACTGAGTCGAATTTATTCTTTTTAAGGGCTGAGTAGTACTCCATTGTGTTTATGTACCACAGCTTTCTTCTCCATTCATCTGCTGATGGACATCTAGGTTGTTTCCATGTCCTGGCTATTATAAACAATGCTGCAATGAACACTGGGGTACATGTGTCTCTTTCAATTCTGGTTTCCTCGGTGTGTATGCCCAGCAGTGGGATTGCTGGGTCATAAGGCAGTTCTATTTGCAAGTTTTTAAGGAATCTCCACACTGTTTTCCATAGTGGCTGTACTAGTTTGCATTCCCACCAGCAGTGTAAGAGGGTTCCCTTTTCTCCACATCCTCTCCAGCATTTATTGCTTGTAGACTTTTGGATCGCAGCCATTCTGACTGGTGTGAAATGATACCTCATTGTGGTCTTGATTTGCATTTCTCTGATAATGAGTGATGTTGAGCATCTTTTCATGTGTTTGTTAGCCATCCGTATGTCTTCTTTGGAGAAATGCCTATTTAGTTCTTTGGCCCATTTTTTTATTGGTTCGTTTATTTTTCTGGAGTTGAGCTGCATAAGTTGCTTATATATCTTTGAGATTAGTTGTTTGTCAGTTGTTTCATTTGCCATTGTTTTCTCCCATTCAGAAGGCTGTCTTTTCACCTTGCTTATAGTTTCCTTTGTTGTGCAGAAGCTTTTAATTTTAATTAGATCCCATTTGTTTATTTTTGCTTTTATTTCCAGTATATTGGGAGTTGGATCATAGAGGATCCTGCTGTGATTTATGTCGGAGAGTGTTTTGCCTATGTTTTCCTCTAGGAGTGTTTTTCAAGTCTACCTTTTTCTTCTAATACCGTTTTTAATTGACTTTTAGTGCAAATGTCATTTGTCCTTTAAGAAAGTCTTTTCAGTCAGTTATGGATGATTTCTTCCCTCTTTGCCATAATGGAAAATTTTCCACCTCTTATATTTCTAAGAATTTTTATTGTATATTAAAAGGTGGTTGTAGGTAAAGAAAGCAGTGTGGCTCCTGTGGAGTCATGGGTTTAGACTGAGAACTGGTTCTCATTGTGACTATAAGAGCAGGTCAGTTATTGTGCACATTGACAGTGGCTTAGGTGAGTCATTTTGTTTCATTCAGAGATCTCTCATAACAAAATTTTCCATAACTTTTGCTCTCTTGATTGGCATCAAAGTATCATCTTGTTCCTGGAGTATGATTTGAAAGATATAATACCATTGGAATCATTCTACCGTACAGATTTAACATAAAAGTCATTTGGGAAATTATCTCCAGTCTAAAAAAAAATAAAGTGGGTCCTTTTTGTGTTCTCTTGTTCAAGATCTTAGAGATAATTAATGACCATGTTGGAAGTATTAATAAAAGCCAGAGCTCATCATTATTCGAATAGTGCTTTTAAGATAGTGCTCTCTGAAAGGATGTCTTCTTTTCCTTCCCTTCTTGCCTTGTATCAGTTATTTCTTCTACGTTTTCATTAATGATGAAATGATCAGTCTGTGGTAAACTGTTGTATGTATATGTGATAGGGTATTTAAGATGTGTTTAGGAAAATTCAGTGAACAGCCAAATGATTTTAAGAAATAGTTGCTGGAGTGGTCCTTTCTTTCAGAAAATGGTTCATATCTTTGGCTTCACTGTAAAGAAAATAGTTGGGTATATTTCAAGGACATTTGAGTTCTTAAGGTTGTACTTTATTTGGATCCAACTGACAGTCATTTCTGTGTGGAATTATTTTGGATGATTATGATTAAGGATGCTAAATGAGAGGTTGATATTTATTTTTCAGCTTTCTAGGAGAATGTTTTTAGACTTCTTGAAAAGTCTTTTCTAACAGTTCCAAAACCAATATGAAAATCACCTCTTCCTTTCTTTAAAGAGCCCAGTTTTCTTCAAAGATGAAACCACATTTGCAGTACAGTACATCTAATGACTGTGTAGCTGTTATATATGCTAAATTATCTGTTAAAGTTTTTATTACAGTACTTGTTTAATCAATAGCTAATGTAATTAACAGATGCTTATTTCTACCACATGCATATAGCAGTCAGGGTACTCAAATATAGCTTAAGTTGGCCTACTTTTGATCTGCTTAAGGTGTTATAAAATCCAGATATGGATATCATGAATAAGATTGAGTGTAATACACTTAAATTCAGGGAAATGCCATAAAATGTAAGTTGATAAGATAATTAGCTAATCATAGTAGATAATAATGAATTTAAAACCAAGTCAGTGTCTTCTGACATTGTCATTAATTTATTTTATATTTTAGAATTATTTTTATTTCCTATCACAAGACACTGAACTTGACAGGATTAGAGGGAGACCATGAACTTACCTAGTTTGTTTTCCCATTAATATAGTTCAGCTCTTTGATCTTTTGTTTAAATATGAATGGCTGTAATACTTGAAAGAAAAGTATTATTTTTAAACAAGTTTTTAACAACTAAAAGTGCATAATTTTAAGATGACAAAATAATGTATTGAATTCCATAGTAGACTGGCTCCATTTCTGTCTGAACTAGCCAAATTAATTTTTACTTCCTTTATTTTTGCTTTCCAAAAATGTCACAGCTGTTTCACACCACCAGCACTTTCATGCAAAACAAACCTCTAATGATGATGATCATAAATTATTTGATGGTTTACAACTTCGATTATTTTTTCACAGAATTAAATGGAATTACTATCATTATTTCTTTTGCAGATCGGTAAATGGAGAAGGAGAAAAGTGTTAAAATAAGTTTGAAGATAGAAATCCTAAATGATTTTATTTTGCTTAAGAAAAATCTAACAATTGTTTGGTAGTAGTTAGCGAGCAGACATTTTGAAAGTGTTTAAATATAATTTTCTTCTGTTTCACAGCTACATTTTCCGGTTAAGCTGCACCAGGCTGGGGCAGTGGGCCATTGGCTATGTGACAGGGGATGGCAATATCTTACAGACCATACCACACAACAAGCCCTTATTTCAAGCCCTGATTGATGGCAGCAGGGAAGGATTGTGAGTATGAGACATGGGAGTTGGAGTGTTTATTGTTCACAGATGTGGAAGATAGAGGCTCCTTTTGATGTTTGAAAGTGAGGCTGATGGTCTGACTGGTCTTTATTTTAAAACTAAGAAATGGATGATCCTTAGATTTTATTGTTCATTTCTTAAAATAGTCAATTTAAAGTAACCTAATTATTTGATTTCTGTTTTTTTTAGCATGGTCTTCACAACCTTCAGATCTCAATATTTCCTTAGAAATATTAGAAAGTACTGTTCAGTTGGAGAATGGACGCAGCAGAATGATTATTTGATTGTTCCCTATCTAGCTCTGCTCCTGTGCTCCCAGTTTGTACTTTCAGTCAGTATAGGGTCTTTTAATCCTGCTGTTGGCGTCATGGGCAGATTTTGATAGGCTCTGTTTTTGGACTGTTAGTAAAGTTGCAAAGAAGCTCCCTTTGTGGGATTTCCACAGACAGCTCACAAAAGCAACTCGCCCCAAAGAGCCATCCATCTGCTCTAGAAAAATACAACTGGTTATTAAAGGGGCCTGGAATTTCATTTCCCTGGGGAGCACTGTGCTCCTATGTCGCTGAAACAAGCCTTCCTTCTTTTCCACCCTCCTCTTTCGCTCCTCTCTTGTCTTTTTTTTTTTTTAATTAAAGGATAAGTGAGGTACACTGTTAAATGTTACAGGTGACCAGTATAATGATTCACAATTTTTAAAGGTTATGCTCCATTTGTTGTTGTTGTTAGTTCAGTCACTCAGTCATGTCTGACTCTTTCAATGGACTGCAGCATGCCAGGCTTCCCTGTCCTTCACCCTCTCCTGATGTTTGTGCAGACTCATGTCTGTTGAGTCAGTGATGCCATCCAAACAGTTCATCCACTGTTGTCCCCTTTTCCTCCTGCCCTCAATCTTTCCCAGCCTCAGAGTCTTTTCCAGTGAGTCAGCTCTTTGCATCAGGGGCCAAAGTATTGGAGCTTCAGCTTCAGCATCTGTCCTTCCAATGAATTTTCAAGGTTGATTTCCTTTAGGATTTATTGGTTTGATCTCCTTGCTGTCCAAGGGGCTCTCAATAGTGTTTTCTAGCACTGCAGTCTGAAAGTGCCCATTCTTCAGTGCTCATTCGGCTCCATTTATAGTTACTGTAAAATAATGACTATATTCCTGTGCTAGAAACCTGAGAGGGGGTTTGCTCTACCAGAGCAACTCTACCATTTGCTCTACCAGAAAGAGCAAATAGTTTCCATAGCAAAATTTTACTTTGCCAAAGTAAGAACAGAAGAAAGAAAAAGTGATGGGCTCCATGTGAATGCATAGAAGTTGTAAATTTTAAGAAAGAGTTATGTAAGAATGAATGGCAAACTGGTACTAAAAGTCTGTATTTCTCCTTTTTTAATTATAAATTTTCTATTCTTTTATTTATACCTTACCTCTAGTACATCAAAGATTCATATGTGTGGCTTTCTATCCACTGTAACAGGATTTTTGTTTTGAAGAAAATGTACTTCAGAGTTTTAATTTATAAAAAGAGATCACAAGTGGACAAATCTGTGAATGGACTAATTTTGATATATCTTATTTATATGGTGGGCTTTTCTGGTAGCTCAGAGGTAAAGAGTCTGTCTGCCAATATAGGAGACCTGGGTTTGATCCCTGGGTCTGGAAAATGCCCTGGAGAAGGAAATGGCAACCCACTGCAGTGTGTTTGCCTGGGAAATCCCATGGTCAGAGGAGCCTGGCTGGCTACAATCCATGCGATTGCAGAGTCAGACATGAAACAACAGTAACAACAAAAGATCAGTAAAAACACAGGATATCTTCTGTCCAGCTATTTGCAACTGTCAGGGTCATTTGTCCTTTCCTTATAGTTAATCTGATATTGTGGGACATAAATGATAAAGAAGTTTACTTTGATAACTAGCCAAGATTCCTTAATCCTTCAACGCCATTGAAAGGGACTCAGCAGCAGCAGTATTGAAGACCATAATCATTGAATTGATCCTATACAGAATTTTTAAACCTGTTCTCTAGCAAAAGAATTGTCATTTTGTAATCTTTTATTTAATTCTCTGGTGTGGTGAGCAAGTATAAAAAGAAAGTTACCAACTTTAGCTTATCACTTCTATAACGTTTGTAGCATTTTATCCTACCCCTATGCTGCTGCTGCTAATTCGCTTCAGTCGTGTCTGACTCTGTACCACCCCATAGACGGCAGCCCACTAGGGCTCCTCTTTCCCTGATATTCTCCAGGCAAGAACACTGGAGTGGGTTACCATTTCCTTCTCCAATGCGTGAAAGTGAAAAGTGAAAGTGAAGTCGCTTAGTCGTGCCCGACTCTTAGCAACCCCATGACACTCTAAAATTTGTATCATAGTCATATGTAGTCAACTCCTTTTCCTAAATCTTAAAAATACAACAACAACAAAAAACCCACTCACTGATTTTCTCCTTATCATGTGAGAATTGTCTGTCCTCTAGGTTTATTTTTCCTGGTTTTCTTGTAGAATTTTAAACACTAACATATTTATAGACTATGGATAAATATTTTTTGTTACTTCACATAATAGTTTTCATATAGTTTTGCCCTTTATTCACCACTGTAGTATTATATTCTTAAGTTATCATTCAAAATCTAAAACAAAAAGTTAATAAACAAAATCACCTGTAACAATGAATTGATGAAATCCAGCAGTAATGTTACTCATTTCCTAATCTAATATAGGTGCTTACCAACATGATCAGCTTCATTGTTAAAAATGGATTTCTGAATAACGAAGCACTGCTTTAGCACAGCAAATGGCATGATAACTTTTAGTTCTTATTTTAATTCTCTCTAGAAATGGAACCCTATGTTTATAAACCATTCTGTTGGTAGCTTCATTTGAAATAAACCTAGAGTTGTAACCTTTGCGTATGTGCACATGTGTATGTGTGCCAGGGTGAATGGAAGATGAAACAGAAAGGGAATGGGAAACTAGAAAAGAAAGCACCACAAAAATGTTTCGATAACTTTTATGAGAAAATTGTGGGCTTTAATTCTATTTTTGTTTTGTAGTGGTACTAAGCATAGTGTAAAATGTAACATTAATTTTGCTTCATGTGAAAGACGTAATAATTGCAAATAAGTATATATTCTGAGTATTTTGGAGTAGAACATCAGTAACCAGTGAAAATGTCAGTCACTCAGTCATGTCCGACTCTTGTGACCCCCATGGACTGCAGCTTGCCAGGCTCCATAGAATTCTCCAGGCAAGAATACTGGAGTGGGTTGCCATTTCCTTCTCCAATACATATAGTAAAGGTATTTAATTGAAAATGATTCATTATATATTTCTTTTATTTCCTAGATTTTAAATTTTGTAAAGATAATTTGTAGTATTATGGAAACAGTGATAGAATAAATTCTTGATGTAGGATACATAAAAAGGAGACATCTAAATGTGCGTTTAAATATGGAAGAATCTGATTACATAACCTTGGAGGCAATTAAAACTTGTATGTAGTTATGTAAATAAAATTTTTGTTTATAATCCAGCTATCTTTATCCTGATGGGAGGAGTTATAATCCTGATTTAACTGGATTATGTGAACCTACACCCCATGATCATATAAAAGTTACACAGGTAAGGACAATTTCTGTAGACATATTTAAAATTAATAAGTATTTGTGATGCCTTTGAAATAACATTCTTAATAATTGGTAAAGTCATGTACAGATATTTAATGCAAAATATATTTAAGGAATTCTAAGAATGTTTGAAAAGAAATTATAGAACTTTCTTCATTTTTGGATAAAAATCTCTTATTAATCTTTCTGCTTCCAATATAATACTGACATTTATGTGGGGAAATAGATGAATCTGTAGGTAGCCAGATTGATAGGAAAGGAGAGATAGCTTTAGAAAACTTCAGAGAGGATTAGAATAATTGTATGCATTAGTTTTTAGAGTCAAATGAGTAATTGAAACCTATTGGAGACAATAAATTGTATTCTTGTAAATCCACTGTTGGCACCCTCCTAGGTTATGATTTGGGGGTGGCAGGTAACTTGGTAAAGTCTTTCTGGAGGGTAGTTACCAAAACCTAAACATGTTTGACTCTAGATTCCATATACATATCACTTGAATGTATACACACAAAGATCTGTACATCAGGATGTTCACTTTAGCATTTTTCTTAAAAATGAAATATTCAGTTCAGTTCAGTCACTCAGTCATGTCCAACTCTTTGTGACCCCATGAACTGCAACACGCCAGGCTTCCCTGTCCATCACCAACTCCCAGAGTTCACTCAAACTCATGTCCATTGAGTCGATGATGCCATCCAGCCATGTCATCCTCTGTCATCCCCTTCTCCTCCTGCCCCCAATCCCTCCCAGCATCAGAGTCTTTTCCAATGAGTCAACTCTTCGAATGAGGTGGCCAAAGTATTGGAATTTCAGCTTTAGCATCAGTCCAATTACAGTATACCAAATACCTATATTCAGTCATAGGTTAAATACCATAGTATACTCATATTTCATTATCTTGTAAAGTCTTTAACAAGAGGAAGGTAGCTCTGAACACTCACATGGGAACTTCTGCATCTTGTTATATAAAAAAGTTATGTAAAGCTTAATTAAGTAACATTTGATTTTGTAAAATGACATTATGTAACTTCAATTTTATAAATAAAAATTACCATTTGTGAACATGTGAATGTACTTTAAAAAAAAGTGAAAAACACTAATTTGGCAACAGTCTTTGAGAGAGAACTTCCAGTATTATGTAGCTGTAGTTAAAATTTTTTAAAAATTTTTATAATTTGTATATTTTGTGCTTTGTATAATAATAAAACTCTAATAAAACCGAATGATAAGTTTTAGGGAAAACAGTAGATAATTTTTTATTTCTGCTTCTTTAGATTTCAATGGTTTTGATATTTAAAATATACTTGTTGACATGTATACTCTTTTGGGTGGTTTTAAAACTTTAATATATGAAAGCCATTTAAAAAGTTATATACTGATTCTGTGTTTTTTAATATATGTAAAAAGACACAGGAGACAACTCCTCATTATAAAGCCATTATTTAAAACTTGTTTTAAAATTCATATTCAGGAGTAGTATCATTCTCTTAAACTACTCACAAATATTTGAATAGCTTAGCTCTTAGGTTGCATTGGCTTCTGCAAGTGTGATTGTATCTTATTTTAATTTTTTTAATAATTGTAAATTAAAAATAATTATTTTAATTTTTTAGTAATTGGCCCATTGAATTGCATAACCAGTATACGGGCTACAGTCTATAGGGTCGCAGAGAGTCAGACACGACTGAAGTGACTGAGGACACACACACATAGATACTTATCTAGTATTTTAGGGATTTCAGTGATATATATGATACTTTGGACTTCTTTTCCATCTACTCTTTCCCTTAATTTATTTTAAAATTATATAGTCACACATATACCATGGAAGACAGAATTTATATATGAATCAGTGAGTATGTGGGTGTGTGTATCTATGTGTTTCTACATATATACTTTTTCTCACTGAGATTGTAAGATCTTTCACTAGGCTAGGGATTAAATATTGTCATTTATTCATCCTGTCCAAGGCTATTTATGTAGTACATACTTGCTAGACTAACACATTGCCTTATTTAAACAAATTTTTGTTTCAATAACTCCTTTTCTTTATATCCCTATTAAGTAACACTCTCTGTTCATACTTTCTTTATACTTAACCAATATATCTGAATCTTCTTTGTGACAGAGATCTTGTCATTATTTGAACACTGAGAATCTAACTATGCCAAAAGCATCTAAACTAGTGAATAAAGAGAATAGATTTTTAATAAAACAGTTTTTGGTAGCTGAAATGATTAGCTTTTTGATCATGTTAGACTGGGAAAAGAAGATGCAAATAGGGGTTTAATATAGAATTTTAGGAAAATAATTTATACTACTGAGCCTCCTTTTTTTTTTTTAATTCAGTGTATCTTATTATACTTTGGAGATTATATGACATAATAAATGTGGACAATAGTACATAGCATGCAGAAAGACCTTGGCAAATTTTCCATCCTGAAGTTTCCTAGATAGATGTCTAAGAAGTAAAATTGTCAGTACTGCAGTTTTAACATTAAAATTAGATGAGTATGTGGTATTTACAGAGAAAAGTGTTGTTTTTTATTGCATTTAAAACCATACATTTGTCTCTTAAATCACCCTGTTGATACAGGTACCTTCCTAAAGGAACGGTACAAAATGTTAAATAATCCAAAGTATTAAAAAAGCATACACAGTTGTTGATAAAATCTTTTTAATTTTATAGACCAAATTGTGACTACCAATTTAAAAAATATCTTAAATGGCAGTTTGATCTGACAGAATCAAGTGTGAGGAATTTACTGTAAGTCATGGTATTTGAGAAAACTCAGTCTTATCAGTTCATGCAAAAAAATACATTAACGTTGCCTTTTTGCTCCCCCAATTCCAGGAACAATATGAATTATATTGTGAGATGGGTTCCACTTTCCAGCTCTGTAAGATTTGTGCTGAGAATGACAAGGATGTCAAGATCGAGCCTTGTGGGCACCTGATGTGCACCTCTTGTCTCACAGCCTGGCAGGTATAGGCAAGATTTAATTAGTCACGTTGATATCTTCCTTATATTCCCTATGAATATGTGTCTTTTCAGTTTTCTTCATCTTAAGGATTCAAAAAGTCATACTGATAAGCGTTTGTTTGAACGGTTGATTTTTTTTTAAAATCTCATATGTTTGAGTCTTTCCCTTCCATAATTTGACTTTTGTTGGGTTTTCATGTTTTCCTTGTGCTGCGCTTAGTCGCTCAGTCATGTCCTACTCTTTGTTACCTCACGGACTGTACCCCTCTCTGTCTGTGGGGATTCTCCAGCCAAGAATACTGGAGTTGGTTGCCATGCCCTCCTCCAGGGGATCTTTCCGACCCATGGCTCGTACCCAGATCTCCCACATTGCAGGTGGATTCTTTACTGTCTGAGCCACCAGGGAGGCCCAAGAGTTCTGGAGTGGGTAGCTTATCTGTTCTCCAGGGGATGTTCCCGACCCAAGAATCTAACCGGGGTCTCCTGCCTTGCAAGTGGATTCTTTACCATCTGAGCTTCCAGGGAAGCCCTTTTTTCTCTATTATTTATTTAATATATAAAATTAAAATAACTTAATCTTATATTAATCGTAAGTAGTTCTGCTTCTATAACACTATTGATTTCAGAATATCACTTACCAATGTTGCAAACTAACTATATTTATTGTAGCCCAGATTCTATTTATAGTACATCAGATTCTCAAGCAAAGTAAATGCTAGTAGATAAATCTTACATTGATGTTTCAACACTTCTCTTGAGAAGGTGTGGCTCCTGTCTCACGTATGTCTCCAATTGCTCTGTAAGGCTAAAACAAGAGAATCAGAAAGTTTCCCAAATGTCTTTAGTTCCCTTAGTCACTAAATTTTCCCATTTACAAGGCAAAGCTGCCTTCCATTCTGTAGGCATTCAATAAATAGAAATTGATTTGCTGTTTTAGAATAAGACCTAGAAAATAATTGGTTTCCCCAAGGGCTTCTTTAAAATATTTCTTTATCTGTAATAAAGGTTGGAGATTTTAAAATAGATCTTTGGACAGATTTCTAGTTTTGAGTATTTGGAGGATTCACAGAATATTTTGCTCAAGCACTTTTTTAGCTACTCTGTTTTAACACAGTGTTGAAGTCAGTATGGTTGACTGGATTTAGAAAACCAATCATTAAACTTTCAAGCTTGTAAAAAATTTGCAATTGAGGGTTATCATGAGTATCCCTATTTCTGAACCTTGTTTCCAGCCCAGAACCTTTGTATTTCTTCAGAAAGGATGGCCTCAGGGGATCCGGACAGGGCAGTGCAAACTCATAGGGGCGCTGATGTTTGTTGAGCTCATTACTTGATGATAGAATATTAATGATTTTCGCATTTTTGCATTCTTATGAAGAGGGCCTCTTTTTCCTTTGGGGAACTTTAAAAAATGGATGGAGAAAAAGAGGAAGAACTAGGAAATGAATTACAATTGATTTACATTTACAGAGCCATTTCTGAGCTCCCAGACATCTTTCCTTCATTAGTAAAGATTGTTCAACCTCTCTACATGGCTCTCTTTCAATATGCATTTGATTTATATATTACCTGAGGTTTTCCTTGTTTTCTTTGCCCTCATTTCCCTTTATCCCTTCATGATGTTTGTGAATTTTGTGTAGTACAAGGAGAAGTTGGAGGAAAAGCAATGCCCAGTATGGCATCAGCAAACTCTCAACATAAAGTTACTTGATTGCTGTTTATGTTATCAAATAATAGTTCTGCAGACATAGCAGTGCCTTTTAAAAAAATAAATGTTTCAATAAATTTAGTTACACTGGTAGAAGATAAAACTGTCAGTTTGCAAATGGATTTCAAATGTATTAATAGAAAATACTATAGAGATGTTATTAACTCAGTGCCTCGCTTACAGGGAGGGGGGGACCACTTTAAGATTATTTGCTTTAGGTATTTCAGGGCAAGTATTAAACTGACAGAGGCCAAATATGTTTGTTAAGTCCTTTAGATTGAGTTACGTCTTCAGTGCAGTAGTATGGTTCTTGCAGGTTTGAAGAAAGTAAAAGTTTGCTTTTCTCCCTAAAGAAAACCAGAATTTTAGGCTGGTACAGGCTCCCAGTACTCTACCTCCATAGATGGCCTGCCTACTTCTGCCCCTTCTCTGTGGTCCTGGGCTTGGAGCATACAAATACAAGCATATTGCAGGACCTAGCATCTTCACCTTGAAACTTAGCGTTTGGAAGTTCAGGGAAGTTCCCACTATGTTGGTGGAAACCTTTGGTTAGTAAAGATTATCATTTATAGTGTCATTCAAAATAGCTGTTTACCTTGTGGCTCAGAGTAAGTGAAAGAGTAGAGCTGAATGTAAAACAAAGAGGTTTTACTTATTTTAGTTTCTATATTCTTCTTAAGTGAAATTAATCTTTTAAAACTCCAGAGCCAGTGATATGTATTTAATGAGTCTGTGCACTCCTTGCAATAGGTTTGTTATGTGCGAGGACACAGGGGGTTTCCCAGTTGTCATGGCTGTGTTATTAATCCTTCTCCCTTTTCATCACCACAGCTTTCCTATATTTTATTCTGTAGTCTCTAAATGGTACAGTTCCTCTTTATGATTTTTCGTATTGATCTAATGGCCTTATATTAAGATAGGTTCAGTCAATTTGTAATTGTTTATATTTGAAATTTTTTCTTTTCTTTTTTTTTTTTAAAACTCTTTAGTACTTCTTAGTTTTAGAGATTGAGGAAGTACATAAATTGACAAGTGCTAAAAATTGTCTCTGAGTAAAATTTTAGGAAAAGCTATGTGAAAAAGTAGTAATAAAGTAGTAGTTGAGTAAGTTAAGTAGGAAAAAAAAATCGACAAATTCGAAAGTGCTTAGAAAGTTGAAATAATCAAAATCACACTCATGTCACTAGTGAATAATATTATTATCCAAATATAATCATAGAATTTTATATATAGGTTAATGAAAAATATGCAAAGGCAGTATTTCAGCATCTTTAAAATTCTTCCCACATAGGATGTTTAATAAGTATTTTTCTGATACATTTTTGTATATGTCTCTGCAATCTGCATGTTGTTTATTCTCATAGTGAAAAGTGAAAGTGAAAGTCTCTCAGTCGTGTCAAACTCTTTGCAACCCCGTGGACTGTATAGTCCATGGAATTCTCCAGGCCAGAATGCTGGAGTGGGTATCCTTTCCCTTCTCCAGGGGATTTTCTCAACCCAGGGATCGAACTGCATTGCAGGCGGATTCTTTACTAGCTGAGCCACAGGGAAGCTTACAACTCTTTGCAACCCTATTAACTGTAGCCTGCCAGACTCCAAGTCTGTGGGATTTCCTAGAGAAGAATACTGGAGTGGGTTGCCATGTCCTCCTCCAGGGGATCTTCCCAACCTAAGACTGAACCAGTGTCTGTTATGTCTCTTGCTTTGCTGGGCAGATTCTTAAGATTTTCCCTGGTGGCTCAGATGGTAAAGCATCTCCCTGCAATGTGGGAGTCCCAGGTTTGATTGCTGGGTTGGGAAGATCTCCTGGAGAAGGAAATGGCAACTCACTCCAATACTCTTGCCTGGAAAATTCCGTGGATGGAGGAGCCTGGTAGGCTACAGTCCATGGGGTCGCAAAGAGTCTGACATGACTGAGCAACTTCACTTTCGTATGCTAGACAATATAAAGAAAAGAGAACACTACGACTAAGATTGTGCTAAATCGCTTCAGTCATGTCCAACTCTTTGTGACCCTATGGACTGTAGTCCGCCAGGCTCCTCTGTCCATGGGATTCTCCAGGCAAGAATACTGGAGTGGGGTGCCGTGCCCTCCTCCAGAGGATCTTCCCAACCTAGAATTGAACCAGTCAGTGTCTGTTATGTCTTTTGCTTTGGCAGGCAGATTCTTAACCACTAGTACCACCTGGGATGCCCAGAACTAAGATGACAAGTTAAAAGACATTGATATTGAAGATCAGTTGTCAAAAAGCCTTTGTAATGTCTCAGTTCTGTCCATTTCTCTTCTGAAATGTATCTGTAGTCTTTTCAAAGACTCTTTAGCATGCTCAAGATCTATGAATGAATTCTAAGAATTTCAAGCCTCAGCTCCATTTGTTCCATTCAGTAGCTGCTGAGTGATTCCTTTCAACTTTTCACATTTTGGTTTTTTTGCACTTTTTTATATTGGTACTAAACCTATAGCCAGGAAGACCAAGTTTCTATTTATTGGGGTTTTTTTTTGACAACAATAGACATGCACAGTGATCTCTGGTTCAAGTTTTCTCTACCCCACAGAGAACTGTTGTTGGGTCAACATCTGGGAATTTCAAAGTGACGTTCAGTAGTCTGTATCTCAGTGGAAATTTAGTCGTTAAAGAAGCTTCAACTTGTGAACATTTCCACTTTTGGATAACCTGAATATTTCTACATGTGTATATAGATTTCACTCAGTGCCTCTTGCTGCCAAACAAAAAATATGTTTTGACAGCTTTCATAGTTTTGTATGGACTGCAGTATTTGACAACCATTTAAACACATTATTGCAAAATACCCCTATTATTTAATAAAAACGAAGATCTTATACAGTGAATCTAGTTTAAAAAGTTAACAAACATCAGCTATACTAAATCCTCACATGAGTGAGCTGCTCACTGAATTTAACCTAATTGACTGTCAAAATGAGGACAAATGAACACAAGTACGGGACTTTTCTAGAGTTCTATACTGTGCTGTCAAACATTGTATACAAGCTTGTAGGTGTAATTGGAAATGTTATATGACTCTGGATATGAGTACATGTAGTAATATGTGTCTTTTTTTTTTTAACTTTTTCCTTGTTCAAAATGGTAAAGGGCTAGAATGTGTTTTGTGACTTTAAAGCCAGTGTTTTTGTTTCTATATGCTTGTTTTTCTGAGAGAAAAAAATTGGGTTTTCAAACTTAATTGTGCACAAAAATGATTTGATATCACTTAACTTGCTTGGTACAAGCTGACATGGAATGACATCCATCATTCTTTAGTTTCTCAAATCCATTGTTATTTATTTAGGAAACAATCTTTGAGTATCTTCTCTGTCTGAGGTTCTATAGTAAAGACCCAGTCCATACCCGCAAGAAGTTAAAATTAAATCTAAAAATGTTATAGAGGGGCACAGTACTAATAATCACTTGAAATGAATATCCTGTTATCTTTAATTATGGATGGGAAATATTTTTGTTACGTTCTGCTACTTTGGTTGGGTGTATTGACATGAAAAGGATTTTAAAAGGTGCATGTCTGCCAAGAAGCTCTGATAAAGCAGAGTTCAATAGGAAATATTAAACCCAGACCATAAAACATTTTGTGTTTAGCCATTGTGAATCCTTAGCAAGTCGCTCTTCACTAACTTTTCCTTCCACTTGATGCCCTACTTTGGTTTAATTGAAATTCATTGGAGACTTAAGGTTTATGTAATTAATGGAAACCTAAGACATGCACAGTAGAGGTGTCAGTCAGTTGTTTCAGGCTGCAAGTGGTTACTCTAATTGCTGTCATAATGGCCCATTAGTCCTGCCTCCAAAGACGTGTCAGATACTTTCTTCTCCTTCTGAAACATCTGTGTTATTTAATAAATTGAATAAGCAAGCCTGAGTTTGCACAGAATACTAAGTAAGCTTGAGTAATCACCTCTCTAGAGGCATTCTTTGAAGCAGTATCACTGTGGGTGAGGCATTTCTATTCTATCCTTGGCAGTGAAACTTGGGAGAGTTTTCTTTCACTTCCACACTGTTCCACAAATATTAACAAAACATTTTCTTCTTTACCCTGAACTCTTCCATGTCTTCTGTTTTGTAATAGCATGTTATGTGGAAGTGATGTTACAGGGTTACTATGTAAGGTGTCAAGTAAGGAACTGTTTTTATTAGATTTTTCCTTTCAGAATATAGAAAATATCTTCTGAGCTCATGAATAGGACAGACTGTAAACTATGTTCTTCAAATTTTCCTTCCAAAATGAAAAATGGATATATATATATGTCCATATGTATATATGTCAGTTGGATATGCAGCCTTGTTTTTAATTACTGCCAAGGACTTTAATTCAGTTAAAAATAAAATTAATTTTTTTCTTCTAGTTATTCCTCTTGCATATTTTTTCAAAATAATTTAGAGGAAAGATATTGGAATATTCAAAATGTTTCATAAAAAGTCAATAGATGAAAATTAATAAGCTCTGATTTTAACATGTGATTAGAGATTTATAAATGTCTCATATTTAAAGAGCATTATTGGTGAAGAAATATGTAATTGAGAGGTGAGAAGTCAGCTCAAAGGACCACATTCAAGGCACTAAGAAATAATCTCTTAATATATCTTCCTTCAAAAGCAACGAGGCTTCAAATTTCTAGCCTCAGTGAAACTTTTTAGAGTTAGTACTACAAGTACTTAGTACATGATAAAATGCTGAAACTCCTCTTTCACTTTGAGAGTCATGCAATGGCTGCAGTTTCCTCAGCTATCTTACGTCTTTTGTTTTGTTCCTGAGACTATTTTTGTAGTAATTATAACAACCAGAATTTGCATAGCACTTTGGAAAGTTTTGAATTAATTTTTCTTACTTTACCTTTCAGATATCCCTTAAAATGTGCATTCTTTCATTATACTCAACAAATAAGATGAAATGGCTTACCCAGTGTCACACAGTTGGAATTTGTGGGTATAGGATTCTAGTCCAACCCTCCAGATCAGAATGTCTGTGCTCTTTTCCTGATTCACTGTTTTCATGGGCCTCCCAAATTAAGACTAGAAGAGTCTAGATTCATCCGTGTCATTTCCCCTTGCCCGTCATAAAAGAATATCAAAACTAAAGTTCTCTCTCTCTCTGTTACTTATTCTAATATTACCATTAACTGTTCTCATTCATTCTTTTTGTTTGTTTTTTAATTTATTTTTTCATTGAAGGGTAGCTCCTTTACAGAATTTTGTTTTCTGTCAGACCTCAATATGAATCAGCCATAGGTATACATATGCCCCCTCCCTTGTGAACCTCCCTCCCCATCAGACCCCTCTAGGTTGATACAGAGCCCCTGCTGGAGTTTCCTGAGCTACAGAGCAAATTCCCAGAGGCTGTCTATTTTACATATGGTAATGTAAGCTTCCATGTTACTCTTTCCATACATCTCACCCTCCTCTCCCCTCTCCCTATGTCCATAAGTCTATTCTCTATGTTTTTCCTCCATTGCTGCCCTGTAAATAAATTCTTCAGTACCATTTTTCTCTATTCTGTATATGTGCATTAGAATATGATATTTATCTTTCTCTTTCTGACTCACTTCAGTTTGTATAATAGGTTCTAGATTCTTCCACCTCATCAGAACTGACTCAAATGCATTCATTTTTATGGCTGAGTAATATTCCATTGTGTATATGTACCACAACTTCTTAATCTATTCATATGTTGATGGACATCTATGTTATTTACATGTTTTAGTTATTGTAAATAGTGCTGCAATGAGCAATGGGATACATGTGTCTTTTTCAACCCTGGATTCCTCAGGCTATATACCTAGGAGTGGGACTGCTGAGTTATATGGTGGTTTTATTCCTAGGTTTTTAAGGAATCTCCATGCCATCTTCCATAGTGGCTGTATCAATTTACATTCCCATCAGCAGTGGAAGAGAGTTCTCTTTTCTCTACACCCTCTCTAGCATTTATTGTTTGTAGACTTTTTGATGATAGCCATTCTGACTGGTGTGAGGTGATACCTCATTGTGGTTTTGATTTGCATTTCTCTAATAATGAACAATGTTGAGCATATTTTCATGTGTCTGTTAGCCATCTATGTGTCTTCTTTGGAGGAATGTCTGTTTAGGTTTTTTTTCCCCCTTTTTGATTGGGTTGTTTTTCTACTATTGAGTTGCATGAGTTGCTTGTATATTTTGGAAATTTATCCTTTGTCATTTGTTTCATTTGCTATTATTTTCACCCATTCTGAGTGTTGTCTTTTCACCTTGCTTATAGTTTCCTTTGCTGTGCAAACGCTTTTACTTTTAATCAGAACTCTCCACCATGACCCATCCATCTTGGGTGGCCCTACATGTCATGGCTCATAGTTTCATTGAGTTGGACAAAGTTGTGGTCCATATGATCAGATTGGTTAGTTTTCTGTGATTGTGGTTTTTATTCTGTTTGACCTCTGATGGAAGAGGATAAGAGTATTTTTAATTTCTGTAGTTGTGTTGTCTCTTAATGTTTATTCTTTAATTCTTCTAGGTCTTTGTTAATTGATTCTTGCATTTTCTCCATTTTGCTTTCAAAGGTTATGATCATCTTTACTGTCATTTTTTCTGAATTCTTTTTCGGGTGGTTTCTTCTTCATTTATTTGGACTTCTGTGTTTCTAGTTTGTTCCTTCATTTTTGTAGTATTTCTCTGTCTTTTCATTTTTTTTTTAGACTTATTGTGTGTGAGGTCTCTTTTACCAGGCTTCAAGGTTGAATTCTGTCTTCCTTTTGGTTTTTGCACTTCTAAGATTGGTCCAGTTGTTTGTGTAAGCTTCTTGTAGGGTGAGATTTGTGCTGAGTTTTTGTTTGTTTTTCCTCTGAGGGGCAAGGCGGAGTGAGGTGCTGATACTATCCGCTGATGACTGGGTTTATATTTTTGTTTTGTTTGTTGTTTAGATGAGGCATTCTGCACAGGGTGCTGTTGGTAGTTGGGGGATACTGGGTCTTGTATTCCAGTGGTTTCCTTTGTGTGAGTTCTCACTATTTGATACCAGCTAGGGTTAGTTCCAGAGAAGGCAATGGCACCCCACTCCAGTATTCTTGCCTGGAGAATCCCAGGGACGGAGGAGCCTGGTGGGCTTCCATCTATGGGGTCGCACAGAGTCAGACACGACTGAAGCGACTTAGCAGGAGCAGCAGCAGCGGGGTTAGTTCTCTGGTAGTCTAGGGTGTTGGAGTTAGTGCTCCCACTCCAAAGGCTCAGGGCTTGATCTCTTCAAATCCTTATGCTTATGGTAAGTTTTGAACATATATGATGAAAATTTTCAAGAATATATGCAGTGGATTCTCTGTTTAATTATTTCCAAGTGTATCAGGGCTGGCTGAGGAGACTCCTTAGGTGGACACCAGAAATGCCAATGAGAAGGGAAGACAACACTGAAGCCTCTTGGTTCCTGATTACCATGTATAGCTCAGAGAATCCTACCCAGTGCTCTGTGGAGACCTGTGATTGTCTCTTGTAGCCATCCTCAAAAACAACCAGGATATTAGATGTAATCTGTGCGAGGTCTCTGGCTGGAGGGGCGGGTGGGAGTCCACAGCATATATGAGGAGTCCCCATGTATAGGGGGGGCAGTGGCAAGTCGCACTGGGTCACCGGGCTGTCTCCTGCAGTCCTGGCGGCAGTCTGTCCAGTAGTTTCAGACTCCCTGGGCTTTGGCTGCAGGGAGGGCCAGTTTGCTTCCTTGTTCATTCTTTTTAAAAAATAATTTTAGTTATTTATTTTTGGCTGTGTTCAATCTTTGTTGCCACGTGGGCTTTTACTCTGGTTGTGGCGAGAGTGGGCTACTCTGGGTTTGTGCTACACAGGCTTCTTATTGCCGTGGCTTCTCTTGTAGCTGAGTATGAGGGTCTTCATTTGTTGCAGTGCATGGCCTCTAGAGCACAAGCTCAGTAGTTGTGGTGGATGGGCTTGAACCCATGGGTTTTACAGGGTTTGAACCCATGTCTCCTGCATTGGTAGGCAGATTCTTCACCATTGAGCTACCAGGGAAGCCCTCATTCTTTATAATAAGAATTTGCTGAGTTTTTGTGAAATATATTGTGCTCTGAAAATGCTTAGCCTGTACCCAAGGTACTGTCAGTATATGTATGTGTATTTATCTACTTAGTTATTTGTTTATAGTTGTTTCATGTTGTAAAAAAAGATTTATGGTAGCTTCTAATCTGTGTGAAGTATAGCACGGTAATATACATTAGAAGTTACTGAGATGGGAAACATAAACGCACATAAAACCAGTAAAAATATAAAATGCATTCCAAAATGGGACTCATGAAGTACTATGTATTTTCTGGGACCCTCATTTTATACTGTATTTGCAGGAAGGCGTGAAGTGATTGACCTTAAAGTATGCCTCCAAATAATTAATCATCCAGAGAGCAAACTAAATTGTACTATATGTTATATTTATCTTTAAAAAAATAAAAGAAAGTATGTAAGAGATAATATAGATCTGAACAATATTTAAACAAAGAATATGGAAGGTGACTGATATATAAACTTGTAGTATTTATTGTTGCCAAATGAATCTTAGAATTTTATCATGAGCATCTTGCATAGTTTCAGAGGATGTAGAATGGGCTCTTAACTTTCTGTCTCTTTTGCTTTGATAGGATTTGTTTGAGGAAGTGAAATCTACTGAGTAAATCAGAATGGACAGAGTCCAAGTACTTCCTCTTAACTTTCTCAGAATGTGAATTTTTGGAGCTGATAGGAGTTATTTATTGGTTCTTCTTTATTAACATATGTTCTACCATCTTATGTTAAGTGTATGTAACAGAAGCATTATTTTAATTATTAAGGTGCAGTTATGATAATTTTTATGTCTGTTGAAGGCATTCTTTGTGTTCAATCAACCATCTGACAGAAACAAGGGTGAAGTACTGAAGTAGCACCAAAAGTTGAGAATTTGATTACCAAATTTGAGAATATGGTCAAGCCTAATTTTCATATGACAGTAGTCAGTTTTGTAGAGAAAGTAGTGGATGAAATCATTTTGGAAGAGGCAAGTTGTATGGTCTGTGTTTGCAAATGAAAATTGAAGTACATTGCAGCTGGATTTTGATCCTACTAATTAATGTAAACAAAGATAAAACTTAACAGAAAATATATTTTGTGACATATACCGATAAAGCAGCTACTCTCACATAAGTGATTTGTATAGCATTATTCTTGAAGGTAGGCAAGACGGCCAAAAACCTAAGTTCAGTTTTAGATGAACTGTTCCCAGTCTTTTTCTTGTACCATCAAGATAGTGTTATTGCATATCACTTTCTCCTCTTTCCAAACACAATCTTCAGTTATCCTTTATCAGGAAATAGATCATATAAACTGGAGGTTATCTTTAACCAGACAGCATGCAGACTGACCTTGGAGGTTCTAAGGAATCCTTTGTAGGGGATGCAGTTGCTTATTCATTCTAGCCACTGTGCTCAAAAGTAATATGATTTTAATTATTTAGATTGGCTAGATTAATTGTAGTTATGATAACTCTATGTTAGGTCTTAAAAGATTTCCTGTTTTCTAGGTGCTTATACTAAAACATTTACAAATGATTTATGTGACGTGTAAGCCATGTCACCAGGGGCTTCCCTGGCGGCTCAGATGGTAAAGCGTCTGCCTGCAATGTGGGAGACCCAGGTTCGATTCCTGGGTTGAGAATATCCCTTGGAGAAGGAAATGGCACCCCACCTCTGCGCCCTTGCCTAGAAAATCCCATGAACAAAGGAGCCTGGTTGGCTGCAGTCCATGGGGTCGTAAAGAGTCGGACATGACTGAGCGGCTTCACTTCACTTAATGTGAAGTGTAGGATTTACTTCAAGATTATCCAATGGTGGAGGGAACAAGAGAACATACAGCTGATACAGGATTGAGCATTAATTGATAATTGTTCAAGTTGGGAGATAAGTACATACAGATTTATTACACTTTTCTCTGTGCTTCTGTTTATGTTTGAAAATTTCTAATACTTTAAAAAAAATGTCTAAATGAATGAAGTGTCTACCTAGGCCCCAGGGTATTGCTTTCTACCCTTCATGCAGTAAAGACACAGAGAACATCAGCTCTTTTATACTTGAATTGTTTACTTAGTGGCATTTAGCTTACTTAAAGAAAAAAGCTGTATACCCATTTCCTCCACAACCTACTCCCGCCATCACCCACTCTCAGTCTCTGGCAACCACCAATCTGTTCTCTGTATCTGAACCTGACTTTTCTTTTGAGTTAATTGATATTTAGATTTCATGTGCAACAGAGATCATATTTATTGTATTTGTCTTTCTCTGGCTTATTTCTTACATATTGCCTTTGAGGCCCACCCATCTTGTGGCAAACGGCAAGATTTTGTTCTACTTTATGGTGAAATTATATTCCATGTATGTGCATGCCACAGTGTGTGGCCATTGAAGGACACTTAGGTTGTTTCCATATCTTGGCCACTATAAATATTCCTGCAGTGAACACAGGATGTGCATCCATCTTTTCTAATTAGTGTTTTCATTTTCTTCAGGTAAATATCCAGAGGCAGGATTTGGATGGATTGTATGTTAGTTCTATTTTTAATTTTCTGAGGAACCTCCATACTACTTTCCATAGTGCCTGCGTTAATTTACATCCTGTCAGCAGTGCGCAGGTGTTTTCTCCGTCCACATCCTCACCGACCCTTGTTATCTCTAGTCTTTTTGATAATAGCCCCCACTTAAGAGATGCGAGGGGATATGTCACTGTGGTTTTGATTTGCATTTCCCTGATGATTAGTAACACTGAATATCTTTTCATGTACCCATTTGCCATGTACATGTCTTTGAAAAATGTCTATTCAGATCTGTCCATTTTTTAATCTGATTGTTAGCAGTTTGTTTTGTCTTCTGTTTCCTGGTGAGTTGTATGAGTTCTTTATATATTTTGGATGTCACTTGCAAGTATTTCCTTCCATTCAGTAGGTTATCTTCTCATTCTGTTGATGGTTTCCTTTGCCATGCAGAACCTTTTTAGTCTGATATAACCCCACTTGTTTTTTT
The DNA here is from genome assembly GCA_917880005.1 of Nanger dama. Lineage (NCBI taxonomy): Eukaryota > Metazoa > Chordata > Mammalia > Artiodactyla > Bovidae > Nanger > Nanger dama. Next base: position 906,871 of record CAKJTW010000043.1, on the reverse strand, counting down.
TTGCTTTTGCTGCTTTCAGTTTTGGTGTCAGGTTAAACAATTCATGCCAAGTTCTATGTCAGGAGCTTACCACTTAAATTTTCTTCTGTCTAGAAGTTTTATGGTTTCAGTTCTTACTTTCAATTCTTTAATCCATTTAAAGTTAATTTTTATATATAATATAAGGTAACAGTCCAGTCTTTATTAATTTATTTATGCCATGTGACTCTCTTATTTTCCTAACACCATTTATTGAAGAGACTGCCCTTTTCTCACTGTATATTCTTGGCTTCTTTGTTGTAAATTAATTGACCATATCTATCCATGGGTTCATTTCTAGGCTCTGTTCTGTTCCAGTGATCTATGTGTCTCTTTATGCAGTTCCATACTGTTTTAATTACTGTAGATTTGTATTGCTCTCCTTAGGGCCCAGAGTACCAGTTTCCATGTTCATGCTCATGCATTAAAGATGTGGAGAACATTAGTTCTTTTGCATCTTGCTCTTTTATATTAGAACTATCTATTTGAAATTTTCTTATGTAGATATGTAGGAAAATTCCCTGCAGGAACACAATATGGACCCCTTTTGTCTTTTATAATGAGGGGATTATACCTGGATGATAACCTATATTGAATATGTACTTATACTTCTTATCAAAAGATAGGAGAAAGGTTGAGTTTTCCTTAAATATTTGCTCCTGTGTTAGAAAATATCAGTATAAGATGGGAGAATTAAGTAACAGTTTTATTATCTGTAAAATGATGGAACAGATAATTGAATTGCCTTGAAGCCCACCAGACCTGAGCACATGTGGCAATAACCATCAGAGAATTTTGTAATAACCTGTCTATATCTCTTCAGCTCTTTTACCAGCCCAAGTTTCTTTCCCCAAATTATGTAAGCGGTCAATGAGTAAAGAATTGTAGTTTTGGTTTTTTTAAAATTAACCAATCCAACAAACATTTGTTTTTCTTGTTTTGACAATTTATTTGGGAAAGGAGATGTTCGGTTTGTTAATCAGAGTAAGGCTTAGGAAAGAATAAACCCACCACAGAAATCTACCACAGAATCTGACACAGAGTGTATACTAACTCATTCTGTGAGAGGAGAGTGAGAGTGTTACTCCACCATTGATCAGAGCATCACCGGAGGGCAGGAAGAGCACCACGTTCCCATCGTACCAAGCAGATGGGACAGTCTTAAGTATTGAATGGTTTCTTTAAAAATGTTAGCCCTTTTTATTCATAGTCTTAGCTCTAAAATGATGCTCATTCATGCCATTTCTGCCTTTAATATGATCTTGTATTTTTACTGTTTTTACAGTAATAAAGTACTAAAGTCAGGGTATAATACAGAAGCAAAAAGATGGTGGTGAATGTCATATACCATCCGTCTCTAAAAGTCAGCCTTATTTGCAGGGTGAGAAAACAGTCATTGTATTTTCCTACCAATTGTGAATTCTTAATGTAGTTAGCTTTTTAAAAATGAAATTGGAAGATTTTTTTGAAAACTTTAGTAATTAACTTATAAATGAATTTCTGGCCACAAAGTATTTGCACAGATCTTTTGCACTATCTACTTTGGAAGCAAAATGAGGGGCAAAATGTGTTCGCTCACATATTACTACATTCCATATGGGCTGTGTCAGGGTGACCAGCTGTTAAGACAATTGTGACTTCTAAATATAAACTTAATTTTTCCCACTGATTGCTTATAAATCAGGACTTCAAAAGACCTCAGCAATCAAAATGGAAATATTTAGCCATAGTTATGTGCACAGGAACTTTTTCCAGAATTGACTTTGAAGTGTATTGTTCCAACTGATACTACCACATGATAGAAGTTTTTATCAAAATGTCCTTTTTATCAAATGTTTAATTAGGACTACTGCCTTTTGGTAATGAGGGATACGAGTCAATTTTGAGTTTTCTGCAGGACTCTAAAGTTTTGATGCATTAAAACTGTAAATGAACATTCAGTAAAGCTAGGCTCCTTTTCTTTGGCAAATCAAAGGTTTTGTTAAAGAAATTTTTCTTTGAAAGTTTGAAATAATGAGCATTTATTTTGTTGGCTCTGTTCTACTCCATCACCTTCAAGACTGACCTTCCCTCAACCTCACTGCCTATCTCAAAACCCTCTTTTTCCCCCTAACTTGTTTTTTTATAGTTGTATAGTTTTCCTGTAGTTGGCCCCTGTCTGTTTTGTTTTATTTTTTGAGCAGAGACCAATCAGTATAATTTTTGTGTTTGTTCAGGAGTCAGACGGCCAGGGCTGCCCATTCTGTCGCTGTGAGATAAAAGGAACGGAGCCCATCATCGTGGACCCCTTTGATCCGAGGGATGAAGGATCCAGGTGCTGTAGCATCATTGACCCCTTTGGAATGCCGATGTTGGACTTGGACGACGATGATGACCGAGAAGAGTCCTTGATGATGAATCGGTTGGCAAATGTTCGAAAGGTAAACTAGGAAATACAGGGTTTTTTTCATGTGTTGTATGGACATGAAAAAGAAATGATGCTGTCACAAGTAGGCTATGACTGAGTTTGCTTGGGTTTGAGAAAGAAAGATTCCAGAATCAAAAGAAAGGTGAAGATATAAGTAATGTTGAAAGGCTGATGGAATCATTGGGCAAGAAAGAACTAAACTGCTCTCAGTGCTCTTGCTGGTTTTAAACTCCAAAATGAGAGATGGTGAGACCCTTCGTATAGAATTAAACATCATCTGAGACTGGCAGTAACATATCCATAGAGAAAATTGAAGAAAGGAAATTATTAAAATTAGAAGTGATGATATTACCTTTGTGAAGTTACCATATTCTGGGGTTTGCTTATCAGATATATTGCTCTCTCAGGAAATTAACTTTGTCAGTTCACTGGGAATGAATGCTACTACCCAGTTTATACAAACAAGCCCACAGGGGCTAGTCAGTGAACCAGAATGCCAGTTGATTGATTAACAAACGAAAAATGTAGTGATCCAGAGAACTGGACTCTGAGCTATCAGGCTATTCTCTGTATGAAAAGATATATGAAATTCAGCTTACACTCAAAAGTGATTGAGCGATATTTGCTCTTAAAATTAGAGAAATGGTCACGAGTGGTATGAAAGGGTTGGCACAAACAGTATGAAGGTGGCCCCCTTCCTTCTGACTCAGCACAGGCATGGCTAATCAGGCATGGTCCTCATCCCTGCTGGGTTCAGACTTGGCCTCTGCTCTAATTTGTTAGGATATGGGAGGTGATATGCAACCTGTTTGCCATCTCTATAGGTAGAGTGATGGTAATGTGTGATGGCACCAGACCATGTCTGCCATATGAATCTGGGCCTCTGAGTTAGGGAGACACCTGGTACAGGAAACAGATGAGGTGACTGGGGGTTACTGCTTCTTTAGGGCTATGTCAAAGTTTATTTCTTGGCCCTCCTGCATTCTGTGTTCCAGTGTTCATGCTTACCAAGTACTTGTCCTTAGGATTTATTTTTACTCTATTTTTGATTGGAGGATAATTGCTTTATGATGTTGTGTTGGTCACTGCTGTACAACAGTGTGAATCAAATTTAAGTATACATATACCCACCCCCTCTTGAGCCTCGTTCCCACCCCCCACCCCGACTCCCTCCACCCCCACCCCCACCCCGCCAATCTTACCCCTCTAGGTCATCACAGAGCACTAGGCTGAGCGCACTGTTACACAGCAGCTTTCCACTAGCTATCTGTTTTACACATGGTCATGTAGGTATTTCAGTCCTTCTCTCAAATTTCTGCATATGGAGATAATATTACCACCACCAGAATGGCTACTCTCAAAGTTTGCTTTGGTATAAGATGCTTTTATTCTTCACCTCACTGTTTTTTCATTAAAATGTCATAATTTAAGAGAAACTACTCTTGATTCTGTCTTTTAATGCTGACAACTATATTCAGTTTTGAAGTTTGTGATCCCTTTGGCCCAAAGATGGATGAGAGGAAGTAATTATTCCTCACTTCCTCAGTAACCCTACCTAAAGGATGAACAAGAAACAAAAAGCTCTAACTGAAACAGGGAATTGAGACTTACATTTTAAGATGAACCCTTAATCAGTATTTTCTACCAGTATTAATATGTATGTGAACAAAACTTCTCACATCTTTCATTCTCTCAACTTGAAGAGAAGATACCCTTCTCATTTTTCAGATAAGGAAATGAGGCTCAGTGTAGGCTTGTGATGTGCTGCATTAGGAAGTTGTAGAGCCAGAATTCAGTTATGTCTGCTGGATAAAAATGTGGTGATAACCAACACTTCATATGTAGCTCTCTCATATGCAATGTGATGAAATGGTTTCTAACAAGTCAGATTGTGGACTGTATCCTAAAATATTTGTCATATAGTATTATTTTAATGAAGTAAAATAAAGTAGTAACATTTATGATTTCAGTGAGCTTACAGTGTTCTAGGTTCTTAAATCTTTGATCTCATTCGATCATGACACCAACCCAGTAGAGAAGCTACTGTTAATGTGCGGTTTTACAAGGGAGGCCATTGAAGGAGGAGGTGCAATGACTTGCCTAAGATCCAAGTAATACTTGAAGCAGAACTCGTGCTTTATTCCAGGCCTTCCTGATACTTAAACCCTCGGTTGTGCGCCAAAATGCAATACACCTCTTTTGTCCTTTTGGAACCTGTCACACAAGCTGTACTTGATAGTGCATAAGTACCTGTCTTCTGCAGGTCTTCTCAGTTTCATAATATAATGTACATCATGAATAATCAGAAATTAAAAATAATTTGAATTGTGATCTGTTGGCATTAACCTATAAAGTTACTTATGCCTTAATTGGTCACTGAAAACCTAACTAATTCATTTAGGCCCTCCTAATTAGATGTATAAGTAATTATTATGTTTGTTTCCAATATACTCATTGTATGTGGCTATTTAAATGTTTCTAATTAAGATTTAATAAATTTAAAAATTTCGTCCTTCAGTCACACTCAACATATTTGGAATGCTTAAGAGCCTCTTGTGTCTGCCAGCTACACTGTCGAACTGTACAGATGTAGAACATTTCTATATATATCAAAATATTTATTATTGATAGATATAATAGAAATACTTAATAACCAGTGGATAATTTTTTTGGACAGCGTTATTAGATCATTCCTCAAGGTTCTTATTAGAAGAAGCTAGGTCTTATTGCAAAAGATGTTTCCTTTTAATTTAGGAACCTAATGGTCTTAGCTTGGTCTGAATATTTGACTATAATCTAGCACTAAAATCATTCATCTGTGGCCTGTGTTTGTTTTCCTGTGAGCTAATGATGATTTTACATTTTAAATGGTTATATATTTAAATGATTTTTTAGTTACCTATGTAATTTCCTTGATTTTGCCTCTTGGTTTGCAAAGCCTAAAATATTTACTGTCTGGCCCTTTAAGAAAAACATTTCCATCCCCAGATCTAGGACACTTTAAAGCATTTAAAGAATGCTTATTGAATGCATGGATAATAGGGGATGGCAGAAAAGTATTTGAGACAAGAACAACAGCTGAAGTAGTTCCAGTGAACTAGATGGTAATGTTTTCTAGCTAGGAAAAAGGCATTTTCAATTTTCTTTACTAAATGGGCTTTCTACTTTCAGTGATTCATGTCAGAGGACGGGAAAAAGGGCCATAAAAGTAATTCTTTCAAGAACTTTGTACACCTTACTGGTTGGGAGAAAATGGTATTTACCCTCCATGAGTTTGGGAAAGGTTGCGGTTTCAGCCTAATTTCCACTGAATTAAGTTGAAGCTGGAGCTTTGTTTCAGTAGTGGCACTGACAATTGAAGGGTAACATAAAATGAGCACAGAACTATCAAAGGTGACTGGTGGTTTTCCATGGTCTTTCACGCACTCTCAAAACGTGCATGTTGTGTTCTCTGGCACGCTGGTGAACTTTCTGTTGAGGGAGCTGAGAAATTTTGAAAATGATCTTCTCTTTCAATTCAATTCAATTCAATTCAGTCGCTCAGTCATGTCCGACTCTTGTAACCCCATGAATCGAGCACAACAGGCCTCCCTGTCCATCACCAACTTCCAAAGTTCACTCAGACTCACGTCCATCGAGTCAGCGATGCCATCCAGCCATCTCATCCTCTGTTGTCCCCTTCTCCTCCTGCCCCCAGTCCCTCCCAAGATCAGAGTCTTTTCCAGTGAGTCAACTCTTCGCATGAGGTGGCCAGAGTACTGGAGTTTCAGCTTCAATATCAGTCCTTCCAATGAACACCCAGGACTGATATCCTTTAGAATGGACTGGTTGTATCTCCTTGCAGTCCAAGGGACTCTCAAGAGTCTTCTCCAACACTACAGTTCAAAAGCATCAATTCTTTGGTGCTCAGCTTTCTTCACAGTCCAACTCTCACATCCATACATGACCACTGGAAAAACCATAGCCTTGACTAGACGGACCTTTGTTGGCAAAGTAATGTCTGTTTTTCAATATGCTGTCTAGGTTGGTCATAACTTTCCTTCCAAGGAGTTTACCTCAAAAAAGAGAAGACTGGTGCTGCTCTCAGACTATTGTCCCAGAACTCAGCAGTGTTATTGAACAAATCTGTCACTCCAGTCAGCATCATTTCTTTACTTTCCAGGAGCAGTTAGATTGAAGAAACTTAAAGAGCTTATAATTATTTGTTTTTAAATTGAGGAATCATGTTTTAGTTATATGTCTTTATGTGCATGGGCCTGCCTCTTGTCAGTTAAACAGATCGTGAATTTTATAATATTTCATAAATCACTGCCACTTTATTTTCAATAAAACCTGAATTTTACTGTAACTACAAGCATCAGTTTTTTCTGAATAATTGGGAAAAACAGTGTTATGGTATTATGTTCCAATAGCACTTTATAGGTACTTTCATTTCAAGAGGTACACTAAATTGTTATGTTTTATTCAGAGGACTGTCTTCTGCATTAGATTGTTCTTAAGGCCAGTGCCAATATCTTCTTTATCTTTGTGTTTCTTAGTACCTAGATATATATTAAGTGAAATAATAAATGCTCATGCATGTTCACATGGTCTGTGAGGGCAGTGGCCTGATTTTAAGCATCTTTTCATTCCAGTCTGAAGACTTGGCTATATCTGTGCAAAATACCAAATTACAGATTTTAGGCAGTTCTGTCTTCAGCTGAGGTTATAAACAAATACCACAGATCATTTTCACACAATAGCTCTTCTACTTGATTTTCTTCCACTCTTATCATTCTGTTGCCTCATTCATTCTTTAATTTATTCATTTTAAAAACATTTCATTCTCTCAATTCCATGAGCGACTGTCAGTCATTGTCCAGCATAAGGAATTAATTCTCTTTTATCTGCCATTTCAAATACTCTTCACCTTTCCCTTCTTTTACAACTATATTGTGAAATTGTTTCTGTCTGAAGCATATTACATTCTTCAAATTAGTAATGCTTCTATCAAAGCATAGAGAACCTAGCTGTTTGTATATTCCTGTTGTCATGGTGATATCTGCAGCTGGAATTTATAAGTAGCAGCATACTGAACATATAGAATGTATCTTTATTGTTTGTTTTATAAGTTTATTTAGTAATGCTAATCTTGCAGAAGCAAGAAGAACCTATAAATCTATAATATAATGTGTTAGTTGCCTTTCTAGGTATAGGCTATTTTATGACTTTCACTAGAAGCTGTTTTAGGTTCTACTTGAAATTGTACCGTTGCTTGAGTTTTCGAGCTGTCTGAATTTCTAGGATAATTGGATCTGAGTGAGCCCTTAGAGGAAGTCCACAGTGTGATTGGTAAGATCAAATCCTTTCTTCGGATCAAAGCTAAGAAACGGTATCTGTTGCTAGGTCAGAATTTTGTTTCATTTTGCCAGAGGTGTAAAGAATATCCACAGTTCCTTAGCAATTACTTTGACAAAACATACTGTTCACAAAATACATAAATTACAAACAAATGAAGATTTGATACAAATACATTGATAGACTGACCTAGTATATGATCCGAGATTAGTTTCCTTGGTCTTAAACATTATATTATCTTAAAACAATATTTAAAATTTTAGTGAGTGACCATGTAAGAGGAAAATCAAGTGTGACCAGAGATCAAAGAAATTATTATTCCTTTATCTTTTTATACATCCTCCTAATGCTCCCATCTCTAATGAAAATACATATCGCTAATTGAAAACGTAATATATCACTTAATTCTTCCTTTTCCTAATGTGAAGAAAGGATCCATAGTACTCCTGTTCTGAGCAAAGAATTCATGTGTATAGATCACAGTAGTTTTGCAGTGTTCTTAGGGTAGTATGTCCTTTTAATGTGACTTAGATTCCAACCACAGGGCTCAAGTCCATGCTGGAGCAGTAAGGACAAAATTTACAACGAAAGTGAGATTCAAAACTAGCCAGACATTTGAACTGTAGCCCATGGTTTTCAAGCATGAGTGAGTTCTACCTCCTGAAGGTATTGAGAAATATGTGGAGATACTTTCATTGTCAGAGTGACCGAGAGATCAAGGGAACCACTGACATTTAGTGCCTGGAGTCAGATGCAAGCATCCTCCAACCCATGGGACAGACCCACCTAAGAAAAAAGACACTGATGCACGCTGGTGGTTCTTGTGTCCTCCCATGCAGCACAGGCAGAGTCCTGAATGACAGTGAGCAGTCCACAGTCGCAGGTTATTGTTTGCTGTGTAATTGCATTCTGTTTATTCATTTTCTTAAAGCTCTCCATGCAATTGAGTAGCACTTTCTTTATTAGTATGTGAATATCAAAGGAAGAAACTACCTTGTCCAAGTGTAATGTGGTATAGGGGACCTGGAAGATCCTGTCACGCATTCCTCAGAAGTAGTTGGAATGTGTGAGGAGGCAAGCGCTGATCTTGTACTTAGTTTTGGGTTGTCCTCCTGTGGTGTAGACTGTGAGCCCTGGAGGGCATGCTTTGCTCTTCTTTTCATTCTCAGAGACTTGCATAGTGCCTAACACACAGTGTAGGCCTTTGGGAAAGTTTTGTTTCTCAGTTTTTTCATTGAGTTATCAGCGGTGACCCTGTTAACTATACAGTCCTTAAGAGAGCTATGGTCCCTGGCATCCAGCACTCTGGGTCCATGTTCCAGTTCTGCTCCTTAGTATTTGTGTGCCATCCATTGGTTATTTAACTCCCTATGCCTCAGTGACCTTGCTTGTGAAAACGGTAGGTTGAGATTCAATGATTGATTAATGTAAAGCCATTAGAACAGTGCTGGTACATAGTAAACATTAAGTATCAGTTATTATTAACATTATTATTTATATAGTGTTACTCAAGACTCCTACCGGAGAAGGCAGTGGCACCCCATTCCAGTACTCTTGCCTGGAAAATCCCATGGATGGAAGGGCCTGGTGGGCTGCAGTCCATGGGGTCGCTAGGAGTCAGACACAACTGAGTGACTTCACTTTCACTTTTCACTTTCATGCATTGGAGAAGGAAATGGCAACCCACTCCAGTGTTCTTGCCTGGAGAATCCCAGGGACGGAGGAGCCTGGTGGGCTGCCGTCTATGGGGTCACACAGAGTCGGACACGACTGAAGTGACTTAGCAAGACTCCTACAATTATTGCTGTACTTCTGAGAATTAAATATTCGTATTTTTGAGATGTCTATAGAAGTATTTTTTTCTTTTAGATATTATCATGTGTCACTGTTTAGAAAGAGACAGTACAACGGGATTGGTTTGGCAAGAGGTTGGCTGTATTTCTTTATTAATATATACATAATTATGACATCATTGACCACATTAAACTTACCGTACAACTGCCTTGTTGTACTAAGTCACTAAGTACAGTGACTGTACTTAGTGTACAGTTACTAAGTCATGTCTGACTCTGCAATACCATGGACAGCAGTACCCCCAGACTTCCCTGTTCTTCACTGTCTCCAAGAGTTTGTGCAAACACATGTCCATTGAATCAGTGATGCCATCCATCCACCTCATCCTTTTCCTCCTGCCCTCAATCTTTCCCAGCATCAGGATCTTTCCCAGTGAGTCAGTTCTTTGCATCAGGTGGCCAAAGTATTAGAGCTTCAACATCAGTCCTTCCAATGAATATTCACGGTTGATTTCCTTCAGGATTGACTGGTTTGATTTCCTTGCAGCCCAAGGGACTCTCAAGAGTCTCTCCAGCACCACAATTTGAAAGCATCAATTCTTTGGTGCTCAAGACTTCTTTATGGCCCAAGCTCTCCTATAGTACAACTACCTTGTAGGTTTAAAACTCAGAAAATGCAGAGTTGCCAACATATCAGCTAAAATATTATCTTAAGGACTTAAATAATTTAGATAAGTTTACAACAGTCTTATTTTCTATAGAAGTATATTCAAATGATTAAGTACAGGCAGCTCAATACTCTGTCATGACCTACCTGTACGGAAAAACAATCTAAAGAGTGGATATATGTATAACTGATTCACTTTGCTATATAGCAGAAACTAACACAACATTGTAAGTCAACTGTACCTAATTAAATGAAATTAATTTTAAGAAGCAATCAGGTACATATTCTCTCAAGTAGGATGAAGAACTTAAGTAACTAAATAGCAATTGCTTATTGTTCAAAGCAACTGTAGCAACTGTAGTTTGCAAGCATTAGGGCTTTCACATGAGGGCATTTTTCAGTGGCTAGATAGAATTCCCTTAATTCCCAGGATGTTCTTGTTCCTTAGCCATTTTTATGGAAATATTTCTGAATTATATGTCACTCTTCCCTGACTTCTCAAAATTGGTTATGCAGCTGAATGAACCAAAGGGCATAAGAAGCCACTATAGTCAATGTGACTACTTCTTAAGGCTTACATTTTGCTACAGGATTTAAGGGGAGGTTGCACACAGACAGTGGAACCATAGCTTTGAGTTAATATCACATGTATATTTGGATCAGAATGCAAAACTCATATAAATGTTTAAAGTAAAATATGAAACTTCAAAGAAATTTTAGGTTTATGGAGGCTGGTCACACGCTAGGAGATTATGTCCCTCTTCTAAAAGGCACTTCAGGGAGAAGCAGTATAACTCTAAGTAGTTAATAATGTTTAACATTTTAATGGAGAGGGCCCTTGGGGTTATTCCACTTGTGAAGCTGTTTGCACTTCTTTAAAGTAGACCCTACTGGCAGTTTTATTGACTGTCTCCCTGTCAGACCTCAAAAAGATGTTAGCTCTTAATCGAGTCAATATTCCTCCGTACGTAACTTTCTAACCATTTTCCTCCTCTTCATCGCTCATAATTTATAGTATCTAAAAAATTTACAGAAGCTATAAGTGGAATGTAAATAATAATAGTAATGTAAAATAGTAAACCTCAGTTTACACACAAATATAATATCCATATTCTTAGTAAGTTAGCAAGGTGCTTATTTCTTGTTACTGTTCCTAGAGGAAGAAATGCAGAATTTTTCCTTTGAGATGACTTTTCTTTCTTTGATTGGTTTTTTTTTTTAGAAGATTTTAAGAGCAGTTTTAGGTTCACAGACAAATTGAAGGGGATGTACACAGATTTCTCATGTTCCCCCTGCCTCTCCACACATGGGTAGCCTCCCCTATTACCAACACCCTCCACCAAACTCATACATTTGTCATAACTGATGAACCTACATTGGCACATCATTACTCTCTAAAGTCCATAGTTTACAGTAGGGTCACTTGTGGTGCTATACATTCTATAAGTTTGCAGAAATGTATAGTGTCAAGTATAGTATCATGCAGAGTATTTTCAGTGCCCTAAACATCCTGTGTTCTGCCTATTCATCTACCCACCAACCCCTCCAGCAACCATTGCTCTTTTACTGTCTTATAGCTTTGCCTTTTCCAGAATGTTATTATGGTTGGAATAATACCGTATGTAGCCTTCTCAGATTAGCTTTATTCACTTGAACATGAACTTGAACATGAAGTCATTCAGTCGTGTTCCACTCTTCGCAACCCCACGGACTGTAGCCCGCCAGGCTCCTCTGTCCATGAGGATACTCCACGTAAGAATACTGGAGTGGGTTGCCATTTCCTTCTCCAGGGGATCTTCCCAACCCAGGGATTGAACCTGGGTCTCCCGTATTGCAGGCAGACTCTTTATCCTCTGCGCCACCAGGGAAGCTCTTTCACTTAGTAGTATGCATTTAAATTTCCACTGTGTCCTTTCCTAGTTCAATGTGGCTCATTTCTTTCTTGCACTAATAATATTCCATTATTTGGTTGTACCACAGTTTATTACCCATTCACCTACTGAAGGACATCTTGGTTGCTTACAAGTTTTGGCAATTATGAATAAAACAATTATAAACATCTATATGCACTTTTTTGTGTGAACATAGGTTTTTAGGTCCTTTGGGTAAATATCAAGGAGCTTGATTGCTACATTGTATGTTAAGAGTATGTTCAGTTTTGTAAGAAACCACCAAACTATTCCAAAGAAGAATAAGATTTTTTTTTACCACCTCCTTATCAGCATTTGATGTTGTCAGTGGTTTGGATTTCATAGTGATATCTCATTGTTCTAATTTACATTTCCCTGATGACATATGATGTGTAGCATCTTCTCATATAGTGATTTTTCCATCTGTATTATCTTCAGTGTGATATCTGATAAGGTCTTTGGCTCATTAGAAAAATCTGATTGTTAGTTTCTTATTGTTGAGTTTTAAGAGTTCTTAGTATATTTTAGATAATAGTCCTTTCTCAGACATATATTTTCCAAAGATTTTCTTCTAGTGTGTGGCATTTTTTTATTTACTTGATAGTTTCTTTCACAAAATAGAAAATTTTCATTTTAATGATGTCATGGATGGCAACTTTGGTGTTGTATCTAAAAAGTGATCATCAAAGTCATCTCATCTTTTAATATGGGACTTCTACCATATTATTTTCTAGATGTTGTATAATTTTGCATTTTACATTTAGGTTTGTGGCCCATTTTGAGTTAATTTTTGTGAAAGAATAAGGTCTGTGTCTAGAATTTTTTCTGCATATGGTTGTCCTGTTCTTTAGCACCAGTTGTTGAGAAGAGTATCTTTACTACATTGTGTTACTTTTGCTCTTATGTCAGAGATCAGTTGACTGTATTTTGGAGGATCTATTTCTTTTCCACCAATGTATTTGTCTGTTCTTCTGCCAATATCACAGAATCTTGATTAGTGTAGCTTTTTGGTGGGTCTTGAAGTCAAGTAGTGTTGGTCTTCCAACTTTGTCCTCCTTTGCTCTATTGCCTATTCTGGGTCTTTTGTCTCTATCTAAACTTTAGAATCAGTTTGACAATATCTAAAATATTACTTGCTGGGATTTTAATTAGGATTGCATTCAATCTGTAGATCAAGTTGGAAGCACTTTTCTTTTTCACTACAAATTCTTCCCTAAATTCTTACCTGTTGAGATTTCTTGAAGTGCAGCTGTGGATAAGCAGTCCAAGCATGAAATGACCATATTATTGCTCTTATACCATGTTCCTCATGTAAGCATCTGTTATCTAAAAAGGAACAATGGTACAGTACTCCAAAATAGACAACACAATTCATTCAGATGTCTGTCCGAGCATTTTCAATATACCCTTTTAATATCTTGGCAATTCACCCAGTTAACATCAAGACCATCCCATTATTTAAACATATTAGGCATTTGGTAATTACTTAAATATTAAATTAGACATTACAAATGACACATGGGTATGTGTGTGTATAGATATTTCTGTAATGGATATCTTCTGAATAATATACAGCATGAGCTGTTAAAATCTTGATTTTGTTATGTTTACAAATGACTATGAGTAAAGAATAACCAAAGGAATAGTTAAAATGAAAATAAAATGTTTTAATTCTATTAGAATATTTTACTTAGAATATTATATTTTCTGATGTTTTATCAGTGTCCTTCATTACTTTTCACATATTTAGAGAAATGTTGTCCTTTTAATCACCCTTATAATACTTGTATCTACCTTGTTCAGACATGAAAATTCATTAAGTAAAAATATTCTTAGAAATACTATAAATTTGACTTTGATTATTGCTGATATTGTCAGAACTCTCATCTTATTAGTGATTGGAGAGACTTTCTCTTATTCTGTTTTTAATAATAGCCTGGCAGGGTTTGAAGTTTCTTACCAGATGTATTGCTATTTCCATAATAATGGATCTTATTAATAAGGCTTTTACAAAATCTCTCTTTAAAAGGTGTGGATAAAATGAAGAGTGACTAAAACACAATGAATCCTCAATTATTTGTGGTAATTGCTGAGCATGCTGAGATGAGCTTTTGACTACTTCTTGGGCCTTTTCTCTCAGGATTTTCTGTTAAAATTGCAAATTCAGATTTCTCTATTTTTTGTGATAGTTATTCGTGTCCTATTCTAAGTGCTAAAGAATTCTGTAAATTTTGTCAGAAAAATAAAGAACATTTTATCATTTTAGGAAGCAAAGGCTTTGGAGAAATTGGTGAGCATGTAGACACATAAAAGAATCGAATGTGGTCTTTAAATTTCTAGAGCCCCAGGACTCCAGTTTGTTAAAGGCAGCTCATCAACAACCAGTATTAAAGAACTTAAAAGAAATTGTTAGTTAGACAAATAGGCTGGTGTGATGATAATATCCCAAAGAAAGGGATAGCCTGGTGTGCTGCAGTCCGTGGGGTCGCAAAGACTCGGACACAACTGGTGACTGAACTGAACTGAACTGAGGATAATACAGGCAGGAATCAAGGCGCCCGGCTTTTGTGTTTTAAAAGGAGTGAAATGGAACAGGGGTGGAAAGAGCATATATTCTGAAGTTCTGAAAACAAGGGCTGTTTTTGTTCAGTCATTCAGCTCTGTCTGACTCTTTGTAACCACATGGACTACAGCATGCCGGGCTTCCCTGTCCTTCACCATCTCTTGGAGCTTGCTCAAGCTCTGTTGAATCGGTGATGCCATCCAAACATTTTGTCCTCTGTCCTCTTCTCATCCTGCCTTCAATCTTTCACAACATCAGGGTCTTTCTAATGAGTTGACTCTTTGTATCAGGTGGCCAAAGAATTGGAGCTTCAGCATCAGTCCTTCCAGTGAATATTCAGGACTGATTTCCTCTAGGATTGACTGGTTTGATCTCCTTGCAATCCAAGGGACTCCAGAGTCTTCTCCCACACCACAGTTCAAAAGCATCAGTTCTTTGGTGCTCAGCATTCTTTATGGTCCAGCTCTCACATCCATACACAACTACTTGAAAAACCGTAGCTTTGACTATACAGACCTTTGTCGACAAAGTAATGTCTCTGCTTTTTAATATGCTGTCTAGGTTTGCCATAGATTTTCTTCCAAGGAGCAAGCGTCTTTTAATTTCATGGCTGTAGTTACCATCTGCAATGATTTTGGAGCCCAAAAATATAGTTTCTCACTGTTTCCTTGACTGGATGCCATGATCCTCGTTTATGATTATTGAGTTTTAAGCCAGCGTTTTTACTCTCCTCTTTCACCTTCATCAGGAGGCTCTTTAGTTACTCTTCGCTTACTGCCATAAGGATGTCCATCTTCATATCTGAGTTTATTGATATTTCTCCCGGCAATCTTGATTTAGCTTGTGTTTCATCCAGCCCGGGATTTCATGTGATATACTCTGCATGTTAAGTTAGATATAAGCAGGGTGACAGTATACAGCCTTGGTGTACTCCTTTTTGCAATTTGGATCCAGTCCATTGTTCCATGTCCTATTCTAACTGTTGCTTCTTGACCTGCATACAGGTTTTTCAGGAGGCAGGTGAGATAGTCTGGGATTTCCATCTCTTGAAGAATTTTCCAGTTTGTTGTGATCCACACAGTCAAAGGCTTTGGCATAGTCAATGAAGCTGAAGGAGATATTTTTCTGGAATTCTCATGTTTTTTTCTGTGATCCAACAGATGTTGGCAATTTGATCTCTGGTTCCCCTGCCTTTTCTAAATCCAGCTTGAAAATCTGGAAGTTCTCGGTTCATGTACTATTGAAGCCTAGCTTGGAGATTTTTGATCATTACTTTGCTAGTGTGTGAGATGAGTGCAGTTTTGTGGTAGATTGAACATTCTTTGGCACTGCCTTTCTTTGGGGTTGGAATGAAAACTGTCCTTTTCCAGTCCTGTGACCACTGCCAAGTTTCTCAAATTTGCTGACATATTGAGTGCAGCACTTTAACACCATCATCTTTCAGGATTTGAAATGGCTCCAGAAAAATTTGAGAATAACTAAAAACATAAAGGGATGGAATCATTCAAATCAGCTAACCTATAACTTGAAAGGATGATTACATCCTTCGTAGTTCTTACAGTTGCCTCTATATAAATGATTTTCTTTATACTGTGCAATAAATTCTATACAGTTAATTCTGTGTCCACATCCTACTTTCTACTTCCTACTTTCCTAGTTAATCTTTTCTAGCTTTCCATTTACTTGTTATAACCTATTACTGTGGACAGAAAGAAATGGAATAACTAAAAGGATTTCATGTAAGGCTATGGCAAAAATGATAAGATCCTTTTAAGAAACCCTTGATTATGCCTTTTATTATACTAATTAATTTTATTTATTCATTAGAAGATTAAAACCAGAAGTACAGTAGTAAAGTCTCTTCTTTAAAAATAAAATTTCTGCTATTAAAAAATTTAAAAGACAAAATAAGAAAAAAATTTTCACTACTGTTAAAACAGATTAAAGGTTCGCTATCCTAATATATACAGAGTTCTTTCAAATCACTGAGGGGTAAATAAAAGAATATGATAGATGTTAGGCAAAGAATATAATGTGAGTGGGCTTGTGAAGCATTGTATAAGACTTCTTTTCTTTTTAGACTTTCAGAGAGGAAGGGAAAAATATAATTGATTGACCTTAAATGTGACCATCTACTAAAAATGTTCACAAATATTCATAGTTAGCATTTGAATTTTCCCAGCAATAAAAGTTAATACAAACTTTCCCTATTCTAGTTTCAGAATTGTTCATAGAGACAACAAAAAGGCTTCAGAAAGAAAAAGCATTATTATCTGAAGGACACTATTAGACTTTCTACTCTTACGTGGGAATTTTGATGTGATTTAGGAGAACTCTGGAAAATGAATAAGTTATGATCAATTTAGACCACATAATCAATAAAGATTAAAAAAATTCTTTCTTCACTAATGATATACACTCCATTAAATCCTTAGGACTAAACCAACTTACAGATACTATAATGCTTCAAAATAAAGTAGTCTTTCAGGAGGACAGTATAAAATCACTTTGAGAGTGTAGTATGAACTGTTCTTAAGATTTGCTTCCAATTACATTCACAGAACTGTGGAGAGGGTGCTTGTCTGGAGGAGTGTATATGTTCAGGATTACTGCTGCACCATATACCTTGGTTTGGATGTCTGTCTGAGGATTTTCAGTATATTCTTTCAGTATCTTATCAATTCACCCAATTCAAAACAAGTGCATCCCATTACTTAAAAATACTAGGAATTTCAGTTCAGTTCAGTTGCACAGTCGTGTCCAACTCTTTACAACCTCGTGAACCGCAGCATGCCAGCACTTTAACACCATCATCTTTCAGGATTTGAAATGGCTCCAGAAAAATTTGAGAATAACTAAAAACATAAAGGGATGGAATCGTTCAAATCAGCTAACCTAAGTGGTTAAAGTGCTGGTGTTAAAGTGCTCCCTGGCCATCACCAACTCCCAGAGTCCACCAAACCCATGTCCATCAGGTCCATGATGCCATCCAACCAGCTCATCCTCTGTCATCCCCTTCTCCTCCTGCCCTCAATTTTTCCCAGCATCAGGGTCTTTTCAAATGAATCAGCTCTTCGCATCAGGTGGCCAAAGTATTGGAGTTTCAGCTTCAACATCAGTCCTTGCAATGAACACCCAGGACTGATCTCCTTTAGGATGGATTGGTTGGTTCTCCTTGCAGTCCAAGGAACTCTCAAGAGTCTTCTCCAACACCACAGTTCAAAAGCATCAATTCTTTGGTGCTCAGCTTTCTTTATAGTCCAACCCTCACATCCATATGTGAGCCCTGGGAAAACCATATCCTTGACTATATGGACCTTTGTTGACAAAGTAATGTCTCTGCTTTTTAATGTGCTATCTAGGTTGGTCATAACTTTCCTTCCAAGGAGTAACCGTCTTTTAATTTCATGGCTGCAATCACCATCTGCAGTGATTTTGGAGCCCAGAAAAATAAAATCAGCCAGTTTCCATTGTTGCCCCATCTATTTGCCATTAAGTGATGGGACCAGATACCATGATCTTAGTTTTCTGAATGTTGAGCTTTAAGCCAACTTTTTCACTCTCCTCTTTCACTTTCATCAAGAGGCATTTTAGTTCCTCTTCATTTTCTGCCATAAAGGTGGTGTCATCTGCATATCTGAGGTTATTGATATTTCTCCCAGCAATCTTGATTCTAGCTTGTGCTTCCTCCAGCCCAGCGTTTCTCATGATGTACTCTGCATATAAGTTAAATAAGCAGGGTGACAATATACAGCCTTGACGTACTCCTTTTCCTATTTGGAACCAGTCTGTTGTTCCATGTCCAGTTCTAACTGTTGCTTCCTGACTTGCATCCAGATTTCTCAAGAGGTAGGTCAGGTGGTCTGGTATTCCCATCTCTTTCAGAATTTTCCACAGTTTATTGTGATCTACACAGTCAAAGGCTTTGGGGGAGTCAATAAAGCAGAAATAGATGTTTTTCTGGAACTCTCTTGCTTTTTCCATGATCCAGCGGTTGTTGGCAATTTGATCTCTGGTTCCTCTGCCATTTGTAATACCAGCTTGAACATCTGGAAGTTCATGGTTCATGTATTGCTGAAGCCTGGCTTGGAGAATTTTGAGCATTACTTTACTAGCATGTGAGATTAGTGCAATTGTGCAGTAGTTTGAGCATTCTTTGGCATTGCCTTTCTTTGGGATTGGAATGAAAACTGACCTTTTCCAGTCCTGTGGCCACTGCTGAGTTTTCCAAATTTGCTGGCATATTGAGTGCAGCACTTTCACAGCATCATCTTTCAGGATTTGAAATAGCTCAACTGGAATTCCATCACCTCCACTAGCTTTGTTCGTAGTGATGCTTCCTAAAGCCCACTTGACTTCACATTCCAGGATATCTGTCTCTAGGTGAGTCTGAGTGACCACACCATCATGATTATCTGGGTCATGAAGATCTTTTTGTACAGTTCTTCTGTATATTCTTGCCACTTCTTCTTAATATCTTCTGCTTCTGTTAAGTCCATACCATTTCTGTCCTTTACTGAGCCCATCTTTGCATGAAATGTTCCCTTGTTATCTCTGATTTTCTTGAAGAGATGTCTAGTCTTTCCCATTCTATTGTTTTCCTCTATTTTTTGCATTGATCACTGAGGAATGCTTTCTTATCTCTCCTTGCTGTTCTTTGGAACTCTGCATTGAATGGATATCTCTTTCCTTTTCTCCTTTGCTTTTCACTTTTCTTCTTTTCTTAGCTATTTGTAAGGCGTCCTCAGACAGCCATTTTGCTTTTTGCATTTCTTTTCTTGTAGATTTGGTATGGCTTAAATGTTAAATTAGTAATTAAAGCAGAAGTCAAGTTCTGATGGTGACAGTGGGCCGTTGGTTCTGTCAGAATTCTCCTTCCTTTTCCAGGTAATTAAGGAAGCAGGCAGATAGTTGTGGAAGAAAAATGCATGGTGGAGCATAGATAGTCTTTGCAGTGAATGCACCTTGTTGTTGTTCACTTGCTAAGTCATGTCCGACTCTTTGTGACCCCATGGACTGCAGCACACCAGGCTTCCCTGTCCTTCACTATCTCCTGTAGTTTGCTCAGTCTCCATTGATGTCCATTGAGTTGACGATGCCATTCAACCATCTCATATTGTCACCCCCTTCTCCTGTGAATGGACCTAGCACTGAAAACTTTCTCTCCAAGTAACTGAAACAGTGACATGCTCTGTATTCTGTGTGTGTGTTTGTGTATATGTAAAACTTACATAAGATAACTTTGTTTCTTGAGTCTTTTTGGTAAAGAATAATAACCAGATCAGTTTTGCTAGTTCTCAAATAATGTAATTTATCCTTCATGGGAACTGGGTAGAATTAGATTTCTGGTGACCTCTCCTGATCTGAGTTGCTATATACTGTGATTCTTTAGTTTGACATCAGGATTTTTTTCTGTTGTGTGATCATTTTTGATTGGTTTTACTGTGTCAGGTTCAAATTCATGACCATCTGAGGCTCCATGGCTTTGGGGGTAAAACTGTTGTTTTATTACTAAGAGTGACTAGCTTCATTAAAATCAGGTTATGACTCTAGAGTTTCTACTTTTTCTTCTTCAATTAAGTAACAGTTGAATGTTTTGCCTTATCACAAGGTAAGAGATATAAAGAGAACCATAAAATGCATAAAAAGAAAATGTTCTTAAAATTTGCATGTGAAAGTACATCAACATTTATTGACCTGTTTTTTAGTTATTTGGCAGAGAGTTAAGAGGCAGAGAATTGATAGTTTAGTGATTTCATGAGAATATTCAGGTATACCTGAAATATGGTATGGAAGCTTCTGCTCAGACATGCTTATTTTTAAAAAGCAAGTCCCAAATCCTTTGATGTGGGCTTCACGTAGTAACTTTCTTGCAAAGGGTAGAGTAAGGGAAAGGGCAGAAAAAGTAATTTTATAGTGTAGACACCGTGACAGTCAGTGCCTTAACCAGGTAGTCAAGGTCAGCACCAATAGCAATGAAATCACATTGATAGTGTAGACCCTTGATGTGATGTGATTAAAGTGTTAGTTGATCAATGTGGTCTTCTTCCTAGAAACCCATAAGGCTAGTCTAGTTATAAGAAAAAAATCAGACAAACCTCAATTTTAGTAAATTAAAAACAAAAACCTTCCATGATGTAAGTTAGTTTGGATGTGAACACAAATTTATTATCTCAGTTAAGGAAATTTCTCACTGTTGCTAGAGTTGAAATTAAATTGACAGTTGGCATTGACTACTATTGTAAAGGTGAGTAATGTTAGGGGGAAAATGGCTTAAACAGAAGCTTCAAATTCTTCATAGATACTCACACTAGGAAACAGATGAATATCAAAGCATGTTAGATTAATGTTAAGTATCAAGCGTAAGCCTAGATCTCCAAATAAATAGGTAGTAACTTAGCCCTGAAAAGAAAACTGCCTGGTATTTCAGAATAGAATATTGTTTAATTAATTAGGATAACTTTTATATTAAATATGGAAATCAGGATATGTCTGACGCACACACATATACACACTCTTTCGAAATAGAAAAGGTTACATGACAGTGAATTCGCTCAGTCGTATCTGACTCTTTGTGACCCCATGGACTGTAGCCTACCATGCTCCTCTGTCCATGGGATTCTCCAGGCAAGAATACTGGACTGGGTTGCCATTTCCTTCTCCAGGAGGTCTTCCTGACCTAGGGATTGAACCAGGTCTCCCCGCATTGTAGGAAAACGCTTTACTGTCTGAGCCACCAGGGAAGTGTACATACATACATACTAATCAGAAGGATTACATACATACGTACAAATCAGAGTACTTATTGAGGGCTTTTTGGTGCTCTTTTATCTACCAAATAACATGGAAACCCTGTAATAGTATAGAAATCTATCAGTGTTTTAGAAGTACAGAGTTTCCTAGGTTTAATTGTTTTTAAAGAAGAACATTTAACTTGAGGATTTAATTTCCATGTGAAGACTTAGGGGAAACATTTGGTCTTAAAGCTGTTTATTAAAAATATACAACTTAAGAAAAAACCTGTCTGATTTTATTCATTAAAGTAGATTATACATTAGATATTTTATATGGAACAGAAAGATTTGTACTCTAAGAAGATTCTATAACACCTAAGAAACAGCTAAGAAAATTCTATAACGTAGATAACCAAGGGCAGTGTGCACCGCTGCATTGTGTTTTTCTGGAGACAGGTTTCTAGAAGAAGGCCTACACTTGGTTGTCTTTAAACTGCACTCTGCTGCTTTTTTCCTAGGCCCCTTGTGCAATATGTAGGAGAAACTAATCTGTTTATTCTTCACCTAATACTGCCCTTGAGGGAACAATGTGTGCTCTTTGCATCTATTAATCAGAGTAAACTAAGTGAGTTTATTTTAACAGATGTTCAATGGCAGATACATTCTCAAAACCAAATGTCTTAAGCGCTGAAAGGTACACACTTCACACATCATATAAGCAGCATCATTCTCTTTTCATATTCTAGTGCACTGACAGGCAGAATTCCCCCGTCACATCACCTGGGTCCTCTCCCCTGGCACAGAGAAGAAAGCCACACCCAGACCCTCTCCAGATCCCACATCTAAGCCTCCCACCAGTGCCTCCTCGCCTGGACCTAATTCAGAAAGGCATGGTTCGGTCTCCCTGTGGCAGCCCAACTGGTTCACCAAAGGTAAATCAATATTACTAGAAACACAGATAATAGCTTTATGTGATGATTATTGATGGCTCAGGTTTTTAAATCTCCATTAATCATATTTCTTACGCTCTCGTTTATGAGCTCCTTTGATGGGTTTCTCATTTTGTGTATAGCAAATCCACTATCATATTCCTTGCCTTTATTACTGTAAGAGTTGCATAATTATTCAAGGAAAGCACATGTCTGTAACAACCCCTGATTTGCTAAAATAAACAGTAGGGTAAGTATAGTTAATCTGTAAAATGGATTTAAAAGGTCATTATATGTATTAAAAGAAATTGCATGTTCTTATTAAATGATATTTTGTACTCATTTTCATAGTGTCTTGACAAGAGAAATGTTACAGAGGTGTATTTGCATAAAGGCTTAAGATGTGATAAATTATCACCCATGTTTCAAGGTGACTCAGAAGAGGGAATTGTATGTACCTTTTATATATGAAGGAATTAATTACAAAGAATTACAGTACTTGCAAAGTAATTATATTACCCTTTAATATTAAAGACATAATTCTATCTGTACATTTAAGCCCACAGTTTATTTTAGTTCTGTGCAGACTTTTTTTTCTAAATTTGATAAGGGAATATTTTGCTTTATTAAATATAAGATTTTAAACATTAATCCCATTTGGTGATATGCTTTACAGTGTAAAACTAGTTGGAAACACAGTGTTTTAGTAGTACTGGATTTTTCTACATTACAATTAACATGGTTTTAAGATCATATTAAGACTTTTTAGGCTGTTACTTAGAATTATGTAAACACAACACATTCCTTTTTTCTGCAGTATTTTCTAACAATGAAAGCACAAATCATTTGTCAGATGAACTGTGTGAATGAAAATAAAGCCTGTGAAAGTCACATAGATCAGTTTAGCAGCTTATTCCTTTATATTTCCATGTAAGAACAAACTGTTTTTTTCCCCAGGGATCAATACAATTCAAGAAGGTCTATAAGTAACGCTGCTCTGTTATTTGTGATTTTTCATTCTTCTGGTGTGTGTGTGTATGCTCAGTCACGTCCGGCTGTTTGCAGCCTCACAAACTATAGCATGCCCAGGATCCTCTGTCCGTGGAATTTTCTAGGCAGGAATACTGGAGTAGGTGACCATTTCCTTCTCCAGGAGATCGCTCCCAGGCAGGGATTGAACCCGCGTGTCCTATGTCGGCAGGTGGATTCTTTACCACTAGCGCCACCTAATGACTGATAAAAACCAGAGCACATCTTGCCCTTGTCAGTTGCTTTGTATTACAGAGGTGAAAACAAAACTATCAAAACCAACATTTTCTGTTTTTCAGAGATGTTGCAAATCAAGGTGCTCTTTTAAAAAGCAGAACAACAACTTCTTGATGGTTTCTGCTGTCTCTCTTAAATCATAGAAAGTGAAAGTGAAGTCGCTTAGTTGTGTCTGACTCTCTGTGACCCCTACCAGGCTCCTCTGTCCATGGGATTTTCCAGGCAATAGTACTGGAGTGGCTTGCCATTTCCTTCCCTAGGGGATCTTCCTGACCCAGGGATCGAACCTGGGTCTCCCTCATTGTAGACAAACGCTAATTTACCATCTGAGCCTCCAGGGAAGTCCTAAATCATAGAAACGTGCAAATAAAATACTTAATGACCCATTATTTTAATGTCTACTGGTCAGAATCATCATATAATTTTGATATTCTGCTGCTTTTTTTCCTGTAGTCATTATAATCCTAAATTTTGAGTTTACATATTCATTCTTTACAAAGAAATCTTAATGAGATATATTTGAGTCTTTCATAATTTTTTAAACTTTCATTAATTGGTGATAAAAGAAACTCATTAAAAGAAGGTACAGGAATCTAATAAAGCTCTATTATGACTTAGAAAACAAAAGCAATAATATGTTAGTCTGGAAGGTATTTCAGTGCATGGAACATCTTTTCTTTTTTTCCTCTTGTGTTTCTCCAGTCTTCTCCTTGTATGGTGAGAAAACAAGATAAACCACTCCCAGCCCCACCACCGCCCTTAAGAGACCCTCCTCCCCCTCCACCCGAGAGACCTCCCCCAGTCCCCCTGACAACAGACTGAGTCGTCACTTCCATCACGTGGAAAGTGTGCCTTCCAGAGATCAGCCCATGCCTCTTGAAGCCTGGTGCCCGCGGGATGTGCTGGGGACTAATCAGTCGGTGGGATGTCGCCTCCTTGGGGATGGCTCTCCGAAGCCTGGAATCACAGCAAGTTCCAATGCAAATGGAAGGCATAGTCGGATGGGCTCTGACCCAGTACTTCTCCGGAAACACAGACGCAATGACTTGCCTTTAGAAGGAGCCAAGGTAAGACACAAAATAGAAGCTAAACAACCTGCTTATAATCTTCTGATAGGAGGTAGTATAAAAGGTTGGGCCATGTTTTTTGTGTCTAGTGTGACATTTCCGTGCAAGTCTTTAATTATCTGCAAGTTATAATAATCAGAAGCTTATTAAAACTTGAACCTAAAAGAATCAGAAAGAAATGTATAAGTAATGATTTAATTTTCATAGAAAGATACTAGACAATTTGCCAGAAGTTTAGTATACCTTTTCTTATTTCATTGGCATAATATTTTCCCGTTAATAAATTGTCATGGGAGAATCAGCACTTTTTTTTGACTCTTCTGAAAAAAAGGAAAAGTGTGGGAAAGTGTGCTAGTCACTCAGTTGTGTCCGACTCTGCGACACCATAGACTGCAGCCTATCGGGCTTCTCTGTCCATGGAATTCTCCAGGCAAGGGTACTGGAGTGGGTTGCCATTCCCTTCTCTGAGGAATCTTCCCAACCCAGGGATTGAACCTGGGTCTCCTGCATTGCAGGCAGACTCTTTACTGTCTGAGCCACCAGGAAACCCCAACTCTTCTTGTTCCATCTAATTTGAAAAAATGTTGTATTATTATAGCATATCATCAATCAGTCATTGGAATTATTGTTGCCTGGGAGAGTATACCTTAGGTCAATTAAACTTCTCACATACATCAAAACACCAAGTTTTTAGTTCATTGTTAGAGAGCAAGCTCTTTCTCTGTAATACTGAAAGAGACCCTGACACATAATGAGTTTTAACACGATATATGTTACCACTGTCAGTTACGTGTACAGCAAAGGATTTAAGCACACAGGAAACCAAAGAGGCAACAGCAGAAATCATTGCGTTTAGACCCTCAGTGGGCCCTTGACAGAGCTGTCCTGGCATGTTTCCTGGTATTTGCTTCCATGATGTTTTTGACGCTGGGATTAGATGGTCACCATCTTCCTTCAGCTGCAGAAGGCTTTGCCTCTTTTGAAGACTGTAATATTAAAGTATTCCTATCTCTTTTGATCTTAAGTTGTTATTTTAGGGGAGTAGACTGTTCCTTCCAGATGATAGTTGTAGTGGGTGAGTTAATCAAGAAACAAGCGTGAAAAATGGCTTGTACTAAATTCCTCTGTGTATGTGCACATATGTGTGTGCATGCACATGTGTGAAGGACTACTTTGTATATTACTAGTTTTCCTAATAATTAAGTATTATTAGAGTGGCCAGGATAGCAGGGGTCAAAACTATCGACTCTGGCACTCAAAACAAAGGGGAAGAGTGGTGACGGTTTGCAGAAAGTTTTTGTTAGTGCCTCCTGTTGTTATCTTCAGTCTTTCATTTATTATAAATACGAAGATCTTTAAAGATGTTCTCCAAGGTCATGTAGAGGTGATGTAAATGGAAGAGATAGCACTTGTAAACGCATTTTTATAATATTCTCTAAAAATGGAGACTTGATCCTCAAAAGTGTGTTTCTGCAACCTAGAATCTTGGTAAGAATGACTTGTCTTTTTCCAGTGATTTTCTTCCCCCCTTTAGTCTCTATTACTTTTCATTCATACCTGGTCACACTTGACTTCAGGAGAATGTTCAGACAAGCTCTGACATGAATAGTTATATCTTAGCAACATGTTACAACTTATTTCCTGAATGAACTTGAGAAATACTTAAAATATAATAATTATACTGTCCAGTTCATTGAAGACCTCTTGTTTCAGGGTTTTTCTTAGATAATATGTTATGCAATCTTAACACTAATATAATCTTGCCCTTCTAAGCCTAGAACATAGGCTATTAATTTTTCTGTGAATGGTGGTAATTTTTAAAATTAGAGTTATAATTGCTTAGGTTATAGGTAGGGAATTTTATTTTATTATATTAACTATAATTAACTATAGGTATAATAACTTTAGGTATAATAGTAATTTCAGCTATAAAGATTCCTTTACATGTTTTTTTCTGTGAACTTTCATGTCCTTGTCTTTGATACATGTTAATATCCCAGAGGACATTGATTAAATTGCAAACTTGCCCTCTTATTGAAAGCTGAATCTATTTAGTTCTATCTAAATAATCCTAATTAAAATTCTTTAGGGTCTAATCTCATATGTTGTATGTATTAGCATTGCAGTGCTTATAGTCTCAAATTTAATTACATGTTACAACTAGACTGAATATTTTAACCCAAATTAGACATGTAAGATTTCTCATTTCAGTCTAGTTCTTTGACTTTTAAGGCAGATTATAAAGAAGGATTTATATATAATGTATTAAATGCCATAAAACAGAGCATGTCTGCCCTTAGTCTCCTTTTTTATTATCTTTTAAGGAAACATAGTTCCACTTTGGTAGACCACAGAGCATGTAACAACTGACATAAAGTAGAAAAAGCCTAGTTCTTCTCATTTCACTATTGGGAGACGTAAGAGTCTGACTTCAGCAGGTGGAAGAATGAGTCCATCTAGAATCCTGTTGTTCCTTTCTGCATGACCTTGGATTGGAGTTTGTTTCTCATTTTATGTCTTTGTAGTTCCTCAATACAGACTGATTTAATTACTTAATATATATTTGTAAATACTTTCTGCATGCAAGACTTTCCAAGTAATCAGGATAACCAGTTTCCTAGTGTTCTCTCTCCTTTCAAATTTAACAAAGTGTTTTTGTAGAAGAATATCTGTTCAACTGCTTTAGTCAGAAGTAAAAATGATAAGGCAAATCAGATAGCTGCATTTTAACAAAAATCTGATCAGCACAGATCAGCCATGCTCTGGAATCAGGCCTGAATTTTACTTCCTGCTCTAGAACTTACTGGCTTCGTGTGTACAAGCAACTTACTACATCCTTGCTCCCAATTCCACTTACTTCTCTTACTTTATGAAATGAACCAAGAATAGTACCTCATTTCTAGGGGAATAGTTATCTGTTCCCTCCAGATATCTAAATCTCCATATCCCTTGGTTCTGGAATAAAAACCAAACTAGGTAGGGAGTTCATTTTCATTTACAGTAATTCTCCTTATTTTTGTTTTTAACTTAAAACCGAAATCATTATCTCTTTCTCCCCTTCCTCTCTCCTTTTATTCAGCATAGTTCCTAATGAACACTCCAAAGGCACTCTATAGCTGATTGCTGAGTTCTTACAGTGCTGAAACCGATGATGGAGGGGAAGGTGTGTGCATGCTGGAGTTGGCAGTGGGCAGGAGTCAGGCAGGAAAGGGCCTGGAGGATGAGGACGGTCATGGTACACTTAACAGGATGAGAGGTCTTTTTTTTTTTAATGTTTTGTTCCAGCACTGGCTTTCAGCCAAAAGTAGAATGTTAATTTGTGTGTGTGTGTTTAAAATAGGATTTTTGTATTCTTTTAAACAAGCAGTCATTATATATAAGTAGTCACAGTAAGAGGGAGACAAAGGAGAAGGGATGAAGGACTGGAGAATGACTGAAGAAGAATGAAAATGCTAAATGTTACAATGTACCCTCACCCTGCTTACATTGTGTACAGTTTTTAAAAACTTTTTAAAAAACATATTATCCTGGGAATAAAGGGTATAGGGACTTGGATACTTGAAGGCTGATGTATTATCTTCATATAACCCAACCTATTTTCTTACTTTGTCTTAAAAGTAAGAAAATAATGTTTTTGTGTCAAATAGTAACAACTATCATTTAGACTTGTTTTATTAAAGGAAATGTCTCAAATATCATCTTCCCTTTTAAAGGTTAGAAAATTTAGATGAGTACTAAAAATTTAAAGTTAAGTGTACATATGGAGCACCATAAAGGGAATTCATAAAACTGAACATTCTATAAATGCAGTGAGGACTCACTCCCCTTTGTCGTGTCCTCTGTCGGAGTGCCAGCCCCGTCATCCGTTAGAACTATTTGCACTTTTTATTTGCATCTTCACTAGATAAATGGTGACGGCTGCAAGAATAAATTAAATGCTAATTGCTCTTTTTGCTAACTGTAGAGAGCTCTAAGGGAAAAAAAGCCCTCTAATTCATAGTTAAAATGGAGTGTAAGAATTTTCTGTGACTTTCATTTACTCCCCATTCTCTTCCCCCCTCCCACCTAGCATAATCAAGTTAGCTAAGGTACTACTTTCCTTTTAACATGAAACTTGTAAGCTAAGAGTTATCAAGTTGCTTTATTTTATTGGTATGAGATTTCTTTCCTATAGGACTGTTTCTATTCCCTCAAATTCCAGCCCCATTATAAACATGTTCCTTAATTCATATTATGTTGGCTAGATATTTGTTTATTACTGCTGGTTTGTTTAATTATCTGAGGTAAAAATATTTGCACTAAATGTTTTAAGATATTGGGAACTTGAAATGTATCTGCTTATGTATAGATACTGACACTGTGTCCAACTGTGTTTGTTCCTCTTAAAAGATTAAGAATGCTACTGTTTCTTATGTGATTAAACACTATCTCTGACTTGTCATGTTACTTCAAGTGACATCATTCTAAAATGACCCTGTGCACAAGAATCTGTTGGAGATACTGCTAGATAAATACATGGAATGATTCCTCTTTTTGATATTGTGGCTTTTGCTCTTTTGGTAGAGAGGCACATGTTTATAAGAATGATCTTAAACTTATCTGTGAATCTCAAGTGTCATCTTTCAGAAAAATGTGTCCTCTGTGTACAGTGTTGCAGTTTTAATCTAATGTTGTTGGAGGATAAATTGCAGCATGTTTTCAGGTTTGTACAGTTGTGGGTTTACATGTGTGGGATGGGGAAAAGGAGGTTGTGTTTGAGATTTTGTATGTTAAAAAAGCTTTTCTTAATTGTGCTAGCATTATCACAATAGTGTTTTCCCTACATCACCAGGGCCCCAAATGCTTTAATGTTAATTTTTAGGCAATATCTGAGCCATAAGAAAATATTTCAAACTTTAAAGTTAGGATGAAGGACATGTAGAAAAATATTAATTTTAATATTTATTAAAAATAGTAATAGAATATTAATTTTGAGGCATGTAGAAAAATATTAATCTAGGGTAGCCTAGAGTTGATAATAAATTTTGTGATAACTCAGATTATACTTCTTCCACAAGTGTAAATTCCCCTTAATAAGTATTCTTATTCCTTCAACCTCTTTGAGTTAAATGAGGAGGATATTCAAGACACTGAGGACAATACAAAACAAATCAAGCAGAGTCAAGTCAAGATGAGAAAGATACACAGTTACCTTACAGATGAGGCATGAGAGAAGCATCTAGAAAATACAGTGTGGGCTCTCCAAGGAGGGAAAACATTCCAGTTGAGATGCAGGGTAGAAGAAGGACCAAAGAAAGCTTCCTGCAAGAGAGTCACTGGTTACTGACCTTAAAGATCAGTAGGGAATGTTTGTGTAGACAGGACAGGAAGGAGCAGCCTGTGAGTGGGAATGTCGGCACCGGGCAGGAGTGAATTCTGGACGGACTGTAGTGCATACAGAGAGTGAGCAGTCGGTCAAACATGGCAGCAAAACATGAAAGCAGTCAGGAAGTATCTTATATGCTATAGTATGTTCATTTTAATTTGGTAGACAAAACAGTGCTTTTAAAGCTTTCTTGGCACAGGAATGATAGGATCAGAATATTTTTGTTATTATTCAGTTGCTCAGTTGTGTCTGACTCTTTGCGACTCCATGGACTGCAATATACCAGGCTTCCCTCTCCTTCATTATCTCTCAGAGTTTGTTCAAATTCACTTCCATGGAGTCAACGATGTTATCTAACCATCTCATGCCCTGTCATCCCCTTCTCCTCCTGTCCTCAATCTTTCCCAGCATTAGGGTCTTTTCCAGTGAGTGGGCTCTTTGTGTCAGGTGGCCAAAGTATTGGACTTCCAGCTTCAGTATCGGTCCTTCCAAGGAACATTCAGGGTTGATTTCCTTTAGAATTGACTGGTTAGATATCCTTGCTGTCCACGGGACTCTCAAGAGTCTTCTCCAGCACCAGAGTCCAAAAGGATCAATTCTTCAGTGCTCAGCTTTCTTTATACTCCAACTCTCACATCTATACATGACTACTGGAAAAACCATGGCTTTGACTAGATGGACCTTTGTTGTCAAAGCAATGTCTCTGCTTTTTAATATGCTGTCTAAGTTGGTCATAACTTTTCTTCCAAGGAGCTAATGTCTTTTAATTCATGGCTGCAGCCACCATCTGCAGTCATTTTGGAGCCCCTTGCAAATAAGTCTGTCACTGTTTCCATTGTTTCCCCATCTATTTGCCATGAAGTGATGAGGCCCATATGCCATGATCTTCATTTTTTTGAATGTTGAGTTTTAAGCCAACTTTTTCATTCTCCTCTTCCACTTTCATCAAGAGGTTCTTTAGTTCCTATTCGCTTTTTGCCATAAGGGTGGTGTCATCTGCGTATCTGAGGTTATTGATATTTCTCCCAGCAATCTTGATTCCGGCTTGTGAGCCAACCAGCACAGTATTTTGCACGATGTACTCTGCATATCAGTTAAGTAAGCAAGGTGACAATAAACAGCCTTGACGTACTCCTTTCCCAATTTTGAACCAGTGTGTTGTTCATGTTCTGAGTGTTGTTTCTTGACCTGCATACAGATTTCTCAGGTGGTCTGATAGTCCCATCTCTTCAAGAATGTTCCACAGTTTGTTATGATCCACAGAGTCAAAGGCTTTAGTGTAGGTAATGAAGCAGAAGTAGATGTTTTTCTGGAATTCTTTTGCTTTTCCATGGTCCAGTGGATGTTGGCAGTTTGATCTGTTGCTCTGCCTTTTTCTAAATCTGGCTTGTACATCTGGAAGTTCTCAGTTCGTGTATTGTTGAAGCCTAACTTGAAAAGATTTTGAGCGTTACCTTGTGAACATGAGAAATGAATGCAAGTTTGAGGTAGTTGGAGCATTCTTTGGCATTGCCTTTCTCTGGGATTGGAATGAAAACTGACCTTTTCCAGTCCTGTAGCCACTGCCACACTTTCCAAATTTGCTGCCATATTGAGTGCAGCACTTTCACAGCATCACCTTTTGGGTTTGAAATAGCTCAGCTGGAATTCCATCACCTCCACTACTTTGTTCGTAGTGTTACTTCCTAAGGCCCACTTGACTTCACACTCCAGAATGTCTGCCTCTAGGTGAGTGACCACACCATCATGGTTATCTGGGTCATGAAGATCTTTTTGTATAGTTCTTCTGTGTATTCTTGCCATCTCGTCTTAATCTCTTCTGCTTCTGTTAGGTCCTTACTGTTTCTGTCCTTTATTGTGCCAGTCTTTGCATGAAATGTTCCCTTGGTGTCTCCAGTTTTCTTGAAGAGATGCCTAGTCTTTCATATTCTATTGTTTTCCTCTATTTCTTTGCATTGTTCACTTAATAAAGCTTTCTTATCTCTCCTTGCTGTTCCTTGGAAATCTGCATCCAGATGGGTATATCTTTCCCTTTCTCCTTTGCCTTTCACTTTTCTTCTTTCCTCAGCTATCGGTAAGGCCTCCTCAGATAATCATTTTGTCTTTTTATTTCTTTTTCTTGGGGATGGTTTTGGTCACTGCCTCCTGTACAGTGTTACATACCTCCATCCATAGTTCTTCAGGCACTCTATCAGATCTGACCCCTTGAATCTGTTTGTCACCTCCAAATAGAGGAGGTGACAGAATGTTAAGTTAGTATTAATAAGCATGTCAAATGGAATTGTAGTAAATACGTGACAGTGAGCTAGGAAGGCAGAAGAGAAAGAAGTTTCCTTAGGTGACAGTTAAAGAAGGCTGAATCAAGGAGATTTCCATGTGAACTGCTTCGGTTGATACTGTCAGCTCTCACATATGAGGAGTTGTTGTTTTCTCCTGTTTGTAAAACACTTTACAGATTTCCAGAGGACTTAATATATTTATTTTTAGCTCAAAAGTTGTGACTTACTGAACTCTTTCAGTAGTTTTAAATAAAATGGTTTTGTCTAATGAAATAGGTACAGGTGGGAACATAGAGTTCAGAATGAAATAATATTAAATCTTGCCATCCAGCCACTTTAGATAAACAGAAATGCAAACATCACTTTATTACCTGCATTTTTAGGTCCTTTACTGTTTGCACATACGTATAATCTATTAATAAGCAGTCAGTATTCATTTGCGCTCTACTATGTGTAGAGCATTGAAGAAATGTCCTATAAAATAAGGAAATCAGTCTTTGTCCCAAAAAAACTCATGTGGAATACAATAGAAACTTTTATTCTGATAGTTCCCTTTTATTTTATAGTTGTTGAAATTTTTGCTAGTTGTCAGCAATACATTAGGTACTTGCTCCTGTTAAAACAAATAATTGCATATAAACCTATGTGACATTTTCCAGAATGAATTTTAAATGTATTTATGACAGAAACATCACAGAGTTTTGATTGTAGAAATCTTACATTGTATCCATTCTGGCAACAATTAATTGCATAGAACTCCCATTAAGGGTGACTTTATATGCCTATTATACAGTGAACATGTGTGACTTGGTACATGTATTTGTTGGTTAAAGGGATTTTTAATGTTTAAAGTTTTTCACTGATCTGTATAGAAATTAATATCAACTTAGAAATTTCTTGTAGCACATTCTAAAAAACTCTACCTTGTTCTGTTGTTTCATCCATAGTCATAACCTATGATAAAATTAAAGATTTATTGATATTTTTATCATAGTTCATCTCTAGTGTATTGAATGTAATGAGAAATCAAAAACTAGCACAGGGTGGTTTTTTTTAGAGTGATAACTTGAATAATATAAAATTTATATTGTGTAGCTTGGAATTGCAAACATTGATATATTTCAAATGGATTCTTTAAACATGTTCCTTTTCTTAAGTTCACAAGGATGAATGTGGCTGTTTCACTTCTAAAATTCAACATCATTCTAGAACATTGAGGCAAGGGGAAAGAAATTGGTAGGTTACTCATTGGCTTATCTAGAACTATTCAAGTTACATCACATCATTTTTGCCACAGATTAGCCTATACCATTTATATAGGAACTAATAAATAGTTTGGGAGAGAGCTTCATGATAAAACCCTAATAATTACTTAAAGGTCTTAAAATACATTTAATCTGTCTCTTCAAGGTTATTCTTTTTTTTTCTTTTAAATTGCTTTAATTTCACATTGTTGGATTAGTGAAGAGCAGTTATGCAGTTATCATAATGTGACTGAGCAACCTGGAAATCAGAATTGCTGAATTCCGAGTAATTAAATGCTGGCTGTTGTATCTTAAGAGCAAGGTAACAGTTTTGGTTTGTGTTGCTCACACACTGAAAACTATGTTTAAAGTTGCTTGCTCTTTGAAAGTCAGACCAGGTCTCTAATTGCCAGTGGTGCTGAAGCTTCGACCTTGAAAGAACAAAGGCATTTCTGATTATACTCCTGTGTTATTTTGTCAAGAACTTTAGAAATGTTCCGTTAACCCCAGAGAGATATAATTTATTTGGAAGAATTGAAACAAGAATTGCACCCAGTGCTACTTTTTCCCTTATTGAATCCTTACAGAGAGTGCTAACTTTTCAACAAAAACTCATCATGTTTGGAAACTTTTACTACTTATTTATCTAGTTAATCTGTATCTGATTTATAGAAACTATAGCATCTCCCCTGTTTAAGAACATGCTATATTTTTTTCACATAACTTGGTAGTATTTTGGGTGGTGGCAGAAAATCACTATGGTTCTTCTAACTAAGTAAATTATATGATATTTCACTTGTTCGAATAAGCTGAAATGATACATTCTTTTCAAAGTTACAGAATGTCTGAGAGCTGCTATTGTTTTACGGTCTTCCGGAAGTTAAAATTCTAAGCTAACCCTTTGATTTCCTTTCAGGTCTTTTCCAACGGTCACCTGGGAAGTGAAGAATATGATGTTCCTCCTCGGCTCTCTCCTCCCCCTCCAGCTGCCACCCTTCTCCCCAGCATCAAGTAAGTATTTCTGGATTTAGAGATCAATTTTCCATGCATAAAGTTGCTGTCCAGAGTGGTTTTGAGGTTCTCAGTATGATAAGTACAGGGTGAATACAAGTGCATTGATGAAAATGAACCAGCTGGATTTTTAAAGTGAAATAACAGAAATCAGATCCTTTCTGATTCTTTGCTGATAACGACAGCATTTTTGAGACTTATATGCACTCTTAGATTACACAGAAACCAACAGAGAAAAAGCTAAGTCTCCCCTACATCCAGACGGAGGCTCCAGTAGTGCAGTGCCTCCTTCCCACCCCTGTCTCTTCCTCAGAAGTGTCACATTTATGCCAGCTACTCAGTTTGACATTGTAAAATGATGTTTAGCTCCTCCAATATTCTCTTTTCTCAAATCCATTCAGCACCCATCCCTGTTGACTGTTCTTTTGAGTTTTTCATACTCATCTAATCTTCCCCTTTCACTAGTTTTGGCTTATAACAGGCCAACTGAAATATGAAATAGCCTTCTGCCTGATCTCAGAATTAACATCAATGGATTTTAAAGCTAGAAAAATTAGTTTAACCAAATGTCTCATTTGAAAAATAGGGACACAAGAAGCACATCAGATAGTTAAGTGATAGTGTCTACCCAAATAAAACCTGGAGAAATCCAAATCTCCTCATTGCCATTCTCCTCCTCCTTATATTAAATCCAGCTGCTTGTCTCCCATCCAATATATATTACTCACATAGCTGAATTTAAATTCTGCTTTCCACAAATCACTTTCCTACTCAAAACCCAACATTGTTCTTTCTTTCCTTTTTAATTAATTATGTGCTCTCCTGCTATCAGTAAGATCCACAGAATTCTACTCAACTAAAATATTGTTCAGGAATTCCTAATGCTTGCCCTCTAACCTTGTCTTGATTTTTTTCTAGTTTTGTGCATCCATACAGGACCCTCCTATGCACCAAATTTTCAGAATCTTTTTCTCAAGATCCATGTCTCAGGCTCTACTTCTTTATGAAAACTTCTAAGACTTCTGTTATAGTGATGATAAAAAGACTGAATCTCATTCCTGTTCCTCCTCAAGTTTATTTTCTACACATTTAATTATGAACTTTAGTGTTTTCTGTACTTCTCCACATTAAAAAGATTATAACATTTTAAGGGCAAAAACTTTTGCGTGTAGTCTCTGCTTTTCCCTTAATACCTTATAACAATTGTTATTTAGTGAGTATACTAAGAATGCTTTGTTGCTTAACTCTATTATCTGCCAAGTCTATCATTTCTAATTGAACATCTTAGAGCATCTTCAGTCCTTCTTCTGCTGGTCACTGGATGCAAAAGAACAATAAGCTAGATACCATGCCTGCATGTTAAGTCATTTTAGTTGTGTCTGACTCTTTGCAACTCCATGGACTGTAGCCCGCCAGTTTCCTCTGTCCATGGGATTCTCTAGGCAAGAATACAAGAGTGAGTTGCCATTTCCTCCTTCAGGGGATCTTCCTGAACCAGGGATCAAACCTGCATCTCCTGTATTGGCAGGCGGGTTCTTTACCACTAGCACCAACTGGAAAGTCCATACCAGCTCCCAAGAAATTTACAATCTGCTTTAAAATAAAGTTAATATACATAAAATCACAAGAGAACATCATGCAATAATTGTAAAAATCTAACTTGTTAGTTTTTGTATATGCTTGGAAGAGTCCAGTATAGACTTCGTAAGTCAAGGATGTTTTTAGAGAAGTTAGAGATTTACTGAGTCATAGAGGATGGGCACAGTTGGGAAGGAGTGTCCATGAGGAAAAGCAGAGTGTGAAATTGACATCATTTAGGGGACAGTGGGGAACTAAGCTAATTGGTCCATCTCCAGTGGCCAGTTTTCCTGGAGCTGCCAGATATGTAGAAGACATGGAAGTTAGAAGCAAATGTACATATTCTGTGTAGTAGGCTCTACATCAGTAATAACATATGATATTATAGCCCCAAATGAACTCTGGATATATGTATATATAATTAAAACATCTAAGCTCAATTATCTCTAATTCAGAGAATATCAGAAAATGAAGTACATAAAATCTGGCTACAATTCTGTTTATTAAATTCATATTGGCAAATGGGATAAAAGGCAGAGGTTACAATTTGCTTCATTTATATTTAATATGAAGTGCTTGTTTTTCCTATAAATAAAGAACAACAAATTCATAGTACACTGCATTTAATTGATATTTTTCTAACATTTCATTTTGTATAAGTAGGTAGATATATTTTTGTCCCATTTACTCTTGATTTTTTTCTCCTCAGAAACAATGTAGCTGCTTTACTTAACAGAAAAATACTTTAACAGTGCATCCTTAATAGCAAATTAATTTCCTATTTTCCATGTTGCAAATGAACCATAGTTAAAATTACAACTATTGGCTTTTAATAACATGTTTATCTCTCCATTTTACTATTTACTCTGACATATAGGTAGCAGTTATTCATTGTAGAAAATATGGAAAAAATAGAAAAAAATTAAACAGATGCATAAATTCAAGCATATACATACCCCAATGCCCAGCGTCTTAACATTTGACCTTTTTTCAACTTTTTTACATGATTTAGATTATATTGTAGAGATACTTTCATGCTGTCCTTTGTCAATATTTTAATAAGCATTTTCTTAATTATTTATACTACACTGTATTTATTATGAAACCAGGATGGAATTCTGAGGTGAATATTAGAATATTAATAAAATCAGACTTAGTCCCAGAGGTGACTCCAGTATCAAGTATTTGTCTATCTTTCAACAAGGTAACTTCTCTGAGCCTCACTTTTTCCATCTGATAAATGAAGGGATCTGTTTATCTTAAATGATCTCTCAAATCCTTTGGGCTTCCGTGGTAGCTTGGTAAAAAACCTGCCTGTAATCCAGGAGGTGCAGGTTCAATCCCTGGGTCAGGAAGATCCCTTGAAGGAAGAAATGACAACCCACTCCAGTATTCTTGCTTGGATAATCCCATGGACAGAGAAGCCTGGCAGGCTGCACAGTCCATGGGGTTACAAAAGAGTCAGATACAACTTAGCAACCAAACAAAATTAAATCCTTTAGAACTTCAACTTTCTAGGTTCCATGCAGTGGTTTTCTAAGAGAAAGTTATCTAAAGGATTAATTACAGATGCATACTTGGCAACTTGAATGTCCATTTATAGTTAGTTGGTTGTATCCCATTTTTGAAGCCAGTGTAAATTGGATTACTACTCTGGGTTTTTTTATTTGCTTGCTTTGTTTTTGGTTATTTCAGCTTCATTAGAGTGTATAACCAGAGTACAATGAGTATAGATTCTCAGCTCTGGAGGACTGTAGAATAGAGGTCTTAGCAAAATGTCACTCAGTGATATAGAGATGTTGGATAGTCAAGTCCCTGTTTCCACGTTAGTGTCTTAGTGCATGGCTCAAAATTAGGCCAAAGCAAAATAACAGACCGCTACCCAACATAGGGGCTTCCCTGTGACTCAGATGGTAAAGAACCTACCCAATGCAGACTTTTGACAGTCCTCTCACATGTTGAAAGCCCTAGTGGTGAATTCAGTAATGTCACACCCAATATCTGCTTTTAAATCTATACTGCGTTATTAATATTTACTGAAGTGTAATTGTCAAATTATCTGATTCCCATTATATTGATGGAAGAAGTTACTCTGTGATAGTGTTTACTTTCTTGTAAAACAGTATGATTTTGTGACTTTTATGGTGAAATTTATCTGGTGACCTAGAAGAATATATAATTAATTTTTAAAATATATTCTCGTAAAAGTAAGCTGAAACTACTAGTGTGTGTGTGTGCTGAGTTGCTCAGTTGTGTCCAACTGTTTGCAACTCTGTGGACTGTGGCCCACCAGGTTCCTCTGTCCCAGGCAAGAATACTGGAGTGGGTTGCCATGTCCTCCTCCAGGGGATCTTCTCAACCCAGGGATCAAACCCAAGTGTTGTCCCTTGCAGGTGGATTCTTTACTGTCTGAGCCACCAGGAAGCCCAAAAATACTGGAGTGAGTAGCCTATCCCTTCTCCAGGGAATCTTCCCAAGCCAGGAATGAACCAGGGTCTCCTGCATTGCAGGCAAATTCTATAGCAGCTAAGCTACAAGGGAAGCCCAGCTAATGGGTATAGATTTATTTATGTTTTCCTTAAATGTTTCTATTTAAGATGATTGACACTTAGCTATAAGTTCTTAAATAAATGCTTGTAATGTGGAAGAAAAGTTATGACCAACCTAGACAGCATATTCAAAAGCAGAGACATTACTTTGCCAACAAAGGTCCGTCTAGTCAAAGCTATGGTTTTTCCTGTGGTCATGTATGGATGTGAGAGTGGGACTGTGAAGAAGGCTGAGCACCGAAGAATTGATGCTTTTGAGCTGTGGTGTTGGAGAAGACTCTTGAGAGTCCCTTGGATTGAAAGGAGATCCAACCAGTCCATCCTAAAGGAGATCAGTCCTGGGTGTTCATCGGAAGGACTGATGCTGAGGCTGAAACTCCCAATACTTTGGCCACCTCATGCGAAGAGCTGACTCATTGGAAAAGACCCTGATGCTGGGAGGGATTGGGGGCAGGAGGAGAAGGGGACAACAGAGGATGAGATGGCTGGATGGCATCACTGACAAGATGGACATGAGTTTGGGTGAACTCCAGGAGTTGGCAATGGACAGGGAGGCCTGGCGAGCTGCTATTCATGGGATTGCAAAGAGTTGGACACAACTGAGTGACTGAATTGAACTGAACTGAATGTGGGTAATTTTAATTTAGGGGAAGAAGGAAAAATTTATGTAGATTCTTTTCATTATAGTGTCAGGTTTTATCTTGAGATAATTTGATTTTTCACTATTAAATGAAACTTGAAACAATTAAAAATATTTACTTTACACAAGATGTTGGCCAATAAGCAAAGGTTATTATTATGGGTATTAATGGAATAATTACTTCAGGTAAGATAATGTTCTGAAATGCTGAGGAATATCATTTTTTTAAAGAATATTCTTTTTGTTTCTTGTCTTTTATAAATAGACTTTTACTTTTGACTTACTAAGCTTTTAAATACACAATATTAAATTGAATCTATATTACTTCATAGTTTTGTAAAAAGGTTTTTTGTTGTGGGAGGTGGTGGTGTTGATCATTGTTATAGATTTTACTAAACAGATAAGGTGTTAATGTTTTCAGTTCAGTTCAGTCGCTCAGTCGTGTCCAACTCTTTGCGACCCCGTGGACCGCAGCACTCCAGGCCTCCCTGTCCATCACCAACTCCCGTAGTTCATTCAAACTCACGTCCGTTGAGTTGGTGATGCCATCCAGCCATCTCATCCTCTGCCATTCCCTTCTCTTCCTGCCCTCAATCTTTCCCAGCATCAGGGTCTTTTCAAATAAGTCAGCTTTTTGCACCAAGTGGCCAGAAGTATTGGAGTTTCAGCTTGAACATCAGTCCTTCCAGTGAACACCCAGGACTGATCTCCTTTGGATGGATTGGTTGGATCTCCTTGCAGTCCAAGGGACCCTCAAGAATCGTATCCAACACCACAGTTCAAAAACTCAATGAATAGAGAATACAAGTCTTGCCTTACTATTCTGTTTTCATTCAGTTGCATGTACTGACTGGAGATTCAGAGTCAATAAGATAAAATCCCACCCTCATTGGAATTTGTGCTCTAGTTAGGGAGAATAGCAAGTAAACAAACCATCATAGTATATTGTCAGGTTGCGGTAAGTGCTGGAAGGAAAAATAAACTAGGGAAAGAGATAACTAGTGATAAGGAAGGTTTATATTTTGGTTGAGGCCATCAGGAAAAGTAATACTGAACAGGAAACCTGAAAGAAGGCAGCAAGCATTGAGGCTGTCAGGCTGAAGAGCATAAAGGGTTAGAACTCAAGTACAAAACAGTGAAGCAGGTGAATCCCTTTGGCATATCTGGAGAAGAGCAAGAGGGACAGGAGAGCTGAAGTTGAGTACAGTAGGCAGGAGCTAAATCATATATTGCCTTTAAGGCCACGAGAGAACTCTGGTTTGATACGTTTTAGGATCGGACACGACTGAAGCGACTCAGAAGCAGCAGAAGCCATTAAGGGTTTTGATCAGTGTTGTGACTTGATGCTGGTTTGTGTGTTTAAAGAGTTTCACTCAGTGCTATGTGAACTGTCTTTAGGACAGCAGGAATGGGAGCAGAGAGACCAGTGAGCGTGTAGTTGTCTGATGTGGTGAACTAGTAAGAGATGGCCAGAGCTTTGACCAGAATGATGGTGATGGAGTTACATGGCCCACCTTGGGTTGTATTTTGATCCAGCAGTACCTGTTAATAAATTGGATGTCTGTGAGGTATGATAAATCAGGGATGATTCTTATATAGGTTTTATCATTAAAGAAACTGCGTGAATGGGTTGGTGCCGTTTATCAGATGGAGGGAGATTGGAGAAGGAGCAGGTGTGGGTAGGGGGCAAAGGTGGTAAATTTAAAGGGGCAAAGGATTTGTTGAGTTTCAGGTGCCGATTACACACACATGTCCAAATAGTGATGCTGAGGGACAGTTGGACATACTATCGAAGCTTTAAACTCTATATTATATATAAGCAAATTCATGGGAGAAGGGATATTTTTGTTTTGTTTTTCTTGGTTTTGACTGGGCAGTGAAAAAGAGAAGAAATTACTATGCCACAGCAGCTATTAAAGCAAACATCACATTTTAATTTTTAAAAACTTAAGGGGAAAGAAGCTTGATGGAAATTTTTCATCTTCTATACGGTGCATACCAGGCTTCATTGTTTATAGTTAACGGCAAAAAAGCAGAAAAACATGTTCTGTTATTGTTCACTTGAGGATCTGTGTAGACAGTATGCATGTCACTTTTACCTTAATCCTGTTTATATTTAATGATAAGAAATTAATTTCATTGATTTACAGATAAGAAAAGATGGTAGAAAACTTTAGATGGAAGATCAAGATGTAATTAACAGCTACTCTTTTCTTAACTCTAGTGAATGAACAGTGATGCTCTCTTGTTAATTTTTGAACCTGCTTTTATTCAAGTAAAAATATTTTCAATATTTGTCAAGATGATGCATTCGTATTGTTTCTTTTTGTTTGCTTTACCTTGGGTAGATGGAAAGTTGCACTATTATTGAAGATGGCAGTTCTTTGTAAGTTACAATTGACCTAATGTGTAAGGAATGGTATCACTGGGTCCTTCTTTTCAGTTTGTTCACTATGATTGCTGTGGCATTCTCTCATTGAGGCATTATGTAGAAATGCATGTGCATTTGGTTTTGACCTACTGATACAACTCAGTATTTGAAACTCAGACTTTATTTTTTTCTGCATATTCCTATTGATTTATAAATTTTGTTCAAATCTCCCTGCAAAGCAACTTTACCATCCTAACATATGTTTTCTAATGTTTTGTGGTGGATCCCTAAAACCTACTTGTTGACACAGTGATGAAAAGAATTGAGGGCTGCAAGTATATCATTTTAAACTAGTCTCAACAGAGAATATGTGGAGAAGGTAAAAAACACCATGGTTATTATCTTTCTCCTTTTTATTTTAGTTTCATAATATCTAAATTCATACAGTATTATAATCTCTCTCATCCTTTGAGGGAAAATGACATTTGGAGGATGGCTATAATCTGGGTGTGGGAATGCCACTGATTTCATTAATCTTTCATTTTCTCTGAGTGAAAGCTAAGATGAAAACTGGTATTAACATTAATCCCAGTAGTCTGACAAATTTACTTGTTATTTGCTATACAACTGATTTATGCTCACAAATAATTAGGAGCCTTAGACAGAAATGTGAGCCACTACATTCTATTTAAATATACAATCTAAACTATATTTCTCATACTGGAATATAGTATGAGTCCCACAGAGGCATAGTTTATCACATATTCTCCATTTACCCATGAATATATTGATTCGTTCATAGAAAAGGCATGTGGTTAGAATGAGATTTTTATTTTCACATTAAGCACAGGCATCTTGACGTATTCCACCACATTCAAACATTTCTTGTTTCTGTCAACATTTCTCTGTAGGTGCAAATAGAATTAGATAAGTAATTTGAAAGCCACTAGGGATATTAAGCATATTTGTGAAAGATGCCTATCTGCAATATCGTAAATGAGTTAAAGTGAATTTATGAACTTTAAATGAAAATTTTCCAGTTGTTAAAGCATAATTTTCTTACAGTAAAATTCACCCTGCTTTATTAGTGTACAGTTTTGTGAGTTTTGGCAAATTCTGAGTCATGTATTCACCATCACAGTTCAGAACAGTTCCTCACTCCAAAAAAATCCCCCAGGCCCTGTGTCAATTTCTTCCCTTACCCACCCCTTGGAAATTATCAGTCTGATTTGTGTCCATGTAGTTTTGCTTCTTCCAGAAGGTCATATAAGTAGAATCATACAGTTAGTTATTATAGTCTCTTTTGAGTTTGGCTTCTTTCTACTTAGCACAGAGAATCTGACATTCATCCAAGCTGTCAAGCGTATCAATAGTTTGTTTCTTTTTATTGTCCGGAGTAGGTATTCCATTGTAAAACACATCCCTCTACTGAGGGACATTTGAGTTGTCTCAGTTCAGTTCAATCACTCAGTCATGTCCATCTCTGCGACCCCATGAATCTCAGCACACCAGGCCTCCCTGTCCATCACCAACTCCCGGAGTTTACCCAAACTCATGTCCATCGAGTCGGTGATGCCATCCAGCCATCTGTAGTTATTGGCAATTATAAGTAGTGACACTTTTAATATCATTTTGAAGTTTTTAATGTTCAACATGTTATTGGAAGATTAGATTCTCAAGAAAAAGTTTTCTAAACATTTATCTTCTTGATTTCTAAAACAGTCCCCTTGAAGTGTTAGGAATGAATATTGAGCCTGGATACATTAACTTAAAAATTAATGTAGTATTTGTTTCTCCAACTTAAAAGCAAGT
Source organism: Nanger dama (assembly GCA_917880005.1). NCBI lineage: Eukaryota > Metazoa > Chordata > Mammalia > Artiodactyla > Bovidae > Nanger > Nanger dama. The sequence goes on along the minus strand of CAKJTW010000043.1, from coordinate 863,331 downwards.
TAGTGAAAGTGTTTATACTTAAGGCTTACATTTGGCCTAATAATATACCACCCAGATTCTTCTTGATGTCTTGAAAAGAATCCTCAAAATAGTATGTATGTTTATGGAGCACACTCTGAGATGCTGGGGAAATGGCTTATAGGTGGCACATACGTAATCCTCATATCAAATACAGCTGGATTATTTGTTACCACTTTGCTGGGCTGTGATTTCTCTGAGTTGGGTGTTTTCTCTGTTAGGACCAAGATAATTAGTATAAGACCTCTGGACTAAGGTATATCCCAGGCTCTGAATACTCAACTTTAATAAAAGATATTTTTTAAAACCTTGCCTTCAGAGATTATTTAAATCTTGTTACATGTAGAAAATAAGCAAAATAATATATTTCAAACATTTTTCTACATTATAAAAGGAGGCTAAAATAACTTTCTTTCCCATAACAGGTTGGTCATGTATCTCTCTAACAGCCTCTCATTCTTTTTTGTCTGAAAGCCGTGAGTGCTTTGTGGGACACACCACACCAGCTCTTGGTTGACTCAGTTAAGCATTTTGCAATTAAGACAGAAAAAGAAGGAAGACATATATGACTATATAGAAAACAGTGTCAGTGAATGAACATTTACTAAATACACATAGTAGAAAAGATTAAAGTTCAAAGAAAGTTACTGTTTTGTGGGACAGTGTCACAGGAGGTTCATCTATAATCAGTAAAGATGGATGTTCCTCCTTTGCTTTGATTCTGGAAAAGCTTATGAACTAATCAAGATATCAAGAACTGCTCAAATAAAGGGGAAAAAGTACTTGGTAAGGCTGATGTGTGAGGTATAAGTTATATAGGTAAAGCCAAAGGGCTATGCAGACGGTCACCCCTCTGATTATATACCTCTGAAATCAGGAATGTCGAAGGCTGTAGAGGGTGTATCCGTGAGCCTTCAGTTCAAAATGCAAAAATCACTAAGAAAAGCATTAGAAAATATATTACTGTTCTGTTTCAAGTGTGCACATGCAGAAAGTGGATGTATTTCTCACTAAAGGTTTAAATAGCACACGCTGAATTTAACGAGAGGTGTAGGCTGTGGGAAGGATGGCTGTGTATCTTCAATACTATGTGTCCTTGTGCATTACCAGTGTATTAACTCAGAAATGACAGCCACAGTGCAGAACACTCTGTGAATGTATGATGATAATATAAAGGGAATGAAGTACTGGCTGTAAAGGGAAGGATGGTTTACCTTGCAGCTTTAACTTGGAACCAGCCAAATAAAATTGCTCTATTTTATTCCTTTGGTATGCTAAAAATTTCCCATGAGCTAAATCAATGAGTGACCCTTTCCCCATGTCACGTAAATTATTGTCTCTACTACCAGAAGTAAACATACATGATACTTAACAAAAGCTCTTAAACTTAATTTTACCACTTACCTGATTGCAAGTAAAGCTGAACCTATATTTTGAATGAGTTTTTGAAGGCCAAAAAAACACAAAATTCCAAAAACAATTACAAATAGTGTAATAATTTTCATAAATTGAGATTTATTTTGTGGTATTTTATATACAATAAAATTTTATAGACAAATTTACAGACAAATTTTATATGAAAATTATCTGTTCATACCTTTCTCATTTTATTAATATTTTAATTTTATTGGAGTATAATTGATTTGTAGTGATGTGTTATTTTCAGGTGAACAGACTAATTCAGTTATATATACATATATCTGTTCTTTTTGGGATTCTTTCATTAACACTTTATTTTTCAGAGCCATTTTGATTCACAGCAATATTCAGGAGAAGGTACAGATATTTTCTGTGTAGCCCGCACACATGCTTGAAAGTGTTAGTTGCACAGTTGTGTCCGACTCTTTGCGATCTTATAGACTGTAGCCTGCCTGGCTTATCTGTCAATGGAATTATCCAGGCAAGAATACTGGAATGGGTAGCCATTCCCTTCTCCAAGGACCTTCCCTACCCAGGGGGTAGAACATGGGTCTCCTGCATTGCAGTGAGATTCTTTTACCGTCTGAGCCACCAGGAAACCCCTACACATGCCTCCCCATCTTCATTTTCAATGACCTTCATCATAGTGGTCAGTCAGTTCAGTCACTCAGTTGTGTCTGACTCTTTGTGACCCCACTCTTTGTGACCCCATGAATCGCAGCATGCCAGGCCTCCCTGTCCATCACCGACTCCCAGAGTTCACCCAAACTCATGTGCATCAAGTCGGTGATGCCGTCCAGCCATCTCATCCTCTGCCATCCCCTTCTCCTCCTGCCCCCAATCCCTCCCAGCATCAGGGTCTTTTCTAATGAGTCAACTCTTCAAAAGAGGGGGCCAAAGTATAGCGATAATTTCATTAAAAATGGTGAACCTGCATTTACACATAATCACCCCAAGTTCACAGTTTACATTCCTTTTTAAAGTGTTAGCAATGGCTTTTATTTTTCCCTTCAGAACTAAGATCAATTTTGTATAAAAATTTACATAATACTGAATAAAATGCACTGGAATAGTATTCTTATATATTGGCTTATTTTTAACTAGAATATTACACTGATATAAAAGTCTGCATTAAAAATACAATAAAGAAGAGAAATAAAGTCTATTTAGAACTTTATTAAGTGGGATATCAGGATATCTAGGCCTTCTTAAGATTTAGACACAAAGCAAATGCCAAAGACTTTCCTTAAAGTATATTTAAGCTAATTAAGGAGATGGCACTCCACTCCAGTACTGTTGCCTGGAAAATCCCATGGATGGAGGAGCCTGGTAGGCTGCAGTCCATGGGGTTGTGAAGAGTCGGACCCGACTGAGCGACTTCACTTTCACTTTTCACTTTCATACATTGGAGAAAGAAATGGCAACCCACTCCAGTGTCCTTGCTTGGAGAATCCCAGGGACGGTGGAGCCCAGTGGGCTGCCGTCTATGGGGTCGCACAGAGTCGGACACGACTGAAGTGACTTGGCAGCAGCAGCAGTAGGATAGCTCAGTTGGTAAAGAATCTGCCTGCAGTGCGGGAGACCTGGGTTTGATCCCTGGATTGGGAAGATCCCCTGGAGAAGGGAAAGGCTACCCACCCCAGTATTCTGGCCTAGAGAATTCCATGGACTATGGGATCACAAAGAGTCAGACCCAACTGAGTGTCTGAAACACTTCACTCCACAGTAAGTTTTAGCAGTAAAATATTAGATAACCTTTGCGTTTTCATTTTCTTCAGGATACTCCATCTATTGATTTGCATCAGTGGGAGGGGAACTACCTTGATTAAATTCTTTATCATTGAAGATAAAATCAAACATCCAGATTTGATTTCAGAAATTGTCCATTCTTATATGATAGTATACTGCTTCTTTGAAAACTCTTAAATCTTTAGAATTAAGCTGGAACAAGCAGGTAGAACATTCTTGACAATAATGAGTTTTGAATATTTGGTCAACAAATCTTTTTCTTTTATACAATATATGCCTCAGTTTCCTAGGGAAAAAGAATTCATTGTTCATGAAAGTATGTTAGGACATAGAAAGTATGTTTATTTTTTTCATTTCTTTTGCTAACAGAACCCTTTCTGGCCATTGTGTTAGCTAAATTTATATCCATGTTTATAAGAATTTGTGAAAACTTAATGTTTGAAATCCCTGCTCTAATTCCCATCAGATCACCATTTCACAGTCCATGTACTCTAGGGCCTTCATTTGGGATGTACATCTTTCTAGGTTACACCATGGTAGGTATAACTCTTAGGTTATTAGACTGTGCTCTGGCTGGTGACAATGGAGTCCCATCACCGCATCACTGTGCTTTGATTTCAACCTGAACTGTCATTTTGAAATCCAAGGTCGCTCAAACAAATAAGAATTCAAAAATCAGTATTGAAAAAGTCTTCAAAGATGGTCAAAAATAGACTTGAAAATTCATCTCTGAACTTCCTAGAGACTCTGATATATGGTTGAAATTTGAGAACCTTTAGGTTTTTCAGAATGTCTTCTTGTAATTGGCAGGGAGAAAAAGTCTTAAAGTTGTTTTCATTCAAACTAGTAAGGAGAAATAAAAATGAAAAAAATTATTTGTCTTAATGGCTCATATACCAAAGGCCTCTTGCTCCCTCTACAGAAGGTGTTGCAAAATTGCAGCCACAAAGATTAAAAAAAAAAAAAAAAAGAATTAACAGGTTTATCTTGAGGTTCATGATTCACAAAATGTTTTGGATCCATATGTACCTCCAGTGTCTTGCAAACTGGTAGGTTGTCCTAAAGTTGGTCACAGTAGGTTTCTGTGTTTCTACTTTGGTGTTTTTCAGTGGTGTCTGCAAGGGTTTAGAGTAAACTCCATTAACAATAACTGTTTAAAAAAAAAGTACTTTTTTCTGGGCTTGTTAATTGACTTTGTTTATTTACTCATATGAATGAGTAAAATGCTTGAAAAAGCTTTTTAGGTAATTGTTTTACATATTTTCATTCTTTTTATATAGCCAGGAAATTTGCACCATGAAAACAATGGACTCCACTTAAAGACTTAAGTTCTTTTATTATCCACTTCTAATTGTCCCAGTCATTTTTAGATCTTAGTTGTTGTTAGGGCAAAAATTAACAATCTGAATTGTAACTTCGCAGAAGAAAGAACTGTTTCATTAGTGAAATTGGATTTTTTTTTTTGACTGTACGTAATACAGGAGACTGAAAGTTGACCTATAAATACTTAATGTATAAAACAACCATCCATGCATATATATCATCATCTTAATTTACAAATTTAAATTGGAACAAAATGTTAATATTTTAGTAACTTTGATGTAAATAATTTTATGCCTTCACTTACAATTCCAGGACTTTTTCATTTTATTTGATAGGTTACTGGTTTCTCTTATTGTGCCATTTTTAAGTTAGAAGTATGAAAATGCTTTTATTTCATCAATAGGGTCTTAACAAAAGATTAAAAATCCTTTTCATTTGTATTTAGTATAAGAATAGCCCTTAGGGTGTTACCCTGTAATTAAAAAATGAACCCAAGTGACAACATAGATTCTTTGATTTAAATAGGTCACATCAGAATTGCCTGTCCTAAATTATTATGCTAAAACTAGACTGGATTTTTTTTTCCCACTCTGGTAGGTGTACTGGTCCATTAGCGAATTCCCTTTCAGAGAAAACAAGAGATCCGGTAGAGGAAGATGATGATGAATACCAGATTCCTTCATCTCATCCTGTTTCCTTGAATTCACAGCCATCTCATTGTCATAACGTAAAACCTCCTCCTAGGTAAGAATATGGGCCATTTTTTGTCACCTCACATCTGGATAAGCATTATCATCTGTGGTATTTATTTTTAAACTGAATCACATCTGTCTACTGAAAAACCTTTTATTTCTTGCTCAAAACCTCTTCCACCTATAATACTATTTTTCTCCATGAACTTTCAGAGAAAACAAAAAGATACAGATTTCCATTAAACTAGGAAGCTCTCTTACTAAATTAGTTGATCAATAAGTCTGATGGAATAATTTGTTGCCCCCTCCCACAAAAAACAAATTATACTGTAGTAAAACTTTGCTGTAGGTTACATATAGTGGTGAAGGTAAAGTTGCTCAGTCATGTCCGACTCTTTGCAACCCTGTGGACTGTAACCTATTAGGCTTCTCCGTCCATGGGATTCTCCAGGCAAGGATACTGGAGTGGATTGCCATTTGCTTCTCCAGGGGATCTTCCCAACAGGTATCGAACCCGGGTCTCCCACATTGGAGAAAGACGCTTTAACCTCTGCTGCTGCTGCTACTAAGTCACTTCAGTCGTGCCCGACTCTGCACAACCCCATAGACAGCAGCCCACCAGGCTCCCCCGTCCCTGGGATTCTCCAGGCAAGAACACTGGAGTGGGTTGCCATTTCCTTCTCCAATGCATGAAAGTGAAAAGTGAAAGTGAACTCGCTCAGTCATGTCTGTGACTCTCAGCGACCCCATGGACTGCAGCCTACCAGGCTCCTCCGTCCATGGGATTTTCCAGGCGAGTACTAGAGTGGGTTGCCATAGCCTTAACCTCTGAGCCACCAGGTAATAGCACATATAGTGGTAATTCATGGATTTTCAAAAGTAAGCTATTTTCAATGCTTTTTATCACTTCTGAGCACATATCTCATGAAGAAAATCTATTGCTTAGAAACTAAGTTATTATACCAACCTTCCTTAGAATTTTTCTTCATGATATAAGGACTAGTATAACATATTTATTTTCCTTTTGATGTGCTACCTACTTCAGATCTCGAAGAATAGAAACAAATTATTTTACTTAATTATTTTTAACAGGTGCTATTTTACTTTCCCTTGGATTAAACAAGCATATGAGGAATAGTGTTTGGCTTTCTTTTCTTCTTGTCAGCTGTTTATTCTTCCTCCTATGGAGACAGCCTCAGTCTTTGTTATTAAAAATGAGTGGTGTGTATCAAAATATTAGATTGTCTTTATGATTCTGCATTTATATACTTGAATTAGTAAATCATAATCTAGTAATATTTCGCTTTTTTTTTTTACATCTGACTTATTAACTTTCAGTGAATGCTCAGTCATGTCTGACTATTTGTGACCCCATGGACTGTAGCCTGCCAGGCTCCTCTATCCGTGGGATATTCCAGGGAAGAATACTGGAGTGGGTAGCCATTTCCTTATCCAAATATATTTAGTACTCAAGAAGTCAAATCTCAGTTTCAGACTTCTTTCCTGAGCTCCAGTTTTCTTTGTATAATTACGTCCTGGAGCTCTGCCTGGTGTGTATGGAAGAGGGCCCAGCTGCTGCTCATGCCCCAGCCTTCTTGCCTTGCAGTGTCTCTTTATTGACTGAGGAATGGGAGAGCTGTTGGACACTTCAGTCATCTATTGTCATCTTTACTTAGTATGCCACTTCTTTGTGAGGTCAAGTCAGTCAACAGAGTGTTTTATGAGTGGAGTGTTCCTTTCTTTCCAGAAGAAATAACTAAAAAAATGTTTTGATGCCTTTCTTCAGGTATTATACTATAATATTTGGAAAAGAGAAGCAAATTCCCATTTTAAGCAGAGATCTGCCTTAATGAATTACATGGTTAGAATTAATCACAATTTAGCACTTTGCACAATTATTAACCAGGGTGATTAACACTTAGCCGTCCAGCGCTTCATATCACAAAGTGTTATTCGCTCAGTCATGTCTTTTGTAACCCCATGGACTGTTGCCCGCCAGGCTCCCTGTCCGTTGGATTCTCCAGGAAAGAATACTGGAGTGGGTTGTTGTTCCCTCCTCCGAGGATTCTTCCCGACTCAGGGAGCAAACCCAGGTCTCCCACATTGGAGGCAGATTATTTACCGTCTGAGCTCAGAAGATCCTGTGTTGGGAAGATCCCCTGGAGAAAGGGGATGGCTACTCATGCCAATATTCTTGCCTGGAGAATCCCATGGATAGAGGAGCCTGGCAGTCAACAGTCCTTGGGGCCACAAAGAGTAGGACATGACTGAGCGACTAACACTTTCACATTTCACAGTGAAAACCAAAGTGTTCTTTTGCAGATTGCTGTCCTTTAGAGCATTTATTGGTAAAATAGTATCATTGAGAAGACAGAGAAATAACTGAAAGATAATCATTTATTATGTTAGAAGAGCAAAATGTCCATTGCTCTTTTTAGAGAAAAAAGTTATTCCTTAACATCAAATATCCAGTGTTAAAATTTTCAGTTCCCTTGGCTCTTAAAAATTTGTAGTAATTTTAAAAACTGAAATAAAATGAGATTTTGTTTTTGGTCTCCTTGGGATATCACTTTTTCCCATCACTGGGTAAGTAAGGGGTGTAATTGACTTTAAATTTTAATTGTCACATCATATTGGATGAGACTTTTGGTGACAGGCCTCTGAAATCCTGAAAATAAATTTGATTTATGACCACCATTACCATCTTTCTACATTTATAGAGAAGTAATAAATGTTGATAATCCCTAAATTTAATTGGAGTGAATTTTTATTTGATTGTTCTTGAGAGCTGATGGATGAAGTATCTTCTTAGGTCCTCTATAAAGCACTGTAAACTTAAACAACTTCTTTCTTTCTGCATTTTTCCTCTCTTTGGAATATCAGGAGAAGTAAATTGTCAATATATAGAAAATGCTAAACTGTAGATGAATAATTCAGTTTCAGTAAAAATCCATCATTTTATGAAAATACATGATAACTATTTTTAAATGAACCATCTCTGTCCCCTTAAAGAGATGTGGCCACCAGAGAGAAAGGAAGTGAATTTCAGATGAAGCACTTTGCAATAACTATTCAAATGTCCAATATCTCCTCCATTATATATGTACTTTTACTTTGCCCCACGAATTCAGAGTAAATTGAAGAGAAGTAAAATATAAACTCTGCTTTCTATAGCTCTTTGAGAGCAGAGTGAGCAGATAGTCTGATGCACAGTTACATTCTGAAGACAAAATAAGCTCAGTGCTTCTCTTCCTTTGCCTTGGCCTTATCCATTGTGTTCAGTTTGATTCCAAAGCATTAAAGCCAACAACAAAAATACCTCTTTAGTAAGTATTGTCCTTTTAGAGACACCCAGATTAAAATATTTGCTGTGTACCCACGGCCTTTGCTAAAGTCGTTTTTCTACTTACTTGACAGAAATACCAGAGTTTTGTTCATGGCAATGGTGAAATTATGCCCCAGGCTCTATTTCTTTGAAAATGCCTATCTGAATTTTCATGGACTTTCTGAATATTTAATAATTCTCCTTCCTTGATAATTCCCTGATAGCTTAGTTGGTGGTGAATCCGCCTCCAAGGCAGGAGACCCCAGTTCGATTCCTGGGTCGGGAAGATCCACTGGAGAAGGGATCGGCTGCCCACTCCAGTATTCTTGAGCTTCCCTGGTGGCTCAGCTGGTAAAGAATCTGCCTGCAATGCGGGAGACCTGGGTTTGATCCCTGGGTTGGGAACATCCCCTGGAGAAAGGAAAGGCTACTCACTCCAGTATTCTGGCCTGGAGAATTTCATAGACTGTATAGTCCATGGGGTCACAAAAAGTCGGACACAACTGAACAACTTTCAGTTTCTTTCCTTCCTTGATAGGTTTTTTTATAAAGAAAGCTTAAATTATAGAAACATAAATACACTGTTAATATCATAATCAATAATGAAGTCACTGGGACTTTTACATATTTTTGCCTGCATATACATTTTTTTCTTCAGAAACTTGATAAGATAATATGGAAACCTTTCAAAATGATATGTTAGTTCCACAAGTGTGTTTTAGGGTATGAACAGTTTTATGCCCCTTCTAATTGTTGGTTTTACTTTAAAAATAAAAAGATTGTCTTCTATAGAATAGTTACTTCTTCTTTGTAAAAGTATTTGAGTAATAGTATGTAGATAACATTACCTGCACTTTTTCCAGAAAAGTAAATTAATTATATTTGTTTTCCAACTTTATCATATGAGCAAGGTTGCTGGTTCCCATCATCTCCACCCCCAAATGACTTTTAAATGGAAAGCAATGACCCTTACGATTTTTGTCCTTTGATTTCTGCTCTAGATCTTGTGATAACGGTCACTGTATATTGAATGGGACACAGGGCACATCCTCAGAGATGAAGAAATCAAACATCCCTGAGTTAGGCATATATTTAAAGGGTATGTATAAAACATTCTCTTTGTATTCTCCATCTTAACGATCAGAATTTAAAGGCATAATTCCATGCCATTGTTGTACTGAAGATACATTAAGATTTTGTGTTATCCTCTAGGAGATGTTTTTGATTCAGCCTCTGATCCAGTGCCATTGCCACCTGCCAGGCCTCCAACTCGGGACAATCCAAAGCATGGTTCTTCACTCAACAGGACGCCCTCTGATTATGATCTTCTCATCCCTCCATTAGGTTGAAACCTTTAAAACAATTTCAAACAAGCCACTCTGCCATCTCTTTCAATTAACATCTGAATTATCAGAATTCAGGGTTCAGTGCAGACTTGTAGGGTTCTGAAAGTGTCTGAATTAGAATCCAGATTGGAATCTCCAGGTGATGGTGACTCTCAAGTTCATGATACCATTATTCCACTTAGATGATTGAAACAGTGGTGTAAGTAGCTGGCATTGGTCAGGGTTTTATCAAGTTGTCTCTTCATGTAAAAAATCTTGTGAGGGCACTGTTCATTCCTTCAGGTGCTTATGCTTCTTATGGATTTGGAGTATTCTTCTGAGATGCTCTTTAAGTACACTTCTTACTGAATGTGTATTTACTTTTTCTTTCAGTATATAATGACCCATTTCCACTTAGCTAATTACATTATGGGGAATTATGTATTTTATTGCAGAGAGCCAAAAACAAATTCTCTCTTATAATCATTGCAGCTAAAAATAATCTCAGTTTGTTTCAAATTTTGCTATGAAATACACTTAATATGTGTGTGTATGTGTGTATGAAGGTACACACAGGTGTATATATAAAAGTTGTCTGGTGCAGGTGTCTATTTCATTAATTTTAGGTAGGAAGCTTCTCACCCTATTTTTAGAGGAAGACAACTTTTGGAAGTTTAAGCTTCACAATAGTGTGTCACCATAGCATAAAATAATGTATGATGAAGGTTCTTTTGTGAGCTTAATTATTAGGCTACTGGAGATGAACTTTTCTACTTTTTTTCCCCCAAAGACCCTATCACCTGGTATTTTAGTTACACAGTTGAATGTCCTGCTCCTATTCTTTCTGCAGTTCAGAGCTTTACTGTCACCTGCATGCATTACAAGGGCCTCTCAACTTTCTTCTTTACCTACACTCTTTTTCTTTTCTTCTGCTTCTTCCTGTATGCTGGTTTTTTCCTGTTACCCAAGTCTTTATGACTAGATGAGCATTGTCCTATAGAACTTGATGTGGTGACATAAAAGATCTACATGTATGACTGTAGAACTAAATTTTAGTTTATTTAAATATCTGTATGTAGATGGTTACTGCCGTATCAGACAATGCAGAGAAACATTCCAACCTTCATTTTAAAATTATTTTTAATTGGAAGGTAATTGCTTTATAGTGTTATGTTGGTTTCTGCCATTCAGCAACATATAACTCATCCTTTAGCTCTTCATTTACATCTCATATTTTGTTTATACTATTCACTCAACCTAGAAGATACCATCCTTGTATTTGATGTAAAGTCGCTTAGTTGTGTCCGACTCTTTGCGATCCCGGGATTGTAGCCTGCCAGGATCCTCTGTCCTTGGTATTCTCCAGGCAAAAATACTGGAGTGGATTGCCATTCTTCAGAGTGTATTTGATGAACAAATGTTTTTGAGTCCCTGATATCCCAGACCTTCCTGTTCTTGGTAACACCTTGATGAATGCCACTTTCTACCTTCCTCTTCCCTCTTACAAGGCATCTCTTTCTCTCTCTGTGTGACCTATGGGACTTTCACCTCTGAATCATTTGTGAACTTTTTAGAACTCTTTGTGGAATCTGAGCTCCTCGGGTCAAGGCCTTATGATTTTGATCTTCACATTATCCATGTGCCTAGCATGGTATACAGGAATATCAGGGTGGGGAAAATAACAGTAGGGGCGGATAAAGGATTTAAATAAATAAGAGTGTGGGAGATAGCTAAAGGTTCAAATGATACTAAGAACTAAGCTCTCTCTCCTATACTTTCATATATTTTACATTAGAAAAGTTTCTCTAATGATCATTAGAGAAAATATTCGGAATATTTTTCCTAAGGCAAGCTGGATAAGTGGTGAAACCATTTATATTTAAATATACCTTTATATTCAAATCAATATATTTAAATACAGAAGATTTAAATATATAATAATATATATTTAATATATATAATAATATTCCTAAAATATGTGGGTATTTATACTCTGTTTCATTCACAAGTATTTGCGATTGCTTACAGAAATGCATATAGTGCAATTTTATTTTTAAACAATCAAGATGAGGAAAAATATGAATAGGAGATAGTAGGATGTGGCAGGTGAAACATAAGTCGACATAAAAATATGCTGCAATATTTTATAGTTACAAAGGTGGGAACTATGCAAATATAAGTAACTAGCTTTGGGACCACCACAAAAGTTAGTTCTGTATTTACCTATGTCTCTCTGGAGATATCTGGTAAGTAGAAAAAGATGATATTCCTCTATTGCAGGTACATTTTCTGTATATTTTGACAGTGAAATATATGGGGAGCGTTAGTTTAAATGAATTAAAATCCAGTGGAACAAACTTTACAAGATAATTTAAATTATTCTGTGACATTAAATTTGTGTTCATGCTGTGATTTTCCAGTTGGACCGTGAGCTCTTACTGTTACACAGAAATTCTGTTTTGATGATGTTGATCTTATAATATTTAGTCCAAACCTCCAATGTCTTAATATCATAAAGGTTACAGATGAATAATAAGCTGTTCATACCCTGCCATATAGCTTTCTAACAGAAAGACCTGAGAGACAAAGTCTGCATGCGCCCATGCGTGTTTGTGTGTCTCTACTTCTCTCCAGATACCCCCCACAAAATAATCAGCTCCCGTTATCAAAGCTGGTCATCTGCTGCGTAAACACTGCAGGTGAAGTTCGTTATAAGCAGTAAGAGAAAATTGTTAGTTTTGCCTGAAGTTCTGCTGCTGATACTGACCTTTCTTTAAATGCAGGCGAAGATGCTTTTGATGCTCTGCCTCCATCCCTCCCACCTCCCCCACCTCCCGCAAGGCACAGTCTCATCGAACATTCGAAACCTCCTGGCTCTGGCAGCCGACCATCCTCAGGACAGGACCTTTTCCTCCTTCCTTCAGGTAGGAGAGAAAACCCAAGCAAACCTTTCACTTGAAGCAAAAGAATTTCTAAGGTCATACTGTCAAATAAGCATTAGTAATTCACTGATTTCTAGCTCTCAAGCTGAAAAATCCTGGGGGGAAATAACAGTTGGGTGGGTTTGTCTGTCAGTTGTTTGGTTTATTGCCAAAAGGATTTTTAAAATGGTGAAAGAACAAGGAATCACAGAATTTAGAAATGTTGCTGTATGCTACAGATAACACCTGTATGCTACAAAAGGCATCCCTGAGAACCAGAAGGGCTCTGTGTTTGGGCGAATAGTGATGGGGACAAATTTAGACTCGCTCCTAATTCTGAGTGTGATATTTCTAATAACGTGTTTAAAATTTTTTTACTAAATATGCTTTAGGGTCATTATTTTATTCCAAAGCATAATATCTTGGTAAATTATACTGCTGTAACATTAGTAGGTGTGTTTTTTTCTGAAATATCTGCATTTTATTGTTGTGTTACTGTTTTTAATGCCTCAGTGTATTTACTGAAATTATTGGTCTTCGAGGAAAAATTAATATATAGCTTTTTTGTAAATTCAAGTGAGGAGTAGAAATAAAAAGACTTAGTAAACCATCCACTTCACTAGTCCGAATTATCAGGAAAAAAAAAATTCAGTTATATTGAATCTGCTCATATTAACTGTTCCAGTCAGCCCTGTTGGTGATACTGTGATCTATACTCAAACGTTTGCTTCCTCAGTTTGGTTTGATTAAATATAAGATAAAGATTTTTTCTTAGCAACTGCTTTACATATATGTATGAGATAAATCATGAAGGCCTTTTAAGAGTGCTAACTTTGTCCTTTGGCCACCTACATGCTTCACAGAAAACTTTGGGATCTTAACCATTGTCATTCACCTTTTACACTTTTCTCTTGGTTCTTTTTTTTTCAATTTGGTTTGATAATTTAGAAGTTTGAGGCAGTTTGTACATATGACACACAAAATTATAGACATATAACTTGGGTATATATTAGCTTCAGTTCCTAAAGGCAGTTTATATTCAAGGAATAATTTTGAGTTTAATTTTTTGTCAGTAAATACTAAATTGTCCTGTGTCACTCACCCTATGAAATGCCTCCCTGACCTCATGGATCACATTAATTTACTGAATGCTACCAGTCTGAGCTACATTTAAGCCGATTGAATGAAAGCTCAGTGAAGTGACTTCTTTTAAAATTAAGCTTTCTAGGAGTTAGAACATTTTACACACATGCTTATACCTGTTTCAAAAGAATCAATTATAATATATTTCAGTTCTTTATCATAATTTCATTGTTGTGCTTTGTAAAAATCTTCAAAAATTTTTTACTCACGATTAATTATAAGAAAAAAATACTTCAAAATGAAAAGCCCCCTCTTTTATTAGACAGAATGAAACTGTTGTATAAACTGTTTTATTTCATGTATAGCTTTGCTTGACAGCCTGAGAGGCTCAGGAGCAGTTATCCTTAGCCTATGGTGTGAGGCTAATATGAGACCAGAGCAGGGTCATTTGAAACTTTTGACTCACTCTTAACCTGCTTTTGGGTTTTCCTGATGACTCAGAGGGTAAAGAATCTGCCTGCAATGCAGGAGACCCAGGTTTGATCCCTGTGTTTAGATCTCCTGGAGAAGGGAATGGGCTACCCACTACAATATTATTGCCTAGAGAATTCCATGGACACAGGAGCCTGGCAGGCTACAGTCCATGGGGTGCATGAGAGTCGGACACGACTGAGCAACTAACACATGCACTTGACCTACTTTTATACATGAAAGTATTCTAATTCCATTCAAGTAATATTGACATCCCTTGATACTAAATACTTCTAAGAAGAAAAAAATGCAGCTTTCATCCCCATTTCCAGTCTCCTGTCATTAGCAGGACAAATTTCTAGCCTGTTGCCAGTTGCTTTATGAGATCCAATGAGTCACTGTTTTTATTCATTTTTAAACCACATGTATTAGACCTCCTCTTTATCAAAAGAAGTATTTTAATTGTTCTTAATGGAATATCATAGAACACAAGGGTTTCTTTCAGCTTATAAATAAGCACTTGTATATCATTCTGCAAAGGATTAAAACATTATAGTGTTTAAAAAGTGTAATAGAAAATTCATAAAATCAGTTCTTCACTCTGAATTGAACTTCCTAAAAGAATCCTTTATAAATAGTAAACCAAAGTTTAACTCAGTAGTTGTAGAACCATATGAGGTAAACAAAGGTGATTGCTAAATTTAAACAGATATATGAGCATTTTACTGCCATTATTTCCATTATAGTTTAATCTGTAAAATTTTAGACCAGTGTAATGATAAGCCTTTTCTGGCGCATTATGGAGATTTGGTTTCCTTGAAGAAATCCATATCCCTAATTACAGACAGAGGTTAGGTATCTTCATGATGTTCAGTACCTCTTTAAACCAGCCTCTTTATTGCAGCATTCAGTGCCCTGCACACCTGAGTCAGGCTCACCTTTCCAGCCTTACAAGCCCACTGACTGCTCTATAATAGTGATTTTTAAACTACAGGGCCCAGTGTTTTGCAAAAGAGCCTTAGGGCTGCTATACGATCAAAAAGGGGAAGTGAAGCAGGGACACAGCTCTGATGCTGCTTTTATCTGGTTTCCATTTTAGGCCTTCATGCAGGATTTCTTTTGGCAAAATAGTAATGCCCACCCCGCGGTACATGAGCCATCTACTCTGGACAAGCCAGTCATATCTTAACAAAACCTGAAGAGTCCTCAAAAAAGCTTTATGCTTTCCTGTCTACAAACCCAGGGCTACTGCTAGCACATCTATGCTTTTATGTGCACTACAAAAGACATTTCTTTTGTGTAGGTGGGTTGAAACAGGCATGCCTCCCTCTCCTTTGTGCCAGAGCCAGTGCTCCAGGAACAAAGCCAAGGCTGTAGTTAGGTCTGCTCATTCCCAGTACTGCGTCTTTGTGCAGTGCACAAAACACACAATGTATCTGGCAGCCCTTACTGCACCTTTCCCTCACTATATTTCTACCCGGAATCTTCTTTTGAAGTCCTTATCCAATCTTAAAGTAACAATTCAACTCTGAAAGCTAGCCAAACTGACTTTATTAGAGATAAAGGAAAGTTTTCACTGGGATCCAGAAATGCAATTGCATAAATAAAGTACAGAGAAGCTTGGATCATTAGCAACAGTTACTGGGAATGCTTTAGGGGTTTGGTTGCCCATGACCGTTATGAGGCACACCCATGACATGGTTTCCGAGGGTGCTCATGCCCTTTGATTGTTCCCTCAAAGAGTTCAGGTCAGAGATCCAGCAAGCGAGGTCCTCCCGGGGCACAGCCAGTGTGGAGACCACTATGTCTGAGTGTTGAAGGATTCATGGGGTAGAATCGTGGTTCTCAAATTGTGTCTTGAGACCAGCAGCATCAGCATCACCTAGAAATTTGTTAAAAATGCCAATTCTTTAGAACTACTCAAGACTTACTAAATCAGAAACTCTGAGAGTAGGACCAAAAGTCTGTATTCTCACAAGCCTTTGGGATGATTCTGATGCATGCTCAAGTTGGAGAAACCCGAGACTAGCTTATTCCTGGAGGAATGCAGCCAGCGTGAGAAAGGGAAATAAAACGACACCATGTGAACTATGGTAAATTAAAGGAACTGAAGGTGTTTTAACCAAGAGAATCGAAGATCTTGAATATTAGAGTTGTCTTCAACCACTGTATTTGTGAAAGAATGATTAGATTTCTCCATGTCTCCTCAAATGATCAAAGACTGACCAGTGAGAAGAATTAGGAGTGAAAAAATGCATTCCTTTTAAGCTTCCTGAATTAATAATAATTTGTATATCTCAGACAGGTACTGAATTCTCTAACATTGGAGGACTTAATCAGTGGTAAATCACTACATATGGGGATTTTATGAATATGAGTTAAAAGAGTGAGGAGTTTTGTTTCACTTCAGTAGCTCTTTAAACCCTATTACAAGCCTATCAGTTAAATCTAGCATTGATAGTCTTTTAAAAGTTTCAGAGTATTGGATCAATCTTTGAGATAACTTTTGGGCAGTATCTTTGAGATAATTTTGGGGCAGTCCAGAGGAAAGATGCCATTGTTTTAACTGTTCAAACTGTTCAAACTCTTTTCCTGAACTTGAGTAAAAGATTGTAAATATTTCACATAGTGGGGAAAAGAATTAAGAAAATTCCATAATGCTTTCTCCCAGGGAAAACCTTGTTAGGTTTCCTTCTTACACAGCATTATTTTGATTGATACTTGTTTCTGCACTTTAAAGTGCAGAGCAAACCTTTTCTTCCCAGTCTTTCCTCAGTTTTTAATAATCTCTTAAAATAAGTATTAAAAAATTTCAATTTAGCATTACCACACTGTAAATCACAGATAGTAGTATCCCGCTTTTTAGAGTAGACTAACCCCATCATGTTTATTCATTCATTTCTGAAACATTTATTACTATATATAATGATACTCTGGCTATGGTATTTTCACTTTTTATGTTTTAATCCTAAGTGTGGATATAAAAATTTTTTTAGTGGATTTTTGAAGAATTTATTTTTAAAAACTATTGATTTTCAAGTTTGGTAATTATTGTACTCTCTATAGTAACCATATCATATGTATTTTCCCATTGAAGCAGGAACCCTTCCAACCTTACAATTTGCTGCAGAAGCCCAGTTTACCCTGTACCTGATCAGTAGCCAAACTTATCATAAAGCATCATAGTGATTCAGAATTGAATTAAATATTCCATGCTATTTATGTTTACATTTTAGTGTACCCAGTGACTTTTTAGATGCAATAGATTAATGGTGCAATATCATACTATGTAGTCTATTATGTAGTCTATTTATGACTCAGTAATCAGTCTGGAATCTAATATTTAGCCTTAAATAGATGATTAGAAATAGCTTAGGCATATCTAACAAAACTATAAATTTACCCTTAAGGAAACAGAAAAGTTTATGTATTGTAGTAGACAGTCTTTTCTCTGACCCAATATTAAATCTGTGATGTTTTAGAATGAACAAGAACTAAAAGTATATTTTATTGAACATTTAACTGTAAATCTTTGGAAATTTTCTATATTTATGCAGAAATAACCATATTTGGTCCCTTTGGTTAGCCTTCCAAAATCAAAAGATTAATATTTGTTGCATGGAATCTATCTTCTTACTCCTTCCTAAAATGTTTCAGCAAAATTAATGAGGCTGATCTATTGACTTTTTAATTATTGAAAACTCAGAATCTAAGACTCATTTTAATCTCAAAATTAATGAAAGCAAATTAAGTAGCCTTGGTTAGGTTTAAAAAAAGTCTCTAGCAAAGCTGGGGATAATTATTATATTCAAATAAGGAAAGAAAATAATGACTTCAACTCTTGCCTTACATTGTCCAGTCAAACTTTAGTCTATGCATTTCCTTCTTAAATTATCAAATTCTTACATGTTTTTAATATCAAACTCAAATGAAATTTAAAACAATGAAATATCTGTTCTTCTTTAATAGTTAACATTTTAGCCTTATGTTAGCAATACAAATTTCACAGAATTTGAATTTATGAAAAATCAGAATCTAAATTAGTTTTTGGTAGTTAAAAGTAAGTATCTACGAAGTGCAGGCTATTTACCAAGCAGTGTGCCTGGTACCATGTTTCTGTTAGGAGATATAATTCAAACACAGTTGAGTATAAGATAAGGTCCCTGTCCTTCAGATGTCAGGTCCATTTTACAGATTGGTTGGTTGGTTTAGTCGCTAAGTCGTGCCCGACTCTTGGCGACCCCATGGACTGTAGCCCACCAGGCTCCTCTGTCCATGGGATTCTCCAGGCAAGAATACTGGAGTGGGTTGCCATTTCCTTCTCCAGGGGATCTTCCCAACCCAGGAATCAAACCCGGGTCTCCTGCATTGCAGGCAGATTCTTTACCAACTGAGCTACCAGGGAAGTCCCATTTTACAGATTATGTCTGCCTAATGCTTGAGAGAAATTAATTGATATGATAATACTGTAACAGGCAAAATTCAAAATCCATTTTTTCTTGTTGACTTTACAACAGTTTCTATTCATTGTACAGGACAAATCGGGGCATAAAATTAAAATTAGAAACAGTTTTTATCATCAACAATTCTACCATCAAATAAGAGATCTGAAAGATACAAAATTAGTAGTGTGCATCAGTTAGGAAAAACAGGGAAAAGCATTTTTGACCAAGTGATGAATAAATTTGAAAATATGTAGGCAGATTAGAAATGGTTACTCTTAGTCATGAAATGTTTTCTTACTTTCAAAAATTGATCTTTGCAGAGAATTTCTAATTGTTTTCTTCAGCCAGTTGGCAGAGATAATAGTTTTAATCTGAAAATTATCTTTATTTTTAAGATCCCTTTTTGATCCAGCAAGTGGCCAAGTTCCTTTGCCTCCTGCTAGGAGATTACCAGGTGAAAATGTCAAATCCAACAGAGCATCACAGGACTATGATCCGCTTCCTTCATCTTCAGGTGAGTTGGCTAATAATATTAAGACTAATACCTTACATTTGCATAGTGCTTTTAGAGCACCTTTCATTCATTATATAATTTAACGAGTGCTGCCAGCCTAAGAAAGTATTTTTATCACCTTTGCATTTGCTCATAAAGATGTATTATGTGAAGAACGCCTATAGAATTGTCTCACAGAAAATATTAAACTAAGCCTTAATGTTAATTTTGATCTGTCAGTAAGGCATGTTCTGTGCCTCAAAAATCTATTCATTCTCTGAGCTCATAGGAAGGTCCAAGACAGCCAAAGAAATAAATATTTCATTTTCTAACTTTTGTTTTGCCTTATCAGATATGAGAAATGGGAAAGATGTCTATATACACTGAAATGTTGCATTCTCTTATTTTTTCCATTAAAGGAAAAAAATTTCTTTAGAGTTACTATTAGCACCAGACTGTTAATTTTCAAGCTTATTTAGGGCTATCATGCAGTGTTCAGCTGCCAGTCAGTAAGTGCTGGGGTAGTCAAAGAGTTGGTTCAGGATTTTGGGACGATGTTTCAGAAAAACCCAAACTTTTTGACCAACCCAATAGAATGATGTACCATTTTAGTAACTACAAGTCATACTCATAGCCATTATTAATGAAATGCTGCTGATCTGCTTCTTCAGGATGCCTTCCTTGACCCACCATATCTAAAATAGCTCCCCCTACTTTACACAGTCACTTTCTATCCCTTCTTTTGCCTTATGTTTCTTAATACCACCTTCCATTAATTTGTTTGCTTGACTATTTATCTCCTCACTTGAATATTAATGCTTTAAAGATATATGCATGATTTGGTTCACTGCTGTATCCCCAAGTGTCCAGAGGAGTGCCTAGCACATGTTTCTTGGATGAGTGGCTAGATACAAGGGAGGAGGGAAGAGTAACTGATAGATGTTATGCTGAACGTACACATATTAAACAATTAAAACAATATATTTGTCTCAAAATTAGAAGCATCAGAATTTTTTCCTATGTAAATTTTTATCCTATATCAGTTTTTTAACTATATTTTCACTTTTTAAGTACAGTTGATTTATGTTACTTTCAGTTGTATAACAAAGTGTTATATAACTGAATATGTGTGTGTGTGTGTGTGTGTGTGTGTGTGTGTGTGTGTGTGTATCAGTTCTGTTCAAGTTCTGTCCAACTCTTTGCAGTCCCATGGACTGTAGCATGCCAAGCCTCCCTGTCCATCACCAACTCCAGGAGTTTACTCAAACTCATGACAATTGAGTCGATGATGTCATCCAGCCATCTCATCCACAGTCGTCCCCTTCTCCTGCATTCACTCTTTCCCAGCATCAGAGTCTTTTCCAGTGAGTCAGCTCTTTGCATCAGGTGGCCAAAGTATTGCAGTTTCAGCTTCAGCATCAGTCCTTCCAATGAATATTCAGGACTCATTTCCAATAGGATGGATTAGT
The DNA here is from genome assembly GCA_917880005.1 of Nanger dama. Classification (NCBI taxonomy): domain Eukaryota; kingdom Metazoa; phylum Chordata; class Mammalia; order Artiodactyla; family Bovidae; genus Nanger; species Nanger dama. The sequence continues at coordinate 842,598 of CAKJTW010000043.1, read as the reverse complement.
TGGATCTCCTTGATGTCCAATGGTCTCTCCAGAGACTTTTCCAACACCACAGTTCAAAAGCATCAATTCTTCAGTGCTCAGCTTTCTTTACAGTCCAGCTCTCACATCCATGCATGACTACTGGAAAAACCATAGCTTTGACTAGATGGACCTTTGTGCCAAAGTAATGTCTCTGCTTTTTAATAACTTGTCTAGGTTGGTCATAGCTTTTCTTCTAAGGAGAAAGCATCTTTTAATTTCATGGCTGCAGTTGCCATCTGCAGTGATTTTGGAGCTCAAAAAATAAAAGTCTGTCACTGTTTCCCCATCTATTTCCCATGAACTGATGGGACCAGATGCCATGATCTTTGTTTTCTGAATGTTGAGTTTTAAGCCAAATTTTTCACACTCGTCTTTCACTTTCATCAAGAGGCTCTTTAGTTTTTCTGTGCTTTTTGCCATAAGGGTGGTGTCATCTGCATATCTGAGGTTATTGATATTTCTCCCAGCAATCTTGATTCCACCTTGTGCTTCATCCAGTCCAGCATTTCTCATGATGTACTCTGCATATAAGTTAAATAAGCAGGGTGACAATATACAGCTTTGACGTACTCCTTTCCCAATTTGGAAACAGTCTGTTTTTCCATGTCCAGTTCTAACTGTTGCTTCTTGACCTGCATACAGATTTCTCAGGAGGCAGGTCAGGTGGGCTGGTACTCCCATCTCTTGAAGAATTTTCAACAGTTTGTTATGATCCACACAGTCAAAGGCTTTGGCATAATCAATAAAGCAGAAGTAGATGTTTTCCTGGAACTCTCTTGCTTTGTCAATGATCCAGCAGATGTTGGCAACTTGATCTCTGGTTCCTCTGCCTTTTCTAAAGCCAGCTTGAACATCTGGACGTTCACGTTTCATGTCCTGTTGAAGCCTGACATGGAGAATTTTGAGCATTCTTTACTAGCTTATGAGATGAGTGCAGTTGTGCAGTCGTTTGAGCATTCTTTGGCATTGGAATGAAAACTGACCTTTTCCAGTCTTATGGCCACTGCCAAGTTATCCAAATGTGCTGGCATATTGAATGCAGCACTTTCACAGCATCATCTTTCAGGATTTGAAATACCCCAACTGGAATTCCATCACCTCCACTAGTTTTGTTTGTAGTGATGCTTCCTAAGGCCTACTTGACTTCGCATTCCAGGATGTCTAGCTCTATGTGTGTGATCACACCATCGTGATTATCTGGGTTGTGAAGTTCTTTTTTGTATGTGTATATATATGTACTGTGTATATATAGTATATGTGTGTGTGTATATATATATTCATCTTCAGATACTTTTCCATTATAGGTTATTACAACATACTGAATATAGTTCCCTGTGCTATGCAGTAGGACCTTGCTTTTTTTATCTATTTTATATATAGTACTGCTGCTGCTAAGTCGCTTCAGTTGTGTCCAACTCTGTGCGACCCCATAGACGGCAGCCCACCAGGCTCCCCCATCCCTGGGATTCTCCAGGCAAGAACACTGGAGTGGGTTGCCATTTCCTTCTCCAATATATAGTACTGTGTATCTGCTAATCCCAAACTCCTAATTTATCCCACCCTGCTCCTTTCCCCTTTTATACCAATTTGTTTTCTATGTCTGTGAGTTTGTTTCATAGATTCGCTTATATCACTTTTTTTCATATTCCACATATAAGTGACATCATATGATATTTGTCTTTGTCTGATTTACTTCACTTAGTATCATAATCTCTAGGTCCATCCATGTTGGTACAAATGGTATTATTTCGTTCTTTTTTATGGCTACCTAATATTCCATTGTATGTGTGTATGTGTGTATATATAGTCTCTTCTTTATCCATTCAGCTATTGATGAACCTTTGGGTTGTTTCCATATCTTGGCTACTTTAAATAGTGGTGCTATGAACACTGGGGGCATGTATCTTTTGAATTTTTTTATCTTTTCCAGATATATCCCTGGGAAATGGGTTGCTGGATCATATGGTAACTTGATTTTTCATTTTTAAGGAATCTCTGTATTGTTCTCCATAATGGCTGCACCAGTTTATATACTCCCCTACAGTGTAGGAGGGTCCTCTTTTCTCCACACCCTTTCCAGCATTTATTGTTTGTAGACATTTTGATGACAGCCATTCTGACCTGTGTGAGGTGATACCTCTTTGTAGTTTTGATTTGCATTTCTCTAATAATTAGCAGCATTGAGCAGCTTTTCATGTGCCTCTTGGCCATCTGTATGTCTTCTTTTGGAAAGTGTCTCTTTAGATGATCTGCCCATTTTTTGTGTTTTTAAAAAACTGATCTGGATGAGTTGTTTGTATATTCTGGAAGTTAATCCCTTGTTTGGTTTCCTCTAGTTTTATAATACCTGGTCTTCTGTTTAGGTCTTTAAACTCATTTTGAGTTTATTTTTGTATATGCTACTAGTTATTTTAATTTCATTCTTTTATATACAACTGTCCAGTTTTCCCAGCACCACTTATTGAAGAAACTGTCTTTTCTCCATTGGATATTCTTGCCTCCTTCATTATAGATTGACCATAAGTGTGTGGGTTTATTTCTGGGCTTTCTATCCTATTCATTGATTCCTATTGTCTGTTTTTGTGCCAGTACAGTACTATTTTGATTACTGTAGCTTTGTAGTATAGTTTGAAGTCAGGAGTGTGATTCCTCCAGCTCCATTCTTCTTTCTCAGGATTGTTTTGACTACTCAAAGTCCTTTCTGTTTCAATACAAATTTCAAAATTATTTCTTCTCTGAAAAGTGCCATTGGTAATTTGATAGGAATTGCATTCAATCTAGATTGCTTTGGGTAGTATTATCATTTTAATAATATTTATTCTTCCAATCCAAGGACAGAATATATCTTTCTGTTTGCATCAATTTAGTTCATCAGTGTTTTATAGTTTTCAGAGCATGTCTTTTGCCTTCTTAGGTAGGTTTATTCCTAGGTATTTTATTCTTTCTGTTGTGACAGTAAATGGGATTGTTTTCTTAATTTCATTGATAATTTATTGTTAATGTATAGAAATGCAACAGATTTCTCTATTTCAATTTTGTATCCTGCAGCTTTACCTAATTCATTAATAAGCTCTAGTAGTTTACTGGTGGCATCTTTACAATTTTCTGTGTGTAGTAGCAAGCTATCTTCCAAAGTGACAGTTTTTTGTTTTGTTTTGTTTTTACTTCTTCCTTTCTAATTTGGATTCCTTTTTTTTTTTTACTTCTCTGCTGTGGCTAGGACTTGTCAAAGCTATTTTGAACAAAAGTGGCAAGAGTGGCATCCTTATCTTATTCTTGATCTTAGAATGCTTTCAGATTTTCATTGTTGAGTATGTTTGGTTTGCCCTGTATGTTCTTCATTATGTTGAGGTATGTTCCCTATATGCCCACGTTCTTATCAGAAATGGATGTTGAATTTTATCAAAAGCATTTCTGTATCAAGATAATCATATGGTTTTTAGTCTTTAGCTTGTTAATGTGATATATATCAAATTGATTTATGGATGCTGAAAAATCCTTGCAATCCTGGGATAAATCCCACTTGATCATGGTGTATGATCCTTTTTAATGTATTATTGCATTCAGTTTGCTTTCAAGCTCAAATTTCAGCTCACAAATTTGGTAAAAGTGGGCAGTTGTCCATTCTGTAACATCCAAATCAAGGTGGATAGCTGCTTTGAGAATTATTAACACAATAGCTCTGTTCTTGATGACATGCATGGGAGATGCATAAAAATCCCTCTGTAGTTTCATAAGTTTTCACACTTGAATATAACTCAGAAAATTTTACTAACTTTTTCAAATTTTGGTCCATACTGTCTTTACCAGTTTACTTCTAGTCAGTCCAATATTTCAGATACATCCATAGATACCCACTGAAACACTATTTTCAGTAGAAAGGGAGAGCATCTCAGGAACGGGGAGCCTGGTGGGCTGCTGTTGATGGGGTTGCACAGAGTTGGACACAACTGAAGCGACTTAGCAGCGTGTGTGTGTGTGTGTGTGTGTGTGTGTGTGTGATATATATATATATATATATATATATATATATGAAAATAAAGCAAATTCCTTGACATGTTAAAATACAACTTTGAGAAGAGTGACTTGACTGATTTAAAAATAACATTCTGTATCACCAGCTCTGTATTAACAGAAACATATTCTCAAGTTACAAGAAGGATTGTGGCCTAAACATTCTATTTTCACAGCTTTTTAGTTTACACCATAGCATGCAGGTATTATTGAGCCCAAAATAACATCATTTACATGTATGATTTCAACTGGTAGAAATTCCAGTTAGTATTACACTAGAAATTTCAAGGAAGAACTTTGAGTGACAAACCCATTGAAACATCCCCAGATAGGCATTTACCAGAAGCCTGAAATGGCTTTTTACCTGAGTGAAAAACTAATCTTGATATTACTTTGAGGGTCTCAGCTAGCTGTAACATCAAATATTTCAACTGACTCCTTGAATTCTCTTTACAAACACAGTCAAACCATGGAAAATAAGATACTTTTTTTCCAGCAAGATACTTGTTCACATGCTCCTTCACAGGGCTACCAAGCTGTCCCCTCGTTTATTTCATACCAGGAGAGGGACTTAGCTTGCCTTCTGGATTAGATCTTTCCATCACAAACTTGAGGCTGGATGACATGTGCCTTTGGGATACTAACAGCACCTACTTTGCAGTAGCATGTTTATACTTTCTAAGATGACTGTGGAGGATTCCAGTATAATTTGCTGCATCTTATAAATTCCATTTCTATTTTTATGGTGATCTAGTTGATGGTGACTAATTTATGTTTATAAACTTTATGAAAAGAATATTTCTAATTCCAAAAGTTTTAATTGATTTAAAATAATTTTTCTTATACACTTATCTAAAAAAGATGTGTGCATGTCTTCATGTACAAAGAGCCTTCCAAATGTTTTATTCCTCCTCCTCCAAAAGTTTATAACTCTGTATTTAGATGTAATAGTATTTAATGATATGAATATATTATAATGATAGTTAATAAGTGGATTTTACCAGCTTGTGTTAATTCATACATACCTGTATATGGGTGACATATATTAGCAAAATTATTATTTTGCTAATAATCTTATTTCTTCAAGTGGGGTTCCTGTCTATACTAGCTATGCAGGAGCTTTCACACATTTTTCAGTTTGCCTTTCTCTTGTAACATGTGCTACAGTTTGAATACCATTCTTCAAAAACCCAAGGAATCCAGCTGACAGAATACAAAATCATAATGATGATGTGTTTTTGCTCATGCTGATGAGTACAGCTGAGCTTTTTAATATTCTTAGTATTTAGAAGGACATTGAAGGCAACACTTAATGCAAGAATTTCAGCACATGACTTGTATTAAATGTGTTTGTAACAGATATTATTACCAAGTATATGTGCAAAATAAAGGAGGTCTCATAGAAGGAATTGATTCCAGTACTACTTTTCCTTCATTAGCTTAAAGGAAAAGTGATCAGATGTTGAATGAATTTTATATTAAGACCTCAATTGGAAACTATGGCTTCATTTCGCATAGGAGTTGGAATTGTGTATTGTTATTAGAGATGTTTTAAGATAGTGTTTTTAAGGTTTTATGTTCCAACAAAGGAAATTGCAGTGTTATATATAGAGTTTTACTTCACTTCAGCTACCTAAAATATTTTTCCTTATACACAGCTTCAGGTTTAAAACCACAGAACATAGTGTTATTTTTCTTACAAACATAATCCTAATATACTAATACTTCTGTAACAATTTTCTGAATATATTTAAAAAGTTATAAGCTAGGCTCTGTTTTTAACAATCATAATTACCTACTATAGTGTATGTGAAGATATTTGTAATTTAGTAAAAAATGTGCATCTAAAATATGTCCTTCTAAAATTAGATAGTATATCGATAGTAGCAGCAATTCAAGTTTACATAATGAGTTTCAGAAATAATTGATCCAACTTATGTGTCAATAATGGAGATTTATGTCTTAATGAGTTATTTATTTTTAATACTCAGGTATTGTTATACATGAAAAATATGTATTCCAAGACTCTTGATGCCCATCCCAAGTGTTGTCAGTGAATTACTAAAATAATCTTAGAAATTATATCTCAAACTTTTAAAAGATCATGTACAGTTTAGCACCTATAGATAACAGAATTTAGTTTAATATGTTTTGAGTAGTTTTTATTATGGAAAAAGATCTAGCCATAACTTAAATGGGTGAGACACAGCAATGTTTAGTAATGTACCAAGGTCTCAAAGCTAGTAAATGATGAGATTTGATTCAGTAAGTATGCAGCCATTTATATTGTTATTAGGTTTAAAAACTTAACTCACTCATTTATATAATAATGATTACTAAGCTGAGTTTGGAGAAACCAGTGAGAAAAATCAAAAACAGTAGCTAAGAAAGAGGGTACTAAGAAATCTAAAATTGTAGGAGAGATTTCAGAACTACATTATGATCACATGACTTTAGGGAGATACTGTGTACTTTCTGTACTTTTTAAGATTCTTGAGTTTCAGAAGCTCAAGATTCTTTAAGATTCAGACTTGTAAAAAACACAGTAGACAGAATCTGAAGCTTTGTTTAAAATTATTAAAGTAGTACATGGACATTAGAGAATAAAGTAGAATTTAAAGAAGCAAAAGTCACCTTGAACCATGTCATCAATAGAAACAGTATTGCCATTTTGGAGCCCTTCTTTCTAATGGTTGACCATTCACACAGTGGAAATCATACTCCACAGTATAATATAGTATCATACCTTTCTTACACATCATTAAACTTTTTTGAAATGTCAGTGTCACTTTAAATTATTGTATAATAGTCCATCATTTTGATATACTGTCACACTGCTGCTGCTGCTAAGTCGCTTCAGTCATGTCCGACTCTGTGCAACCCCATAGACGAGAGCCCACCAGGCTCCACCATCCCTGGGATTCTCCAGGCAAGAACACTGGAGTGGGTTGCCATTTCCTTCTCCAATGCATGAAAGTGAAAAGTGAAAGTGAAGTCGGCTCAGTCGTGTCTGACTCTTTGCGGACCCCATGGACTGCAGCCTACCAGGCTCCTCCGTCCATGGAATTTTCCAGGCAAGAGTACTGGAGTGGGGTGCCATCGCCTTCTCCAATACCGTTACACTAGCGCTTCTCAAATCTTTTTCCCCCACCAAAGAGCTAATCCTGAATGACAAGGGGATTATGTCTTTAAGTCTCTCGTATCCTTGAGCAAAACTAGTGACCAGGAAGATGTACTGTTTGTTATCTGGTGGCTCCACATCTTCTTGCACTTGCTTGGATATTGTTGCCCTTGCTCCTAGGAGTTCAAAAATACCATGAGCATACACAGTGACCCCAGAATAAACACGTGTGCTTCCAATCACATTTTTAAGGATACATGTGTTCAGGTACAGAAATCCCCACAGCGTTTGTAAAATTCACAGTCATTCCAGTGTACTACAAAACCACAACATAACTCCTTTGAAGGAACTCTAAGATCGGTTCATCTGCTCCTTTCCATCATCTACACATTCCAGTGTAAGGACCTGGTGTCTCCTCCCTTAGACACTGTGAGAGAGAAGTGGAGACAGTGAAGGCTGCCCATGAGTTTTAGGAAGAGGTGTCTAGAGAGGGGGGTTGACTTTAAGTGGTTTGATATAATCATCAGCATGAAACTTTAACAGTTTTTTTTTTTTTTTAAGTCTACTCTTAAAGTTGTAAGAGATCTTGCTTGTTGGTATCTTGCTTAAAAGTTCATAAGAGCTCACTACAAATTCGAGGGTTTTTTTTTTCCTGTTTCACACTTGAATCTCTATTGATTTATAGTAATTGCTTTTCTATATAGCATGTAGTGGTCACCATTACAGATGTGAATTCATTGTCCTCTCTTTTTCAAAGTCTCTTCAGCACATATACCAAGCATCCAAGCATTACATCAATTCACATACTACCTGAGAAGAGACAAGTTACACCTCTAAAAATGGAGACAAAAAGCATATTTGCAGAGTGAGAATTATAAAGCAAACTGCTTACTTAGCTGAAAGTCACTCTAAAGCTTAGTGGCCAAGCAGAGATGACTCTTAAGTCTCTGAGTGGTGCTCCTCATTGACATCCTCACCTGGAAAAGTTGTAGCTGCCAGTTGCTGGTGCAGAGCTACACTGTCCAATTAAAACAGTCAACCCAAAAATTAAAACATTCCAAACTGAATAAAATATTCAGCAATAAAGAGAAATTTATATATAACAGGGGGCAAAAAGTTACAGCATAGCTTCCACTTACTTCCATTCATGGGCTCTAATACACGATACTGTTCAACTCGGGACATCTGTAAGATTCCAAAGACATGTCAGGTTAGGGGCGGTGAGGACTAGGGTTAAATAAGTTAGGTATATGAGTTTTGTCTTTAAAGAAAAATATGTTTTTGTGGACACACTAATCTTTGCTTCAGAGGTTTCTCCTTTTTACTGAAAATATATTCAAAATCTAGACTATGATTCTTTCCACAAGTGGTTTGAATCATTTCCTCTAGTTGATATTTGAAATAGACCAGAGATCCCTTCACTCCTCTAGTTTTGATTTAATCATTTTGTTGGGTGTTTTATTTTCCCTAACATTTGGTTTAACTTAACTTGGGCTTCCTGAATTATGCTTAGTACTTAGGATTTTTTTAAGAAGAGAATAACTTTCTCAAGAAAAATTATCATCTGCCCATTCCCATTACATTTGGCCAGTGTTACCTAGAGCAGCCTCACAGAGTGAATAGATTTCTTGGGGGTTTCCTGGTGATAGATGTCATATATTTAAGAGTCATCTACCAAGATCAAAGGCATGTGTTTATTAAGTCTAAAATCTACAAGTTCTAAAACTTTTTTTTATTATACCATGAGATGTCTTGCTGTTACAGCATCTTTCCCAGCTGAGTAGTCTACACAGCTATACTTATAAAAAATGCTTAATAGTCACATGCCCTTCTCAGTATTTTAGACAGGAACAAAAGAACAGTACTGGCAAAATTCTTCAAAAACTACCAGGACAAGGAATTTAACTGTGTATTTAATTCTAGGTCCTTTTCACACCAAAAAATAAGCCAGAACAGACAGTATTTCAATGTATAAATTCCATGGTAACTGATTAAAGGAAGTCTTGCTAGAATCTCTAATAGTTTTTTGGAAGGGATTAGAAGCAAAGCATAATTTATTGTCCATCTCTGCATGACATTAATGGAAATACTTAATAGAAAAATAAATGAAACCTCAGTAGTAAGAAATGCAATTTACTTAGACCATAATAATTTGAGATGTTTAGTTACAGATACACAAAACAACACAGACTTTACCAAGAACCAGAAACTAATGTGTGTTCTTATGTCTGAGTAGAATGAGCTTTATCTATAGCTATAATATTGTTTCAAACTAGATATTATTCTGTAAAAAGAAAAATAAGACTATCATCCAATTTTGTGTAGAACTAAATATTTTCATCCTGGAGGCTTTTGTGTATGTTATATTGATAGTGCTAGACTTGCAAATATAATTTTTTTTATTATCTTCTCAGACAAATATACTTTTGAGAAAATATGAAATAATGTATCAGATTCTTGGATTTACATTTATTATTGAAAATATCAGCTTACAGCATTTCCAGACGCCAACAGGAAAGCTGGTAAGGGAGTGGAGATCAGGAAGGACAGGATGAGCACAGGAGTCCTGAGGCATTTGTGTTCTGGCCTCACTTCTTCGTTTATTTAACTGTGTCCCTGAATGTTGCACTTGTCAGTCATCTAAGGAAAAAAGCATTAAATAAATATTGGTGTCTGTCTTGTCAAATTTATGCCATCAAACATTTATGGGTTTAAGACAACTTTTAGTCTCTTTTAAAAATCTAGGCTTTTAATATTACATACCATATATAGATAAATGGAAATCTGTGATAAAAATGTCCCCTTAAGTTACTAACCCACTTGCTGGTGATCTCCATTGTGGTGGCCTTTATTTTCTTTGTTCTTAATGAGGTTACTTTACATTTTTGGACACCAGTGTCATTTGGTTTATCTTTGAGAAATGAGTATCAAGAGACTGACCGGGAACCCAGTTCTCCAGTAATGTTTCTGCTGGCTTTGCTTTTTTTTTTTTCCCCAAACTAAGCTTTCTACATTGGAATCTGGATGAAGTATTTCAGCAAAGCACCAACCTATTGACTAACGGCTGGCGCAAAGCATCTGCTATTTCATTATTTCCCTCCAGCATCAGTAAGGCCTCACTTTCCAGGATTCTAACTGGAAAAATACGTTGCAAAGCGTATTTCTCAAAAGTCTTCTTGTGACATGGGTTGGGACGTAGGACCTGATGGGTATGTTCTAGCAGGAATATCCTTGAGCTTGTAACAGTTTCTTTTAGTAGAAACTTCCCGGAAAATTATCTTCACCATAGTAGAGAAGGGTTACGGTATTGCAAGAGTGAAAGCTTTTCTTTTCAGTTATTTTTTTTCCTTCTATATCTTTTATTTCATATGATTTAAAGAATAATATATAGAAGTGGGAAGACATTTGTGTTCTCAAATTTCCAACACACCTTACCTTTGTTTTCCTGATATTCATAATAGGGACAATATAACCTATTCACAGTATATAAAAATGTTTTTGTAGAAACAATGAAAAACTGTTTTAATATAAAATAATGAAAGCCTACTGATGTATAATGTCTTTTTATCTCTTTATTTAAATACTTCTCTTTAAAATCTACTCAGATGGTTCACAAGCACCAGCCAGACCTCCTAAACCACGACCCGCAGGACTGCACCAGAAATTCACCACAGAAAACCCCATGGGCCTGAGGCAGCATTGGAAAATGTCGATGCAAAAATTGCAAAACTCATGGGAGAGGGTTATGCCTTTGAAGAAGTGAAAAGAGCCTTAGAGATAGCCCAGAATAATGTGGAAGTGGCCCGTAGCATCCTCCGAGAATTTGCCTTCCCCCTCCAGTCTCCCCACGTCTAAATCTATAGCAACCAAGATCATAAAGACCAGAAGGCGAAGCAATCGCTGACCATCCCAGGCGTGTGGAGAGAAAAGTGAGATGGGATTCAAGAGAGAAGCTTTCTCCTCATGTGGCGTCTTTGAGAAGGAGGCTTGGAAGTGGCTGCTTCTCAGAAGACAGCTGCTGCTTGCTCAGGATGCCGAGGGCTGCGGCCTCCTTCCTTTTGCTAGCCATACTTTTAAATCAGGGTTGAACTGACAAAAATAATTTAAAGACGTTTACTCCCTTGAACTTTGAATCTGTGAAATGCTTTTCCTTGTTTACAAGTTGGCAAAGTTGCAGTTTGTTTTTTACTTTTGTTTTCAGATTTTTGTTTTTTGGATACCTGTACTGTGTTCTGGATCCACCCTCTGTACAGCGGTCGGGTCTGCTGTGACGTTTCCTACCAACCCCTTGCTGTGCGCATCAGCGGCCAAGTCACATCTTCATTGTGATTGCTCCCATCCCAGCCCCTACACAGGTCCAGTTTCATCTCTCCCGTTTACAAGATGCTTTAAAAGTTCTGATTTTCAGCGTATCAAACTAATGCAAAACAGGTGTGTGGCCTTCACTACTGAGTCTTTTCTTTGGAAACCATCACTGTGGAGAGATGGGGAAAATCTGAATGTATAAAGCATTTTTGGTTAATGGACTGCCTTTTATAAGGGATTTTCATAAAATATAGAAGAGCTTCCCTTTTTGGTGTAAGTTTTGTGATCTTTAATCTTCCACACTCTCATCTTTGTCATTCTCGAGGTGTAATGACTGTTAAAAAAAAAAAAAAAAAAAACCTGAAATGTTGGAAAGCAACCACTGCAGAGGCAGGAGAAATACACTTGCCCATGAGAATGCCATACTAAAGTCATATGACGAGGTCCCTTGAGACTTAGGCCTGCATTACTCATGAGGCATATACTGAATAAGAGGGCCATCTCCCAGAAGCGTATGAGCATACCTTTCCCAAAGTGGAACAGACTTCATTTCCTGTTTGAGTGATTACACTCTGGTACCTAACAAGTTTAGGAACCAGTTCCTCTTGCAGTGGAAACAGTAAATCTTTGATGCACTGTTAAGTACTAATGCTACTGTGGCAATATGTTGTGTGGGTTTTGTTTTTTGCAAAATTTTTAATAGTAATTTTCTCTCTACCATCGAATTAGAGTTCGTATTTAATTTTTAGAGTCTCATTCATTGCTCCATGTTGTTCCATCCAGTCAGGTGAAAGAAATTTATATAGTTTTGCCTTTTTTGCAAAATGAAAGTAGGTTCTTCGGAAACCACATTATTCCTTTTAAACCTACAGATATTTATTGGGCACCTGTGATGTGCTCCGTGCTGTCAGGCACTGTGTTCTTCAAGCACAAACCATCACAAAGTGATTGGATTGTGATATTCTGTTATCCTTTATCCACAGTCTTCATGGTCAAAAAGTGTCTCTGCTAGACAAAAGCATGGAAGGTTTCCACCAGTGCTTCAGAATTTTCAGGCAGTCGTCTTTTTAAATTATTATTTAGTAAAGAATTGAGATGAAACCAGGTCTGTGTTAGATGCTTGACCCACAAGTGGTTTTCTCAGTGTGTACTGCCTGCGGGTTTGTGCACATTCTGTCACTCGTTTAACTTCTCACAGTGTGATGTAAAAGACGCATCTGATAATGAGTGCCTCTTTGGGATTTGAAAGCATGTGACCAAATGTGTAGCAGAGCCCAAGGAAACTAAGGCAAGACTTGTATAGTCGTTGTGTTGACCTAGGGAGGGAACCAGCACATTTCTTTGTGAACTGACACGTGCCCTGACTTGACAACTTGGTCTCCTAACATGAGGTACTTGAGGAGTCATAGGCCTTGGATAGTTTGTGCTCATGTTTTAATTTCTTCATCTGATTCTGAGCTGGTTCATGTCCCTGGAAGAGAATGTTTAATTTGCCTTAAATGTTCTTCCTGTAAGTAAGTATATGAGGGCAGCTTTTTATATTTTTAAAAATTGCATTGGCTAATTCTCCATCGCTTTATGAACTCCATTTTATATCATCGTGATTTTTCATTTGTTTTATTAGTTTCTGATGTCATGCTGAAATAGCACTGTGTTTGGGGTTTGTTTTTTTTTATGACTTGCTGATCTTCGGTACAGTCTAAAAGCCAAAAGTTGCCACTTCATTGTGATAACATTGTTATAACATTCTTAATAGATCAGGGAAGGATATAAAATGTGAGTGTTAGAAAGCATACTATAATCTCATTCAAACAATCTTAAAAATGAGTGAAAATCTCCAATGAAAGTGAGAAAAAAATAGTGACAATATAGTAAGTTTAGACCTGAAATTTGTAAAATCTATTTTGCAAGAAAACTTACTAGCCTGCACCAAAATCTCTCTGTACCTAGTTCTCAATAGCAACCATTAGTTTTACCTAACTCAAAAAAATTTTTTTGAGGAAATAATTAAACAAAAACAGGTTTTCATCATAAAAGTGACTAGCCTTTAATGGCTGGAAATGATCCAGGTTTGGTTTCACTGTGATCCAAAAAGTTTGACATTCCTCCCATTTCTCAAGATTTGGTAATATAATTATTTTTAAAGCCACGACAACATACCATTTATATAATTAAAACAGATCATGGCCAACATTAACCTGTTCTCCCCTGGCCCCCTAACATATTCTGGGGCAGGAGTACTTACCTTTAAAGATAATCCAATAAATTATCTCCATAATCTCTTTTTCCCCTTGACGTCTGTAATATCTATCCTGGCCAAATTTTCTAGAATTGAATCAGCAGTGCTTATGGTCAACTTGAACTTCCTTCCACAAAGGTGACCCCTCCCCATCCATATTCCCTTGCCTATATTACAAATAGTCTTAATAACAGAACCCTAATTGCCCATGAACCTCAGAGGGCCCATTGGTTAACTCAATATTCCACACACATGAACACTTGCAAAGATTTCTTCATAATGTGAATTTTTTTCTTGTTCAGTTCCAGAAGCATTTCTTACAGTTTGGACATTATTTTTCCTCTCAGATCTTCAACTTGAAGCTTTAATTTGCACTGAATTATCTAACCCAGTTAAATTTTTCAGTTTTTTTTTCCTCTTACGCTGACAGATTTGAAAGCAAATTACAGTATGTTTTCAACAGTACAGGTACTGCCTGTTGACCTGGAATTTTAGTGCTTCTAGGAAGAGTTTGCAGAAAATGACAGCAGTTGAGTGAAGGGTTTTCTTCTCAGTTACTATTTTATTTTTAATGCCTTTTTAAAACTTGTCTAATGTGGCAAAATAGCTATGTGTTCAATTAATTTATATTTTATTCATCCTTTTTCAATTCTGGTTATTATGTAAACTCCAGTACAATTTTATCTGTTCTTTTAAGGTATTTTATAAAATGAATGTTAACAAAAACAGAGTTGGTATATTATTTTTCAAATGAATGCAAACATTTCAGAGCAGTTCTATGTTGTATTTTTTATCTTCACTTTCAGAGCTAACAGTCAACATCGTATCAAGTACCCATCACAAATGATTCAATTATTAACAAAACCATATCATTTAAAGGTATTTCACATAGATAAGCTACTCCCATGCCTTAGAACTAAAAAGTCAATTATATTAAGGCCCTGAGTAAGAAATACCAAATCCAGGAAAAGCTGATTGTCTTCTAATGGCATGCCATATAATTGATATATCTTAAAAGTAACATCTGTTCTTTATATTCTTTACATTCTTGATTTTTCTAATCATTTGTTACTGGCCAGTACGAATCAGGGAGAGGACAATGGAGACAAACCATGTTCACTGCCTTTGTATCAGAAACCGTAACAGAATATTGTGAAAATCATTGGTACATGCACAGTAGTAATAACTATACTTTCAAAGAACACACAATTAAATGGGAGCTACAAGCACATAATTCCAATACAGAGAACACTGTACAGAAGTTATCACATTGTACGGGCATTATGTACATACGGTAAGCACTGAAGAACCCAGGCCTCCCGCATTGCAGGCGGATTCTTTATTAGCTGAGCCACCAGGGAAGCCCAGGAATGCTGGAGTGGGTGGCCTGTGCCTCCAGCGGATCTTCCCAACCCAGGCATTGCACCTGCGCCTCCTGCATTGCAGGCGGATTCTTTACCAGCTAGCTGAGCTACCAGGGAAGCTCCAGAACTATGTTAGGCCCTTAATATATGCAAGGAACTTAGTGTTAAAGCATTTAATCCTTTCAACAACCATCATGCCTCTTCTAGGACTGTCAAAGTAGGGTGTGATATGTCCCTTCTGAAAAGTCAGAGAAATAAGACTGAATAGCATTTTTAGCCTAAAGAGAAGGTTGTTGTTAAGAAAGAACTCGGGAGGTAAAGCTTTTCAAACAGGAACAGCACACATGATAGAACACTTGTTATTTAGACAGAGGTGAAAAGTAGTAGCACAGTTGGAACACAGAAGAGACTAGGGAGGGCACCCTGATGACTGAAGGTGAAGGACCACGCGGCGTCTCAGATCCTAGGAATCAGGTTAGGAATCACTTGCTGGAACTCAAATGATAACATCCATGAAAATGCTTAGAGATTAGGGTGTATTTAACAGGAATTGCCACATCAAATGATAAGCTATAAACTAAAGAGAAATTTAATTTGCATGTCTCTCTTTTATGTCCCTCTTGATTTTCAAGAGAAACTTGGGTGGTCTTAATTACCTATTTTGCTGCTGCTTCATCCTCACTGCCACCACCCTCTTTTGGGTCTTAATTTTGACTCCTCTAGAATTTTTAATAGCCTGTAATGGACCTCTGTGGCTCTAGTGCAAGGCAGACTGAAGTTTCTGAAATTCAAATTCAGTGTGATGCCTCCGTGTAAAACCCCTGAATACTCTACGGTAGAGATCCCTTCTCTGCATTCCTTTTCCTACTCACCTCCTGTCCTAGACCCTCTTCACTTCTGCTGAGCTGGCAACTGTCCAAATAGGCTCCACGTCTTTATACCTGCTGGTTCTTCTAACTGTTCCTTTCCCCTTTTCCAGCCTAGCCAACTCATTCTTTAAAATGTACCTCAAGTATTTCTCCTGTGAGGCATTTCTTGTCTTACCCCACAGTCTGAGTTAAGCATGTCATCGTCTACATCTCACATGGCACCAGTATTCTAATGTTTATAGTGTGGCTTTTGTAGATACTTCATTCCACAGATGGCCCCAACTAGACTGAACTTTTGATAGAGGAAGCATGTCTAATACATGTGTATGTCCCAAGCTCCTATAGAGCCCGGCACATACTAAAAAAAATGCTTCAAATAAATGGAAATGGCACTCTTAAGCAGCCAACAGTGGAAACAGTCCTGAAAGCTGGTAAAGTTCTGCAACTAGCTCCCTGCATGCAATGCCATCTCTTTGATTCTGCTTTCTTCACCCATGGACCGGGAGATAGATAAGCCTACTATTACAGCAGATGCCTAAGTGTTTCTTCACTGTTTGGATGGGGAGCAACAGTTATTTAATAAAAAATCAGATTCACAAGCGCTAGATTTAAAAATTTAGAGATAAATTTTTAATTCTTTTTAGTAACTTAAGAATACTTAATTCTTCATAAAGAGTTTATGACAAACATGTCCAAGAAACTGCTACTCACACATTCCCATGATGATGCAACCGTGATTAAGAGTGCAGGCTCTGGGGTCATACTACCCAAGATCAGTTCCTAGCTCTGCTCCAAGTTATATGATATGACCTTAGATGTCCTAACTGCATTGTGCATCAGCTGCTTCATCAGTAAAATGAGAATAGCAACTAAACCTACAGTAAAGGATTTATAGGGGCTTGTGAGTCAATACTGATAAAGAACTTTAAATGTATCTAGTACCATTGAATGCTCAATAAATGGCAGTTCTAATTACCACTTTCCTTAAAGAACTTAAGCCCCATTTCATCACTTAGGATCTGCAAAGTAGATGGCAAAGAGAAGTATGTCAGATTTATCCTGTTACTTCATACAGCAAAAGGTAGACAACAAAGGAACAAGATTGTTCTGGCTAAACTCTGAAAGGTAATGAGCTACACATTCTGTTGACAAATTGTAGAGTTGGGTTTTTTAACATAAAACATTTGCTATTATGTGCACTTCCTGTAGTTGGTACACAAAGCCCAGTACAATGAAAGTAGAGGCTAGACATGGTGATGTGGCTAAATCTCCACAGTTACTCTGGGTTCCTCAAGAGCTACATTCTCCCGCATTGACAACCCCCTACGTCCCCAGACCAAATATTCAGAAGCTCTCTTATCAATAGATGAAAACTTTTTTTAAAGTTTAAAATCTAGCTCAAGCACAACAAATAAATGTGTCTTTGGGATATAGAGAAAAGTGGCATAACTAGTAGGTTCCTTTAGTCTCTTCATACTAAACCAGAGGTTGAAGAAGACCTTCCCTAGAAAGAGGCTAAAACCCCAATGCTGAAAGCAACAGTTATTAACTAAATGCCTCCATATTCTAAAACCCACCTAGCAAACCTCTGCAGGACTCACTAAGATGCTAGTAGCAGCACCCTCATCCTCAGCCCTCAAGGTATATACAAAGAAGATGATGGGCTCAGGGGCTGACCTGGGAGAAGTGAGTAACGGGTGTGATGTTACAGACTGAATCCACCTCTCCCAAGCCAAACAATGTTATGTCCAGAAAAGAGTCAATCACAGAGATTAAGAAACTCATTGCATTCCACTGAATATCTGCTTACACAGTGACTGATGTGCATCTGTGTCTGAGCAAAGTGAAAACAAGACAGTGAAGACAGACTGGCAGCGAATCACCTGAGAAGGAGCCTCACCGTTTGCAGGGCAAGGATATATATTCTTACAGGACAAGCAGACCCCTGTTGAGGCAGCTGACCTTGAGCCATCTTGGCACAAGAACACAATACCCCAAGTACAAAAAGACTATGATTTGTATGCCACCGGACCAGGCATGAGGAACCCTGCCACTGAATATTTTCTGTCAGATAGTAACAGTGAAAAGAAGAAGAAGAAGAAGAAGAAAAAAAAAGTAGCAAGAGAAAAACATACACGGGAACCTCCACAGGGTTGATTTTTCAGCACAAGTTTTCAGTAGGAGTGCCATGATATATTTAAAGTGCTAAAAGAAAAAACTACCACCAAGAATTCTCTATTTGGCAATGTTATCACCGAGAATTAAAGACAGAACTTCCCAGACAGGCAGAAACCTTTTTAAGAGTCCATCACCACTAAACCAGCCTCACAAGAAATGTTGAAGGATCTTAAGGAAAAGAGAAGAGGGTACACCCAGAAAAAGAAAATATATACAAGGAAAAAAGTTTATATCACTGGTAGGCAAATAAATACATAGTAAAGGCAATGGATCAACCACTTAAATAGTGAGTATCAAGGTTAAAAGAAAAAAAAATCAGCTATCACTACTAGGAGTTAAGGGATATAAAAAATAAAAAGATATTAAATATGATGTCAAAACTATAAAATATTGAGTTAATGTGGTAACACAAAAAAAAAAAAACCTTTTAGAATGTGTTCAAACTTAGGTGACTACCAGGTTTAAACAAATAGACAGGCATGAACCTCATGGTAACCACAAAGCAAAAACGGATCATAGATACACAAAAAATAAAGGAACCTATGTAACATTAAAGAGAGTCAAACCACGAAAAGGATGATTTAAAGAATAAAAAAGAATTACAAAGGCAACCAAAATTATTTAACACAATGGCAGTAAGGATATATTTATTGATAATCACTTTAGATAGCAATGGACTAGATGCTCCAATCAAAAGACACAGGGTGACTGAATGGATAAGGAAACAAGACTCATATACACTGCCTGCAAGAAAATCATTTCACTCATTTTATGACTCATTTAAAGATCCCCAAAGGCAAAGTAAAAAGATGAGAAAAGATATTCAATGTAAACGAAAACAACAGCAACAAAAAGCTAAGGTTTAAAAAAAAAAAAAAGCAATACTTATGGAGCTAGATGAAGCACAAACTGGAATTAGGATTGCTGAGAGAAATATCAACAACCTCAGATATGCAGATGATATCACACTAATGTCAGAAAGGAAAGAGGAGCTAAAGACCTTCTTCATGAAGGTGAAAGGCAAGAGTAAAAATGCTGCTTAAAACTCAACACTTAAAGAACAAATATCACTGCATCCAGTCCCATCACTTCATGGCAAATAGATGGAGAAACAATGGAAACAGTGACAGGCTTTATTTTCTTAGGCTCCAAAATCACTATGGACAGTGATTGCACCCATGATATACAAAGATGCTTGCTCCTTAGAAGAAAAGCTATGACAAACCTATACAGCATACTAAAAGCAGAGACATCACTTTGCCGGTAATGGTCTATGTAGTCAAAGCTATGGTTTTTCCAGTAGTTAAATATGCATGTGAGAATTGGACCATAAAGAAGGCTGAGCTCCAAAGAACTGATGCTTTCAAGCTGTGGTCTGAAACTGTGGTTTCGAACTGTGATGCTGAAGAAGACTCTAGAGAGTCTGTTGGATTGCAAAGAGATCAAACCAGTCAATCTTAAAGGAAATCAGTCCTGAATATTCATTGGAAGGACTGATGCTAAAGCTGAAGTTCCAATACTTTGGCCACCTGATGCGAAGAACACACTCGTTGGAAAAGACCCTGATGCTAGGAAAGACTGAGGGCAGGAGGAGAAGGGGGTGACGGGATGAGATGAAAGGGGTAGCATTATCGACTCAATGGACATAGTTTGAGCAAAATCTGGGAGATAATGAAGGAGAGGGAAGCCTGGTGAGCTGCACTTCATGGGGTCATAAAGAGTCAGACATGACTGAGCTACTTTCAGTTTCACAAAATAAAAACAGACCCACAGATACAGAAAACAAACTTATGGTCATCAAAGGCTAAAGGAGGTAGGAGGGAAAAGTTAGGAGTTTGGATTTAATAGATACAAACTACTATATATAAAATAGATAAACAGAGTCCTACTGTAGAGTACAGCAAACTATATTCAATATCCCATAATAAACCATAACAGAAAAGAAAAATACCTTGAAAATGAAAACAGAAATATGACTTTTCAAAATCTATGAGATACAGCAGACACAGTTCTAAGAGGAAAGTTCATACAATGCAGACCTACATCAATCAAGACATAAGAGAAAGCTCAAAGAACATAACTACATTTAAAAGAATTAGGAAAAGAAAAACAAATAATCCCCCAAAGTTAGTAGAAATAAGGAAATAATAAAGATCCGAATAGAAATAGATAATATCAATTAAACTAAGAGGTGGTTCTTTTAAAAGATAAAATTGGCAAACCTTCAGACAGATTCTTCAATAAAGAGGGCCCAAATAAAATTACAAATGGAAGAGCAGAAGGTACAAATGATATTGAAGAAGTAAAATTAATACTTGACCAATGCAAGAGTTAGTATACTGACCCTCCACACAGTCAAAAATCTCTGTACAACTTATAGTTGGTCCTTCTTATTTATCATTCCTCCATATCTGTGGTTTCACATCCAAATTCAACCAATCATGGGTCTTGTAGTACTGTAGTATTTATAATTGAAAGAAATCCACATATAAATGAACCCATGCATTTCAAACCACTGTTTTTCAAAAGTCAACTGTACAATCAGAAGAGACTACTACAAACAATGACATACTAACAAATTGTACAGCTAAAAAACTGAAACATTCTTAGAAACATAATTTTCTAAGACTGAATTTAAAAAATAGAAAATCTGGCCTGACCAATTACTAGTAATGAAATTAAATCAGTAATCAAAAAAAGCAGAAGCTCCCAGAAAGCAATGACCAGGACTAGAAGACTTAACAGGAGAATTCTACCAAACATTTAAAGAGGAGTTAATAGACATCTTTCTCAAATTGTACCAAAAAATAATCACAGAGAAGGAACCACTTCCATACTATGAGACCAGCATTACCATTATACCAAAACCAGAAAAAGATCAGACAAAACAATTACAGGCCAATATTCTTGATAAATATGGATGCAAAAATCTCAATAGAATATTAGCAAATGGAATTCAACAATACATTAAAAAGGTCATACACACATGAGCAAGTAGCATTTATTCCAGGGATCCAAGGTTGATTCAGTATTCACAAAATCAATGTGATACACCACATTAACAAAACAACAAACTCACAGCAGAGTCATACTCAATGGTAAAAAGCTGAAAGCTTTTCCATTAAGATGTGGAATAAAACAAAGATGTTCACTGTCACTACAGGGAACACAGGTTCAATCCCTGGTCTGGGAAGTCCAAGGCTTCGGAACGACTAAAACCTGTGCATCATAATTATTCAGTCTGCACGCTAGAGCCTGCAAGCTACAACTGGTGAGCCCACACGCTACAACTACTGAAGCCCAGAGCCTGTGCTCTGCAACAAGAGAAGCCATCACAGTGAGAAGCTCATGCACCGCAACAAAGAGTAGCTCCTGCTTGCCACAACTAGAGAAAGCCCACAAGCAAAGACCCAGCACAACCCAAAATAAACAAATAAAAGTTTGGAAGGGAACAAGTAAAGCTGCCACTATTAGTACACAACATACTATATACAGAAAACCCTAAAGGCTCCACCAAAACACTATTAGAAGAACAATATCATTTATTTGACATAGTGACTTGATATTTTTATACATTACAAAATAATTACCACATTCTACCACTACAGTACACAGATTAATAACTGAAATCTGTTCAGTTTTATGCACTAAAAACTATCAGAAAGAGAAATTTAGGGAAAAATCCATTTGCAATTGCATTTAAAAAAATAGCTAGGAACAAATTTAACAAAGATATGAATGACCTACACTCTGAAAGCTATAAGACATTAATAAAAGAAACTGAAGGCAATATAAATAAGTGGAAAAATATAGGATGCTCATGGATCAGAAGAATTAATATTTTGAAATATCCATACTACCCAAAGAAATCTACAGATTCAGTGCTATCACTACCAAAATACTTGAGGCATTTTTTTAATAGAAATAGAGAGTGAAGTTGCTCAGTCATGTCTGACTCTTCGTGACCTCATGGACTGCAGCCTACCAGGCTTCTCCGTCCATGGGATTTTCCAGGCAATAGTACTGGAGTGGGTTGCCATTGCCTTCTCTGAATGTAACCACATAAGACCCCAAATGGCCAAAGCAGTCTAAAGAATAAACAATAGAGTTGGGAGTATCATACTCCCAGATTTCAAACTGTACTACAACACTATAGTAATCAAAGCAGCATGGCCTCAAAACACACACACAAATCAATGGAACAGAATACATAGGACAAAAGTAAACCCACATTTATATGGTAAATTAATCTCTGACAAAAGAGGCACTATATAATGGATATAGGATTCAATATTTAATGAAGAAAAGACAGTATCTAAATAATAAAGAGAACTGACAGGTACATGCAAAAGAATGAAAGTAGACTACATTTATACACCATGCTGCTGCTGCTGCTGCTAAGTCGCTTCAGTCGTGTCTGACTCTGTGCGACCCCATAGACGGCAGCCCACCAGGCTCCCCCGTCCCTGGGATTCTCCAGGCAAGAACACTGGAGTAGGTTGCCATTTCCTTCTCCAATGCATGAAAGTGAAAAGTGAAAGGGGAGTCACTGAGTCATGTCCAACTCTCAGCGACCCCATGGACTGCAGCCTATACAAAAATAAACTCAAACATCAAACACTTAAATTGAAGACCTGAAATCATGACACTCCTAGAAGAAAACATAGTCAGTATGATCTTTGGCTTTGGTCTTAGCAATATTCTATTTGGATCTGTCTCCTTTAGGCAAGGGCAACAAAAGCAAAAATAAACAAATGGGACAACATCAAACTAAAAACCTTTTACATAGCAAAAGAAAACATCCACAAAATAAAAAGGTAACTCACTGAATGGGAGAAGATAGCTGCAAATGATATATTCCATAAGAGGTACTAACCAAAACATACAAAGCACTCATAACTCAACAAAATAAATAAATAAATAAACAATCTGAATAAAAATGGGCATAGGACATAAATAGACATTGTTTCAAAGAAGACATACAAATGGCCAATAGGTACGTGAAAAAATGCTCAATGTCACTACTCACCAAGGAAATGCAACTTGAAACCACAATGAGATAGCACTTCATATATTAGATAAGAAACAAGTATTGCTGAGGATATGGAAAAAAGAGAAACCTCAGGCACTACTGGTGAGACTGTAAATTGGTATGGCCACCTTGGAAAACAGTATGGAGGCTCCTCAAAAAATTCAAAATAGAACTACCACACAATCTAGCAATTTCACTTCTGGGTATTTCCCCAAAGAATACAAAAACACTAATTTGAAAAGATATCTGCATCCCCCAAGTCTATTGCAGCATTGTTCACAATAGCCAAGGAATGAAAGCACCCAAAGTGCTCAGTGCTAAATGAATGGATAAAGACAGTGTGTGTGTGTGTGTGTGTGTGTGTGTGTGTGTGTGTGTGTGATGAAATATTACTCAGCCATAAAAAGAATGAACTCGTCATTTGCAACAACATGGATGGACCTAGTGGGTATTATGCTAAGCGAAATACATCAGACAAAGACAAATACTATATGATTTCACTTATATGTAGGCTCTAATACACAACACAAACAAAACAGAAACAGACTCGCAGATACAGAGAATAAACTCACCAGAGGATATGGTGGTGGAAGAATGGGCAAAATAGGTGAACAGGATGAAGACGTACAAATCTCCAATTATAAAATAAGTCCCAGAGATATAATATAATAACTTGGTATACTGACAGGCAGTAACTAGACTCACAGTGGTAATCATTTTGTAATATATAAAATAACAAATCATTATGTCAAACATCTGAAGCTAATATTGTCAATTCAACCTCCATTAAAAAAATAAAAGACAATAACCTAGTGAGTGACCTCTTAAAGAACTTGGACATTAACTCAATGACAGAGTTTACATTTAGGGACCTACTACACAGAGGAAGTAAAAATGCACTTGTGAAGCAAAAATAATTTTGCTCCCTTTAACGCTTCCTCCCCTGTCCCAGTACTGAATAATCAGAAACATAAATGTAAAGAGGAAGAGTAGAAAGGAGTAAATCTTGCACCTTCTCTTCTCCAGTCCCTGAAGCTGAAACCTGGCAGGGCTGGGAGACAGTGGACAGGATAGATTGAATTAGAATGTTAGTGACCAGACAAGGAAAAAAAGAGAACCAATCATCAAAAGTAGCAATTAGAAAGAAAATATCATACATTATTATCTTCACAGCTCATTAGTTTCAAAGTGCTCAGTTAATGGGTTACTAAAAATAAAGCAAAAATCCTTTCACTTCAAAGAGATTTCCAAGGTTTCCTTAGCTTAAAGAAAAAAAAAAAATCAAATGCAGGTGGCCATCTTTAGAAGGTCCTTCTCTGGGAAGATGCTGTGAGCTGGGTGGATCCATTTTCTCTCTCTGGAAAAACTTCCTGCCTGGCAAATTCAATCATCCAGCCCTTGAGCTGCAAACTCTGGCTAACTGCCACCCGCATCGACAACAGTCTCTTCACTAGAGATCCTCTCCTCCTTGTCACCCAACAGTTTAGGGTCCACTCTCATCCCCAAATCTCTCTTCACTGCAGACATTCCTTCTCCTCCAGTAACTATGCAAAGCTCATGTGTTAGCTTGTTTAGGGAGTAAATATATGGGGCCTAAAATAGAACATCTGGCAGCATCTTACCCAGAATATCAGTGACAGTGCTGAAATTACTCTCAAAAGAGCCGAACTTTTCCCTGAAGAAATGTTCCAGTGTAAAATGCAAGGTATCTTTGCTGAAAATTAAAGTTAATCACAGACACCTAGGCCCTAAGGCTATTCAGACATGAGTCAAAAACAGCAGTACCAAGGTACTTACTTGTATGAATGTTTAATCAAAAGCAACTGGCAATATTATTTATCAGGAATTTCTTGCAAAATAAGGGAGACTTGATGGTCAAAAGCAAGACTAATGTATCTCTATTGGGCTTTTTAATCAGTGCTAACATCATTAAACATTTATACAGCACTCTGTGCTTGGGAAAGTTTTAGCTTTAGTTTTCAAGGTTATGTTTTCCAAATCTCTAATGAAATGGGAACAATACACTTGGTATATTCTCTTCACACACAGAGAGAATTCATAAGCCAGAGAACAAAAATAAATTTCCTTCAGTCACTCAACAAATTACAAGAATAGACAGTTATAATCCATCAATTAGTCCCACTCTACACACTAGATATTAAAAACAGACCTAAAAATACTCAGGCAATCCTTCTGTGGACAAGAAAGGGAACTAAAAGTGAGCAAGCTGCCTTCACCTCTTACTGTAGCAGGTGTGGGCCAGGACGATAAACGTGTTTGCTTCCTTACTAGCTGTAGTTGTTTTGCTCTTTTTTTTTTTTTTAATTAAGAATGATTCGGTAATTGGTAAACAGTATCAGCAAAGTAAACAGAATCAGGTAGCTGAAGATGAACCGTGCACTGGAAGTTCTGCAAAGTGATAGCAATTTGAGAAATGCAGATTGCATTTCAAAGTGGCCTAGCACTGTGGGTCATTCCAGCTAGCCATGGTCAATGTGTATAAATACCTATTTTTGTTAGTAATCTGCTGTGTATGTTAAAAAGAGGCAAAGAAAAGGGTGTGTTACAGCATGCCATTTCTCAGCCAAAGTGGTTAACTGCTTGATTCAGTGAGAAGCCAATTAGCAGGAAAAGGGAACAAATTCATATTCTCACAGGTTACATCGAAAAGCATCTGTTTCATTTGTGAAGCTCCAGTGTGTAACACAGAAGCACTTTTGGCCGCCAGGCTGTTAATCTCTGAGAGGCTATAAACTTGTCATGTTAAGGACACTGCAAATTCAGCTTGAATATACTTTGCTTTTCACATTAATAGCATGTAAGGACACTTACGCCTCTCATCATCACTTCAGCACCTTGAGAAGACCAATATTCTTATTCTCCTCTCAAAAGACCACTATTACTTCAGTGCGTGACTTCTCAATCCTTTGTGATATTAACCCCATAAAATAAACTCACTTGGAATTGAAGATTGGCTCAAGAGCACTTGCTTTCCTTTAGAGTTCCACCTGGAAAATTCAGAAGTATTCAAACCCTCCACTGTTGATTAAAATCTGTTCTGATATCAATAAGGAGAGTCAAGCGTTCATTTACTCAGGAGAATGGTAGGGATTTGATAAAACATCACAGATAAAATGCTAAATCACAGCAGAGTTTAGCAGCGCTCCTGCTCTGATTTTAAGTTCTTTAGCTAAGTGTAACTGCAGCAGATCAAGTCAGATCAATGACTTCCATTTTTTTGTTTTTGAGACTCTAAGCAAGTCTTAGCATCTCTCCAGGCTCCATCTACAACATATCAAGTTTCAACTAACTTTTTCTATAGATTCTTTCAAATCTACATATACCTGGGGAGGAGGACATTACCAAAATGGCAACATAAGAGGCTCCTGATTTTCCCACCTCCCAAAGATGCACAGAATATATAGCAGTACACAATCCAATCTAAGAGAAATCCAGAAACTAGTTGAGTGACTCCTACACATTGGACAACTGAGAAAATCTAAACACATCTAAACAGAAAAGCTAATACACAATCTTGCCAAAAGCCCAATAATGGCCCAGCACCATTCAATTCCAGAGAAAAACCCCAATTCCAAGTTTCTCCTTGAGTAGTGAAGGGGTTGATAAAAGGGTACAAACTTCCAGTTAGAAGCTAAATAATGTATAACAATAGAAAAGGAAGATCATGGCATCTGTTCCCATCACTTCATGGGAAATAGGTAGGGAAACAATGGAAACAGTGTCAGACTTTATATTTGGGGGCTCAAAAATCACTGCAGATGGTGACTTGCAGCCATGAAATTAAAAGACGCTTACTCCTGAGAAGGAAGATGACCAACCTAGATAGCATATTGAAAAGTAGAGACATTACTTTGCCAACAAAGGTCCATCTAGTCAAGGCTATGGTTTCTCCAGTGGTCATGTATGGAATGTGAGAGTTGGATTGTGAAGAAAGCTGAGCACGGAAGAATTGATGCTTTTGAACTGTAGTGTTGGAGAAGACTCTTGAGAGTCCCTTGGACTGCAAGGAGATCCAACCAGTCCATTCTAAAGGAGATTAGTCCTGGGTGTTCTTTGGAAGGACTGATGCTAAAGCTGAAACTCCCACTTTGGCCACCTCATGAGAAGAGTTGACTCATTGGAAAAGACTCTGATGCTGGGAGGGATTGAGGACAAGAGGAGAAGGGGACGACAGAGGGTAAGATGGCTGGATCGCATCACTGACTGGATGGACATAAGTCTAAGTGAACTCCAGGAGTTAGTTGGTGATGGACAGGGAGGCCTGGCGTGCTGCAATTCATGAGGTCTCAAAGAGTCAGACATGATTGAGTGACTGAACTGAACAGTTGATAATATTGTATTATATAACTGAAATTTGCCAAGTATGACATTTGTTTTCACTAAAAAAAAAAAGTAAATATAAGAGGTATGGATGTGTTGACTAACTTGATTAACTTGATTGTGAAAATGCTTTCACAATGTCAATACATATCAAATTATCAGGTAGTACACTTTAAGTATATTACAATTCTATTTGCCTGTTATACTTCAATAAAGCTGAAAAAAGAGAGACATGAAAAAGATATATCTATATGGCAAAAAGTTCTATATAAACTATTTTGGAGAAAGAAATGGCAATGCACTCCAGTGTTTCTTGCCTGGAGAATTCCATGATGGAGGAGCCTGGTAGGCTACAGTCCATCAGTTCACAAGGAACTGGACATGACTGAGCACACACACACAGAAACTACTTGGCCTCTTGATCAGGACTGTGAAGACAATTTTGAAAACTTGCGTTTTCTTGACATTGGAGAACCAGTGTTGTCATTTTTCAATTGCTAAGTCATGTCCAACTCTTTGCGACCCCATGAATTGCAGCATGCCAGGCCTCCCTATCACTATCTCCCGTAGTTTGCTCTAACTCATGTCCATTGAGTCAATGATGCCATCCAACCATCTCATCCTCTGTCAGCTGCTTCTCCTCCTGCCTTCAATCTTTCCCAGAAGGGGAGAAGTTAGCTCAGTGACACAAGAGTTCCACACACCTGATCTGATTTTGGGGACCCCTATCAATAATAATCCAGAAACACATGCATGACATGGTTTAGACAAGTGTATACTTTCAGTTGAACTTCAATGATGCAGGAATTTAAAGCCAACAATTTAAGGCAGAACTGCTGGGAGACTTCTGTACCAGCTTTTCCCTCACTACATGAATGTCTCTGGTATGTTATTAGGGTGATTACCTTTAGGCACTTCCTAGTTTAGTTGTGAGCAAGATGAGTGACCTTCTGTTTCCATCAGGGCAGTAGGTTTGCTATAAATCCCTAAGTGTTAAGTTCTGGGAGCCCAGAGATAAGTAGCAGCAGCTGAGGGCTTTGCAGTCTCTTCTTTTATCTCAAAACACTCACAGCACATACTGAAAAACCTACCCACTTGAAGAAACCTTTAAAGCAAATGTGCCAAGTGTGAACTTATTTGAGGCATTAATGATGAGTTATTTTCATGGATGGATAGACCCGGAAGGTCTCTCAAGAGCTCATCCTGTTCGGCTTCCTGACCTCATTGCTTTGTCCTTCTTAAGAGATATGCACACCACATGCCAACCAGACACAAGCTTGCCTGGATTTCTTGATTAAGAGCTGTTTGCTATTCTTGGTCACTTCATAACATTTCTTCCACCTCTAAGAGGGAATTCATAGCCTGCACAGTAATTTTTAGTTATGTAAGTTGAAAGCAAACACATATTCTTAACAGATGACACAAACTTCTGGTCATATGAAAATTTTTAAAGCATCAGTGGTCATGTATGGAAGTGAGAGTTGGACTGTGAAGAAAGCTGAGCACCCAAGAATTGATGCTTTTGAACTGTAGTGTTGGAGAAGACTCTTGAGAGTCCCTTGGACTGCAAGGAGATCCAACCAGTCCATCCTAAAGGAGATCAGTCCTGGGTGTTCATTGGAAGGACTGATGCTGAAGCTGAAACCCCAATACTCTAGCCACCTTATGTGAAGAGTTGACTCATTGGAAAAGATCCTGATGCTGGGAGGGACTGGGGGCAGGAGGAGAAGGAGACAACAGAGGATGAGATGGCTGGATGGCATCACCAACTCAATGGACATGAGTTTGAGTGAACTCCGGGAGTTGGTGATGGACAGGGAGGGCTGGTGTGCTGCGATTCATGGGGTTGAAAAGAGTCGGATGTAACTGACTGAACTGAATTGAGAGACAATTATGTTTCCTTAATATATAGGTTAAAATATAAATATTCTATATATATTCTAGCTCCCTGTACATCAAATATTATCAGTGCTTCCCTGTGAATCAAATATTATCAATGCTTCACCCACTAAGATGGATTATGTTTGATTCACTGGTTCAAAACTGGAAAAGTACATCAAAGCTGTATATTATCACCCTGCTTGTTTAACTTATATGCAGAGTACATCATGAGAAATGCTGGGCTAGATGCAGCAGAAGCTGGAATCAAGATTGCCAGGAGAAATATCAATAACCTCAGCTATGCGGATGACACTACTCTTATGGCAGAAAGTGAAGAGGAATTAAAGAACCTCTTGATGAAGGTGAAAGAGGAGCTGCCTTAAAACTCAATATTCAAAAATGAAGATCATGGCATCCAGTCCCATCACTTCATGGCAAATAAATGGGGAAACAATGGAAAGAGTGACAGACTTTATTTTCTTGGGCTCCAAAATCACTGCGGACAATGACTGCAGCCATGAAATTAAAAAACATTTTCTCTTTGGAAGAAAAGCAATGTCAAACCCAGACAAAAAGCAGAACATTACTTTGCCTATAGTCAAAGCTATGGTTTTTCCAGTGGTCATGTACAGATAGGAGAGCTGGACACTAAAAGGCTGAGCATCAAAGAATTGATGCTTTCAAACTATGGTGCTGGAGAAGACTCTTGAGAGTCACGTGGACAGCTCGGAGATCAAACCAGTCAATCCTAAAGGAATCAATCCTGAATATTCTTTGAAAGGACTGATCTGAAGCTGAAGCTGCAATACTTTGGCCACCTGATGCACAGCACCAATCATTGGAAAAGACTCTGATGCTAAGAAAGACTGAAGGCAAAAGGAGAAGGGAACAACAGAGGATGAGATGGTTGGAAGGCATTACCGACTCAGTGAACATGAGTTTGAGCCAGCTCCAGGAGATGAAGGACAGGGAGGCCTGGCGTGCTACAGTCCACGGGGTTGCAAAGAGTCAGACATGACTGACTGACTGAGTAACAACAATACACACATACATATATATTCTGGCTCCCGTGACTCAAATATTATCAATGCTTCACTAAGGTGGATATTTTTGACTTGCTGTTAAATGTAAAATTCTACACCATATAACTTTACTGATAAATTTTAATATTAGGGACAAAATTGTAAGCTCTCAATAGCAATTTTACACCAATTAACTGTATGTGTGTATATTTCAGTGCATTGAGAAAGGATGTAATCTGAAATTGGTTTAATGGAAAAATATCCTGAAATACTAGCTGTGTCATCATTAATGATTCTTTACATGATGATGAGAAAGATAACTGAACTATTTGTGACCTAGTTTCCTTATCTATAAGGAAAAAATGGTACTACAGAGTCTAATTGATTTAAAAATAACTTGGGAAAAATTAAATAAACATTATCTTGAAAAGTTCTGAAAACACTATTCAAAACATTAATAATATCATGGAAGATGCATTGCTCTGACCACTGTGAGTGAGTGTGCTTGCACATGGCTAGTTATTCCATCTTTAAAACGAAGGTAGGACGCATTTCTTGTGAGACAGTCACATCCTTACTTGAGGCACCTTCCTCTCCAATACTAATCGGCACACAGCAAATCTCCTCTTTAGTTGGTGTTAAAATTGTGACAGTCTGCTGTGCCTGCTGTCTCGACATAGCAATTACAGTGCAAGAACAAGACATTATTACCAATCTCTAGTTGCTGAACCAGTGACAGTCTCCCCAAAAGAGAGTAAATCAGAAGAAACTGAAGAAAAAGACAAGGAGACAACTGCATAGAGCAGACGAGAGTAAGGGAAGGCAAGCCACAGAGATAAAACAAAGCTCTAGAGCAGAATAAAGATATTAGAAGGATGGAGAAAAGATGGCACCAAATCCACTGCTGAGTCTCATTTTATTGTCAACAGGCATCTTTAACATATTTGATTAGAGTTAATAAATAAAACTTATCAGAACTTGTCAAATAGGAAGTAAGCCTGCAATTTATTTTCCACCGTTAGAGATTTGAAATGAGAGTAGGAATAATTTCAAGGAAAAAGTATAAAGGCGGATAAGGTCATTTGGGAAGATCTGTTAGTCCTTTCCATTTAATTCAACACACATTTGTTGAGAGTCTACCCAATGTCCCATATAAAATAATGGAAATGAGACACAGTCCTTACTTCAAGGTCTGGGGATGTGGTGGGAAACATAATGAGTTAGAATGGAATGAATCAAGGATCTACTTGCAAGTGTGAACAGTCTCCTTGTTGTTGGTAACACTTAACCCAGAGGATGGGTACCCTCAGGGCAGCCATCCTCAACTATACACTCAGTGTTAGAGGTCCTTTTAGCTTGATTCTTTTGGCAATCCTCTATGCTCTGGAATTTTCTTTAGTATCCATGTCCAAGAATATTCCTGGAAATTTCTTCAGGACCACTGCTGCCTACTACCTACCAACATAAAAGAAACTTCATATTGTAATATAGGAACATCATCTAGAAATTTAACATATCTAGGAATTAAATGTATTAACTTGGAGTCAGGCAGCATGTAGTCAAAAATCACTGAACTGCATCTTACTACTTTCATGATTTTTGACAAGTTACTCATCTTAAGTATTTTCCATAAAATAGAGATAATATGTAATTGTATTTACCTCATAGTAAAGTTGAGAAGCCGACTAAAATCCATCTAGTCAAGGCTATGGTTTTTCCAGTGGTCATGTATGGAAGTGAGAGTTGGATTGTGAAGAAAGCTGAGCACCAAAGAATTGATGCTTTTGAACTGTGGTGTTGGAGAAGACTCTTGAGAGTCCCTTGGACTGCAAGGAGATCCAACCAGTCCATTCTGAAGGAGATCTGTCCTGGGATTTCTTGGGAAGGAATGATGCTAAAACTGAAACTCCAGTACTTTGGCCACCTCATGCAAAGAGTTGACTCATTGGGAAAGACTCTGATGCTGGGAGGGATTGAGGGCAGGAGGAGAAGGGGACGACAGAGGATGAGATGGCTGGATGGCATCACTGACTCGATGGATGTGAGTCTGAGTGAACTCCGGGAGTTGGTGATGGACAGGGAGGCCTGGCATGCTGCAGTTCATAGGGTCACAAAGAGTCGGACAAAACTGAGCAACTGAACTGAACTGAAAGTTGAGAAGATTAAATGAGAATATAGTAAATGCTTATAATGTTAGCTATTATTTCCTATTTGGGGGCTTGTATTAGTTTGCCAGGCTACCATAACAAGATTCCACAGACTTTATGGCTTAAACAACAAAAATTTATCTTCTCACAGTTCTGGAGGGTAGAACTCCAAGATCAAGGCGCCATCAGGGTTGGTTTCTCCTAAGACATGCCTTCTTGGTTTACAAATGATCACCCTCTTGCCACCTCTTCACAGGGTCTTAGTTCTGTGCACACATGACCCTGTTTCTCTGCATGTCTAAATTCCTCTTCTAATAAGGATATTCATTAGAATGGATTCACATCCACTCGTATGACCTCATGTAACTATAATTACCTAAAGATCTTATCCCCGAATACAGTCACATTCTCATGGAGTCAAGACTTCAACATATGAAGTTTTGACTGAATTCAGTCTATAACAGAGTATATAACAAGTTTACAGTAAATTTACACACACACACACACACATATCTGTAACTACATCTTAGAAGGTGACATAGAAATTTTTCCTTCATTCGAAATGCTCTATCATATGCTATCCCAATCATTACTATCCTCTCTTCTAGAAATGACCATTATTTTTTATTTCATCATGGTAAATTTTACCACTCTTTGAACTTCATTTGGGCTTCCCTTGTGGTTCACAGGAAAAGAATCAGCCTGGGAAAGCAATCTGTAATTCAATGCAATCTTTATCAAGCTACTAACGGGATTTTTCACAGAACTAGAACAAATAATTTCACAATTTGTATGGAAATACAAAAACCTCGAATAGCCAAAGCAATCTTGAGAAAGAAGAATGGAACTGGAGGAATCGACCTGCCTGACTTCAGACTATACTACAAAGCTACAGTCATTAAGACAGTATGGTACTGGCACAAAGACAGAAATATAGATCAGTGGAAAAAATTAGAAAGCCCAGAGATGAATCCATGCACCTATGGACACCTTATCTTTGACAAAGGAGGCAAGAATATACAATGGAGAAAAAAATCTCTTTAACAAGTGGTGCTGGGAAAAGTGGTCAACAAGTTGTAAAAGAATAAAACTAGAACACTTTCTAACACCATACACAAAAATAAACTCAAAATGGATTAAAGATCTCAATGTAAGACCAGAAACTATAAACTCATAGAGGAAAACATAGGCAAAACACTCTCCGACATAAATCACAGCAGGATCCTCTATGACCCACTTCCCAGAGTAGTGGAAATAAAAGCAAAAGTAAAAATGGGACCTAATTAAACTTAAAAGCTTTTGCACAACAAAGGAAACTATGAGCAAGGTGAAAAGACAGCCTTCAGAATGGGAGACAATAATAGCAAATGAAGCAACTGACAAAGAATTAATCCCAAAAATATACAAGCAGCTCCTGCAGCTCAATACCAGAAAAATTAATGACCCAATCAAAAAAATGGGCCAAAGAACTAAACAGACATTTCTCCAAGACATACAGATGGCTAACAAACACATAAAAAGATGCTCAACATCACTCATCATCAGAGAAATGCAAATCACAACCACAATGAGGTACCATCTCACACCAGTCAGAATGGCTTCTATCAAAAAGTCTACAAACAATAAATGCTGGAGAGGGTGTGGAGAAAAGGGAAACTTCTTACACTTTTGGTGGGAATGCAAACTAGTACAGCTACTAGAGAGAACAGTGTGGAGATTCCATAAAAACTAGAAATAGAACTGCCATACGACCCAGCAATCCCACTGCTGGGCATAAACATTGTGGAAACCAGAATTGAAAGAGACTTGTATACCCCAACATTCATCACAAGCACTGTTTATAATAGCTAGGACATGGAAGCAACCTAGATGTCCATAGGCAGACAAATGGATAAGAAAGTTGTGGTACATATACACAATAGAATATTATTCAGCTGTTAAAAAGAACACATTTGAATCAGTTCTAATGAAGTGAATGAAACTGGAGCCTATTATACAGAGTGAAGTCAGAAAGAAAAACACCAATAAAATATATTGATACATGTATATGGAATTTAGAAAGATGGTAACGATGACCCTATATGCAAGACAGCGAAAGAGACACAGATATAAAGAACAGACTTTTGGACTCTGTGGGAGAAGGTGAGGGTGGGATGATTTGAGAGAATAGCACTGAAACATGTATATCACCATATGTGAACTAGATTGCCAGTCTAGGTTCGATGCATGAGACAGGGTGCTCAGGGCCAGTGCACTGGGACGACCCTGAGGGATGGGATGGGAAGGAGGTGGCAGGGGGATTCAGGATGGGGGACACATGTACAGCCATGGCTGATTCATGTCAATGTATGGCAAAAACCACTACAATATTGTAAAGTAATTAGCCTCCAATTAAAATAAATTAAAAAAAAAAAAGAATCCACCTGGGAGACCTGGTCCGATACCTATGTTGGTAAGATCCCCTGGAGAAGGAAAAGGCTGCCCACTCCAGTATTCTGGCCCTAGAGAATTCCATGGACTTTATAGTCCATAGGGTCGCAAAGAGTCGGACATTACTGAACTTCATTTAAAGGACATTATAAAGTATGTGCTCATTTGTGTGTCTGGCTTCTTTTAGTCAACAATATATCTATAAAATCCATCCATGTGGTCGGTTCCATGTTGCAAGAGTCTCTTTTTAGCTGCTATGTATGAATATATCATATTTTGTTCATTTACCCAGTGAAGGGCAGTTTATTTTCTGTTGTTTAGGGGTATTATGAACATATTGGTAAACGTATGCATTCATTTCTCTTGAGTGGAATTGGTTCTTTAGAGGTATATTACTTAATTTGCAGAAAAAAAGTGATTATCTTATTTCTAATTCTAAATTAGTTAGAAAATATACTATGCATTATTTTAATTCTTGGAAATTTATTGATATTTGCTTTGATGCCAGTGTATGGCTAATTTTTATAAAAATTCCTTGCAGTTGAAACAATGTCTGTTCTGTAATTGCACAGTATGGTATCCTATAAATGTAACTGGAGCCAATTAAATTAAGTTGGATACTTATACTTTTTTTTTCATATATGTTTTACACTTTTGATTGCTAAAATCTCTAGTGAATTATGTCTTTTGTCTATTTCATTTTTTGTTTGACTAACAGTTTACTAACATAATGGTAAAGAACCCACCTGACAATGTGGAGGCATAAAAGATGTGGGTTTGACCTTTGGGTCAGGAAAATCTCCAGGAGGAGGGCAGGGCAACCCACTCTAGTAATCTTCCCTGAAGAATCCCATGGACAGAGGAGCCTGGCAGGCTACCATCCATAGGGTTGCAGAGTCAGACATGACTGAAGCGACTTAGCACACACACAACCTTATTTATAGACTTCCTATGTGGCCCAGTGGTAAAATATTCACCTGCCAATGCAGGAGACACAAGAGATGTGGGTTTGATCCCTGGCTCAGGAAGATCCTCTGCAGTAGGAAATGGCAACCCACTCCAGTATTCTTTCCCTGAACATCCCATGAACAGAGGAGCCTGGGGGTCACAAAGAGTCGGACAGGACTGAGTGCACACACACACAACCTTATTTAAATACTCTGAAACTATAGTATCAGTTGCATATAAATTTGGGCTGTTACACATTCCTATTGAATGGACTTTTATCATTATAAAATATTCCTATTTCTGATAATATTTCCTCCTTAAAACCTATTTTTCTTCTACAATAAAGCCACAGCCATTTTCTTTTGATTAATGTGTTCATGATACACTTTTTCAATCCTTTTAACATTTCTTTCTCTACATAAATTGTGTTTCCCATAAATATATATAACTATGTTATTAGCCAGCAAGATCATCTTTATTATTTTAATTGGAGTATTTAGACCAAATGAACTTCAATTAATTAATCATATACTTGGGTTTAAGACTATTGTCTTGCTATTTGTTTTCATATATTTTTGTTTATGAATTTCTTGAATTTTTTGCCTTCCTTTAAGTAAAATTTTTAAGATCGTTCCAGTTTTTTATTCCATTATCAGTTTTTTCAATAATACAGTCATTTTTCTCTTGGTAATCACTAAAGTTACATTTTTCTCTTTTAAAACTGAATTTCTCTGACTTACATTTATAAAATCCAAGTATATTCTGAAAGTACAAACACATTTCTCTATTTTCTTGAATATACTAATTGCATTAATTTAAAAATCTTTTCTAAAAAAGATTTTTCCTGAAAAAATATGAATCATCTTTGTATCTATTATTTTTGTGCACTTATTATTCTGATTGGAAGCTTAGTATTGTGGATGGGAACTGCAGAGGTTCTTGTTTTAGAGTTCAGGTGAATCTAGAATTCTAAGGTGAGTTTTAGTCTTTGATAGGTCTGAAATCCTAGGATATGATCTTTTGGGGTCTACAGGAATGTGCAAGTGTTTATTGGAGTCCTCTAATTCAACAGGTGTCAGACTATTTTTTTGAGCTCCAAAATCACTGCAGATGGTGACTTCAGCCATAAAATTAAAAGATGCTTACTCCTTGGAAGGAAAGTTACAACCAGCCTAGATAGCATATTCAAAAGCAGAGACCTTACTTTGCCAACAAAGGTCCATCTAGTCAAGGCTATGGTTTTTCCAGTGGTCATGTATGGATGTGAGAGTTGGACTGTGAAGAAAGCTGAGTGCTGAAGAAATGATGCTTTTGAACTGTGGTGTTGGAGAAGACTCTTGAGAGTCCCTTGGATTGCAAGGAGATCCAACCAGTCCATTCTAAAGGAGGTCAGCCCTGGGTGTTCTTTGGAAGGAATGATGCTAAAGCTGAAACTCCAGTACTTTGGCCACCTCATGCGAAGAGTTGACTCATTGGAAAAGACTGATGCTGGGAGGGATTGGGGGCAGGAGGAAAAGGGGATGACAGAGGATGAGATGGCTGGATGGCATCACCGCCTCGATGGATGTGAGTTTGAGTGAACTCCAGGAGTTGATGATGGACAGGGAGGCCTGGCGTGCTGCAATTCATGAGGTTGCAAAGAGTTGGACATGACTGAGTGACTGAACTGAACATTCACCAGTAGGTCCCCCAGAGAGCACCGAGATCTCTACTAAACTCTTCAAGTTCCGACTACTGCTGCTATACTCATGGTTTTGTAAAATCTTTCTCTATGCAGCTTAGGAGTCAATAACGTAAGGTACACTTATACATGAATTTTTATCCTCTCTTCTCTATGCCTCCTTTTTCTCTGGGATTGTATCCCTCTTATATCAGCAGCACTTAAATTGGTATCCTCAGCCCATATGAATCAAAAGTTTGGGTTTGTGCTCTATTCTCTTGCTTATTCTCTCTCCAATATTATTAAATACACACACTCTCTCCGTTTCTTATTTTTGGCCAATGGGTTGATCCAACAGCAGTTACTCATTCATGAACAGAACAGGCACTTACTTCTAGGCTACCATTTTTAATGTATTAGAGTGTTTTCTCCCAGATTTGACATTTATATTGGGTTTTAAGAAGGGGTGGGCTTCCCTGGTGGTAAAGAATCTGCCTGAAAGGCAGGAGACCCAGATTCAATCCCTGGGTCAGGAAGATCCCCTAGAGAAGGAAATGGCAACCCACTCCGATATTCTTGCCTGGAGAATTCCATGGACAGAGAAGCCTGGTGGGTTATGATCCCACAGGGTCAAAAAGAGTCAGACACAACTGAGCGACTAACACTTTCAGAAAGTGTACAGAGAGAAAAAGTGAATAAATGAAATGAGAGTAGATTAGGGAGTTGGTAATTCTGTGAAAAATGGATGTCAAATAAGTAACAAACAAGTATGGAATATTTTTGTATTAGTGCTCTAAGAAGCTTGACAGTCCCTTGGACTGCAAGGAGATCCAACCAGTTCATTCTAAAGGAGTCAGTCCTGGGTGTTCATTGGAAGGACTGATGCTAAAGCTGAAACTCCAATACTTTGGCCACCTCATTCAAAGAGTTGACTCATTTCAAAAGACCCTGATGCTGGGAGGGATTGGGGGCAGGAGGAGAAGGGGACGACAGATGGCTGGATGGCATCACTGACTCGATGGACATGAGTCTGAGTGAACTCCGGGAGATGGCGATGGACAGGAGGCCTGGTGTGCTGCAACTCATGGGGTTGCAAAGAGTCGGACACAACTGAGCGACTGAACTGAACTGAGACACAGAAGTAAAACTGAAGGCTATTTATTTCAGAGTATTTGACCCCAAGAATTTTACAGTTTTCTTGAGCAAAAAAAAATTGCATGGAAAATTGCAAATAAAAATTCAAACACAATACAGCAGTTTAGAAAACATAATAAGATTTCTGAAAGAATTACAAAGTAGAACTCAGCACGTCCATCATATATACAGCTTAAACCTTTCTCCATTTAAAATAAGCTGAAGTGAATAAGAAGAAAAATCAGGACATTTAGTTCCACTTTTCAGCAGGATAAAAACTTAAGTTTCTGTACCTTCCAAAAATGAAATAATGCCAACTTGCTCTTTACCACATGGGCTGGGCAGGGCAGAATGCACTAGTCTGCATGCCTTAAGTGAAAATGTTATGATTCAAATGAGAGCTTCTGTTTTGCTCCCTTTCTTTCCTTCTTTTTACTATCAAATTCTAGAGCTAGTTAGATGCTGATTTGTAACATTTTAGACTTGGTGCACCACAAGATTTTTGGGGCCATCGGGACATATTTGAAGTAGGGTTAAGAGTTAATTCCATTTATACATTGCTACACCCTAAATTTACTGAATCACGATCTCAAAATTATTTTCACCAAACTCTAAAAATTTCTCTAACACAGAGCCAGGTTTACAAACCACTGTTTCAAACGAGAAATTACATTTTACTACTCCTAGATTCACACAGTGGCATTCAAAACTGAACACAGAATACCCTTGTATGTTCAACTTCAGTAAGATATTTTATGAGTCCAAAAGTTAGGGAATACATTCCTCCCAAAATAAAATTAATAGATAATTCCAAATATAAAGAAGAATAGGAAATCTTTCTTGACCATTATGGCTTTCATATGTGATTCACACAGAAGCAACTTCCATTTTTGATGCTTTAGAAAATAGTATGGAATTTCTGGTCAGGCAATATGACTATCAGTGGCACTGAAACATTTCTCCTAAAAGTAAGTAAAAATGCTGAACACAATAAAAGTAATTGGAAATTCATAACAGAGCTTGCAAGGAAGGAAAGAAAATTTCAAGGTGCAAGAAACAAGAGCAAACTGAAACTACGGTAATAAGCACATGAACTCATATCATTGCTGCTCAAGGGGCTGTTATTATTATGAATCATACAAGGGGAGAACTGTGGAGCTGGAGAAGACTCTAGAGTCCCTTGGACTTCGAGGAGATCAAACCAGTCAATCCTACAGGAAATCAACCCTGAGTATTCATTGGAAGAACTAATGCTGAAGCTGAAGCTCCAGTACTTTGGCCTCCTGATGTGAAGAACTGACTCACTGGAAAAGACCCTGATGCTGGGAAAGATTGAAGATGGGAGAAGGGGACGACAGAGGATGAGATGGTTGGATGGCATCACTAATGGACTAATGAGCAAACTCTGGGAGATAGTGAAGGACAGGAAAACCTGGTATGCTGCAGTCTATGAGGTTGCAAAGTCGGACATGACTGAGCTACTGAACAAACAAACAGATGGGGGGCTCTTATTTTATAAAGTTCATGCAAAAGAAAGTTGATAGGACTGTGGGTCCTTGCAACGTAGGAGCTAAAACTGAATCTCCTACATAAAGCTAGGATCTCACAAGGATAAAAGCTTAGCAAAAGGCAGATTATTTTTTAAAAAGTCTGCACATAAACACAGGGTATTGGAAAAGAAGTTTACCCATCTCAACCTAGACTCCAGACAGAAAACAAATATCCTTTGAAAATTTGAAGAGCTAAGTTTCGAAAAATCCCACATATTTAGATCTTAAAAGTACAATACCCTTAAGTTGATAATGTGAAAAACAGTACAAATAAATACAGATCATATTTATTGTGGTAAGGAAAAAAATTTTTTAAAGATAAAAAGCAATAAAAATTTGAATAAGGACCAATTAGGACATCTAAATATAGAGACTGAACAACTGGAAGATAGAGCTGATTCATTATAGTGATATTCCCAAGGGTTATGAAAGAGACCTTAAAAAGAAATCAAGCAGAAAGATCACACATATGAATAAGTAGCCTAACAGAAAATGTTTGACTTCTATCCAGCAATGAGGACATAACATGAACAAGACTAAACCTCTGTAAATAATTAACCAGGAAACTAATTGAAAAAATGTTCAAAAGACAACTGTTTTCAGACATTGGGCAATAAGAAGTTTCCAACTCAGGAACAGAAAGAGGTAAAAATTAAACAGTATATAGTATCTTATAGAGCTGAAAAGTTGGAGGTGTTAAGGGAGACCAATGCAAAAGAAATCTGTGGAGAGAGTTCCAGAAAAGAAGAGAGGTATGCAGAAAAATTGTCCCAGATAGCTGCACTGGCCTCTCCTTGAGTCTTTGCCAAGGACTATGTCTCACATGCATACAGGAAAACTCCACAACATAAAGTGAAGAACGATGAAGGAGTTCTAAGGTGAGCAATTCCCACACTTCCCAGTGCCTAGGGAGTTGTCAGAGTTCCAGCCAAAGTAGGAAGTCCTCACTGATCATCAGGTCATTCAGTGGAGAGCCAGCTGCTTCATGTCTTAGCAGTAAGACTGAATTATCCCTAGAGAGTAGGCTGCCCTAGACCCACTCTGTTGTTTAGTCACTCAGTTGGGTCCAACTCTTTGTGACCCCATGGACTGCACCACACCAGGCTTTCCTGTCCTTCACCATCTCCCAGAGTTTGCTCAAACTTATGTCCGTTGAGTCAAACAAAACTTAAAAGAAGGACCTCAAAAAGATAAAACTTTAAATAACTATAAATAACTTAGTTATTGTTAAACAATACTACAAATAAATTATTAAAAGAAAGCCCAGCAGCCCTTCAAGTTAGACAACAAAATCCAGACCTTCAACAAGTGATCATTATAATGTCCAGCATCCTGTCAAAATTACTAGATATGCCAAAAGCAGGAACATGTAACTCATCACTAGGAAAAATTCAACCAATGGAATCACTTGCAGAATTGTGAGAAATGACAGAACAAACATAAAAGTATATCACAATAGCTATCACAATTTGTATATGACATTATTTAAGTGTTTAAGGAAAATATGGATAAAATTAGATATAGAAATGTTAACTATTAAAAAATAAAAGGGACTTCTAAAGATGAGAGCCACAATGTCTGAAGTTAAAATTTCACTGCACTGGCTTAACAGCAAATTAAATATAGTATTTGAAGATACAGACCCAGGTGGCTCAGTGGCAAAGAATCTACCTGCCAATGCAGGAGACACAGAGACGCAGGTTCAGACCCTGGGTCAGAAAGATCCCCTGAGGAGGAAACAGCAACCCACTCCAGTATTCCTGCTGTGAAAATCCCACAGACAGAGAAGTCTGGTGGGTTACAGTCCATGGGGTTGCAGTCAGACATGACTGAACAGATACGATACATACACACACACTTGAAGATACTGGATTGCCCAAAACATTAATTTGGGATTTTCCAAAAAATGTTATGGAAAAACCTGAATTAATCTTCTAGTTACATATATCAACAACATATATCTGAATGAAGCATAAAGAAGCAGACTGAAAAAGGAGGAGCATCACTTGACCTGTGATCCATTCCAAATGTTCTAACGTGTAAAACCAAAGAATCAAGAGGAGAGAAGGGCTTAGGAAAAAATATGTGGAGAAATATTGTTTGAAAAATTTGAAATTTGGAAGAGATTATTCCTCACTGACTTGAGGATTATCATACCAAATCACACAGTTTTCAATTCTGAAAGATAAATATTGAGAGAAAAATCTAAGCAGTAGCTCCTTCCCCGTCCAAAAAGAAATATTACATAAAGATAACATTTTTAACATAATTAAAGAAAAACTCTCAATCTAGAATCTATATCCTCTAGAAAAAAAAGAAACAACAAAATACAATTTTCTTTTAGATAAACAAAAGCTAAAGTCATTCAATTTAAGCCCAAGATGACTGGAAAAATAGAAACTTCCACAAAAAAAAATCCACAGAGTAGAAGGAATTCCAGGTTTCCAGTTCAAGACCATTTCATTTGATGCCCAAAAGACAAGGTGACTTTTTCTAATCTTTGGGATACGTCATGTTGTAATTTCAAACCACTGGGGAAAACTTAGGCTGTCAAAAATGGCTTTGGAGGGCTTCCCTTGGTGCCTCATTGGTGAAGAATCCACTTGCCAATCCAGGAGACATGGGTTTGACCCCTGGTCCGAGAAGATCCCACATGCTGTGGGGCAAATAAGTCCATGCAGCACAACTACTGAGCCTGTACTCTAGAGCCCATGAAGCTAAAAATAAAATAAACAAAATTATTTTAAAAAGAAAGGAAGCAGTCACATTTACTGAGTAATTAGCTCCTTGGATTCATGCACAAAGGGAGATAGCTTGGTTCAATCAGGTCACATGTCCACATGACACCAGGCATGGATAAGGAGATGTATAAGGCATGGATAAGGGGAGGAAAAGTAGAAGTTAATTCCAAGAAGAAGCCCCAAAGAGATAAGAAATGGAAGCACTGTGGGAGAGTAAGGAGATTTTAGCATCACAAGGGTGGACACCACCATCACACTGCAGAATGGTCAGGTGAAGGAGGCCCAGGAAACTGACCAAGGATGACAGGGGCTGTTTGGTGAGAGAAAGGGGTGTCTGAAGGGATGTTTGGAAACTCACAGGTAACAGTGGTGAGAAACAGTACAGGACTGTGGACAAGATTAGGGCACCACAAGAGAGGTCAGCTATCAGTTCGGCACCCGTGATTTTGGATGGGCTAATTAACATCCGCATGAGCTCACATGAAAAACTGTCACAGCTACTGAAGCCCGTGTACCCGGAGCCTGTGCTGTGCAACGGGAGGAGCTACTGCAGTGAGCAGCCCGTGCACGGCAACTAGAGAAAAGCCCACGCAGCAGTACAGACTCAGTCAAAAATCAATCAAGCTTTTTTTAATGGCTTTGAGAATTTTAAAGCATAAATTTAAGTTGCTGTCTCATACAAGAAATTTGAGCTGGGGTAAAGACTTACATACGAAGGATGAAACCGTAAATGTGCTAGAATACACTGTGAGAGGACTTCCCTGTAGCACAGCTGGTAGAGAATCCATCTACAATGCAGAAGACCCGGGTTCAGTTCTTGGGTCGGGAAGATTCCCTGGAGAAGGAAATGACAACCCACTCCAGTGTTCTTGCCTGGAGACAGAGGCACCCTGGCGGGCTACAGTCCACGGGGTCACAAAGAGTAGGACACAACTAAGCGACTAAGCACACACACACACACAAGTGTATATCAAAAATGATGGTGAGCATGAATAAGAAAGCAACTTTAGGTATAAAATACTGTTTAAAAGGAAATGATGACTTTTCTAACCAGTAAGCAAAAAGAAGAGAACAAAGATTTCCTGGACATCTACTATGTCCCAAGCACTGAGCTAAGATCTTCTGTCATCTCATTTACTATATATAGTGATACATACAAGGAAATTAAGACTTTGCACAATTAGATAACTTGCCCAAGGTCACTCAGCTAGTAAACTGTCAAACTTGAGTTTTCTTCCTAAGGCTGGTCTGACAACAAAACCTATGCTTTTTTCACTGTGCTATGAGAGAAAGTGAAAATTGCTCAGTCATGTCTGACTCTTTGTGACTCCATGGACTGTAGCCTGCCAGGTTGCTCTGTCCATGGAATTCTCCAGGCCAGAATACTGGAGTGGGTAGCCATTCCCTTCCCCAGGGATCTCCCCAACTCAGGGATTGAACCCAAACCTCTTGCATTGCAGGCAGATTCTTTACCAGCTGAGCCACCAGCAAACCCTGGTGCTATGAGAGAAAAATACCACAATTCCCCGTATGGCTGTTCCTAATGTAACTTCCGAGACATTCTCATTTCAAGGCCAGGCTTTTAATATCAGATCCATGACACTGAATCAGGAGGTAACTTGTGTGGGTAATGAGGCCGAGGCCTCCTTGCCCCTGTCTGAGGGTGACTTGGCTCTCTTGCTAAAGAGCTGGAGGACTGGCCCTACAGGCAGCAATATTTCAATTGCAGGTGTGTGATTCCTAGATGTGTGTTTTCTAATAAGGTTATAAAGTACTCTGGGATTCCTCCAGATGAAATGTATCCTATAAATGCAACTTGTAGTTTCATTTACCCTATAGTTGGGAGCTGCCTGGTGATTTAATTCTCAGTGCACTGTATTTTAAAAAGTGTATTTAAAAAGCATCTTTCATCTAGCGCCAGACTTTCTAAACTGCTCTCAGAAGTTTTCAAAACAAGGGGGAAATT
This sequence comes from Nanger dama, assembly GCA_917880005.1. Classification (NCBI taxonomy): domain Eukaryota; kingdom Metazoa; phylum Chordata; class Mammalia; order Artiodactyla; family Bovidae; genus Nanger; species Nanger dama. Next base: position 797,635 of record CAKJTW010000043.1, on the reverse strand, counting down.
CTACAGCAATTTTCCCAAATAACCATTTCTTACCTCTGGACTTATTTGTGCTTGGGACTTTATACTCTTGTGCTAGCCCCAGCCTTGAGCTTTGTGCAGTAAAATTACCCTTCAGCATAATGCTTTAAGGTGAGGTATTAGAGGTATTAGAGGTATTAGAGGAGTGTGTCTGCCTTATTCAAAATTCCTAACTCTACAATTTTAAAAACAGAAATGCCTTCTGCAGCAACAGGAGTGGCCAACATATTTTAAGCATATTTATTTTCTGAACGCGTGAGAATGTAAATACACATGGTCTTTTTTCCTTATGGAGCTGTAACTTGACACACAAGGTAGAGCAGTAAAAAAACTGCACTTATGTTAGAGGCAGGAGATCCTGCTTCGTCTACGAATGTAACTGCATATGATTCTATAACTGTGAGCAAAGCACATCAGCATTCTGAAAAGCCATCGATATGGTGATACTACAAAGCAGGGGTAAGCAGTGTCCTCTTCTGTTAAATAGATAGACATCCCACAATTCTGTGAAGCTTACAAATTGACATCAAGATATGTAGACAGGTAACTTTATGGTGCCCTTGGGTTTTTACCATGATACAGTCCACTGAAACATCCATCATTTCTTTCTGCGTGTGGTGACAGGCTTTATAAATCATTTAGATCAATTCCTCACCTAATACATAAATATTGCCCCCAAATTCCCATCTGATAGAGATCCAGCCTTAGTTAAACTGGTTTCCATTTTAGGTCAACCTTTAAGATTTCTTACATGTTTTGACAGTTTTTCTACAACTGGAAAGTCTTAATCAGTTACTGCTGTCTTTGTTAGGTGACATAGCACCAGAAAGAGACTGTTGGGCCCACACACTGAGTGGTGTGGATTTAGTTCGTAAGGCACAATATTTCTCCAAAGTGTTTTGAATTTTCTTAGAATCTTTCCATTGTGAAGAACTGATGAGATTGACAATCAAAAACATTTTGTCATTCACTAATCCAGAGTTCTTTATTACTTTTGGCTCTTTGTACTGTCTTTGAAATTAATTTTCACTTATCTTTTGGTTAGATTTCTTTTCTACTTCCTTTGAAGAAATGCATATCCCTGTATGCATCATAGTAATTTAAAGGTGGGCAAAGAGGGGTTCAGAAACTGTAGCTATATAACACATTTTTGAGTGAATGAGCTCAGTTGTAGATATGAAACTGGCAGATTGGTTTAGAAATGTGAGCAGAAAGTTACTGAAGTAGATTTCATCTTCTAAGTTCAGTGTCTCATTAAAAGGCATCTCTGAACCCTTCCACAAATGAAGAATTACCCTAGATTCTTTTCATTTACCTTAATAACAGTAAACTCAGTATGATTCATCTGTCCCATTCTTCTGGGATTTTAGTGTGTTCTTAACTGTGAATAATATGGTCTTTATCATAAATAAAAGAAAGAAATACTACTTTATTAAGACCCAGGATATATTTCTTTACATTCACTATTTGGTTATACAATATCTGAAAAAGAGGGTTATAAAGGTATTTGACTTATAAGATTCAAACGGTACATTTTTATATTTAGCAAAGCAATGCAAAGTACACCTGTATTAGAACACTGCTCACAAGGTATCCAAAAGGATAATTTAGCTTTCTTATTATAATATGATCCAGGACCATCTGGGGCAGTTTGTGGGCATACAAATAAAACAAGGAATTAGTAGATCACCCTTATCTGTGCCTCCATTTTATCCCCCAAATTTTAGATCATCTTTTCTTCCATTACTCTGAATTCTTTTTCAGGTAGAATGCTTATTTCCTCTTCATTTGTCTGGTCTTGTGGGTTTCTACCATGTTCCTTCATCTGCTGAATATTTCTCTGTCTTTTCATTTTGTCTGATTTATTGTGTTTGGGGTCTCCTTTCTGCAGGATGCCCCTCCATGGATGGGTTTGGACCAGTGCCTTACGAAGTTTCCTGGTTGGGTATACTTATGCCTGTGTTCTGGTGGATGGAGCTGGATCCTGTATCTCTGAAGGGTAATGCCGTGTCCAGTAGTGTGTTTGGGGATGTCTATGGGCTTAATATGGCTGTGAACAGCCTTTCTGCTAATGGGCAGGCTTGTGTGACCAAGGTAGATCACCTTTAAAAAGAAATTCTCTGGGCATTCTATACTTTTCAAAGGGGTCAAACGTTGTATTTCTATTCAAAATGTGCAGTTTCACTTTTTATTCATTAATATAAAAGTATTTGGAAATTTCCACTATGTGCCAGTCTGGGTTCCTCTCCCAGATGTTGATAGTACAATAATGAGGGTAAAAACTTTCATGGCTCTTTCATGGAAAGGCATTGCACAGATAAAATGCTTATTCACATCTATAATGAACTGATGCAAGTTCTGAGGCAGAAAGAAATACAGTTCTAGATTTAAGGATAATCAGGTGTGTACTCAACATCTTTCCAAAGGTAGCCCAACTAGTCAGGTTGGGATTCCAAGACGGACACCCCCTCCCTCCCTCTTCAGACAAAAGTAATAGAGACTGCATCAAACACCTAGAATCAAACACCACTGCTACCCTTCTAACTCTCTCCCTTCACTCTGGAACTACCCAGTCCTGGTAACAGCTTCAGAACCACATTGAGAAGGGGGTACTAACAGGCCTCAGTCCAAGGTGAGCCAAAGCTGAACAAAGTACACACCTCTTCCACTCTGCTGGGAAGTCTGATGTGCTGGAGTCTGCCCTAGAAGATCCTCAAGAGCTGATTATACACATTTCTTCCATTTTCAATGACATCCTGTTGATAGCTCCAAATTGGCTGTATGTCATACAGAGAATATACATTCTGAAAACACTTAAAATTTAGGGCTCCTCTACCCCAGTGTTCTTTACCACTCTGGATATACCCTGCCCCCAATGTTTTTAAGTGTCCTAGGGTCTGGAGTGTTAGAGGTGAGGCATAGGATGATTGATGTGCCAGAGCTATGGTCCATATTCCTATTATGAAGTAGGAAGGTCTGTCTATGCTAAGCATTCTGGGTAAAACATCAGGCAGGTCTTCAGAAAGAGCTCAGTGCCCTTAGAACAGTCCTGTCTCCAGTCTGCTGGCCACTTACTTCCTGGGCACAGGTAGAGTGCGGTCATCATCAGAATGAGGGTCATACATCAGGAATCTACAACAGAAACTACAGGATTTTAACAATGCATGACTCCACATATGACTCAAAGCTGCTGGACAAGTATTTAACAAAACAGCATCACAAGGTGTGCTTCTACTGCATAAATTTCTACTTTTTTTGAGAACACTGTTTTTCAGTTATTCAATACAGTATTAATGACTATTCATCATGTTACACATTCAGCTCAGTCACATCCAGCTCTTTGCAACTCCATGAATCACAGCACGCCAGGCCTCCCTGTCCATCACCAACTCCTGGAGTTCACTCAGACTCACGTCCATCGAGTCGGTGATGCCATCTAGCCATCTCATCCTCGGTCGTCCCCTTCTCCTCCTGCCCCTAGTCCCTCCCAGCATCAGAGTTTTTTCCAATGAGTCAACTCTTCGCATGAGGTGGCTAAAGTACTAGAGTTTCAGCTTTAGCATCATTCCTTCCAAAGAAATCCCAGGGCTGATCTCCTTCAGAATGGACTGGTTGGGTCTCCTTGCAGTCCAAGGGACTCTCAAGAGTCTTCTCCAACACCACAGTTCAAAAGCATCAATTCTTCGGCGCTCAGCTTTCTTCAGAATCCAACTCTCACATCCACACATGACCACTGGAAAAACCATAGACTTGACTAGAAAGACCTTTGTTGGCAAAGTAATGTCTCTGCTTTTGAATATGCTATCTAGGTTGGTCATAACTTTTCCTCCAAAGAGTAAGCGTCTTAATTTCATGGCTGCTGTCACCATCTGAAGTTACTTTGGAGCCCAGAAAAATAAAGTCTGACACTATTTCCCATCTATTTCCCATGAAGTGATGGGACCAGATGCCATGATATTCGTCTGAATGTTGAGCTTTAAGCCAACTTTTTGCTCTCCTCTTTCACTTTCATCAAGAGGCTTTTAGCTCCTCTTCACTTTCTGCCATAAGGGTTGTCTCATCTGCATATCTGAGGTTATTGATATTTCTCCTGGCAATCTTGATTCCAGCTTGTGCTTCTTCCAGCCCAGCGTTTCTCATGATGTACTTTGGATATAAGTTAAACAAGCAGGGTACAGCCTTGATGTACACATTTTCCGATTTGGAACCAGTCTGTTGTTCCATGTCCAGTTTTAACTGTTGCTTCCTGACTTCATATAGGTTTCTCAGGAGGCAGGTCAGGTGGTCTGGTATTCCCATCTCTTTCAGAATTTTCCACAATATATTATGATCCACACAGTCAAAGGCTTTGGCATAGTCAATAAAGCAGAAATAGATGTTTTTCTGGAACTCTCTTGCTTTTTCCATGATCCAGCAGATGTTGGTAATTTGATCTCTGGTTCCTCTGCCTTTTCTAAAACCATCTTGAACATCTGGAAGTTCATGGTTCACGTATAGCTGAAGCCTGGCTTGGAGAATTTTGAGCATTACTTTACTACCATGTGAGATGAGTGCAATTGTTATACATTAGATCTTCACAATGAATTCACTTTATAACTGAAACATTGTCTCCTTTACCAACATCTCCCTATTTCTCTATATTCTACCACTTACACACTCCCACAACCCGGTGCCAGAAACCACATCCACTCTCTGTATCTATGACTTTTTAAAGAAATTCTACATATAAGTGATCAGTTCAGTTCAGTCACTCAGGCATATCGGATTCTTTGTGACTCCATGGACTGACTGCCACACGTCAGGCTTCCTTGTCCATCACCAGCTCCCACAGACTACTCAAACTCATGTCCATTGAGTCGGTGATGCCATCCAACCATCTCATCCTCTGTCATCCCCTTCTCCTCCTGCCTTCAATCTTTCCCAGTATCAGTGTCTTTTCAAATGAGTCAGTTCTCCACATCAGGTGCCCAAAGTACTGGAGTTTCAGCTTCAGCATCAGCCTTTCCAGTGGATACTCAGCACTCATCTCCTTGCTGTCCAAGGACTCTCAAGAGTCTTCTCCAACACCACAGTTCAAAACCATCAATTCTTCAGCACTCAGTTTTCCTTATAGTCCAACTCTCACATCCACACATGACTACTGGAGAAACCATAGGTGGACCTTTGTTGGCAAAGTAATGTCTCTGCTTTTAACATGCTGTCTAGGTTGGTCACAACTTTTCTTCCAAGGAGCAAGTGTCTTTTAATTTCATGTCTGCAGTCACCATCTGCAGTGATTTCGAGCTCAAAAAAATAAACCCTGTTACTGTTTCCATTGTTTCCCCATCTATTTGCCATGAAGTGATGGGACCAGATGTCATGATCTTAGATTTCTGAATGTTGAATTTCAAGCCAGGTTTTTCACTCTTCTCTTTCACTTTCATCAAGAGGCTCTTTAGTTCTTTATTTTCTGCTATAGGGGTGGTGTCATCTTCATATCTGAGGTTACTGATATTTCTCCTGGCAATCTTGATTCCAGCTTGTGTTGCACCAGCCTGGCACTTATCATGATGTACTCTGCATATAAGTTAAACAAGCAGGGTGACAATATACAGCTTTAACAGACTCCTTTTCCAATTTGGAACCCGTCTGTTGTTCCATGTCCAGTTCTAACTGTTGCTTCTTGACCTGCATACAGATTTATCAGGAAGCAGGTGAGGTGGTCTGGTATTCTCATCTTTTGAAGAATTTTCCACAGTTTGTTGTGATTCACACAGTCAAAGCCTTTGGCATAGTCAATAAAGCAGAAGTATATGTTTTTCTGGAAGTCTCTTGCTTTTTCAATGATACAATGGATGTTGGCAATTTGATCTCTGGTTCCTCTTCCTTTTCTAAAACCAGCTTGAACATCAGGAAGTCCATGGTTCACATATTACTGAAGCCTGGCTTGGAGAATTTTGAGCATTACTTTGTTAGCATGTGCGATGAGTTCAAGTGTACTGTAGTTTGAACATTCTTTAGCATTGTAACCAATCACTATTTGTCCCTGGTTTCTCTCACTTAGCATAATGCCCTCTGAGTCTATCCACATTATTCCAAGGGGCAAGATTTTATTTTTAAAAAGTAATATTCTACTGTGTATGTATAAGTATATACATTTATACATAATAACACATGTATTTACATATAACATTGTATCTGTGTATATATATAGATATATATATACCATTATATAAAACACTTTACATAGTTTTTCTTTACCCATTTGCCCATCAAAGAACACCTAAGTTGTTTGCATACCTTTGTTATTGTTATAACGCTGCAATAAACATCAGAATATAGATATCTCACCGGGATAATGATTTTGTTTCTTTGGATATATATGTAGAGATGGGACTGCTGGATCATTTAGTTCTATCTTTAATTTATAGTGGAAGTTACAACATGCTGTTTTCATAGTGGCTTCGCCAGTTACATACCCACTAACAGTACAAAAGATTTATCTTTCCTCTACATCTTCATCAACACTTGCTATTTCTTGCCTTTTGATAAAAGCCATCGTAAGAAATGTAAAGAACTGTCCATTTTGGTTTTAATATGTGCTTCCCTGATTACTGTTATGTACCTTTTCATTTTGGTCACTTGTCTTTTTAAAATGTCTATTCAGGTCCTCTGCCTACCTAAAAAAAATTTTTTTTCTCTATTGAATTCTATGAGCTCCTTGTTACCTTGGATATTAACTCTTTATTGGATGTGTGGTCTGCAAATATTTTCTCCCATTTGGTAGGTTGCCTTTTCATTTTGTTGATGGTTTACATTACTCTAAGTTTTTTAATTTTTTTTTTTTTTAGCTTTGTTGTGTTTGCTTTGATGTCTAATTCAAAGTCATGGGCAAGATCAATAGCACGGATCTTACCCTCTAAGGTTTTTTTTTTAGGTGGTTTATAGTTTGGGGTCTTATTCAAGTCTTTATTCCATTTTGAGTTGTGTGTGTTTATGTGGCATAAGATAGGGGTCTAGTGTTCTTCTTTTACATGTGGATATTCAGTTTTCTCAGTACCACTTACTAATCTTTTCTATTGTCTTTCTAGCCTTTATTTCATTGATTTTTACTCTGATATTTGCTATTTTTTTCCCTTTTACTAACGGTGGGCTGAGTTTTTTCTTTTCTAGTTCCTTGAGGTTTACAGTCAGGTTATTTGAGATTTCTCTTTTCTTAACACAGGCATTTATTATTATAAACTTCCCTTTAGAACCACTTTTGCTGCATACCATGTTTGGTATGTTTTGCTTCCATTTTCATTTATCTCAAGTACTTTATTTCCCTCTTGCTTTCTCCTTTGATTGGTTGTTCAGGAACATGTTGTTTCATACCCATGTTGGTGTATTTTCCAGTTTTCCTCTTGTAACTGATTTCTACTTTCATACCATAGTGATGGGGTTTAAATAGGATTTAAATCAGCTTAAATTCATTAAGACTTTTTGTGGCTTAACAAATGACCTTGAGTTCTCTGATCCTCTCATTTGCTAAACTGGTCTGCTATAGAACTGCTTATTGCATTTTTCAGTTCAGTTATTGTATTTTTCAGTTCTATGGTTTCTAGTTGGTACTTTTAAATAGTTTTTCCCTGTTGAAATTCTTACTCTGCTCATGCGTTGGCCTTCTAACCTCAGTGAGCATCACTATGACCAGTAATTTGAACTCATACACATTCTTATTTATCAGATAAATCACTTATCTCTGTTTTATTACAGTTGCTTTTGGGAGATTTATCTTTTTTTTTTTTGTTTGGAACATATAACCCTGTCTCTTCATTTTCCTTAACTCTCTATGTTGGTTTCTGTACATTAAACAGGCACTTCTATCTTGACAGACTGCCTCAAGTAGATGAACCCTGTTAATAAGCCAGACTGAAGCTCCTACTTGCCTCTCAAACCTTTGTGATTGTCCAAGCCACCATCTTTGTAATTAGTGGCTCTCAGAAATTAAGGATATGCCAAGACCTGTCAGTTTCCCAAAGGCATGGGAATGTCCTTATGCCTGTTCAGGCTCTGGGATGACTACTAACTGCTTGCCCCTTCAGCTCCCCAGTGGCCTAATTGAAAGCTCAACTTTCAGGCAGCAGCTGAGAAAGTCGGGATGTTAGATATGCAGTCTAGCCCTGATTAAGGAGAAACTGGGAGCTGGGTATTTTGCCCACTCACACTGTGCAAAGCCAGAATAGCCTCTGGAATTATTTATGCACCCAAACAGAACTGCCTTTTATGTGTAGTCCAGAATGTCAGTCCCTGTCAGCTTCTAGTGCCAGGTGACTTGGGAGTCACTAACAGTTGGATGACAGCTATAAGAGTTGGGGTTCTAGATAGGCAGACAAGCTCCTTCCAGGGAGAAAAGGGACATTTGATTTTATCACTGGAGGAAGCTGTAGGGAAACAGCCAAGGGAGTGCCCACCAGCTCTCTCAGATTCCTTGGAGGATCCCAGTTAGCACCTGCAGCAATCAGAAGCCAGAACCTCAAGCAGCCGCTGGGGAAGCATGCAATCATATCCCTTCCAAAGAAACAGGAAGATGAGCCTTTTTGCCTGCTCCCTGTGTGCTTAGGCCTAGGGAGGCAGCTTCAGGAAGCATTTGTTTTGCCCATTTGAAAACTGCTTTTTGTGTTTGTTTAGTATGGTCTTGTAGTACTTGTAAAGGCCTCACTCGAGTCCCCAAGTTGCCCAAAGGTGTGGACAAGCTCCTTCCAGGGAGGAGACTCGGTTTTACCACTGGAGTGAGATAGAAAGGGAAGATAGGATAAGTGTATACTGACTCCTCTGGGTTCCTGGGAGGATCATAGTCAGCAGTGAGATTAAGTCTGATCAGAAGTCCAACCCTCAGGGACCAGCCCTGAAAGTACTTAGGCAAATTGTTTCCAGAAAAAGATCTCTTCAAGAAAATTACATATCATGCAAAGATGGCAATAAAGGACAGAAATGGTAAGGACCTAACAGAAGATATTAAGAAGACGTGGCAGGAATGCACAGAAGAACTATACAAAAAAGATCTTCATGACCCAGATAACCATGATCGTGTGATCACTCACCTAGAGCCAGATATCCTGGAGTGAGAAGTCAACTGGGCCTTAGGAAGTATCACTATGAACAAAGCTAGTGGAGGTGATGGAATTCCAGTTGAGCTATTTCAGATCCTAAAAGATGATGCTTTGTAAGTGCTGCAGTAAATATGCCAGCACATGTGGAAAACTTAGCAGTGGTCATTAAGACTGGAAAAGGTCAGTTTTCATTCCAGTTCCAAAGGCAATGCCAAAGAATGCTCAAACTACCACACAACTGCACTCATTTTACACACTAGCAAAGTAATGTGCAAAATTCTCCAAGCCAGGCTTCAAAAGTATGTGAACTGAGAAATTACAGATGTTTCAAGTCGGATTTAGAAAAGGCAGAGGAACCAGAGATCAAATTGCCAACATCCATTGGATCATTGAAAAAGCAAGAGAGTTCCAGAAAAACATCTACTTCTGCTTTATTGACTATGCCAAAGGCTTTGACTGTGTGGATCACAACAAACTGTGGAAAATTCTACAAGAGACAGGAACACCAGACCACTTGACCTGCCTCCTGAGAATCTGTATGCAGGTCAAGAAGCAACAGTTAGAACTGGACATGGAAAAACAGACTGGCTCCAAATCGGAAAAGGAATACGTCAAGGCTGTATATTGTCACTCTGCATATTTAACTTATATGCATGCCGGGCTGGATGAAGCACAAGCTGGAATCAGTGATTGCCTGGAGAAATATCAATAACCTCAGATATGCAGATGACACTACGCTTACAGCAGAAAGAAGAACTAAAGAGCCTTTTGATGAAAGTGAAAGAGGAGAGTGAAAAAGTTGGCTTAAAACTCAACATTGGAAAAACTAAGATTGTGGCATCTGGCAAAATAAATTCATGCAAATACATGAGGAAACAATGGAAACAGTGATAGACTTTATTTTAGGGGGCTCAAAATCACTGCAGATGGTGACTGCAGCCATGAAATTAAAAGATGCTTGCTCCTTGGAAGAAAAGCTATGACCAACCTAGACAGTACGTTAGAAAGCAGAGACATTATTTTGCTGACAAAGTTCCATCTAGTCAAAGCATTGGTTTTTCCAGTGGTCATGTATGGATATGAGATTTGGACTATAAAGAAAGCTGAGCACTGAAGAACTGATGCTTTTGAACTGTGGTGTTGGAGAAGACTCTTGAGAGTCCCTTGGACAGTAAGAAGATCCAACCAGTACATTCTAAAGGAAATTCGTCCTGGATATTAATTGGAGGACTGATGCCGAAGCTGAAGCTCCAATACTTTGGCCACCTGATGCAAAGAGCTTACTCACTGGAAAAGACCCTGGTGCTGGGAAAGATTGAAGGCAGAGTAGAAGGGGACAACAAAGGATGAAATGGTTGGATGTCATCACCAACTCAGTGAACGTGACTTTGAGCAAGCCCCAGGAGACAGTGAAGGACAAGGAAGCTTGGTGTGCTGCAGTCCATGGGGTTGCAAAGAGTCAGACATGACTGAACAACTGAACTGAACTTCAGGAAAAAGCCTGAGAGATGGATGCTTTTCCTGGACCCTCTGCCCTGAGCCCTGGGGGATAGCCACAGCCAGTGCTCCCGCGCCTGTTAACGACTGCCTCTTCATCTTCTATGGCCTGTGGGACTCATGAATGCAAGCTCTGTTGGCTTTCAGACCTAGATGACTTGAGGGCCCTTCTCTCAAGGGGTAGCCTTAATAGTTGGGGCTCTAGACATATGGTTCAAAACTTTTGCTCCTCAAAGTAAAGTTGGGAGTGGGGTTCCCTCCCCATATATGGCTCTATGGCAGAGGTGGGGTTTTTGTTGAGAGTGTGTCTCAAAGACTTTCCTGTTTGTTTGGTTTTTTTCCCCCAGTTGCCTGATGTACAGAAGTCACTGAGCTAACTTCTGAGTTTCTCTCAGAGGGAACTGTTGTGTGCAGCTGTATAGTCAACATGTCCACGGGAGGAAGAATTCAGGAGCCCCTTATGTCACCTTCTCAGTGGCATCATCCAGATTTTCACTTTTGACACAATTAAGGGCTCATTCTTAACTGATCATCCTCTATAGCCAGACTGGAAGGGTGTAAACTCTATTTTCCAGACTCCCTTGCAACTTAGTATTTTACCTGATTTAGACTCTGTTATATGAACCAGTTTAATATTTGGACGGCTTAAGAGAGACAGTGTTAAGAAGCAGTGTTTATATGTCTATTCTCTTTCTTTCTCCATGTTAAGAGAGGGTTTCCTCTCTTAATAATGTCTTATATCCAAGTTTACAAAGCTTGAATCAGAACCCCAGGGGTGTTCTTAAACTCTGAACTCTAGTATCGGCCTCTAGTGAATTAACACTCTTGTGAATCAGTCCTGTATAAATCTGAAAATCAGGCCACAGACCAAAGCTACAGCTTTCTTAAGCCCTTCGAATGATATTCTAACCACTTAGTTTTCTATATTAAACTTTAACTTCTGAATGTAAATGGTTGTAAGTGGTTTCTTTTTTTCAACACAAAATATTTGGAGTAAGAAGTTAACACAAAGATAATCATCTGGGATTATTTTACTTGGTTTGGATTAAAGGCAGTAATGGCATACTACCATTGAAAACATAATATGCAAAATAGAGTGCATGAAATGATCAAAAATGTTACCTAAATTATCATACAGTGTCACCTAGAATAAAGAACAGAGTTGTTAAAACAATAGGTTTCCAAAATGAGCCTTGACAGAGACAAAAAGGAATACAGAGACTGTAAATTAGACTGGTGGCTTGTTAATTCATCAGATACAGATGAAGAAAAGGGGGGAAGAGATGGAGGAAAATAGGAAGGAAGGAAAGGAGAGAAGGAAAAAGAGGGAGATGGGGAAAGAAAAGGGGGCAGAGAGATAAAACAAAGGATGGTGGGGGAAAAGGAGAGTGCTTTGAAGAAAATGACAAAATCAAGATTGACAAAGGCAAAACGACAAAGTCAAGATTTTAAATTCTTTGCTTTAAGATATTACCATGTACCAGAAGCCTGCTCTAAAATGTTCTCTATTAGTGTGATACAGCTAAAAATCAAAAGCACAGTCTGATCACATAGGCTATCAAATTAAAATATAGATCAAAGTACAGTGTCATCAACTGTCCTATACAATTTAGTGTAATTTTCCAGAAAAGTTTCTCCCAGTTTCAATGAATATACCTAGGCAGATTCAAAGGAATCTGAACTCTCTGCCCTCCAAATCTACTGATCTTCTCATGTCAGCAGAAGCAGCCTCTCCTTCCTGTTTCATAAGGTTACTCTACTTTGTTTGGAGATTCCTTAAGTTCTCACACAAAGTAGTTACCTCATAAGCAAAAACCCACTATCTTCATGACATGCTACAAACAATCTCCTGACTTATAATAATTGAACTCTGCATACCCAGGGGCCAACAAAAACCAAAAAAACCCAACATGGGATGAGATAGCTTTACAGCAAAATTTTAAGATTTTGCCAATGTATTTGGCTTGACCATGTAAAAAAATGTGCAAGAATAGATTCCTGAGGTCCTAAACAGGAAGAGAGCTTCAATTTTTCAGGTTAGGTCTAATCTATCAATGGGTGTACATTTTCCAGAATTTGTAAATCAGTGTGCTAACGAAAGCATCTGGGAGTGCTTCTGACTAAGACTCGCTTACATGGAATGATATAAACATTCCAGAAAATTCTTATTATGATGGAAAAAAGAATACAAAGATTTAGGAAGATAAGAATGATGGAGTAGCTTTATTATCTATCTATCTAAATAGCTAAATAAATATCTATCTAATAGCTTACTTATCCTAGCTAAAATTACATCTGTAGGAAAATCCAAAGAGCATACTCTTCACCAAAGCACTGACAAATGCACAAGTCAGAGAGGCACCAGCTTATTATAAAGCACTACAGAGACTGTCCCTTACAGGCCAGCATTAATGTGGGAATGGCGCCATTTAAATGGTCTGACTTATTTCATGAGTTGATGTATCTGCAAAAGAGAAATGTGGTGGTTAATGTTATGAGTCAGTTTTGACAGGACAGAGTGCTCAGTTATTCACTTAAACATTATTCCTGACTACCTTGTGAGGGTATTTACTAAATGAAGTTAACATCTATAATCACTTGACCTTAAGGAGATTAGCCCTGATAATCTGGGTGACCCTTGAAAGCTTTAAGAGGAAAACTGGAGGGAATGACATCACCAATACAGTGAGACATAGGTTGTTCCAGACTTTGTTCTCCTTCACAAGAAGAACCATTCAAGAGCAAGATAACACTGAAAGAATCCTACAACATGGGGTTAAGGCTAAAACATCCTTTGAACCATAAAGCCCAAAACATACTGCATTAGAAGGTTAAGAGAAGTGGAAATATGTTGACTGATCACCTCTCACGTAGGTCAGCTCAGCACCTTGCAGCGAAGTCACCTTGAGCTTCTGGTTCCTCCAATGGGAAAAGACATCAGCCCACTCCAGCACTGTGGGAGCCCCTACTCTGATTTTTCACCACTGGGACATCTGTGGGACTCAGGCTATGGGAATTTCACTGGAATGGAGAAGGGGGCTTGCAACATACCAGCACATGGAGCTTGAAAGACAGAGTTCATACTTCCAGCGCCCAGCAGATACCAGTCAGAGGCTTTGCTCATCCACATATCCAATTTAGTGGCATACACTGACCAGAGAATCCAGCAGGGTGCAGATCTGCCTGATGTAGATTCTCAAATAAGGGATTTTGCTGGCCCTACAGTGGAGAGTGATAAAGTTGGCTTAATGCTCAACATTCAGAAAGTGAAGATCATGGCATCCGGTCCCATCACTTCATGGGAAATAGATGGGGAAACAGGGAAAACAGTGTCAGACTTTATTTTGGGGGGCTGCAAAATCACTGCAGATGGTGAAATCACTGCAGCCATGAAATTAGAAGACGCTTACTCCTTGAAAGAAAAGTTATGACCAACCTAGATAGCATATTGAAAGGCAGAGACATTACTTTGCCGACTAAGGTCCATCTAGTCAAGGCTATGGTTTTTCCTGTGGTCATGTATGGATGTGAGAGTTGGACTGTGAAGAAGACTGAGCACCGAAGAATTGATGCCTTTGAACTGTGGTGTTGGAGAAGACTCTTGAGAGTCCCTTGGACTGCAAGGACATCCAACCAACACATTCTGAAAGAGATCAGCCCTGAGATTTCTTTGGAAGGAATGATGCTAAAGCTGAAACTCCAGTACTTTGGCCACCTCATGAGAAGAGTTGACTCACTGGAAAAGACTCTGATGATGGGGGGTATTGGGGGGCAGGAGGAGAAGGGGACGACAGAGAATGAGATGGCTGGATGGCATCACTGACTTGATGGACGTGAGTCTGAGTGAACTCCAGGAGTTGGTGATGGACAGGGAGGCCTGGCGTGCTGCGATTCATGGGGTCACAAAGAGTCGGACATGACTGAGTGACTGAACTGAACTGAAAGGCTGATTTGCCCACACCCAGGCAAGGCGCTTCCCAGGTGGCACTAGTGGCAAAGAACCCTCTTGCCAGTACAAGAGACCTAAGAGACATAGGATCAACCCCTGGGTCAGGAGGATCCCCTGGAGGAGGGCATGGCAACCCACTCCAGTATTCCTGTCTGGAGAATCCCCATGGTCAGAGGAGCCTGGCAGGCTACAGTCTATAGGGTCACAAAGAGTCAGACACTACTGAAGCAACTTAGCTGGTAAGGAGCTTAATCATACCTCCACCTGCTGTGGAGAATGTCTTTGGCCACTTTTGACTAGATGGGCTGCCAGGAGCATTTGGAAGCTGTATAGCCCAGCAACTCTCACACCAAGAGGAAGGCAGGCAGAGCTGCCTTCTTCCAGAGCAAAGCCAACACTGGGCACAGGTAGAGGAAGCAATTCACAGCCAAGGCTAAGGGTGGTACTCAGCTCCTCCCAACTGGAGAACCTGTTTGGGAAACTGAGAGTTGCCTGGAGTGGATTCTCCTCCAGCCACCCAGGCAAGGGAGCTGAGACACAGTCCACTGACTGTGGCTCCTGACCCCATCTGACCAGAAGGGCTGGGAAGAACCTGGAAGCTGTGCAGCCAGCGGTATTCAAGCCAATACAAGGGAATGCAGAGCCAGTGGTTTACAGAGCAAAGCCAGTGGTCCTCTTTGGCCAGGGAGCTTGGGGCATAGATCAAGTTAATGATAAGACAATAAACAGAGTTTTACCAGCCTTAGAGCTGCTTCTCCCACTGCATTCATACAAGGAAACAGGTCCATAGCCCACTGACTCCTGAATAAAGCCTCATCCCACATGACCAGGGAACTGAACCAGAGCGTAAGAGAAACTGTATGGCCCATTCAATGATGCTGCTTACAGTAGCACTTGAACAGAGAGCACAGCCCACGACTTTCCTCATCTTCAGATCAAAACTGGTGATCTCATGCAACCAGGGAGTTCAGTGCACATTGTTGCCTGTTTCAGTTTCCCAAACAGTGAGCTGTACAGGCCTTGGATTTAATCTGGCTGCCCTGCCATAGCTGGGAAGCCAAGTCATAGCCCCATCTACAACTGAATACAGTACCCCATCTCAGTCACCTTGTGAGCCTGCACAGAGAATCCAGGCAGCTATGGAGCCCATCCTATATACAGCCTATATCAGTTAGGTAGGGGACCAAGAAAGCAGTCCCATCCAACTGTGCTCAGCCAGTGGCACAGCCCAACCTTGGAATTTAAATATTTGCCACACTCCCCAAACAGACAATAATAGCAGGTCCCTCTTGTTAAAAGGCATTACCATCAGACATGCCCAGAAACCCACACTGAGTTGACTGGTGAAGATCTATCTCTGTCAGAGCAAACCTGTAAAGGTTTGCAAACCTGTAAGAGGAACCCAGTTATGCAAATACAGAGATGCCAGCATAAGGAAGAGTCACGAAAAGGCAGATAAATTAAAGGAAATTAAAGAACTCTAATAAATGACCAAAAGGATGATATCTTTTGGTTGTTAAACAATTTATTTATCATTGCAACAAAAAGAAGACCTAGGAATAAATGTGTCTAAGAAGGCAAAAGACTTGTACACAAAAAAAACTCTAAGACACTGATGAAAGAATTCAAAGATGAAACAAATAGAAGTAGAGATATACCATGTTCTTGGATCGGAAGAATCAATATTTGAAAAATGACTATAGTACCCAAAGAAATCTACAGATTCAATGCAATTCCCATCAATGGCATTTTTCACAGAATTAGAACAAAAAACATTACACTTTGAGTGGAAACACAAAAGACTCCAAATAGCCAAAACAATCTTGAGAAAGAAAAACAGAGCTGGAGGAACAATCTTCCCTGACCTGAGACCATACAAAAACTAGAGTGATCAAGAGAGTATGGTACTGCCACAAAAACAGAAGCATAAATCAATGGAACAGGTTAGAAAAACTAGATTAAACCCACACACCTATGGTCACCCAATCAAGAATATACAGTGGAGGAAAAAAAGTCTCTTCAATAAATGGTGCTGGGAAACAACAGCTACTTGTAAAAGAATGAAATTAGAACACTCCCTAACAACATACACAAAAACAAGCTCAAAATGTATTAAAGACCTAATGTAAGGACACTATAAAACTCTTGAAGGAAAACACAGGCAGAACATTCTTTGACATAAATCTGAGCAAGATCTTTTGACCCACCTCCTTGAGTAATGAAAATAAACACAAAAATAAACAAATGGGACCTAATCAAGCTTAAAAGCTTTGCACAGCAAAGGAAACCATGAACACAAGGAAAAGACAACCCTCAGAAAGGGAGAAGCTATTTGCAAATGAAGCAACTGACAAAGGATTAAGCTCTAAAATACACAAGCATGCCTGCGAAACCTGTATGCGAGTCAACAATAGTTAGAATCTTGTATGGAACAATTCACTGGTTCAGGATTGAGAAAGGAACACAACAAGGCTGTTTACTGTCACCCTGCTTATTTAACTTATATGCAGAACATATCAGGCAAAATGTCAGGCTGGATATTACAAGCTGGAATCAAGATTGCCAGGAGAAGGATCAACAGCCTCAGATATGTAGATGATACCTCTCTAATGGCAGAAAGCGAAGAGGAACTAATAGCCTCTTGATTAGGGTGAAGGAGGAGAGTGAAAAAGATGGCTTGAAACTCAATATTAGAAAATCTAAGATCATGTGTCATCCAGTCCCATCACTTCATGGCAAATAAATGGGGAAAAGGTGAAAGCAGTGACAGATTTCTTCTTGTTGTGCTCTAAAATCACTGTGGATGGTGACTGCAACCATGAAATTAGAAGACAACAGCTTCTTGGCAGGAAAGCTATGACAAACCTAGACAGTGGATTAAAAAGCAAAGACAAAGGTCCATATACTCAAGGCTATGGTCTTTCCAGTAGTCATGTATGGATGTGAGAGTTTGACCTGAGAGAAGGCTGAGTGCCAAAGAATTTATGTTTTCAGACTGTAGGGCTGGAAAAGACTCTTGAGATTAACTTGGACAGCAAGGGTATCAAACCACTCAATCCTAAAGGAAATCAGTCCTGAATATTCATTGGAAGGACAGATGCTGAATCTGAAGTTCCAATACTTTGGCCACATAATGTAAGGAGCTGACTCACTTGAAAAGGCCTTGATGCTAAGAAAGATTAAAGGCATGAGGAGAGGACAGCAGAGGATGAGATGGTTGGATGGCATCACCGATTCAATGGACCTGAACTTGGGCAGACTCCAGGAGATCCTGAGGGTCAGGGAAGCCTGGCATGCTGCAGTCCATGGGGTCTCAAAGAGTCGGATACAACTTGGCGACTGAACAACCACCACCAATTACTAGTAAAGATTGAATCAGTGATTAAAAAATCTAACAAAGAAAAGCACAGGCTTCACTGATAAATTTTACCAAACTCTGAAAGAGGAATTAACATCAATCCTTCTCACATTCTTCCAAAAACATCTAAGAGGAGGGAATACTCCCACACCCATTTTACAAGGTCAGCACTGGTACCTCATACCCAAACTGAAAAGGAGAGCACTGGAAAATAAAACTTCAGGCCAATATTCCTGATATAGATGCAAAATTCTCAACAAAATACTAGCAAACCAAATTTAGCAGCACACTGAAAGGATCAGTAATCATGATCAAACGGGATTTATCCCTGAAATGCAAAGATACACATTATGCAATATACAAAAAAATCAATATGACACATCATATGAGTAAAGTAAAATAATCATATAATCATCTCAATAGATGCAAAAAGCATTTGACAGAATTCAGCATTCATTCACGATTTTAAAACTTAACAAATTAGGCATATATTAGGAAAATATCTTAACATAATAAAGCCCATAAATGACATACCAAGGCCACAGCTAACATCTTATTCAATGGTGAAAGGTTGAAAGTTTTTCTTTTAAGATGAGAAACAAGACAACAAGAGTGTCCATTCTCATCACTCCTATCATGGTACTAGAAATTCTAGCTGGAGCAAATACATCCCCCAAAAAAGAATAAAAGATATTGGAATTGAAAAGGAAGAGGTTAAAACTATCTCTATTTGTAGATGCCATAATTTTATATATCAAAAAGTCTAAAAACTCAATCAAAAAACAGATCTAGTCAATGAATTCACTAAAATTGCAGATAAAATTAACATACAAAACCCAACAATGTTTGTATATACTAACAACAAATTTTCTGAAATTATTACAAAAATATCAAAAAATAAACTACTTAGGAATAAATTTAACCAAGGAGGTGAAAGATCTCTACTTTGGGAAAGCAAGGCATTCATGAAAGAAACTGAAGATGACACCCAACAAATGAAAAGTTATCCTCTAGTTATTAACTGGAAGAATGAATGTTGTTAAAGCATCAGTACTATCAAAATCTTTCTATAAATTCATGTGATCTCTATCAAGATTCCAATGGCATTTTTTATAAAAGTAGGAAAAACACTTCTTAAATTTATATGAAACCACAAAGTGAAGTGAAAGTTGCTCAGCTATGTCCAACTCTTTGCAACCCCATGGACTATAGAGTCTATGGAATTCCTTAGGCAAGAATACTTGAGTGGGTAGCCATTCCCTTTTCCAGGGGATCTTCCCAATGCATGGATCAAACTCCATCTCTCACATTGCTGGTGGATTCTTTACCAGCTGAGCGACAAGGGAGGCCCGATAAAACCACAAAAGACCTTGAATAACCAAAGAAGTCCTGAAAGAGCAAAGCCAGAGGCATCACACTTCCTGATTTTAAGCTATACTATAAAACTACAGTCATCAAGCCCAGAAACAAGCCAATGCACCTATGTGCACCTTATTTTTGACAAAGGAGGCAAGAATATACAATGGGGCAAAGACAGCCTCTTCAATAAGTATGCTGGGAAAACCGGACAGCTACCTGAAAAAGAATGAAATTAGAACACCTCCTAACACCATACAAAAAGATAAACTCAAAATGGATTAAAGACCTAAATGTAAGACTAGAAACTATGAAACTCTTAGAGGAAAACATAGGCAGAACACTAGATGACATAAATCAAAGCAAGATCCTATATGACCCTCTTCCTAGAGTAACGAAAATAAAAACAAAAGTAAACAAGTGGGACCTGATTAAACTTAAAAGCTTTTGCACAGCAAAGTAAACTATAAGCATGGTGAAAAGACAACTCTCAGAATGGGAGAAAATAATAGAAAATGAGACAAATGACAAAGGATTAATTTCCAAAATATACTAGCAGATTATACAACTCAATATCAGAAAAACAAACAATCCAATCAAAAAGTGGGATAAAGACCTACACAGACAATCCTCCAAAGAAGACATACAGATGGCTAACAAACACATGAAAAGATGCCCAACATTGCTCATTATTAGAGAAATGCAAATCAAAACTACAATGAGATACCACCTCAAACCAGTCAGAATGGCCATTATCAAAATGTCTACAAACAGTAAATGCTGGAGAGGGTGTGGAGAAAAGGGAACCCTCTTGTACTGCTGGTGAGAATGTAAATTTATTAGCCACTATGAAAGATGGTATGGAGATTCCTTAAAAAAATAGGGATAAAACCACCATATGACCCAGCAATCCCACTCCTAGGCATATACCCTGAAGAAACCAAAATTGAAAAAGACACATATACCTCAATATTCATTGCAGCACTATTTGCAATAACTAGAACATGGAAGCAACCTAGATGTCCAGTGACAGATGAATGGATAAAGATGTGGTACATATACACAATCGAATATTACTCAGCCATTAAAAAGGAACGCATTTGAGTCAGTTCTAATGAGGTGGATGAACCTAGAGCCTATACTACAGAGTGAAGTAAGTCAGAAAGAGAAAGATAAATATCATATACTAATGCATATATATAGAATATAGAAAGATGGTACCAAAGAATTTATTTGCAAGGCAGCAATGGAGAAACAGACATAGAAAATAGACTCATGGACATGGGGAGAGAGAAGGAGAGGGTGAGATGTATGGAGAGAATAACAGGGACACTTACTTTACCATATGTAAAATAGATAGACAATGGGAATTTGCTATATGTCTCAGAGAACTCAAACAGAGCCTCTGTATCAACCTAGAGGGGTGAGATGGGAAGGAAGATGGGAGAGAGGTTCAAAAAGGAGTGGATATATGTATACCTATGGCTGATTCATGTTGAGGTTTGACAGAAAACAATAAAATTCTGTAAAGCAATTATCCTTCAATTAAAAAACAAATTTTAGAGAAAATCAACTAGAAACTGATGACAAATGGAAAAAAAAATACTACAGTCGTCAAAACAGTAGACCAATGAAACACCTTTGAGAGCCAAACTATAAACCAAGTAGAGAGGGTTTACAATGGAGGGAAGAATACTCAATAGAGAAAATACAATCTCTTCAATAAATGAGTCCTGGGATAAGTGGATATTCACACAAAAAAAGTGAAACTGGATCCCTGTCTTACACCACCCACAACTTAAAATGGATTAAACACTTAAATATCAACCTAAAACCATGAAACTCTTGAAAGAAACATAGGAATAAAGTTCTCTGATTTGGGTCTTGGTGATGATTTTTAAGGAGATCCAACCAGTCCATTCTAAAGGAGATCAGCCCTGGGTGTTCTTTGGAAGGAGTGATGCTAAAGCTGAAACTCCAGTACTTTGGCCACCTCATGCGAAGAGTTGACTCATTGGAAAAGACTCTGTTGCTGGGAGGGATTGGGGGCAGGAGGAGAAGGGGACGACAGAGGATGAGATGGCTGGATGGCATCAACTCAATAGACGTGAGTCTGAGTGAACTCTGGGAGATGGTGATGGACAGGGAGGCTTGGCGTGCTGCGATTTATGGGGTTGCAAAGAGTCGGACATGACTGAGCTACTGAACTGAACTGAATGATTTTTTGCATATGGCACCTAAAGCACAAAGAGCAAAATAAAATATAAACAAATTGGACTGCATCAAATTAAAAAGCTTCTTGTGAAACAAAAGAAACAATCCACAAAGTGGAAAGACAACCTACAGAATGAAAGAAAAACATACCTGCAAATCATATATCTGATAAGGGATCTAATACATATATTTATATTTTAAAAACCTCATATAACTCAATGGCAAAATAATAATAACCCAACTTAAAAACAGGGAAAGGACCTAGTAGACATTTTTCTAAAGAAGAGATACAAATGGCCAACAGGTACATGACAAGATGCTCAACATTACTTGTTATTAAGGGAATGCATATTAAAACCACATAAGATATTAGCACACCTTTTAGAATGGCCATCATCAAAAAGACAAAGATAATAAATGCTGGATGAATGTGGAGAAAAGGGAACCCCTGTGTAACACTGGTGGGAATATAAGCTGGCATGCCACTATGGAAAATAATACAACGTATTCTCAAAAATGTTTAAGTATAATTACCATGTGATTCAGCAATTCCACTCCTAGGTATGTATCCAAAGGAAACAAAAACACTAACTTGAAAATATCTGTACCCCAGTGTTCATAGCAGTAGTATATTTACAACAGCCAAGACATGACAACTACCTAATTATCTACCAATGAATGAATAAATAAAGTAGTTGTATAAATACACAATGGAATATTCAAAAGTGAGAGGATTCTACCAGTTGGGACAGTGCAGACAGACCTTGAAAGCATTATGCTAAGTATACTAAGTCAGAGAAAGAATACAAATAGTATATGAATTCACCTATATACATAGAATCCTAGAAAGATGAAAAAACAAAGCAAACTCAAAGAGGTCAGACTTAATGTTACCAGAGGCTGAGGGAGAAGAGCTGGAGGAAGGTGGTCAAAAGGCACATATTTCCAATTAAAAGATAAGTAAGCACTAGGAGTTTGATCTACAACATGATGACTATAGTTAACACTGTTATATGCTATATAGAAAGTTAAGATTGTGGCTCAGTGGTAAAGAATCTGCCTGCCAGTGCAGGAAATGTGGGTTCAGTCCCTGGGTTAGAAAAATGCCCTGGAGAAGGAAATGGCAACCCACTGCAGTATTCTTGCCTACCTAGCAAATTCCAGGGACAGAGGTGTCTGGTGGGCTACTGTAAATGGGGTAACAAAAGAGTCAGACATGCCTTAGCAACTAAACAAACAACATAATATACAGAAGGTTGTTAAGAGAGTTATCAGGAAGGCAATGGCACCCCTCTCCAGTACTCTTGCCTGGAAAATCCCATGGATGGAGGAGCCTGGTAGGCTGCAGTCCATGGGGTCGCTTAAGAGTCGGGCATGACTGAGCAACTTCACTTTCACTTTTCATTTTCATGCATTGGAGAAGAAAATGGCTACCCTTTCCAGTATTCTTGGCCTGGAGAATCCCAGGACAGGGAGCCATGGGGCTGCTGTCTATGGGGTCGCTCAGAGTCGGACATGACTAAAGTCACTTAGCAGCAGCAGCAGCATAGGAAATTTTAATTTTTCTTTTTTTGTATCTATGTGAGATGAAAAATGTTAGCAGAAATCAATCCAGGATGCTATGAGTCTCAAATTTGTAGAGTGGTGTGTGTCAACCAATTCTTAATAAAACTGGGGTGAGGGAGAACAAACTGAGATGTCCCTGAGTCAGAAGAAATTCCATCTGTGGACTGCAGTTAGCTCCTGCTTGAGAGTGGTCAGCCTGCTGGTCTGCCCTGCAGATCTGACTTCCCAGCCCTCACAATCATGGAAACCACTTCCTTGATCTCTCTTCCCCACTGCTGCAGGCAGAGACAAATGGCAACACTAGAATCAGTAAGCATGGCTGCTGTAATAGAAATCAAGTCAGAATATTAATCAAAATGTTTTGATAATTAGGAATCACTGGCAATGGCTTAAAATATTTGGGTGGAATATCGTTGCCAAACAGATTTTTTTTGAACAACAAACGAAATCCTATCAAGCTACAGGTCTGACCTGTGTGCACCTAACTTGAATCTCTATCATTATAATGAAGTGTCACTGCCTTTGAGTCACTTTTATCTAGACTGGCTTATCTAAGACCTCTGAATCAGGAGATAAGGTATCCCTTTGACACATCACAAGTATGTAATGCAAAGCTTCTTTACAGCCTCCACAAAGGTGCTGCATCGCCTTACTAGTTACAGTCAACCAGGAAAGGACCTTGGCTCTGGGAGTCTGGACGCCAGCCTGAGACATGACAGGCTGAGGGCATGGGGTCAGGAGATAAACCAAACTTCAGCCTAAGTGCATATCAGAATAGGCTGAGTGAGTCTGCAAATACTCTCTAAGGTCATTTTCCTTGTGAATGCATTACTGGTACATACATATACTGCAACTAACACAATCTTACCACTGGCTCCCTGACCAATGGAGTGAAGGCTGCTAAAATGAAAAGGGCATATTTGGAACCCCTAAAGTAATCCTTACCCATAAAACACAATATTGAACCTTTGGAAAATGTCAAAAGTGAGTACCAACATCAAGTCTTGAGAAGATGCAAGAGTGGTGGTCTGGGTTAGTTGTGTCCCCCTCCATCCTCATCCTCAGTACCTCAGAATGTAACCTTATTTGGCAATAGGGTTGTTGCACATATAATTAGTTAAACTGAGATAAAATCAGACTGGTGTGGTTTCTTAATCCAGTATGACTGGTGTCTTTGTATGAGAAGAGGAGAGACACAGAGAAGAGAATGTTATGTCAAGACACAGATACTCACAGAGGGATGACCCCATGTGATGATGGAGGCAGAAACTGACCTGATGAGCTGCAAGCTAAGGAATGCCAAGGACTGATGGGCAGGGCCAGAAGCCAAGAAGAGGCAAAAATGATTTTCCTCTGCAGATTTCTGAGGAAGCATGGCCCTACAACAACTTGATTTTGAATGTCTTGCCTCCAAGACTGAGAGATAACATATTTTCTGTTGTTTTTAGACACCCAGCTTATGATACTTTGTAACAGCAGTCCTAGGAAAGTACAAGAGACCTGATCCTTTTCCTATCTTCATTTAACTTCCATTTCATCAGTGAAAAAGTTAGATGGGTCTTGAAGAATTCAGTGTCTTAGCAGATCAGGTAGTGACCTCAATTATAGCTGACTAATCAGATGGGCCTTGCCTGAAGAAAATCAACAAAACCTCTAGTAAATAGTATGAAGTTACTGAGAAGGCAGATGGTTTATTTTTAATATTAAGCCAAGTCTATCAGAATCAATTTTCTTTCTCTTGGAAGAGCCAATAGTATTTTTTACAATCTTAATTAATCTCTGTGTTAGCATTCTAATTCTCCATCATACCTAGGTCCACAGGGATTTTCATCATCTCACATTTCCATTGAACATTACCTGTCTGCTACATTAAAAACTTCATATCTACTGGACTTGATGAGCATAATACACATAATATCTCAGGGAGAAAAATGTATGCAAGATAATGCACAATAAACCCCAAGAAAATTCAAGGACATGCCAGTTTAGGGAAATTTCTGGATGTCTATTTCCAGGCATGCTGCAGCTGTAAAAGAATGACAATAGCTTCACTTTGTCCTACCAACCACAGACAAAAGGTCAAATATTCAGTGGGCCTCTCTGATTTTGGATGCAACATAATCATATTTGGATGTGTTGCTCTATCTACCAAGTAACCTGCACAACTTAAAGTAGAACCAAGAGTAGGTGCCCCAGCTATCCCAGATTGCGTTACAAGAGCTCTATCACTTGAGTCTTCAGATGATCAAACAGTGCTTAAATATCCCATGGGCCAGAGTGAGTGAAGTACTCAGTCGTGTCTGACACTTCCACCCCATGGATTGTAGCCTGCTAGGCTCCTCCGTCCATGGGATCCTCCAGGCAAGAATACTGGAGTAGGTTGCCATTTCCTTCTCCGTGGGCCAGTGGAATGCTAAAGGGAGGCTGCCACAAACTCCATATGAGTGTTTCAGAGTTTCGAGCAATGAAACACTCTCTTCCACAACTCTCCTTTTGAGACATAGCTCTGGATTGTTGCAGGTTTTAGTAGAGACTGGAAAAGTCTGTCACCAAAGAGCCAGGAACTAGGAATCTGAACTACCCACATCACACTGAGCATCATCCATGGTCCTAAGCCTTCTGGGCATATGCAGCTGCAGAGCGGCATCGAATGGCGCAAGAATTTTGCATGCGCAGGTGACTGATACGTACAGTGCACTCAAACCCGATGCACGATTTCTCTCCCTCGACCCACATTTTTGGTCTCATGAGAAAGCTCCCTATGACAAGTTGACTGAAGAATAAAATGGCAACTGCTTTACCAACATTCTCTTCAAAGATACGGAAGATTTTCCCTTTAGTGTGAAGTGACAATCATTAATAGAAAATAGAGAAGGATGCAGAAGTCTAGGTAAGTGCCACAGATGTTCTAATACATAAGGTCAGCGTGGCAGTTGTACTTGTCTTCAGGGTACAATAAAGGGAGCTTCCAACAAGTGAAACAGAGCTGATGAGGAGGAGGGAGTGGGTGTATGGAAAAACCTAGCCGGGAGAGTTTTCAGAACAGACAAGGCCAACAAGTATTTGAAATTTGAGTTAGATAGGATGTTACTATGTGTTATCTAGTAAAGAGAATATACACATAAGTATTTAAGCCTTCACAAAAGAATCAAGCTTTTAAACATTTTAAAAAACTAGAAATTCTTATGTGGAATTCTAACATTTAAAATACACAAAAGCAAAAACACTCTGATTGAATGGGAGACATGCTGGAAGCTGACTGCTTCCCTGTCTTGGTCTCCTTCTTACTGTTAAGCTACCACTGGTTCAAAAACCATCAGTGTTTAAGTTTTTACTGAGAACAAAATTATACTTGCATTTTTAAAAACAGCATCGAATTAAAATGGAAGACAACCCAAACTTTCCCCAAAAATGTATTTGAAAATTGTAAAAATGGTAGTTATAAATTATCCTCCTATATATTTGACAATTTTTACATTTATAAGTCTCTTGTTTTTTCTGCAGTCTCAAAAAGTTTCAGTGTGATTCCAGAAGCACAGAGTAATGTAAATGCTTGAAATAAGGATAAAATATTTGTTTACCAATTGTGTCTGAGCCCCTTGGGGATTTAATAGTCTTATCCTACACCTACCCTGAAGTGGGAATTAACATTTTAGTAAAACTTATAGCAGATTCTAAGGCTTTGTGAAACTAAATTTGTTTTGAGGGATTCAATACAGATTTTGTAGGAAAAAGGAGGAGAGGGGTGTATTTGCATGCTACTCAAAAATACTCAATATAACTCCCGCCTTAGACTTCTGACTTCTATCTCCAAAGTTCTAATGCATCTACAGTCATGTTATTTCCCTCCCATCCTTTCAGAACTCAATGTTTCCGTCTCTCTTGACTTTGGATTTCACCAACACTTCTATTCTCAGGTCTTGCTATTAATATAATCTTTCCCTTATTTCCTCCACTAGATACAGAGCCTTACCATTTGCTCAGCAAAGAATGCAGTCTCCCTACACTCCGTTTTTCTGAGAAGTCAGTAAATAGCTGATTATTCTGTCATTTTTTTTTCTATCATATTTTTAACTTACTTAGGTTCATGTAACTGGTGGAACAAATCTCCATTGACACCCAGTTATATATTTTTCCCACCTCCTTCATTAATTATATAATTCCTACCTACCCCTACCTGTGACCTCTTCAATGGCATTATTACAGCAAACTTCATAATACTATACAGGCAAAAAAGCTAGATTAAGTCATAGTAACAAAGGAATCCCAAATCCTGGTGATAGGGAAAAAAATCGATATGTATGTCTTGCCCTTTCTGCATAGCTGCTGTGGCTTCCCACCACACTCCAGAACTTAGTCTGATGAGCAAACACCATCTCAAACATTCCTGGTCACAGTAACAGGAGCAAAGAGGGCTCTGCTGGCAGGGAGGTGGGGATGCTGGGGGAGGTGGTCTGAAAGCAATAATTGAATGCACAGGTTCAGATGTGCTATATATCTTCTTATACCTTATTACCCATCCACAAAGAGGCCAAAAAACACATTATTCTATATGTGGAGAAGGCAGGAAGCCAGAAATACTTGCAGTCATCATTAATGATTACTATACTGTATTAATAACATCTCAACCCACCTCTCATTTTTCTCCCCCACAAATGCAGAAGTGTAATTTCTAAGGTTTTGACACTGTTTGTTCCTTGCCACTTATTTTATGTATTACAAGGATGTACTGCAAAAACAGCTCTTTCTGCTCTACTATCTCCTTTTTCTCTTCTGAATCTCCAGTTTCCTTTTTTCAAAGTATTGTCAACAAAATATTTTATACACGCTATAGAAGAGCTGGAGGATGAAATGTGGAATTTTGCCAAATTCACTCTAAAATGTCTGAAAGCTTTCTTACATGAGAATCGTCAGAAAATAATCTGAAGATTCTCAGTCTCTTCAATTACCCCAAGGAAAGATAAAAGCGAGCCCAAGATTTGTAGTGGATATAAACCAAAGTGGATTTTTGTCACTTATGTCATTTAGTCTAAAAGTGAGAGGGGTGTGTGCTTGTGCGAGGGCTTGCTCACTCATGTTTGACTCTCTGCAGCCCCATGGAGTGTAGCCCACAGGCTCCTATGCTCATGGATTCTCCAGGCAAGAATGCTGGAGTGGCTATTAATGCTTTGGCCCAGATTCATTTGTCAGAACATGTAGTTTGAATCTCAAACTCTGAACAAGTGAAACGCAATAAGGTAAAGAATACTGCAGTTACAAATATGGAGGAAGAAAGATCAGTAAGAAAAGGGACTAAGTGAAAGTGGCTCAGTCGTGTCCGACTCTTTGTGACCCACGGACTATACAGTCCATGGAGTTCCCCAGGCCAGAATACTGAGTGGGTAGCCTTTCCCTTCTCCAGGGATCTTCCCAACCTAGGGACTGAACCCAGGTCTCTTGCATGGTGGCTCTTTACCAGCTGAGCCACAAGGGAAGTCCGAGGGTAGTGACTAAAGAGGCCATTACCTGTGGTGATGGTATCAGTGATTGAAAGTGGAGGAGAATTAGGAAGAAGGGACTGAAACAATACACCTTCACAGAATTGTGTGTATGTTCTTATCTCCAAGTAGAGTCTTCCTTAAAATTATTAAGAAAATAAAAGTAACCTAGAACGAAAAAAAAAAAAAGAGAGAGAAAGAATACTAGAGTGGGTAGACATTTCCTACTACTGGGAACCTTCCTGAACCAGGGATAAAACCTGCATCCCTTGCATTGGCAGGTGGTTTTTTTTTTTTTTTTTTTTTTTTACCACTAACACCACACAGGAAGCCCAGAGTGAGGGGCAGCAGTAACTCACCATTGGCTTATAATCGATTTGTAAAAACTTCCCTTTCTATTTAGATTGGAGTTGATTGGAGGCTAACCTCAGATATGCAGATGACACTATCCTTATGGCAGAAAGTGAAGAACTAAAGAGCCTCTTGATGAAAGTGAAAGAAGAGAGTGAAAAAGTTGGCTTAAATCTCAGCATTCAGAAAACTAAGATCAAAGCATCTGGTCTCATCACTTCATGGCAAACAGATGGGGAAACAGTGGCTGACTTTATTTTTCTGGGCTCCAAAATCACTGCAGATGGTGATTGCAGCCATGAAATTAAGACACTTACTCCTTGGAAGGAAAGTTATGACCAACCTAGACAGCATATTCAAAAGCAGAGACATTAGTCAACAAAGGTCCCTCTAGTCAAGGCTATGGTTTTTCCAGTGGTGATGTATGGATTTAAGAGTTGAACTATAAAGAAAGCTGAACACAGAAGAATTGATGCTTTTGAACTGTGGTGTTGGAGAAGACTCTGGAGAGTCCCTTGGACTGTAAGGAGGTCCAGCCAGTCCATCGTAAAGGAGATCAGTCCTGAGTGTTCATTGGAAGGACTGATGTTGAAGCTGAAACTCCAATATTTTGGCCACCTGATGCGAAGAGCTGACCCATTTGAAAAGCCCCTGATGCTGGGAAAGATTGAGGGCAGGAGAAGATGGGGATGACAGAGGATGAGATGGTTGGATGGCATCATCGACTGAATGGACATGGGTGTGGGTGGACTCCGGGAGTTGGTGATGGACAGGGAGGCCTGGCTGCTGTGGTTCATGGGGTCGCAAAGAGTAAGACACGACCGAGCTACTGAACTGACTGGTGGCTGGTATTATAAATGATTTTTTTCATCAGAACATCCAATACTGATTTGAACATAGTAGGCAGTTCCAAGCTGTCAGTTACACTGTACAATAAGACACTAATTGCTTCTAAGAGTGTTTAAATAGGCCAGCGGAAGCAAGGATTTTTCTGTAAAGACTCTTTCTTGAATAGAATTAATGTTAATACTCTATATAATCTACTTGCACAACAACTTTATAAATATGCATTATTTTGCCAAACTTTAAAGTGAAAGAAAATGTTCTTAGAAAGATTAAATTACTTTCTCAGTTGTAAGTGATGATTTGGTCATCAGTAAATCTACAACAAGAATTCATGCATCTGAACATAAATCCAGGATTGTTTCCTTTAAAACTCTTATAACTCTTGAAGCCAGATGTATCAATTAGGATTGGGTTTCACTGCATATACCCAGAATGGAACAAGATAGAAGTTCTCTTTTCCTGTTGCCTCTATGGGGAGGTGGGCAGATTTGAGCTGCTGTGGTGACCCTATGGAATGATTCAAGACCCCCGCTGCTGTCTTCATTCCTCATCATGGCTGCCACCCTCAGCAACAGTTTATGCTCCAAGAGTACAATTGGTCTCCTGGGGTTTCCAGCCATCCCCTCCCTATTGAAAGTTAAATGGAGAATTACTAAAAACGAGCATTTCCCAACCAAGTCAGCTCTTCTTAAGCCATGTATTTTGAATATATGTATTTTGACACTTCCATCTCTGTGTCACTGGTCAGAACTTAGCATGTGACCAATCTCATTCTAAGGGTGGCTGGAAATCTGTGGAATTAGTCTTTAGTTCTGAGAGATATGAACTCAGTAAAACTCATGGACCTGACACCGAGGAGGAGAAGAATGGACATGACATAGGACAATGGCTTTCTCTGCGACAGTTTGG
Source organism: Nanger dama (assembly GCA_917880005.1). Classification (NCBI taxonomy): domain Eukaryota; kingdom Metazoa; phylum Chordata; class Mammalia; order Artiodactyla; family Bovidae; genus Nanger; species Nanger dama. Next base: position 767,023 of record CAKJTW010000043.1, on the reverse strand, counting down.
TACCTATTTTAATCTGAATATTCTCTCCATCTTCAGTTCAGTTGCTCAGTCATGTCCAACTCTTTGCGATGCCATGAACTGCAGCACTCCAGGCCTCCCTGTCCATCAGAAACTCCCGGAGTTTACCCAAACTCATGTCCATTGACTTGGTGTTGTCATCTAACTATTTCATCCTCTGTCGTCCCTTTGTCCTGCCTTCAATCATTCCCAACATCACGGTCTTTTCAAATGAGCCTGCTCTTCAAATCAGATAGCCAAAATATTGGAGTTTCAACTTCAACATCAGTCCTTCCAAAGAATATCCAGGACTGATTTCCCTTAAGATGGACTGGTTGGATCTTCTTGCAGTCCAAGAGACTCTCAAGAGTCTTCTCCAACACCACAGTTCAAAAGCATCAATTCTTCTGAGCTCAGCTTTCTTTACAGTGCAACTCTCACATCCATACATGACCACTGGAAAAACCACTGCTTGACTAGACAGACCTTTGTTGACAAAGTAACATCTCTGCTTTTTAACATGCTATCATAACTTTTCTTTCAAGGAGTAAGCGTCTTTTAATTTCATGACTGCAGTCACCATCTGCAGTGATTTTGGAGCCCCAAAAATAAAAGTCAGCCCCTGTTTCCACTGTTTCCCCATCTATTTGCCATGAAATGATGAGACTGGATGCATGATCTTAGTTTTCTGAATGCTGAGCTTTAAGCCAACTTTCTCACTCTCTTCTTTCACTTTCATCAAGAGGCCATTTAGTTGTTCTTCACTTTCTGCCATAAGGGTGGTATCATCTGCATATCTGAGGTTATTGATATTTCTTCTGGCAATCTTGATTCCAGCTTGTGCTTCTTCCAGCCCAGCGTTTCTCATGATGTACTCTGCATATAAGTTAAATAAGCAGGGTGACAACATACAGCCTTGACATACAGCTTTTCCTATTTGGAACCAGTCTGTTGTTCCATGGCCAGTTCTAACTGTTGCTTCCTGACCTGCATGTAGGTTTCTCAAGAGGCAGGTCAGGTGGTCTGGTATTCTCATCTCTTGAAGAATTTTCCAGTTTATTGTGATCCACACAGTCAAAGGCTTTGGCAAAGTCAATAGAGCAGAAATAGATGTTTTTCTGGAACTCTCTTGCTTTTTCTATGATCCAGCAGATGTTGGTAATTTGATCTCTGGTTCCTCTGCCTTTTCTAAATCCAGCTTGAACATCAGAAAGTTCACAGTTTACGTATTGCTGAAGCCTGGCTTGGAGAATTTTGAGCATTACTTTGCTAGTGTGTGAGATGAGTGCAATTGTGCAGTAGTTTGAGCATTCTTTGACATTGCCTTTCTTTGGGAATGGAATGAAAACGGACCTTTTCCAGTCCTGTGGCCACTGCTGAGTTTTCCAAATTTGCTTGCATATTGAGTGCAGCATTTTCACAGCATCATCTTTCAGGATTTGAAACAGCCCCACTGGAATTCCATCACCTCCATTAGCTTTTTTTGGAGTGATGCTTCCTAAGGCCCACTTGACTTCACATTCCAGGATGTCTGGGTCTAGGTGAGTCCTGACATCATCGTGATTATCTGGGTCGTGAAAATGTTTTTTGTACAGTTCTGTGTAGTATTGCCACCTCTTAATATCTTTTGCTTCTGTTAGGTCCATACCATTTCTGTCTTTTATTGAGCCCATCTTTGCACGAAATTTTCCCTTGGTATCTCTAATTTTCTTGAAGAGATCTCTAGTCTTTCCTATTCTATTTTTTCCCTCTATTTCTTTGCATTGATCACTGAGGAAGGCTTTCTTATCTCTCCTTGGTAGTCTCTGGAACTCTGCATTGAAATGGGTATATCTTTCCTTTTCTCCTTTGTTTCTGCTTCTCTTCTTTTCACAGCCAATTTCCTTTTATTCATTTCTTTTTTCTTGGGTATGCTCTTGATCCCTGCCTCCTGTACAATGTCACAAACCTCCATCCATAGTTCATCAGGCACTCTATCAGATTGAGTCCCTTAAATTTATTTCTCACTTCCACTGTACAATCATAAGGGATTTGATTTAGGTCATACCTAAATGGTCTAGTGGTTTTCCATATTTTCTTCAATTTAAGTCTGAATTTGGCAATAAGGAGCTCATGATTTGAGCCACAGTCAGCTCCTGGTCTTGTTTTTGCTGAATTGTATCAAGCTTCTCCATCTTTGGCTGCAAAAAATATAATCATACTGATTTTGGTGTTGACCATCTGGTAATGTCCGTGTGTAGAGTCTTCTCTTGTGTTGTTGGAAGAAGGTGTTTGCTATGACCAGTGCATTCACTTGGCAAAACTCTTATTAGCCTTTGCCCTGCTTCATTCTGTATTCCAGGGCCAAATTTGCCTGTTACTCCAGGTGTTTATTGACTTCCTACTTTTGCATTCTAGTCCCCTATAATGGAAAGGACATCTTTTTGGGTGTTAGTTCTAAAAGGTCTTGTAGGTCTTCATAGAACCATTCAACTTCAGCTTCTTCAGCTTTAGTGGTTGGGGCATAGACTTGGATTACCATGATACTGAATGGTTCGCCTTGGAAATGAACAGAGATCACTCTGCCATTTTTGAGATTGCATCTAAGTACTGCATTTTGGACTCTTGTTGACCATGATGGCTACTCCGTTTCTTCTAAAGGATTCCTGCCCACAGTAGTAGATATAATGGTCGTCTGAGTTAAATTTACCCATTCCAGTCCATCTTAGTTCACTGATTCCTAGAATATTGACATTCTACTTCCAATTTGACTTGATTCATGGGCCTAACATTCCAGGTTCCTATGCAACATTGCTCTTTACAGCATCGGACCTTGCTTCTATCACCAGTTACATGCACTATTGGGTGTTGTTTTTGCTTTGACTCCATCCCTTCATTCTTTCTGGAGTTATTTCTCCACTGATCTCCAGTAGCATATTGGGCACCTACTGGCCTGGGGAGTTCCTCTTTCAGTATCCTATCATTTTGCCTTTTCATACTGTTCATGGGGTTCTCAAGGCAAGAATACTGAAGTGGTTTGCCATTCCCTCCTCAGTGGGCCACATTCTGTCAGCCCTCTCCACCATGACCCGCCTGTCTTGGGTGGCCCCACGGGCATGGCTTCATTGAGTTAGTCAAGCTGTGGTCAGTGTGATCTCCATCTTCAACCTCCAGTAAATAATGATTAATCTAGAAAATTACTATGAAATTATAGTACTGCATTTTTATCAATTGTGAGGTATATTCTTTTACCACCACCTTTTCACATGATGTATCTTATTGTCAGTAGAATCAATAAAATCAGTGCAGAGAAACTTGTCATTACTTGTCACCTGCCCTAACAGCCAGATTCTGTTTGCCTAAGTTTACCATAGATGATGCATAGATGTTGCCTTTTGTTGTTGTGTTAGTTGCTCAGTCATATCTGACTCTCCATGACCTCATGGACTGCAGCCTGCCAGGATCCTCTGTCTATACTGGAGTGGGTAGCCATTACTTTCTCCAGGGTATCTTCCCGACTCAGGGATCAAACCTGTGTCTCCTGCACTGCAGACAGATTCTTTATCATCCGAGCCACCGGGGAAGCCCAGACGTTGCCTACATGGAGACTTACATTAATAAGGGCTCCAGAACCTGAGCCTCTTTTGGCTGAGGAAGGACAGAGCTCCATGCCCTGCCACACCTGGATAAATTTAATAATTATTTATTAATTATTCTTTCATTTACTCCATAATTCAAAAGTATTTATTGAATACCTAAAAACAAGTATTGTACTAGGCCCTGAGGACATGCCAGATACCATGTCTTTGCTTTCATGGGTTTGGCACTCTTCTGGAGACAATGTGACACGGAAAACAAATTATATGTAAAAATATATACCAAAAGTGCTAAGTGCCAAGAAAAATAAAACAGGGTATGTGATAAGGGGTGTGCTGTCGGGAGCAAGGTCATCTTGGAATTTACAGTCAAAGTTAGAGTCTGGTAGGTGATACCTGAGTGGATACTTAATTGAAGCAGAGTGCTGACGTGCATGCACAGAGAAAGGACACTCCAGGCAGCAAGGCATTTAGGATTAAGCTTCTCTCTCAGACCCAATATTTGATCCAGTGACAAAAAAAGAAAAGAACTATCCAGCCATGAAAAAACATGGAAGAAACTTACATGCATATAGCTAAGTGAAAGAAGCCAGTCTGAAAAGGTTCTCCACTATGTGATTTCAGTATATGACAGGCTTGAGAAGGTAAAACTGTAGCAACAACAAAGGATCAATGGAAAGATACTAGAGGTCTGTTAGGAAGGAATGATGAATAAGTGGAAAGCAGGGGATTTTTAGGGCAGTGAGCCTATTCTCTATGATGCTGATAGTGAATGCACTGCATTATGCATTTGATAAGATCCACAGAAGGTACAACAGAGTAAACCCTAATGTAAACTATGGACTTTAGGTAATTATAATATATTGATATTGGATCAACTGGAACACATGTACCACACTAATGCAAGTTGTTAATAACAGGAATGTGTATGCATGTGAGAGATGGAGAGAGCAGGGTTAGGGAAAGGGAGTATATGGGGAATTCTTTCAGCATAGTTTTTCTGTAAATTCTCTAGAAAATAGAGAATAGCTGGGGGAAGAAATACACATAAAAGGATAAGGAATTTGTGACTGCTTTTGCAGTCTACCACAGCATCAAAGACCATCTGCCAAACCTCCGGATTCATTTCTTAATTCATCTCACCAGTCTTCTGGTCAAATGGCCTAGCAACTCCCAACCCAGGCCCTGAATACAACTGCGTTTCTACACCCTGGTACATTTCCTGATGTTCTTCCCTTAGGTCGAGGGCTCCAAATTCCCCTTCTCTGTGTTTTAAAGTTCTTTTCATTTCTTAACCAGATTCTCTTATTTTCTCCATAAATCTTGTTTATATCCTTTAGTCAAAAATTATCCTCCTCCTTTTCTTTTCCAACAACATCCTGCAAGTGCCTTATTATTGATCCTGGTTGGCCTTATGTTATGCTGTATTGTATGTTTTGAATCTGTTCCCCTTGAGGGCCAGTTCTTTATTTTCTTTGATTCAGTTATAACACTAAGCACAGTGCAAGGCATGTAAGTGGGACCAAGTGACTGTTAATTGGAAACGGTAATTTAAAACATAGAAAAGAGGTGATAGTCACAAAAGTCTTGTTTTCTTGGTTTTCCAAAGTAGTTTCGATTTCTTGGTCCTCTTTCACTGCTAATGACCCAAATTACATTTTACTTGTAAAATACAGAGAATGATATGGAGAGACAGTATATATTATTAAGGTACACAAACGATAATAATAGCAAGTGATTTCATGTAAAGCATGTAGTAGAAAGGAAATCAGATCTACTGAACATAAAAAATATCACATAAGTTAAATGGGCTGTGGTGAAGGAAAATACATATAAATTATTAGCAATTAGAGCTAGCAGATTCCTATTGTAATTGACAATGCTAACACTACAAACACAGACAGAGTTTCATGAGAATGAATTTGGAGTCAATGCTATACCATTTGGGGGTATATTTTTCTTTATTACTTTGACAATCAGAAACAGTGGGGATGTGAGTTGGTGATTTTAATTGATAAGCAGATTACTTTTTGCCAACTATTGAGCTCTAATGGCCAAGGTCTGCTCATTTTTCAACATCATTTTTGTGCAATTGAAATAAAACGGTCAATTATTCTTTTAAACACAGCATCTGTGTTTCGAGGGCAAGTTAAGAACGGATGTAAAAATTGATTTTGTGGATGAGTCTCAGAGGGGTACTGGCTCTTTCCCTTCAGGAAAGTTCCCATCTGTGAGCAGAAGGCAGCTGCTAGAATTAGGGCACAAGTGGCAGATATGTGTGGTTTAGTACACAACCTATGGAGCAGTTTTAAACTACAACTGACATAAAGTGAGAGCTAATCTAATGCCACATTAGCTGAGAAAAACAAGTGACCTAAAGAGAGCAATAACTACTCAGTGTTACATATCTAGAAGGGAAAGAAGGCCAGGACCCTAACAATACACAGCCTCTCCCACTGCCACTAATGAGGGACATGTGGGGTAGGGACAAGAACCAAAGAGGAAGAATCTCCATTGATGGGAAACTTTATCTTCTTCAAAATTAGGTAACAGCTTCACAAAATCCACTGGGCTTTATAATATATACTTATTAATATAAATGTTTGTAGGGATATGCTTAGTGATAGAAAATGATGCTTACAAATGTATGCATTCTATTATATCTGTATGCATATCTGTATTATTTAGAGAATATGTATATCTGTATATCAGTTCAGTTGCTCAGTCTTGTCCAACTCTTTGCAACCCCATGGACTGCAGCACGCCAGGCTTCCCTGTTCATCACCAACTGCAGGAACTTACTCAGACTTATCTCCATTGAGTCGGTGATGCCATCCAGCCATCTCATCCTCTGCCATCCCCTTCTCCTCCAGCCTTCAATAATTCCCAGAATTAGGGTCTTTTCAAATGAGTCAGTTCTTCACATCTGGTGGTCAAAGTATTGGAGTTTCAGCTTCAACATCAGTCCTTCCAATGACTATACAAGACTGATTTCCTTTAGGATGGACTGATTGGATCTCCCTGCTGTCCAAGGGACTTTCAAGAGTTTTCTCCAACACCCCAGTTCAAAGGCATCAATTCTTTGGAGTTCAGCTTTCTTTATAATCCAACTCTCATATCCATACATGACTATTGGATAAACCATAGCTTTGACTAGATGGGCCTTTGTTGGCAAAGTAATGTCTCTGCTTTTAAATATGCTGTCTAGGTTGGTCATAACTTTTCTTTCAAGGAGCAAGCATCTTTTAATTTCTTGGCTGCAGTCACCATCTGCAGTAATTCTGGAGCCCAAGAAAATAAAGCCTGTCATTGTTTCCACTGTTTCTCCATCTATTTGCCACGAAGTGATGGGACCAGATGCCATGATCTCAGTTTTCTGAATGTTAAGTTTTAAGCCAATTTTTTCACTCTCCTGTTTCATCTTCATCAAGAGGCTTTTTATTTCTTCACTTTCTGCCATAAGGGTGGTGTCACTGGATATCTGAGGTTATTGCTATTTCTCCTGGCAATCTTGATTCCAGCTTTTGATTCATCCATTCCAGCAATTCTCATGATGTACTCTGCATATAAGTTAAATAAGCAGAGTGACAATATACAGCTTTGACGTATTCCTTTTCCAATTTGGAACCAGTCTGTTGTTCCATGTCCTTCTTGACCTGCATACAGATTTTTTAGGAAGCAGGTCAGGTGGTCTGGTGTTCCCATCTCTTGAAGAATTTTCCACAGTTTGTTGTGATCCACACAGTCAAAGGCTTTGGCATAGTCAGTAAGCAGAAGTAGATGTATTTCTGTATATACATACATACATAAAAGCATGCATTTCCATATATACATTAAATGCATGTATATCCATATACATACATAAATGCATGCATATCTGTACTTTAGAAAATGTATGTATATCTGTATATATTCTATTGGTTAGAAAATAGTATTCACAAATGTATGTATTCTAAAGTGTATACGTAGGCTCAAGATAACACCAGAAGAAATAATCTGTAGTAGTAAGAAAGAACCTTAGATTATTGCATATAACCCAGAATGTAGGGGGAAAAAATGAACAAGACTATGATATGCATAAACCCAACTGACTTAATATTCTACATGACATCCAAGACATGCCTAGTTTGAAAAGCTCCACTGATTCACTGACATCCCCAATTCTGATTAAAAGGAAACCTTCCTGTTGTTTCATTTTCAATGATGGAGCCTAGAGTTCATATGATCCATTCCTCTGCTGTGAACACCAGCCCAAGCAGCCATCTGTATCCCTCCCCCACCCAACACACACACACACACACACACACACACACACACACACACACACACACACACACACACACACACTGTGCTCCAGCCTCAAGGGAGGAAAGACAAAATTCTTCATTTACCAAAACCATAATAAAAGTATTTAGTTATTTTGACTAGTAACTGAGCCAAATTTTATAAACTGCCTTGTACATGGCAATCTCATAAACTGCTGTTACTGTTACTACTGCTGCTGCTACTGTCTGATTCCAAGGCAACACATAACCTAGGCATTAACCACTATGCATAATGAGTTTGTTGTGATATGCTGTAAAGCGCTGAACGTGGAATCACATTCAAGAGAGTTTGGCTTATTTACTCTATCTCCCTGAATCTCTACTTCTCCATCTGTAAAATGGAGCAGTAACATTTACCTCAGGATTGTTGTAAGGAATTGATGTACAATCATTAACAAGTGGGTGGTGATGGATAAATGTCAGTATCTTCTGCGATCTCCTTCTAAACCCTTCCTGTGAGTGTCTCCGTTCGAGATAAGAGGATGCAGCACTTGAATCAGTGGGTTGTACACCTGCCATTCCTTCCTACTCTGAGTGATGGATGAAAACCTGTTATCTCTTTCTAAACAGCAGCTGCTGTTGACTGCCACACAAGTGTTCCTGGAACATGTTGTCAGCAGATAGTGATGCTTTATTGCCCATAGTCAGCTGACCATTTCTCTTGAGGAGTGAAAAACCCAAATACGGTATGTGAACCAATGCAGTCAACCTAGTCAGAATTTGGACCTGGATGGATACAAGAGTGATCACATCCTTAACTACCCCATTTCCAGCAATGCTGCCTGCTTACGAAGTACTCAAAAGCCCATTCGTTGTAACTGTGCATTTAAAATGCCCCAGTTTTTATGTTTATCTCTAAAGCCAATTATGTTCCTAAATTTGTTTTGCAAGTTTTATCCCAGGAAATTTCCAGTCATTCTCTAGATTTAAGCTATTGTATGACTTTTTATCTCCTTCCACCATTCTTTCCTATTCTACTGGCCACCAAGAAGTTTGTTAAAAATTCGAGATGAATATTAACATGAATCCTGTACTAGCACTTCTGCAGAGAGGCAGAGTAATCTTGGAGGCAAGCAGGATACAGTCCTGATTGTCTCTCTGTAGGGATCTATATCAGCCAAGCCTTGCTTCTCTCAATTATGAAACAGAGAGAAGAATGCATTCTGGTAAAGAATGGTTGATGCTTAGGTGAACACATGAAAGGAAAATGCCTAGCACATAGCTGATGCTCAGCTTTTCTATGGGTCTTCCTTCTCTACACACTGATTTGCTTAGTCTATCTTCTTGATCCCCCTTGTTAAAAACTTACTTTGAGCCTCTTGCCTATTTTAAGTCAGCCCTGTCACAACTTCAGAGAAGCAAATTATGAGCAAGTAGCTGCAGAAATACCTCCAGCTATGTAATTTCAGAGCTCCAGTGCTTGGTGGCGGGTTTGGAAAGGGTGGAGCCTTCCTGGGAAGAAGCAGTGACACTGTGGCACCACCCCTAGGAGACCACAGGCGGCCTGACAGACAGGAACATTTTCCAGGCGCCCACTGGGCTCAAAGCACCTGATTAGGCTCAGTGAGGGCAGACAAAGGAAAGAGATGATGGACCTCCTGCCTGGCTGCTCCTTCCACCAACTGCTCAGAAGCCTGAGAGAAGCCAGGGAGTCACGGTTAGCTGGAAGATGTCATACCACAATGCACTCTACTCAAGGAGAGCTCATTTTGAGCTGGCAAGTATTGTTAGCACAGAAAATATTCATTCCTGGAGTAAGGAAGCTGGAAGTTAACCAGATTCAGGGCACTCAGGGGGCCTTGTAAATCACAGAGCTGCTGAACAACCTGAAAACTCCACTGAGAACAGTGAGAGTATGTATTCCAGTCACAAAGGAGCACAGCAGCTTTTTGTAAACCCAGTGAAGGTGGATGCTGTGCGATCGCTTCACAGAGAGGACAAAATCTAGGACAGCAGCTACAACAAAGCCACAGAGAAGCCACAGTCCTCCTGGTGCCTTTATTTTTACCCAGTCCTTAAGTTTTTGGATCTGCCATTTGTGAGTATTGCCTGATCAAAAGGAAAACCTCTTGTGTGAACAGAGAAGGGCGAGGGAGGGCAGGGGCTAGTTTCTCTCTGCAGTGGATCCATCCCTCTGCCTTGCCTGAGGAGCCTGGAAGAGCAGACTGTTCCAGCTGAGATAATGGGGAGCATGATCGCCCCTCTGTCTCAATTATTTCTGAAATGCAAAAGTGCAAGGGCAGATTTGTGTTTAGGAAAAACCCAAGCCTTCCCACACAGTTGTGGGCTTTGTTCTCGCAGTTTTCTTCTTAGAATTCCACTCTTTCTGGGAGAACTAGAGTCTCGCAGAAACCGAACCAAAGTGGGCAGATGAATACAGGTGGATTACAGGCCAGTTGTTTTTTGACAAATCTTTGAAGGTGGATGTGTAACAGACATTTCTAATTATTTATAATGACACCGCTATTACTATGGCTCTCTTCTCCTAAGGACTCAGACTTCAGCATGCTCTAGGCCACTGCTATTCATCACAAGTTATTTGTTTAAAAACTGAAGTTGGATATGCAATAGGCAACCTCAAATCACATTCTATGCATCTTTCCATTATTAACATTTTTATATTACCAAGAGTGACTTCTTTTCTGTGTCAATTATATTTATTTTTTAAAGACAAATTTCAAAGTTGTAACTTAAAAGATTTAAAAGCAAAGTCAACAATAAACGTAAGTATAGGAGAAAGAACTTCAGATTTGAGACAAAACATTAAGTTTAGTTTAACTGTACCACTTTAGAAAATGTTATTTACCCTTTCCAGCCCCAGAGTTGTTAGGTATAAAACAAGGATGAAAATGTCTATGAAAATGAAAATGTTGTGGTTATTAGAGTTTCAATTGTAGCTAGAAGAGTTGAATGTGATCAATTAAATACACGAAAGCTACCAGGTGAAACAGTTTACGATTAGTGTTTTCCAGGGTAGTGGTTCACATTCACAGATGGAAGGATAGCTTTAAACAGAGATCCCATATTTGAGGACCATGGATAAACTTTCAAAGATGGATTTCTCCAGGAAGTCCATGAACACCCTGAAAATAATGAGCAAAACTTCTGGGCACCTGTGTATATTAGGACTCTGAGTTGCAAGTGACAGAAACTGAACCCATATCAACTTACTCAGACAAGAAAGTATAGGTAGAAGCCTGGGGAGCTTGGAACAGGTGGAACCAGGGCTTGGAATACAGCCAAGTTGCTTGCCCCAGTTGGTAGCTGTTTCTTTCTCAAATGGGCATTATTTGTAAGCAGAAAGGTTGGGGGATGGTGCCAGAGAAAGAGAACCAGGCATGGATTTCTTTATCATAAGAGAAACCGTTTTGGCCATAACCATTTTGTGATCTAAGCCTAGCTAGAATGCTTGCTCTTGAACAGGTCTCAGTAACTGATGTTCTTAAGGGAATGCAGAAACAAAGGAAAAGTAGTCAAGAAACGATCACTTAAAATACAACAGAGTCCTGGTTCCTTCTCAAGGGATATACACAACAATCTGATACAAATCTGAGTTCTACAGGAACTAGGTCCCTCCACCCAGGTGGAGGATGGAACAATAATGTTGACCCCCCAAACTTCAATCAACCAAAGCTTGGATTCTGGAAACCTTTGCCCCAATTCTATGATGAATTCTGCTCCGCTCAAGCCCCTTCAAGTACACACATACCCTTTTGTCAAGGGGTCCTTCATTTTGGTGTTGGGGAGACACTATTTTGTGAAGGAGCCCTCGCGTTCTTCATACTTGCTGCAAGTAATAGTAAATCCCTCCTCCCGATCTCTGGGTTGGTTGTGTCTTTCAGCAAACCTAGTTTTTGGATAACATATTCACTTTTACACAGCTGACCAGCTTCTCAAAAACATGTTGAAGGGCATGGATTCAGACTATCACTCACCCATACTCGAGAGGAACTGGTTCTTTCTCTTCTCAAGAGGTCTCAGGAGACGACGCCTTGGAAAGAGACTTCTGTCTTTTTAGAACATCACTGTGATCAGGAGGCAGAGTATTGAAGATGCTAATGAGTACCACTTGCATGATGCAGAGTAGGAAACAGGAAAGCATTTCCTAGGAGAAAAGGAGATTGAGTATGGGGAGAGAAAGTTCACACAAATGGACTATTTTGTGAGAATTCCTTATCAGATTTTCAAATGTTTACATTCACCATAGAAGAACCACATATAACTACAGATTTGAAAATTAAAAGGGTGTTTCCTCTTGAGGAAATGTCTTAAGGCAGGTATTTCTTAAAGAAAACCAATGTTCTGTGATATACATAAAGTTTTCACTTAATTCTAGTCCTGTGATTAAAAATTAACTTACTCACTAATCAAAAGTGAATCAAAGTGAAGTCACTCAGCCGTGTCCGACTCTTTGCGACTCCATGGACTGTAGCCTACCAGGCTCCTCTGTCCATGGGATTTTCCAGGCAATAGTACTGGAGTGGATTGCCATTTCCTTTTCCAGGGGATCTTCCTGACCCAGGGATCAAACCTGGGTCTCCTGCATTGTAGACAGATGCTTTACCGTCTGAGCCACCAGGGAAGTCTCACTAACACTAATACTTTCACATAAACAAATTAATATTCCAATTGACATGCACAGAAGACTACAATTAAATTCTCAGTGGGCATCTTAGGTTCCATAAAGTGGCTAATATCTGTAAATAGACATCCATTAACTTCAACAAATATTTGAATACTTGTTATATGTAAGATTTTGAGCTTAGATAATGTCAAAATATAGTTAACCACTTCAGGAAACATCCTTAACATTTGTGATGATTAATTTAACTCGTCGACTTAGCTAGGCTACAGTGTCCAATTACTTGTCAAACACCAATCTTGACGTCACTTTGAAGGTACGTTTTAGACATGATGAACACTTTAATCAGTAGACCCAGGAAAGCATATTAGTCTCTATACTGTGCACAGACTCACCTAAACAGCTGAAGGCCTTAAAAGCAAAAACAGGTTTCTCAAAAAAGCAGTTTGGCCTGAAAACTGCAGCATAAAAACCTCACCTAAGTGTCCAGCTTGCAGATTTTGGACTGAATACTGCAACACTAACCCTGCCTTGAATTTCCAGCCTGCTGTACAGATTTCAAGACTCGCGAGCCCCACCATCATGTGAACCAATTCCTTAAGGCGAATCTCTTCCCTTCCCCTACTGGCTTTGTTTCTCTAGACTGTGGCTAATACAAGATCTCTGAAATATAAATATAAAGAGTATCAAAAATTGTGCCGAAAACCCAAAATTAAATCAGCAGAAGCAGGAGGCCTTCTGCAAGGTCACCTACCTTGGCGTGGACCTCGAGCACCTGCTTGAAAACATCCCACCAGCAGCGCAAGCAGCAGGAGACAGCGCGGTGGGCAGAGGAGACCTTTGCGGGCCTGCTCTGGGCCAACGCGGCTGCGAGGCCAAAACCCAGGCGCCGCCCACGAGAAGCCTGAGGCGGTAAAGATGCACGTGTGTGGGTCTTTATCGTCCTGCCTGAGATGGTGGTTAGCGTGGGGAGGGGTGGGGTGGGCTACAACGGCAAGAGCTTCAACCAGGTGCAAATCAAGCCTGATGGGCCCCTACCTAAGCAAGATCTCAATCACCTATAGGCCCGTGAAGCTCTTGGGGGTGGGGTGGGGGGGGTGGCGTGGACCACCCACCCCGTGCTTAAGTAGCCTGCTCTGCCAATAAAGGCACAGAATTCTCAGAAACAAACAAACAAAAACCAAAAACAGACAGTTCTGTGACTGTTTCACATAAAAAAGAAATACAAGAGATACTTAATGTTCTTCAAGATTAGGGAAAGCACATTAACAGCAAATTAAAATATCTATATCAGACTTCCCTGGTGGCTCAGAAGGTAAAGCATCTGTCTACAATGCAGGAGACCTGGGTTCAATCCCTGGGTCGGGAAGATCCCCTGGAGAAGGAAATGGCAACCCACTCCAATACTATTGCCTGGAAAATCCCATGGACAAAGGAGCCTGGTAGGCTACAGTACATAGGGTCGCAAAGAGCCGGACACGACTGAGTGACTTCACTTTGATACTACATATCAGAAAGACAAAAAAGAAATAGTTTCAATTTGTGCTAGTAAACAAATGAACTCTGTTATTAGGTAACCACACAGAGATAATTTTTTTAACCTGTGGTCACTTAATTATATTAAGGTAAAGAAAGAGACTTTCAGTGTGAGAAAACAGAGAAAAGATATGCAAAAGTAAAACAAGTTAAATGTAAAACTGCTAGCTTAAATTTGAATTGGAAACTCATTTTTCTCTTAAAAAGCAAGCACATTTCTTGACTCTGTCCACAGAAAACACCTAATAGCAACGAGAACATAATTTGTGAATATAATTTCTACTAAAATATTCCAGAGCTCTTGATGAAATAAGTGTTTATAGCCAGGCCTGGGGCAAATGATGGGAACATGAGACATCTTACTGTAACGGGAAATAAGGAGTTTATCTAGACCAATGTCCTCATATCAAAAGAAAACAGAAACCAAAATGTAAAGTGCTCTCTCCCCATTGGCCTAAAATGTGGAGCCCTATACCAAGGTCACAGGTGTGGAGCCTTGGACCACAGTCACAGAACAAAAATCTCTGGAACTTACCAAGCCCCATAGCAACTGTTGCCTTGAACCTTGTGATCTAAACTGGCCAGGTCCCTGACCCCATGTTTGGTAAAAATACTCATGCTATCACCCACCCTGTAGCATCCTAACCAATCACCTAATGCCACCCTTCTAGAAGGAATTTTCTCTGTCTTGAGGCTATAAAAATTGGCTACTAGCCTGTGAAACGGTTTTGCTCTCTCTTGAGCAGGACTTCTGTTCTAACAGCATCTTCCACTCTAAGAATTTTATTTTCCTCTCATTTTGCCTTGTGTTTGGAAATTCTTTTCAGCCTGCACACAGACCATGATAAATAGGACAATGTGAGCATCAAATATAATAATGCCAATTATTATAGATTGAAATGCATATGTTATATAAAAATCCATTAGCTCATTAATATTCCTGAGGAAAAACTCTTCCTTTGTTACTGTTATGCTCTGAGTTCAAGTCTCCGAATAGACTGAGAGAACAAGTCCACCATGGCAATGCAAAGGCAAGAAGGGAGTGTATTGCTAACTCGAGTTAGGGCACTCTGCCACATCCAATACAGTGGAGTAAGGCAAGAGGGCCCCAAGCCCTGAATTACAGCAGTATTTATAGACTTAGAACAAAGACAGGAAGTTGGCAAAGGTGGATTGGTTGCAAAGGGTTCTTGGCATCTATTAATTGGCTAAATTTTGCACATGCTGGCTCACTTAAGGGACTTTTTGTGTTATCTGGGCTAGCTCTAACCAGGCTATGGGGAGTATGCTTACTGGCTGAGTCTCAAGGTCAGGGGATGATGATCTCAGCTCCTTCTGGGCAGTGACCCAGCTTTTCTGTGATTGTAGCTCTGGCTACTTTAGTCCTTGAAGCTTGTCATGGCTTCTATCAGGTCTCAACATTCCCCCTGTCCTTTGTTCATATAGAGGAATCTTCCTCTGTTTTCTGGGGCACTGTCTGGTATTGTTGCCTGAGCATAAACAGCTGGACCATATTAATATGTTCTTTTATGAAGGTTATAAACTTGTTAATGATACAGGGGCCAAAGGTAAGTATTAGTAGAAGCACCAGCAGGGGTCCCAGCAGCGTAGAAATTAAAGTCATTAGCCAGGGGGATTGCTGGAACCAGGACTCAAACCACCCTCGTTGAGCCTCTCGCTCTCTTTTACGTTGGGCCAGTCCCTCTCTCACTTTGGCCATAGACTCTGACTACTCCAGTGTGGTCAGCGTAAAAACAACATTCTTCTCGTAGGGCCATGCAGAGCCCTCCTTGCTGCAGGAAAAGCAAGTCTAACCCTCTTCGATTTTGCAAGACCACTTTGGATAGGGAGGTCGATGATTTTTCTAAGTGACTAATTGATTCTTCTAGGCGGGTAATGTCTTCATCTATGGCTGCCCGTAGCGAGTTAAATCCCTGACTGTGGAGGGACAAGGCCGCTATTCCTGTCCTGGCTCCGGCGATTCCAAGGCCAAACATAGTTGCTATAGTAATGGCAGTGATAGGTTCCCTTTTAATTCTGCTCCATATTTCATGAGAGTTGAGAGTCAGATTTTGGGCCCAGTAATCATACACTGTCCCTTCAGGGTGATACAGGATTTTTGGCACTACTGCCACCAGAATGCAAAATTCTTTTTTGGGGTTGAATACTGAGCTATGTAGACAAGGAGTCAGCCCAGTACGTGAGCAAACCCACCATCCCCC
Source organism: Nanger dama (assembly GCA_917880005.1). Taxonomy (NCBI): domain Eukaryota; kingdom Metazoa; phylum Chordata; class Mammalia; order Artiodactyla; family Bovidae; genus Nanger; species Nanger dama. Next base: position 750,786 of record CAKJTW010000043.1, on the reverse strand, counting down.
CATCTCTGGAGTTAACCATTTGCCTATGGGCAAGTCTGTGGGCTCAATGGTGCGTGCACACAGTGGGGATTTTTCTGGTGATACCTTGCCCACACATAACCCCTTTCCCCAGACTTCTCTCATCGTAAGACCCACTTTTCGTTCTCCCCAGTGGCACTGAGGAGGATCCGTGTTGTTGTCCAGATTATAGGAGGCATTGAGGCCTATTGCCTCGTAATAAGGGGGTACAAGTTATAGCAGAGCCAGCAAGATCTAGTTGCCTCTGGGTTAGTCTGATTTGGAGTTGTATGGGCTGCTCTCACTAATTTTCATAGTGGGTCCGAGTTTCCAAGATTATGAATGGAACCCAGGGGGCCCATAGGTCTAGGTGGAACTAAGGATGTGAGAGCCGTGGTTGTTGGATGGGGGGTTGCATCGACTCTCTCAGCTGGGTTTGGACCTATACTGTATACCTGCATCGGTTCTAAAATTTGGCTTATAATTATAAATCCACTGTAAATGCTTGTAAATTGGTCCCTTCTGGTTTGAATTCCCCAAGACAAGCCTGAAACCCATGCTCTCTCTTCTTTAGCTCTTTCTTGGTTAAATCTCATCCTTATTTGTACATAATTGCATTTTTCCTCACATCCCCAGTCCCTGTAGGGAGGTATGGGTTTGGCAAACGAAAAGTTAAGCAGGTCCCGGATTCCCTACTTCCCAGCGTCTAGGCCCATCATTAGAAGTTACACAATCCCATGATTTACAATAATAGTCTTTTGCCCACCCCCCCACCCCAAGTCTTCCAATTGTGTCTTTGGTGTCCTGGACATACCCAGAATCCTTGGTTTTGAAGAAAACCCCTTGTCCAGGCTATGTCTACTGCCGGCTTAAGGTCAAAGTACAAGTCCGGCCACCCAGTGTGTGGAGGATGTACTTCAGTGGTCGAGTTGAGCACCTCTCGCGTTATTCCATTCTGGAATTTCCAGGTGATCCTAATCGGCCGGTGTGGTTTGGCGCTGGTGACTCCAGGGTTGAAAGAGTGGTCATCAATAAGACGGTCAAGATGACTTGCCTGAATTTGTCGGCGACTGAGCTTCAGCTTGAGGGGGTTTGATGGGTGCAGGGCTGCCTCCCACTCTTCTCAAGCTTCTTCTTGTTCTTCTGTGGTGGCCTGACGCACGTGGCTGCAATGCACCCAAGGTCGAATACCACCAACCTTTAGGGCAGTGGGGGTGGTAAGAAGGACAACATAAGGACCCTTCCATCTAGGTTCTAATGTCTTGGTCTGGTGCCGCTTAACCCATACCCAATCTCCTGGGCCAATATTATGCGAAGGGATGGTCCCCTTTGACCTTTGTGTATTTCTCGGAGCAATTTCCAGACATGAGTATGTACTTTGCCCAATGCCATCAGGGCCTCTTGGAACTGCCCTAAAGTAGGGGGGTTGTTTCTTTCCCTCGAAGATAGGACACACAGGAGGGGGTCTTCCATACATAACTTTAAAAGGGGTCAAGTTAAGCTTGTAGGGGGTATTACATGCACGAAAAGGGCAAAGGGAAGGAGGGTCACCCACTCCCCATCAGTCTCCACTGCCAACTTTGCTAAGGTTTCTTTTAGGGTCCAATTCATCCTCTCAACCTGTCCTGAGCTCTGGGGACTGTACTCACAATGTAATTTCCATTTGGTCCCCAGGGCTAGGGCAAGTCCCTGAACGATTTGGCTCACAAAAGCAGGCCCATTATCAGAGCCAATGGTCACTGGCAGTCCAAACCTAGGTACTATGTCTTCTAGGATCTTCTTGGCCACTATCATAGCTGTTTCCCCCTTAGTAGGGAAGTCCTCTACCCACCCTGAGAAAGTATCCACCATGACTAGCAGATAATGGTATCCATACTTGCCTGGCCTTACCTCTGTAAAATCTATCTCCCAATGCTGCCCTGGTCTTTCTCTCCAGTGCCTCGTTCCTGCATGTTGTTCTTTTCCTGGCCTCATCAGCTGGCATGCTTTGCAGGCTTGGACTATGTCTCGTACAGTCACCTGTTGCCGAGGAAACCTCAGACATGCTGTCTGGAGAAGCATTAAAGTCTTTTTTTTTTTTCCTCCTAGATGGGTGGTCAGGTGTAGATGTTCACACAAGTGTCAACCCAAGTTGGCAGGAAGCATCAAGTAGTCATCTGGGTCTCGGTACCATCCATCTTTGTCCTCTCAAAGGTTGGCATTCTCTTGAATCCAGGCAAGATCAGATGAGGAATACTCAGGGACCGGGGTAAGGTTCTCATACCCGGGGGTGGTAATCCTACTGTCAGTATGGGGGGCAGTATAGTCTTTATTAGCTGCTTCCCGAGCTGCCATGTCAGCGGCCCGGTTGCCCCATGCCCTGGGGTCCCCTCCTTTTGATGTCCAGGGACATGCACCATTGACACCACTCGAGGCAGCTGGATGGCCTCCAAGAGTCTGTGGACCTCAGGCAGATTCTTAACTTCTTTCCCTTCAGCTGTCAAAAACCCCCGTTCTTTATATACTGGGCCCTGAATGTGCACAGTACCAAATGCATATCGGCTGTCAGTAAAAATGGCAGTTCTTTTTCCTTTGGCCTTCTCCAGGGCCTGTATTAAGGCAATCAATTCTGCCTTTTGTGCAGAGGTATCTGGAGGAAGGGCTTCAGCCCATATTGTCTCCCAGAGTCATCAGCTATTGTGGCCCCTGCCCTTCTCTGTCCATCCTTAATAAAACTGCTTCCATCTATAAACCATATCAGCTCACTGTTATTTAAAGGCGCATCTGTTAGGTCTTTTCGTACTGCCGTCGCCTCGGCCAATATCTCACCACAATCATGAAGGGGGTGATCTTCCTCCGGGTTGGGTAAAAGAGTTGCCGGGTTCAGGAAGCAGGGCGTCTGGAAGTGTATCCATGGGATGTCAAGCAGCAAGGCCTGATAGTGTGTCAAGCGGGCATTAGAAATCCACTTACCCGGTGGCTGCTTTAAAACTCCTTCGCTGGCACGGGGAGTGTAGACCAGGAGTCGCTGTCCATAAGTCAGTTTATCGGCGTCATGGACCAGGACGGCAGTGGCGGCAATAATTCGAAGGCCAGGCGGCCGTCCGGAGGCCACTGGGTCTAGCCGCTTGAAGAGGCAGGCCACTGGTCGCCTCCATGGCCCCCACTTCTGTGTTAAAACCCCTTTTCCTACTCTCCTGTTTCTCACCTACAAACAATTGGAAGGGTTTGGACGGGTCAGGGAGAGCAAGGGCTGGGGCTTCCAACAGGGCTCGTCTGAGTTCTTGAAAAGCCCTCTTCATCGGCTCAGTCCATTCCCAGCTCTTACTCTCTCTGCTCCCTTTGTATAGTGGTCGGGCTTTTTCACCAAACCCCAGGATCCATAACCAGCAATACCCAACAGTCCCCCAAATTCTCTCACTTGTCTGGGAGTTACAGGCTCAGGGATCTGCAATATAGTCTCTTTCATGGCTTGCGTTAGCTATCTTTGCCCTTGTTTTATCTTGTAGCCTAGGTACAAGACCTCCTGCTTAGCAATCTGGGCCTTTCTTGCACTGGCCCGGTACCCCAAAGTCCCCAAAGTTTGAAGGAGGTCGCCTGTTGCCTCTAGGCATGCTTCCTCTGTAGTTGCTGCTAGCATAAGATCATCAACATATTGCAATAGAACAATGGTGGGGTGATCAACCCGATACTCACGGAGGTCTTCACCTAGAGCCTCATTAAACAGCATGGGCAAATTTTTGAAACCTTGTGGTAGTTGAGTCCAAGTCAGCTGTCCGGGGGTCTAACTGCCTTCTTTTATCCATTCGAATGCAAAGATCTCTTGGCTCGTGGGGGCCAGGGGCAAACTGAGAAAAGCATCTTTCAAGTCCAAGACAGTATACCAAACATAATCTGGGGACAGGCTGCTTAGTAGAGTGTAAGGGTTAGGAACGGTGGGATGAATGTAACTCACCCGTTTGTTGACTTCTCGTAGATCTTGGACCAGTCTAAAGTCAGTTCCCCTGGGCTTTTTCACAGGCAATAGGGGAGTATTCCATGGGGACTGGCACTTTTTGAGAATCCCTGCCTCCAGGAGGCACTGTATGTGCAGCGTAATTCCTTGCCAGGCCTCTTGGCTCATGGGACACTGTCTTACCCTCACAGGAAAAGCATTGGCCTTCAGTTCAACAACAATGGGACATCTTTGTTTGGCTAGTCCCACTCCCGCTATTTCTGCCCAAGCTAGGGGGTATCTTTGAATCCATTGTTGCACAGCAAGGTCTATAGCTGTAGGGGGCTCTGGTGAGTACAGTCTATATTGGTCCCTCAGTGCTAGAGACAGAACTTGTATAGGATGTCCAGTCCCGTCTAGAACTGATATCTGTCCGTGGTCCAAGTGAATTTGGGCATTGACCTTAGATAGCAAGTCTTTTCCCAACAGGGATGCTGGGCATTTGGGTATCACAAGAAAGGAGTGGGTCACCTGTTGGGCCCCAAAGTTCAGGTGTCGTTTCTTGGTCCATCCATATCGTTTAGTCCCGGTGGCTCTTTGTACCCAGATGGTCTTTTTAGACATTGGTCCATCTTTCTGATTAAGAACTGAGTATTGGGCTCCCGTATCTACCATGAAGCCAACTGGTTTCCCCCACATTTATAGTTACCCAGTACTTGGGGAGGGGTGCCGGGCCCTGACCCCCTAGTCGCTATCCTCTCCTGCATAGAGGATATGGGCCCCCGTAGAGGACAGTGAGGACCTCTCCTGTTTGGTAGGTTTCTCTCTTAGATTTTTCTTGGAGCACTTATCCTTCCAGTGTCCAAATTCCTTACAAAATGCACATTGATCCTTCCTAAGTCCTTGCTTTGCCAGCCTCTCTTCACCCTTCGAGTTAACTTTCTTTGCCTTCTGAGAATTACTTCCCTGTTCTATCCCTGCAAAAAATATCTGGGCCAACTCTTTTTTGTTCTTTGGCCCTAAATTCTCTCTCTTCCCATCTAATACGTTCTTCTCTCTCTTCCAGAGTCTCTCTGTGATTAAAAACTCTTTCTTCTGCCCTCACTAGGTCTTGCAAGGACTGTTCACCCAACCTCTCTATCTTCTGTAACTTTCTCCTGATATCAGGGGCTGCCTGATTTACAAAATATAGCATGACTGCTGCCCGTGACTCATCGGTTTGAGGGTCCATAGGGGTGTACTGCCTGAAAGCTTCCATTAGTCTTTCAAGAAAAGCTGCTGGGCTCTCATTTGGCTCTTGTCTGATTTGATTTATTTTAGCCAAATTTGTTGGCCTCCTGGCAGCTGCTCTAAGGCCGGCCATGAGAGTCTGGCGGTATACTCGAAGATGCTCCCTACCTTCAGCGTGTTTGAAATCAGAGCAGGGCCGCACCAAGGGAAACCCTCATCAATCAGGTTAGGCTGCATAGTGGGTCTCCCATCCACTCTGGGTACATTTTTCCGAGCTTCTGATAGAATCCGTTCATGTTCCTCTGTGGTAAAGAGCACCTGTAAAAACTGTTGACAATCATCCCAAGTGGGGTTATGGGTGAAAAGGATAGAATCTAAAAGATCAATGAGACCCCGAGGTTTTTCAGAAAATGAGGGGGTCTGAGTTTTCCAGTTGTAAAGGTCACTGGTGGAGAAGGGCCAGTATTGATATGTCCATTCTCCGTCTGCTCGGGCAGGCCCCGCCCAAACTGGGAATGCCCAGACAGTGGAGGAGGGGACCTCCGGGTCGCCCTCCTCCACCACGTTGGTGACTTCTCTGGTTCTTCCCCGAGTCCCTTGGGTAGGGCCCCCTTCTTGGGTAGGGGCCGAAGGCTCAACGTCCCTCCTTGTTCCCCCAGACAAGACCTGAGGAACCTGCAGAAGCAAATGTAGATGCGGATCCGCGTAGGGGGGGGGGAAAGTTCAGTCTCCAGGTCTAATAGATTAGGGTACAGTGAGGATTCCTGGAGCACTGATTTTGCCCGATGTTTTGCTCTTTTCATCTTCTTTTTCCTTGGTAATTTCCACGGTTAGCACCTGCGGTGCATGAAGAGGCTTGTGACAGGGAAGAGGGACAAAGGGGGTTAAGAGGTGTGAGGATAAAAGGTTTAAGCCAGTCTGGCGGATTTTCCACCAGATCCTGCCAGACCAAGATGTATGGAGTTTGGTCTGGGTGTCCCAAAGGGTTGGGACCAAGCACTTTTCCTCTGACCGCTCGCACAATAGGCAGGCGAAGGTGCCCTCTGGCGGCCAGTTGACGTTAAAGGCGGGCCATTCAACTGAGCAGAGAGTCACCAACTTGCTTTTCTTCACCAGCAGGGACAAATTCTGTGCTCTAGATTTAAAATCAGAGAAATGGTCAGTCACAAGAATCAGAGGAGTAGAAGCCCTTTGTCCCATGTTTGCAGATGCGAGGCGTTTGCCCTGGGAGCCCCGAGGAACAAACAAAGAACACAGAGATGGTGCCGGCACTCACACAGACACAATGACCAGACGCAGACAGCAAACACAAGATGGCCACTAACAACCCAACACCAGATCTTCCTGGGTTCTCTTTTCAGTCTTACCTGCAGGATTTTCTCAGAGCCAGTTGCCTCCCCAGTACGATACTGAGCCCCGGTCTCACACTGGACTTATTCCTGTACTTACACCCAGCTGCCTCCCCAGTATGATACCAGGCCCTGGCCTCACGCTGGGCTTCTTCAGAGCTAACACCGGTGTTCAGAATTTTTACTTCCTGGGGGTGCTTTTGGATGAGAGAGGAGGAAGATTGCATGGAGCTATGAACAGAAGATATTCAAGATTTTAAAGAACCACTCAAGAAGATCTGAAAGTACATTCTGCATGTGTTCTGAGATCAGCTCTGCAGGATGCAAATAAAATGACAAACCTTGATTGAGGAAATCAGTGATAATAACTCAGCGATCCTCTAGGGACGACCCTCATGGTAGAGAAACCTATCATCATTAACCTAGATGTTTTAACATTAGTGCTGAAAAGATGGAGAAATCATGAGGCTATTGTAAAAATAAATCTGAAAACCAGAATCAGGAGGCATAAGTCCAAAGCCTGAGATCATCAAAGAATTCCTGAATACAGGGAACATTATCCAATAAGAGCTCATCAAACGCCTTCATACCTATACTGAAACTGAGCACTGCCCAAGGGCCAACAAGCTCCAGAGCAAGACATACCATGCAAATTCTCCAGCAACACAAGAACAAGCTCCTGAGCTTCAATACACAGGCAACTCAAAATACTCCAAAACCACTGACGTCTCATAACCCATTACTTCCCACTTCACAGCAATCCAGAGAGAGGAAATCCAGCTCCACCCACAAGAACTCCAACACAAGCCTCCCTAATCAAGAAACTTTGACAAGCCACTGATATAACCCCAAACACAGAGAGGAAGCTCTATAACAAAGAGAACTCCACAAATTCCCAGAATATAGAAAAGCCACCCCAAACGCAGCAATATAACCAAGATGAAGAGACAGAGGAATACCCAGCAGGTAAAGGAACAGGAGACATGCCCACCAAACCAAACAAAAGAGGAAGAGATAGGGAATCTACCTGAGAAAGAATTCCGAATACTGATAGTGAAAATCTTGAATTCAAAATGGAATCACAGATAAATAGCCTGGGGTCAAGGATTGAGAAGATGCAAGAAAGGTTTAACAAGGACCTAGAAGAAATAAAAAGAGTCAACATATAATGAATAATGCAATAAATGAGATCAGAAACACTCTGGAGGCTACAAATAGTAGAATATCGGAGGCAGAAGGTAGGATTAGTGAAATAGAAGATAGAATGGTAGAAATAAATGAATCAGCAAGGGAAAAAGAAAGACGAATTAAAAGAAATGAGGACAACCTCAGAGACCTCCAAGACAATATGAAATGCTCCAACATTCGAATTATAGGAGTCCCAGAAGAAGAAGACAAAAAGAAAGACCATGAGAAAATATTTGAGGAGATAATAGTTGAAAACTTCCCTAAAATGGGGAAGGAAATAATCACCCAAGTCCAAGAAACCCAGAGAGTGCCAAACAGGATCAACCCAAGGCGAAACACCCCAAGACATATATTAATCAAGCTAACAAAGACCAAACACAAAGAACAAATATTAAAAGCAGCAAGGGAAAAACAACAAATAACACACAAGGGGATCCCCATAAGAATAACTTCAGATCTTTCAATAGAAACTCTTCAGGCCAGGAGGGAATGGCAAGACATACTTAAAGTGATGAAGGATAATAACCTTCAGCCAAGACTACTGTACCCAGCAAGGATCTCATTCAAATATGAAGGAGAAATCAAAAGCTTTACAGACAAGCAAAAGCTGAGAGAATTCAGCACCACCAAATCAGCTCTCCAACAAATACTAAAGGATAGACCTTAGAAAAGAAACACAAAAAGGACGTATAAACCTGAACCCAAATCATTAAAGTAAATGGCAACAGGTGCATACTTATCAATAATTACCTTAAATGTAAATGGGTTGAATGCCCCAACCAAAAGGCAAAGACTGGCTGAATGGATACAAAAACAAGATCCCTATATATGCTGCCTACAAGAGACCCACCTCAAAACAACGGACACATATAGACTAAAAGTGAAGGGCTGGAAAAAGATATTCCATGCAAATAAAGACCAAAAGAAAGCAGGAGTAGCAATACTCATATCCGATAAAATAGACTTTGAAACAAAGGCTGTGAAAAGGGACAAAGAAGGCCACTACATAATGATTAAAGGATCAATCCAAGAAGAAGATATAACAATTATAAATATATATGCACCCAACATAGGAGCACTGCAATATGTAAGACAGTTGCTAACAAGCATGAAAGGGGAAATTAATAATAACACAATAATAGTGGGAGACTTTAATACCCCACTCACACCTATGGACAGATCAACTAAACAGAAAATTAACAAAGAAACACAAACGTTAAACGATACAATAAACCAGTTAGACCTAATTGATATCTATAGGACATTTCACCCCAAAACAATGAATTTCACCTTTTACTCAAGTGCACACGGAACCTTTTCCAGAGTAGATCACATTCTGGGTCATAAATCCAACCTTAATAAATTCAAAAAAATCAGAAATTATTCCAAGCATCTTCTCTGACCATAATACACTAAGGTTAGATCTCAATTATAGGAGAAAAACTATTAAAAATTCCAACATTTGGAGGGAGAACAACACCCTTCTGAATAATCAACAAATCACAGAAGAAATCAAAAAGAAATCAAAATATGCATCGAAACGAATGAAAATGAAAACACAACTACACAGAACTTTTGGGACACTATAAAAGCAGTCCTAAGAGGAAAGTTCATAGAAATACAGGCATACCGCAAGAAACAAGAAAAAGTCAAATAAATAACCTAACTCTACACCTAAAGCAACTGGAAAAGGAAGAAATAGAGAACCTTAGAGTAAGTAGAAGGAAAGAAATCCTAAAAATTAGGGCAGAAATAAATGCAAAAGAAACAAAAGAAACCATAGCAAAAATCAACAAAGCAAAAAGCTGGTTCTTTGAAAGGATAAATAAAATTGACAAACCATTAGCCAGACTCATCAAGAAACAAAGAGAAAAAAACCAAATCAACAAAATTAGAAATGAAAATGGAGCGATCACGACAGACAACTCAGAAATACAAAGAATCATAAGAGACTACTATCAGCAATTATATGCCAATAAAATGGACAACTTGGAAGAAATGGACAAATTCTTAGAAAAGTACAACTTTCCAAAACTGACCCAGGAAGAAATAGAAAATCTTAACAGACCCATCACAAGCATGGAAATTGAAACTGTAATCAGAAATCTTCCAGCAAACAAAAGCCCAGGTCCAGACGGCTTCACAGCTGAATTCTACCAAAAATTTCGAGAAGAGCTAACACCTATCTTACTGAAACTATTCCAGAAAATTGCAGAGGAAGGTAAACTTCCAAACTGACTCTATGAGACCACCATTACCCTAATACCAAAACCTTACAAAGACACCACAAAAAAAGAAAACTACAGGCCAATATCACTGATGAACATAGATGAAAAAAATCCTCAACAAAATCCTAGCAATCAGAATCCAGCAACACATTAAAAAGATCATACACCATGACCAAGTGGGCTTTATCCCAGGGATGCAAGGATTCTTCCATATCCGCAAGTCAATCAATGTAATTCATCACATTAACAAACTGAGAAATAAAAATCATATGATTATCTCAATAGATGCAGAAAAAGCCTTTGATAAAATTCAACATCCATTTATGATAAAAACTCTCCAGAAAGCAGGAATAGAAGGAACATACTTCAACATAATAAAAGCTATATATGACAAACCCACAGCTAACATTATCCTCAATGGTGAAAAATTGAAACCATTTCCCCTAAAGTCAGGAACAAGACAAGGGTGTCCACTGTCACCACTACTCTTCAACATCGTACTGGAAGTTTTGGCCACAGCAATCAGAGCAGAAAAAGAAATACAAGGAATCCAAATTGGAAAAGAAGAGGTAAAATTCTCACTGTTTGCAGATGACATGATCCTCTACATAGAAAATCCTAAAGACTCCACCAGAAAACTACTAGAGCTAATCAATGAATATAGTAAAGTTGCAGGATATAAAATCAACACTCAGAAATCCCTTGCATTCCTATACACTAATAATGAGAAAGTAGAAAAAGAAGTTAAGGAAACAATTCCATTCACCATTGCAACGAAAAGAATAAAATACTTAGGAATATTCCTACCTAAAGAAACTAAAGACCTATATATCAAAAACTATAAAACACTGATGAAAGAAATCAAAGAGGACACTAATAGATGGAGAAATATACCATGGTCATGGGTCGGAAGAGTCAATATAGTGAAAATGAGTATACTACCTAAAGCAATCTACAGATTCAATGCAATTCCCATCAAGCTACCAGCAGTATTTTTCACAGAACTAGATCAAATAATCTCAAGATTTGTATGGAAATACAAAAAACCTCGAATAGCCAAAGCAATCTTGAGAAAGAAGAATGGAACTGGAGGAATCAACTTGCCTGACTTCAGGCTCTACTACAAAGCCACAGTCATTAAGACAGTATGGTACTGGCACAAAGACAGAAATATAGATCAATGGAACAAAATAGAAAGCCCTGAGATAAACCCACACACCTATGGACACCTTATCTTCGACAAAGGAGGCAAGAATATACAATGGAGTAAAGACACTCTCTTTAACAGGTGGTGCTGGGAAAACTGGTCAACCACTTGTAAAAGAATGAAACTAGACCTGTTTCTAACACCGTACACAAAAATAAACTCAAAATGGATTTAAGATCTAAATGTAAGACCAGAAACTATAAAACTCCTAGAGGAGAACATAGGCAAAACACTCTCCGACATAAATCACAGCAGGATCCTCCATGATCCAACTCCCAGTATACTGGAAATAAAAGCAAAAATAAACAAATGGGATCTAATTAAAATTAAAAGCTTCTGCACAACAAAGGAAACTATAAGCAAGGTGAAAAGACAGCCTTCTGAATGGGAGAAAACAATAGCAAATGAAACAACTGACAAACAACTAATCTCAAGGATATATAAGCAACTTATGCAGCTCAACTCCAGAAAAATAAACGATCAAATAAAAAAATGGGCCAAAGAACTAAATAGGCATTTCACAAAGAAGACATACGGATGGCTAACAAACACATGAAAAGATGTTCAACATCACTCATTATCAGAGAAATGCAAATCAAGACCACAATGAGGTACCATTTCACTCCAGTCAGAATGGCTGCGATCCAAAAGTCTACAAGCAATAAATGCTGGAGAGGATGTGGAGAAAAGGGAACCCTCTTACACTGCTGGTGGGAATGCAAACTAGTACAGCCATTACGGAAAACAGTGTGGAGATTCCTTTAAAAATTGCAAATAGAACTGCCTTATGACCCAGCAATCCCACTGCTGGGCATACACACCGAGGATACCAGAATTGAAAGAGACACATGTACCCCAATGTTCACTGCAGCACTGTTTATAATAGCCAGGACATGGAAGCAACCTGGATGTCCATCAGCAGATGAATGGAGAAGAAAGCTGTGGTACATATACACAATGGAGTACTACTCAGCCTTTAAAAAGAATTAATTTGACTCAGTTCTAATGAGATGGATGAAATTGGAACCGATTTTACAGAGTGAAGTAAGCCAGAAAGAAAAACACCAATACAGTATACTGACACATATATATGATATTTAGAAGATAGTAATGATGACCCTATATGAGAGACAACAAAGAGAGACTCAGAGGTATAGAACGGACTTTTGGACTCTGAGGGAGAGGGAAAGGGTGGGATGGTTTGGCAGAATGGCACTGAAACATGTATACTTTCTTGTAAGAAACGAAGCGCCAATCTATGTTCAATGCAGGATGCAGGATGCATGGGGCTGGAGCACAGGATGATTCAGGTAGAGGATGTGGGGTGGGAGGTGGGAGGGGGCTTCAGCATTGGGAGATTGTGTTCACCTGTGGCTGTTTCATGTCAATGTATGGCAAAAAAAAATACAGTATTGTAATTTAAAAAATAAATAAATTAAAAAAATGATTAAAAAAAAAAAGAATTTTTACTTCCTAGCGAGGTCCCCCTTCTACCAGGAGAGTTGCTCTGCCCAGTCAAAGGGAGATCCCGGACGAGCTCTCAAATGTTACACTCAGAGTCCAGGTCTCCGAATAGACTGAGAGAACAAGTCCACCATGGCAATGCAAAGGCAAGAAGGGAGTGTATTGCTAACTTGAGTTAGGGCACTCTGCCACATCCAACACAGTGGAGTAAGGCAAGAGGGCCCCAAGCCCTGAATTACCGCAGTGTTTATAGACTTAGAACAAAGACAGGGAGTTGGCAAGGGCGGATTGGTTGCAAGGGGTTCTTGGCATCTATTAATTGGCTAAATTTTGCACATGCGGGCTCCCTTAAGGGACTTTTTGTGTTATCTGGGCTAGCTCTAACCAGGCTATGGGGAGTATGCTGACTGGCTGAGTCTCAAGGTCAGAGGGATGATGATCTCAGCTTCGTCTGGGCAGTGACCCAGCTTTTTCTGATTGTAGCTCTGGCTACTTTAGTCCTTGAAGCTTGTCATGGCTTCTGTCAGGTCTCAACAGTTACCATTTGGAGTTCATAAGACCCAATGCTGTTCTCAAAAAACTGATGCAAGAAGAACCAGCCATCTAATCTTCCTTTCTTGTAGAAACTTTAGTGTAGGTTAACTAAGTAATTAATGTGTGTAGTTATTTATAGAAGACTCTCCTCTAATATTGGAGAAGGCAATGGCACCCCACTCCAGTATTCTTGCCTGGAAAATCCCATGGATGGAGGACCCTAGTGGGCTGCAGTCCATGGGGTTGCTAAGAGTCAGACACGACTGAGTGACTTCACTTTCACTTTTCCCTTTCATGAATTGAAGGAAGTGGCAATCCACTCCAGTGTTCTTGCCTGGAGAATCCCAGGGACGGGGGAGCCTGGTGGGCTGCTGTTTATGGGGTCGCATAGAGTCGGACATGACTGAAGTGACTTAGCAGCAGCAGCAGCTCCTCTAACATATGCTGAAATAATGATATAATTAGAAAATCACCATTTGCAACCTCCAGGTTATCAATGGAGCTGGAAAAAGGTCATCAGTGGATGTTCAACCATTTGTTAAAGATTGATAGGGAAATTCATAAGAAATACTTTGAACCCCAAATCTAATCATCATTAAAAGTGTGACTACCACTTAAGACTTCCCTGGTGGCTCAGACGGTAAACTTCTGTCTACAATACAGGAGACCCAGGTTCAATCCCTGGGTCAGGAAGATCCCCTGGAGAGGGAAATGGCAATCCACTCCAGTACTATTGCCTTGAAAATCCCATGGACAGAGGAGCCTGGTAGGCTACAGTCCATGGGGTCGCAAAGAGTTGGACACAGCTGAGTGACTTCACTTCACTACCACTTAAGTCTTAGTGAGAATGTGGAAAAATTGCTACCCTTGTGCACTACTGGTTGACATGTGTACAACTGCTGTAGAAAACAGTACAGCAGGTCCTCAAAAAATTAAAAATAGAATTAACATATGATGGAGAAGGCAATTGCACCCCACTCCAGTACTCTTGCCTGGGAAATCCCATGGACGGAGGAGCCTGGTGGGCTGCAGTCAATAGGGTCGCTAAGAGTCGGAGACGACTGAGCGACTTCACTTTGCCTTTTCACTTTCATGCATTGGAGAAGGAAATGGCAACCAACTCCAGTGTTCTTGCCTGGAGAATCCCAGGGACGGGGAAGCCTGGTGGGCTGCTGTCTATGGGGTCGCACAGAGTTGGACACGACTGAAGCAACTTTGCAGCAGCAGCAGCAGCAGCCAGCAATCCCACTTCTGACTGTATATCTACCAAAATTGCAATCAGGGTCTTGAAGAGATATTTGGACACCTGTTTTCATAGCAGCATTATTCACAATAGCTAAAATGTGAGAGCAACCTGTGTCCACTGAAGGATGAATGGATAAGCAAAATATAGTACAAGCAATGGAATACTATTCATGCTTAACAAGGAAGGAAATTCTGAAAATGCTACAAGATGGATGAACCTTGAGGTTATAATGCTAGGTGAAATGATCCCGTGACAAAAGACAAATATCCTGTGATTTCTCTTGTATGTGGTACTTCTGATAGTCAAAATCATAAAGACAGAAAGTATAATGGTGGATGCTAGATGCTGGGGAAAGGGAAAGTAGGTTGTTGTTTTATAATAGTTTTAGAGTTTTAATTTCATAAGATAAAAAGTTGGGATGGATAGTGTTGACAGTTGCATAACAATATAAATGAATGAATATGATACTCCTGAACTGTTCATTTAAAAGTGGTTATGCTGCTACCTAGGTGGCACAGTTGTAAAGAATCACCTGCCAACGCAGGAGATGATAGAGACATGGGCTCAGTCCTAGGGTTGGGAAGATACCCTAGAGTATGAAATGGCAACCAATCCCAGTTTTCTTGCCTGGAAAATTCCATGTACAGAGGAGCCTGGAGGGCCACAGTCCATGGGGTCACAGAGAATCAGACATGGCTGAACAACTGAGCATAGCACAAAGTACAGCATGCAGGTACATTTTATGCTATGTATATTTACCACAATTTTTTAAAAACTGAGACTATCAGGCATGAACCTCCTGATGTGATACAAAAGGAACTACATATTACAACCTACAAGAGATGTTTGTCTAGATAATTGCAACTAAATCTACTCAAGCATCTGCATTTAACCACGTGTTTACAAGGAATGTATATGTATGTACTCAGTCACTAAGTTATGTCAGACTCTTTGCGACCCCATGGACTGTATCCCACCGGGCTCCTCTGTACATGGGATTCTCCCATCAAGAACATTGGAATGTGTTGCCATACCCTCCTTCAGGGGATTTTCCTGACCCATGAATCAAACCCACATCTCCTGCATTGGCAGTCAGATTCTTTACTGCTGAGCCATTTGAGCTGAATTTGGAATGATAAGCAGATTGAAGTTTGATAGGAGAAGGGAGGGCTTAGAGGAAAGCATTGAAAGCAGGGACCATATCACAAGAATAAAGGAGGAGCAAGCTGTTCCTGTAGTAAATAACAGGCATTGAGCTGCATTCTGGAAGACCTTGAATGTAGATGTGAGAAGACACAAATAAATAAAAATGATGGCAATCACTCATGAGTGCTTTATAGGGGCAAGGCACTGGATTTCTTGTGCTCCTTTATTTCTCAGCAATCCTGTATGAGAGGCATTGCTTTCACTGTTATGCAGATGAAGAATCTGGGGCTTACAAAAGGATAAGTAATGTCCTCAAGGACGTGTGTGCTCACATGCTCAGTCATGTCCAACTCTTTGTGACCCCCTGGACTGTATCCTGCCAGGCTCTTCTGTCCATGAGACTTCCCAGGCAAGGATATTGGAGTGGGTTGCTATTTCCTACTCCAAGGTCCCCAAGGACACTCAATACTTAGAAACAAAGACGATTTCAAAGGTTCAATGTCATTGCTTTCTTGACAGTAGAATAGGAAATTCTTGAAGAAATTACTGCTTATACCTCTCTAGCTAAAATGCAAACTACTCTTTGTGACTTGACCCTGGATTATTTATTTGTCATATACTATATTTAATTGATTCAAAATACCATCAATTACAAGACTGCATGATTTCATGTACCAAGAAAAATGCTGTCAATTAGAGTAAAATACAATGTTTCATTATTCAGAATTTTTATTTGCTACTCATTGAAGGAATTCCTATGGTATTGTCACACGAGTGTATGTTCCTCGGTTCTTTGTCTCATCACAACAAAGATCTGGAGCGACGGACATTAAAGCCCTCGGCACATCACAGCTCTCGGGTCTTGGACAAACCGTGTTATAGCTCTTAGGCAAATCAGTGTTACAGCTCTATTTTATTTAGAAGATAGCAGGAGAATCCATCCTCAAAGCATGAGGGCATGCCAACCCAAAGACTTGAAGGGAAGAGAGTGGAGGAGCACGTGGGGAAGGGGGAAAGAGAGAGCGAGAGAGAGAAAGAGCACATGCACGTGAGAGAAAGAGAGACAGAAAGCACTTTGGCTCCTCCTTTTATATGTTTTTTTTCTCCACCTGGGCCTGCCCTATGCAAATTGGGCTTAGCCAGGAGTGCTGTTTGTTTTACCTGAAGTCTTCACTCTGGTCCTCAGACCTTCTTTTGTTCTATTTTCGTGGGCTTTTCCCTTCCTTGTCTTTCAGCCACCACCATTTTGGACTCCTTTTCCTTATTCTACCTACCTAACAGTATTATTTGGGCTCAAAGGTACATTGTCTACAATGCAGGAGACCGGGGTTCAATTCGTGGGTTGGGAAGATCCCCTGGAGAAAGAAATGGCAAGCCACTCCAGGACTATTGCCTGGAAAATTCCATGGACAGAAGAGCCTGGTAGGCTACAGTCCATGGGGTTGCAAACAGTCGGACATGACTGAGCTTCACTTCACAACAGTATTATTTAGACATTTATTTTGCATCACATATCACTGTTATTATATATAAAATTAATGATATTAGCAAACTATGTTGGCTAAGGATTCCCAAAATTTCTTAGCATTCAATGTGGACTCTCCTACATTGCTTTTCAACTCAATCTATATTGCTTTCAGATCTCCTACACTGCTTTTCAACTAAGGTCTATATTCTTCTATACATTTTCCTTTGTGCCATCAAGAGCCAAAATATACTTAAAGTCCACTGATGTTGGATACTTGTCAGTTTTGCCATAATATACAGATAGTCTACTTTTGAGTTCCATTTAGAACTTAATCCATTTTTTTTTCATGTCCTTCCCACCTCCTCCTGCAAATGCCTTTATCCTGAGTTAAGAGTGCTTCTTTTTTCCTCCAATATACTGAAATTTAATTTTGCAAGTTTAGATGCTATAAATTTTCATATTTTCTTGTAAAATGACATCTATGGCACAAATGCTGTGAGGCAAAATAAGGTGTCATTGGGGATAACTTGTATCTTGATTACAGAGGTGTTAAAATGTGAGAAAGAAAAATTCAAGCCTTAGCATTGCTAAATATGGTAGTGGAAAATAACGTATTTGCTTAAACATTATGAGATGTGGAGACAGAACCAGCTGGAAGACTGACTGGGTTAAATCCTCTCTTGAAGTACTTACTTCCAGTGTTTCAGCAACAGCCTCCCTTTCTCCCTAATTTCTCCCTGTCTTTCCTTTCTTGCTTCCTGCACATATTTATTGAATGTCTGTCAGGAACTAGACATTAGTATAGGTGCTTGGAAGTCATTAGAAAGAAAAATAAGGATCACACCCTTATATATTTTGATTTTAATCTTAAGGAAGAGAAACATCTGAAAATTGTAGAGAAAAAGAAAGATACTTTAGATAAATGAGCTATGCAAACAAGTCAACAATCAAAACAAAAACATTTTTTCCTACAGTCAATTTAGACTCTTCAGAAATTACTTTCTGATCTTTATATTATTCATTTGCATATTATGTGAATAAATTATGTATATGTGTGTATTACTCTTTAAAACTGAAACACACATGGAGCTATTTGTACAGAACATCATATATTCGTCAAGGTGAAGAAGAAAGACTTCTGCCTAAAATGATGATCAGTGAAATGCAAAAAGGCAACAGCATGAAAATGAAACATAAATGAGGTTAATAAAATTATCTTGGATATATTTCTCTGTGGTGTTGTTTTCAGCCCAGATGATCTCCACCCCCACTTTTAGCACATGAGTTCTTATTTAAATAAGATGCCTTTGGAGTTACTTTGCTGTTACTCATGTGTGTTATGAATTTTATTTTTCCTCCCTTAAATCCATGGAGAATATGTATCCTCCCAAAATGCATTTAGTCATTTTGAACTTGAAATATTTCCTTGGATTCTTCATATAGGAACAAATATATTATTTTGTATAGGGAATATTTTTTTTTCCTTTGCTTGATATCACAGGATAAAGAGCACATCATTTTCAGCAATTTAAATTTAGATCAATCAATGTGGTAACTTTGATTTGACTCTGTTCCTTCACAGCCATATATAGTAGTTTGCATTAATCAAATTAATAATAAAGGGATTAAAATTGCTAACTTCTAAGGGAAGGATGTATTAGTGGTATTAAATGTTGCACTTGGAATGATTGTTCTTGCATGTTAATTATTAGCTGCCTGAGATACAGAAGTGTTCAAGGAAATGATACTCTAATTGTGTGTTACCTTAATTTAGGAAAAGTTCCTTTAAAGGATGAACTGCATTGCATTGGGCTTTCTAATCTGACCATGCACTAGTTTAGATCCATGACCTCCAGTCCTTTAAGTCCACTATCATTGGCAATCATTGGGAGGCTTCTGTAAAGCTGTTTACAAAGTTACATATCAGGACACAACAAAAGATGCTTTTGTTTACAAAATCAAATTTGTAATTGTGTGCAAGAGAAAGGTCATCTCATTAGTTGTAGTGGTAAACAGATAATTTGTGGCATCCTGTTTTTGGTGTGTGGGTAGACTTGAGAAAGAGGAGAAAGTGGAAGGAACAGTAAGAAAGAAATGATCACTAATGTGGTTTTTATCAATTGCTTAATTTCTTTCAGCAGCCTAACTGCTGCCACTTTACGGATTCCACAACACAGATGACCATTTTTCCTTTGTTAAGTCTAGGTATAAAATAATAATGGTGCTAATCAGCAGTTGTTTCATTGCTGTAGTGTTCATTCAATGACTTTCAGTCTAAAGAACCAGACATCCCAGAAAAAAGAGCCTTCGTTTTGAGTCCCCTACCCCTGGATGGAAACTTGGATAGGACTCATGACTTTTTGGCTCACTGAGAGTTAATAGACAGTTCTGTAATTACTTGAAATCACAAAACATAGTCTCATTTCAGCAAGGAAGAATGTTCAGTCCAAGATATTAATCAACAGTTTGATAACTCAATCTTCATTGTGAAGGAAGGCTTTCATTTCCTATTTTGCTCTAACTAAAGCTGAGCACAGAAGTGCAGTGTGACTGCTTTTTCCCCATTCCCACCACACCCTTGCTTTGCATCTGAGCTTTGACTTTGGGGACTTGGGTATGGGGAAGGAGGAGGGATAAGGCTAGAGAGGTAGGAAGTTTATTTACTGATGGTTTCAACGTCTTTGGTCTTGGAGGATATTTAAAGCTATCTCTTCTAATTATTTAATCCCCCCCAATGTAGCACAGTAGGTCACAGTTGCAATAGACTAAGCTACAAAGGAAGCAAGTAACTAACTGATTGAATTAGAAGAGGTGATGTCATCCCAAACTTCACTCCATCAGTCTTAGTTGTACTGGGTCATCTGCGTTCATATTGCTACAAACTGCAGTAGACTAGAACAGAGTAAGGCGAACGTACATCCATCCAATGTCTCCTATTCAGCCGGTCCTGTGGTCCTTTGGCCTATGTCAGACCTTGACAGGGCCATTGAGCCTGCTCACAGCGGCACAGATCTGACTTTAAGCTAGAATGAGGACCATTCCATGGGTGTTTTCCAAGGTCTTGTTTTTCAAGACCATTTCCAAGGATAACTACAAACAGCTAGGCCAGCATTTGCCCAGGAGCTAATCTATTAGACCACATAGCACCAGCACATCAACAGTCCTCAGAGACTTTGTCTTTCTAATGCAGAAAAAGATACTGTTCATGGTTTTGATATCAAAAAAAAAAAAAATACCTATTTTTTTGCTTACTGCCTCCATCTTTGTAATCTACATTCTGTTTTACCAGGTTTCCCTGCTCTGCCATAAGCTCCAGTTTGCACTCAATAGTGCACACAGTCATTTTCTCCTTAACATTTGCATTGTATTCTTTAAAAGACAATAGTCTCTGATGTAAGCAGCATTCCTGCCATTTTACAGATGAGATAACTGAGGCTCAGGACTTTGAGTCTTGTGCTCCAGGCCTCACTGCCAAATAAGTTACAGATTCCTATTCATTTGGGAGTCCATTCAAAGCCTGCTTGTTTTTAAAGACTGCATATTTTTCATTAAACCAACAAGTACCTCTGTCTCTCAAGAATAACCTGTGCCATTTGGGGAACACAAGAAAGTATCTTTCTCTCCCTTCATACCATCCTCGCCATTACTTTCTCTAGGAGGTAGTGGAGAGTTGGGTCTGCAGGATCTGCAAAGGTTGCAGGAGAATTTGGTGAGTGTGCATGTCTTGTCTGTTTAATAACACCCTCCCAATTATTTGTTATTTAAATAGTCCTGTCCATATTTTCCTCTGCTTACACTGAACCTTCCTGCTGAGAACTTTTATGTCTTTAAAACTTGGTGCCTGAAATGTGAAAACACAGGAAAAGGTTAATGAAAGCAGAGAGAAAACTTTCCTGATATCTTTTGGGTTGTTCCCTGTGCTCTTTTAGATTCATGTTCCGACTTAGTGCCTGAATACCTGAGTGCTTGCTGATTTGTATGATTGTCCTAATGACCAATGACATGAATTACTGAAAACCTAATTAGGCCTTTTGAGCTAAGAATATTTTTTAAGAGACTCTGACATTTGGTGAGAAATGTGGTGTCAGCGGAATATCTAGCCTGAATATAATTTCTAATTTGGGGAAAAGTATTGGCATCTAATTATATGAGCATATAGAGAGAGCAATTATATGAACCTGTCTTGAATGCTGAACTTTGGAACAATGAGAAGGGATGAATGTGGGCCAGAGCCAGACAGAACACATAATGTGCCCAGTCTGCCCAGAAGCTTGTATATACACTTACAACTTATATACTTAAGATCACTAAATAGCTACTTGGCATTGCTCCAGATAATTCTATGTATTGATGCCAAAGTGCATTTAATGCCACCCAGAAGAGTTGGAGGTCCTGGGGGAGAACATTGGTCCCAGAAAGGTCAGAGAAGAGGGAAGCATTTCAGAAGCGCAAAAATTTAATCATTGGGGTTTTAATGAAATGTCTCTGATTTTTTGAGGAAGGAATCTTTTTGATATTAATCTGACCTCAGAAGTCAACCAGGAACTTATTTGCCTCTGCAGAGGTATGCCAGTTAGGTCCTGTCACATAATAATAGTCTCAAACCTCAGTAGCTTGAAACAACCCTCTATTTTTATAACGCTCATGTCTGTGGGTCATCTGACAGCTGATGTGGCCTAGGCTCAGGTGATCTTGGCTGAGCTTGCTCACATGACTGTGGCTGGTGAGGAGCTCTGCTCTAGCCTAGGCTTGTTTGAGGAACTTGACCTGGTACAGATATGTTCCAAAGGTCCTCAGTCTCCTACTGGCATTAACAGGCTTGCCTTGGCTCATCCTTCTCATGGTGATGACAAGAAGGCAAGAAGAAATGTGGTAGGCCCCTTGAGGCCAAGGTCCAGAATAAGAAAATGGCTACTGGTCACTTCTACAAAATTTTATGGGTCAAAGAAAATTATCTGGCTGAGTCTAGAGTCAAGGGGTTGGAAAATATGCTCCACCTTTTTCTAGGAAGAACTACAAAGTCACATGCTAAAGAGTATGAAGACAAGTAAGGGTAAATAATCAGGATAACTAATGTAACAGATAGACCATAGAAGAAACAGGAATGTTGCTTGCAAAAGCATTTAATTTTAGGAAACATCTTCTGAAATATACAAAGAGAGGAATGGAAGGAAAGGACTCATCCTATGGTAGAGCTGTGGTGTATCTTCTTCTAAGAAGAAAATGTGAGCAAAGGACAAAATCAAAGGTTGTAGAAGCTTTGTGACACACTTCATATCACCAAGTCATCTTTTAGCAAAAGATCAGTTAACTGCAATTCCAAATACATGTGCTTTAAATTTGGAAGCGCGAAATGATTTGGAGAATCAAATCATAACTGAACAGTTCCCTGTGCACCTCTAAGTTCCCAGACCTCTGCTGCTCTGTTCTGCTCTTTCATTTCTAAATTGGAATGTAAATTATGGTAAAGCCCATTTGACTTCCAGCCACGTCATTTCTCCACTGGATCAAAAGCCTGGATAAAAACATTTTAAAGAAACTGAGAAGTAGATTTCCACGCTCAGCTGCTGCTGCTAAGTCACTTCAGTCATGTCCAACTCTGTGCCACCCCATGGACGGCAGCTCACCAAGCTCCCCCATCCCTGGAATTTTCCAGGCAAGAACACTGGAGTGGGTTGCCATTTCCTTCTCCAATGCATGAAAGTGAAAAGTCAAAGTGAAGTCGCTTAGTCGTGTCCGACTCTTAGCGACCTCATTGACTGCAGCCTACCAGGCTCCTCTGTCCATGATATTTTCCAGGCAAGAGTACTGGAGTGGAGTGCCATTGCCTTCTCAGGCACCCTCAGCTATACACATCCATATACTACTTCCACTGGTAAGAATGGGGAATAATGGAGCTAGCCCAACAAGAACTGTCTTACTGGCAGTTTTTCTTTGGTGCAAGACCAACAGTCACTGAGTAATGATACTGAAAGGCTTAATGTAAATTTCATTCCATCAATAAAACAGCATAAAACCCACAGCATTACTATTTACAAATTTGAACAACCCTTTGAATGGAACACTAATTCCATATATTGCTACTGTCATCAGGACAACAAAAAATATAATGAGTCCTGTGGCTGTCTGAGGAAGCCTTACAAATAGCTGTGAAAAGAAGAGAAGCAAAAAGCGAAGGAAAAGAGGAAAGATACACCCATTTGAATTCAGAGTTCCAAAGGATAGCAAAGAGAGCTAAAAAGACTTCCTCAGTGATCAGTGCAAAGAAATAGAGGAAAACAATAGAATGTGAAAGACTAGAGATCTCTTCAAGAAAACTAGAGATACTAAGGGAAGATTTCATACAAAGATGGGCTCAATAAAGGACAGAAATGGTATGGACCTAACAGAAGCAGAAGATATTAAGAAGAGGTGGCAAGAATACACAGAACTGTACAAAAAGATCTTCATGACCCAGAAGATCATGGGTGTGATCATGATGGTGTGATCACTCACCTAGAGCCAGATATCCTGGAATATGAAGTGGGCCTTAGGAAGCATCACTATGAACAAAGCTAGTGGAGGTGATGGAATTTCAGTTGAGCTATTTCAAATCCTAAAAGAGGATGCTCTGAAGGCACTGCACTAAAATGCCAGCAAATATGGAAAACTCAGCAGTGGCCACAGACTGGAAAAGGACAGTTTTCATTCCAGTCCCAAAGAAAGGCAATGCCCAAGAATGCTCAAACTACCACACAGTTGTGTTCATCTCACACACTAGCACAGTAATGCTCAAAATTCTCCAAACCAAGCTTCAGTAGTACGTGAATGGTGAAATTCCAGATGTTCAAGCTGGTTTTAGAAAAGGCAGAAGAACCAGAGATAAAATTTCCAACATTCGCTGGATCATCGAACAAGAGTTTCAGAAACATAACATCTATCTACTTTATTGACTATGCCAAAGCCTTTGACTGTGTGGATCACCATAAACTGTGGAAAATTCTGACAGAGATGGGAATACCAGACCACCTGACCAGCCTCTTGAGTAATCTGTATGCAGGTCAGGAAGCAACAGTTAGAACTGGACATGGAACAACAGACTGGTTCTAAATTAGAAAAGGACTATGTCAAGTTTGTATATTGTCACCCCAATTATTTAATTATATGCAAAGTACATCATGAGAAACCCTGGACTGGAAGAAACACAAGCTGGAATCAAGATTGCCAGGAGAAATATCAATAACCTCAGATACGCAGATGACACCACCGTTATGGCATAGAGTGAGGAAGAACTAAGGAGCCTTCTGGTGAAAGTGAAAGAGGAGAGTGAAAAAGTTGGCTTAAAGCTCAACATTCAGATAACTAAGATCATGGCATCTGGTCCCATCGCTCCATGGCAAATATTTGGGGAAACAGTGGAAACAGTGGCTAACTTTATTTAGTTATTTATTTATTTATTTATTTATTTTGGCTCAAAATCACTGACGATGGTCACTGTAGCCATGAAATTAAAAGACACTTACTCCCTGGAAGGAAAGTTATGACCAACCCAGACAGCATATTAAAAGCAGAGACATTACTTTGTCAACAAAGGTCTGTCTAGTTAAGGCTATGGTTTTTCCTGTAATCATGTATGGATGTGAGAATTGGACTATAAAGAAAGCTGAACACAGAAACACTGATGCTTTTGAACTGTGGTGTTGGAGAGGAGTCTTGAGAGTCCCTTGGACTGCAAGGGAGATCCAACCAGTCCATCCTAAAGGAGATCAGTCCTGTGTGTTCATTGGAAGGACTGATGTTGAAGCTGAAACTCCAATACTTTGGCCACCTGATGCAAAGAGCTGACTCATTTGAAAAGACCCTGATGCTGAGAGAGATTGAGCGCAGGAGGAGAAGGGGGCAACAGAGGATGAGATGGTTGGATAGCATCACTGACTCAATTGAGATGAGTTTGAGTGATCTCCAGGAGTTGCTGATGGACAGGGAGGCCTGGCATGCTGTGCTCCATGGGGTCACAAAGAGTTGGAGACAACTGAGTGACTTAACTGAATTGAACTGAACAGGCCAGTATCACTGATGAGCACAGAAGCAAAAATCATCAACAAAATTCTAGCAAACAGAATCCAACAACATATTAAAAAGATTATACATCATGACTAAGTAGGCTTTATCCCAGGGATGCAAGGATTCTTCACTATTCACAAATCAATGTGATACACCACATTAACAAATTGAAAGAAAGAAACCATATGATTATCTCAATAGATGCAGAGAAAGCCTTTGACAAAATACAACATATTTATGATAAAAACTCTCCAGAAAGCAGGCACAGAAGGAACATACCTCAACATAATAAAAGTGATACAGGACAAACCCACAGAAAACATTATCCTCACTGGTGAAAAATTGAAAGCATTTCCCCTAAAGTCAGGAAGAAGTCAAGGATGCCCACTCTCACCACTACTATTCAACATAGTTTTGGAAGGTTTAGCCACAGCAATCAGGGAAGAAAAAGAAATAAAATGAATCCAGACTGGAAAAGAAGAAGTAAAATTCACTGTTTGCAGATGACATGATCCTCTACATAGAAAACCCTAAAGACACCACCAGAAAATTACTAGAGCTAATCAATGAATATTGTAAAGTTGTAGGATATTAAATTAACACACAGAAATCCCTTGCATTCCTCTACACTAACAATGAGAAAACAGAGAAATTAAGGAAACAATTCCATTCACCATTTTAATGAAAAGAATAAAATACTTGGGAATAAATCTACCTAAATAAAAGACTTAAATATAGAAAACTATAAAACACTGATGAAAGAAATCAAAGATTTCTTAGATGGAGAAATATACTATGTTCATGGATTGGAAGAATCAACATAGTGAAAATGAGTATACTACCCAAAGCAATCTATAGATTCAGTGCAATCCCTGTCAAGCTACCAATGGTATTTTTCACAGAACTAGAACAAATAATTTCACAATTTGTATGGAAATAGAAAAATCTCAAATAGCCAAAGCAGTCTTGAGAAAGAAGAATGGAACTGGAAGAATTAACCTGCCTGACTTCAGGCTATACTACAAAGCTACAGTCATCAAGAGAGTATGGTACTGGCACAAAGACAGAAATATAGATTAATGGAACAAAATAGAAAGCCCAGAGATAAATTCATGCACCTATGGACACCTTATCTTTGACAAAGGAGGCAAGAATATACAATGAAGGAAAAACAATCTCTTTAACAAGTGGTACTGGGAAAACTGGTCAACCACCTGTAAAAGAATGAAACTAGAATACTTTCTAATACCTTACACAAAAATAAACTCAAAATGGATTAAAGGCCAGAAACTATAAAACTCCTAAAGGAGAACATAGGCAAAACACTCTCTGACATAAATCACAGCAGGATCCTCTATGACCCACCTCCCAGAGTAATGGAAATAAAAGCAAAAATAAAAAAATGGGACCTAATTAAACTTAAAGGCTTTTCCACAACAAAGGAAACTATAAACAAGGTGAAAAAACAGCCTTCAGAATTAGAGAAAATAATAGCAAATGAAGCAACTGAAAAGAATTAATCTCAAAAATATACAAGCTGCTCCTGCAGCTCAATACAAGAACAATAAAAGACCCAATCAAAAAATGGGCCAAAGAACAAAACAGACATTTCCCCAAAGAAGACATGCAGATGGCTAACAAACACATGAAAAGATGCTTAACATCACTCATTATCAGGGAAATGGAAACCAAAACCACAATGAGGTATCATCTCACGCTGGTCAGAATAGCTGCTATCAAAAGTCTACAAGCAATAAATGCTGGAGTGGAGAAAAGGGAACCCTCTTACACTGTTGGTGAGAATGCAAACTAGTACAGCCACTATGGAGAACAGTGTGGAGATTTCTTAAAAAACTGGAAATAGACCTGCCATACAACCCAGCAATCCCACTGCTGGGCATACACACCGAGGAAACCAGAAGTGAAAGAGACACGGGTACCCCAATGTTCATCACAGCACTGTTTATAATAGTCAGGACATGGAAGCAATGTAGATGTCCATCAGCAGATGAATGGATAAGAAAGCCGAGGTACATATACACAATGGAATATTACTCAGCTATTAAAAAGAAAGCATTTGAATCAGTTCTAATGAGGTGGATGAAACTGGATGGAGCCTATTATACAGAGTGAAGTAAGTCACAAAGAGAAACACTAATACAGTATATTAATGCACATATATGGATTTTACAATGATGGTAACAATGACCCTATATGTGAGACAGAAAACGAGACAGATATAAAGAACAGACTTTGACTCCATGGGAGAAGGTGAGAGTGGAATGATTTGAGAGAATAGCATTGAAACATGTATATTACCATATGTGAAATAGATCACAAGTCCAAGTTCAGTGCATGAAACAGGGCACTCAAAGCTGGTGCATTGGGACAACCTTGAGGGATGGGATGGGGAGGGATGTGGGAGGGGGTTCAGGACAGGGGACACATGTACACCCATGGCTGATTCATGTTAATGTATGACAAAAACCACTACAGTATTGTAAAGTAATTGGCCTCCAATTAAAAAAAAAGTTTTGTGGTACATGTATATGTGATACATATATATGTATGTGCATTGTGTAGGAAGTACTTAACAATGTGATATGATATATTAAATTTAAATACAAAATTGTTGAACACACATTATACAACCATATATGATTTCTGACATATATTAAAATATTATAGTATTTATCTATTTAATCATTTGAATATTATAGATGGCATAACCAGTTCATGTACCAATTACTATTTCTCAGTGTTACATATCATGAAAAGGAGGATCTCTTTAAAGAAGTGTGGGAACTATAATAGATTCTGGTGAGCCCAGTCTTTAGAATCAGATCTGGTTTGATACCTGACTTACCTACTTAGAAGCTAAATGTACCCAGGAGTTATAGTATCTCTCTAAACCTTAGTTTTCTTCTATTAAATGGGGGATATTTACTACTACTTATAACTGTTAAGAATTAAATTACATATAGATGAGGAGAGCTCACAGTACGGGCTCAATACATATTAATTCCTTTCTCTGGCATGCTGCAGTCCATGGAGTCACAGAGTTGGACATGACTGAGTGACTGAAATGAACTGAACTTTCTCTGACACACATAGCTAGCTTTACCTTATTTTGAGGGGGAGGCATTTCTAGGTTCATTTCTAGGTAATGTCAAACAGTATGCTGTATGGAGTGTTAGAGAGGAAGTGAAGAAACAGGCTGGGTTCTCTTAATTCATTTCCCAGGACAGCCACATGGGACACCCATAGTAAGCATGATCCCATGGTTGAAAATGGAGACACATATTATAGAAATCACCACTTGTGAAATTGGAGGACTAGCTGAAGTGGCCCACCTGACGTAATAGGAAGGCAGAGACAATTTTATTTTGCTGTGTTACCTCTCTAGGGAGATGAGGACTCACAGTGAGTTTTCAACTCTATAATAAAGACTACTTTCTATGCATTGGCATCCTAGTTTAGACAAGAGGCAGACCAGCTGTGAGAGACGTGAAGACATATTTCAGTTTTATTATTTTAGGTATAGATGGGTATGTTAATCCATTTCCAAATACAATTCCTGTAATCACAGATAAGGAGTGAACCTTGAACTGGCAAAACCTGTCTCCTGTTGTCAAAGAGTTAAGTTGGAAAGATGGAACCTCAAGGTTGAGAATTGGTGTATCATCTTCCTTCCAAGCCTTGCTGTGCTGATGGCTGCCGGCACACACACAAGCTTTCCTTTTTATCCAGGCACTGATCCAATGATAACAATGTTGTCTCTTTCTTCCCTCTGGCAAACTTCCTGCTTTCAGTCCATAGCTCAGAGTTTCCCATGTTCTGCTCTCTAGGTTCTGACAGCTGTTTTCAGACTTAACCATAGAAGCCAAGAAATAATTGTAGTATAAAACTCTCTTTCTATTGTTACATTGCTTCTTTCTGCAAATATATCTCAGGAGTTAAACGTTGAACCTTGATCTCTTACACCAAAAGAAAAAAATTTATATGAAAGATTTAATTTTAGTGTTCATGGTTTATCATGGAAAGGAGCTGTTTAAAATTTTTAGAATTTTTTTAATAAAATTCTAAGATAAAAGAAAAAAGAAATCACAGTATTTACAGAGATAATAGAATGGCATAGCCATGCAGAACAAATAACTTTGGTTTTCCCCTTTCACTTTGGTTTAAATATTGACCAAGATTCAATTTTTTTCCTGCCAAATAAAACTTCAATAAATCAACGTTTAGAGGCAAAAATAACATTTTCTTTTTTTCCCATCATATTTTATACAGCATTGAGTCTAATAGGATATTTTATGTATTTAATTCATACCAATACACTATAGGAAACTTTTATTAAACTGAGTCACTATTGCTCAGACAGCAAACGGTTTACAAATGTACAACAATGTGTATTTCTAAATAATGCAAAAGTGGCAATGTATTTATTCCTAATCTTCTTCTGACTTTAACCTTTATTTTTCATTGCCTTCCTAATTAATTATTCCATCAATCTAAAAAACAAACACCAGTTTTCCTTTCCTCCCAAAGAACACAGTTCTATACCTGGAAATCTGATGTTCATTTTTTTTTGATAAAGTTATGTAAATACTGGGACAAAAATGGCCATGCCATGTTCTCCCAGAAACCAGGCTTCTACTTGAAAGATCAAAGTTTAAAAGTCTAGTCACAAGTAGCTATTGGCCCATATCCAGTCTACATCAAAAAGTTTTCATTTAATACTATCACCCTATAGAGTTCCTCCAGCATAAAACATGTTTATAAAGTTACAAATTTGAATGTAACTAAAGATACATAGACATTTTATTATTACACTTTAACATACTGCTTGATAAATTATGTACCAGTTAAAAACACTAAATGATCTCAAGGTGCATTCAATATCTGTAGCATAGTTAACAAAAACACACACGAAAAAAATATATATTCTATATTCTGTGGAAAATAACACAGCTTTGATAATGATCACTGTTAAAAATCTCCAATTCTGACTGATATCTTTTTTTAAAGGAAGTAGGTATAATTTTAAGGCAGTGGATAACCCAAAGGATTTAACTCCAATTTTCAACTCCAGTGATTTACATTGTAACCTATGAAAATGGGAATGTTAGCCATGAGTTTTCCAAACTGTCTCATACATTGACTTTTTTTTTGTTTGACAGAAAATAATTTACTAGCAGGTGTCTCTAAAGGTAAATGCTACCCAAGTTCTGTGTGATGTTTTTTTTTTTTAGAATAAGAAAAAGCGTCAGTTTGGGGAGTACTATTTATTATTGTGTGTGTCCATATGTGTGTGTGATTGCTTCTGAGAGTCAGCTGGCGGCACATTCACAGAAATAGTTCATCTGGTGCTTATCAACCTGACTCTCTGTCTCCTCCTCCCTAGTGATAAAAATCAGTTTTTGATTAGGGCAATGTGTGTCCCCAATCTTCACAAGCTTCCACCTTTGGGATTTAGGTGCTTGTGAGAAAGTTTGGGGCATTACTGATAGCAATCAGAATCAGAAAGGTACCTGCTCAGATTATTCATATAAACAATTGAAATAAAAACATCACATTATACATCAGATTAACAGCAACTCTCAGAACAAAGCTTACAGTGTATAAAAATAGCTACGTAAAAATTTACATAAAAGGCAAAACAAAAAGAAATTCTCAGTGCAGACATTTACAGAAAAAAATCAAACCAACACAACATATGACCTATCATCATGGCTGCCAAAACTCGTTTGTAATTTCATTTCATTGTTTTACTTGAGATAATTCTCTGAAATTCCATGACAGCTTGGTAGAATGAACTGCTTAATACTTGAACCATGAATTGCTATCAGTGTCTTTGTATATGTCTTAAATACAATCCACGTTCATGCTTCAATTGTTCTATATAGTTTTTTTCTGGAATTATTAAAAAAACACAATTCAATAAGTTACCATAGCAATCACTTTTCACAATCAGTACTTACTTTATATTAAATGTGATACTTCACAAGAACTTTTATAAAACTCTATCATCCCCAGGTATTGTTGCAGCTCTTCAACCAATAATTTTTTTGAATTGTTGAAAGTCTTTATTTTGGGGAATCTTGCTTACTTCTTATGAAAATTATAAGGTTTTCCAGGACAATATTTCATTCTGTTTCTCTTCAGGTTAAAAAAATCTCATTTATTCCTTCAAATCACACCCCATTTTGCAGGCTTTGTATTCAAGCTCAATTTTCCTTTGAGAATTTACTCTATCTGATTTTGAAGAAAACAGAAGGCAAACTCTATGTTTATAAAGGATTGAGGAATGAATCCTAGAGAAGCAGAAATAAAAATCAGGTGGGAATTCTGTATGCTTGGCCTTCAATAGAAGGCAGGATGGGAAAGGAATTCAGTTTTCACTCCTTTCACCCCATCATTTTGAAATTCTGGTTTTCAGATTTTAAAAATGTCTTATTTCAGTCATTTTATTTTTCTTTCCTGTGTGCATCCTTCTAATTTCAATTCCTTCCCTTGTTCTCATCTCCTTTATGGGTTAAACTTAGGTGACCTACTCAAATTGTTTAACTTGTGGTTTACTTAAAATCAACCAAATTTCACTGTGGTTGTTGGGGACTTTTACATATATGAATAAAGTAGGGTAACACTTATTCTCAAGGACATAAAAAATAATTTGTCCAAATGACTTCTCTGTTGGACTGGCTTGAGAGAATATAAATAAAAATAAAATGTTCAATCTGCAAGTGGCAATACCATGGAAACATACCTCTTGGAGACTGTCTTTAAAATCATACTCATATAGCTATATGCAATATATACATATATATATATCAATATGTGCATTATATACAAATATATATGCATATATAGATTACTTACTTATATAGATACATACATATAATATATATATACTATTCGGAAAAATTGTGTGTACACACATACAAATTTGTTAGTCTTTTCATTAGAATGATTTGAGAAATGGCTGTATAAATACACTGACACTTCTAAGTATATTAAACCCTTGGATTAAAATTTTTATATTTTAAAATTGTTCTCATAATTGCTTTTTAAAGTAAAACATGAGACTGGCTCTTACCTAACCAAAACATCAATTTATAAAATTAAGCTTTTTGCACTCAGCAAAATTTTTGGCATTAGACTGAAAATGCTCATTGAATGTTAAATCTCTAAATTGAGTTCAATTATCCTGAGGATAATGATTTTCTTGAGGATGGGGAGTCCATTGAGATTCCATTCTTCTGAAAATACCTTTCTGAGTAACCAAAGTTTTCTTTGGAAACAAATCTCTTCCTGTTTTTAAAGCTGCAATTATAATGCATGTTAATGTCAAGGCCTTCCCTTTCATCACTAGAATGTTTCATATTTTCCTGGGGATTATCTTTGTAAACCTCACACAGCCTTACTCACCTGGATGACAAGTGGAATAGTTTCTCTCTTAGGCTTCTGTTTTGTGATTGTTTTCTTCTAACTTTTTGTTTTCTTCCATATTACCAAGGTCCTTGTTTACATGTTTTGATGCAGTCCTAAAAGAGAATTAAATACACATTATCACATTGACAAACATATTTAACTTTTCTTAAAAACTGGTTTAAAACTCAACATTCAAAACACAAAGATCACAGCATTCAGGCACATCATTTCGTAACAAATAGATGGAGAAACAGAGGAAACAGTGACAGACTATTTTTTTGGGCTCCAAAATCACCATGGACAGTGACTGCAGCCATGAAATTAAAAGATGCTAGCTCCTTGAAGGAAAAGCTATGACAAACCTAGACAGCGTATTAAAAGCAGACACCTTACTTTGCTGATAGAGGTCCAGGTAGTCAAAGCTATGGCTTTTCAAGTAGTCATGTATGGACGTGAGAGTTGGACCATAAAGAAGGCTGAGCACCAAAGAACCGATGCTTTCAAACTGTGGTGTTGGAGAAGACTCTTGAGAGTCCCTTGGACTCTAAGGAGATCAAATGAGTCAATCTTGCAGGAAAACAGTCCTGAATATTCATTGGAAGGACTGAGCCTGAAGTTGAAGCTCTAATACTTTGGCCACCTGATGTGAAGAGTCAACAGATTGGAAAAGATCTTGAAGCTGAGAAATTTTGAAGGCAGGAGGAGATGGGGACAACAGAGGACAAGATGGTTGGATGGCATCACTGACTCAATGGACATGAGTTTAGGCAAGCTCTGGGAGCTGGTGAAGAATAGGGAAGCCTGTCCCATGCAGACCATGGGATTGCAGAGTCAGACATGACTGAGCAACTGAATGACATTTTTAATATTACAGTTCACATTAATGTATTTTTGAAAAGCAAATGTTTTTACATCAAATACACATATGACCTTAGGATGAACAATTCCACATCAGTGAGCCTTGACTGGTAATAGAACACATTTCACTGAAACTACCTTGGACCTAGGGTTGCATTAAATATATGCTAAGAGAAATAGAAGTCATCAGGGAAACCACAGTGATGGTATTTCAAATTATTGTTGCTATATAATTCCTAGTAATTGCTATTGTTGTTCAGTTTCTAAGTCACATCTAACTCTTTGCAATCTCATGGACTGCAGAACGCCAGGCTCCCCTGTCCTTCACTTTCTCCTGGGTTTGCTCAAACTCATGTCTATTGAGTCAGTGATTCCTAGTAATACTTACACTTTTAAAAATGATATAACACCAGATGTGTTTCTTGATTGAGGAAGCTGGGGTAGAAAATGCCATTTTTCCCTAAAAGTGAAAAATTTTAGGAATTTGCTATGCTTTAAAGAATTCTGTAATTCATTTGCTAAGAATCACAACTTAATAGTGTTAATAGTGTTTAAGAGTGTATGCATTATGTCCAAGTGAGATAAAGACATATGGCTCATTCATATTGAGACATTCATTATATTTAGCCTAAATTTAATTTGTGATTAAAAATTTTTAGTTTAGCTTAAGCTACAGTCTTCTAAATTGTTCATAAGGAGAGCAGCCTTAAATCTTGCCAACATGACTGAGTCCTATAATATGTGACAAGGTAGATATGAATTTACATATATAATATAAAGGTATATATACCATTATATGCATACATATATATATATAATGTAGATGATATATATATATATAATGTAGATGGATATATGTTTTATATATATATATATATATATATATATATATATATATATATATAGTAGATGGATATATATCCAGTATTCTTGCATGGAGAATCCTGTGGACAGAGGAGTCTGGTGGTCTGCTGTCTATATGGTCACACAGTTGGATATGACTGAAGCAACTTAGCATGCATGCATGCACTGGAGAAGGAAATGGCAACCCACTCCAGTACTCTTGCTTGCAGAATCCCAGAGACAGAGGAGCCTGGTGGGCTGCTGTCTATGGGGTTGCATAGAGTCAGACACAACTGAAGTGACTTAACAGCGACAGCAAACATATCAAAGATTTTTTGTTTGGAAAAGGTCAGTTTTCATTCCAATCTCAAAGAAAGGCAATGCCAAAGAATGCTCAGACTACCGCACAATTGCACTCATCTCACATGCTAGTAAAGTAATGCTCAAAATTCTTCAAGCCAGGCTTCAGCAATATGTGAACCATGAACTTCCAGATGTTCAAGCTGGTTTCAGAAAAGGCAGAGGCACCAGAGATCAAATTGCCAACATCTGCTGGATCATGGAAAAAGCAAGAGATTTCCAGAAAAACATCTACTCTGCTTTATTGACTATTCCAAAGCCTTTGACTGTGTGTTTCCACAATAAAGTGTGGAAAATTCTGAAAGAGATGGGAATACCAGACCACCTGATCTGCCTCCTGAGAAACCTATATGCAGGTCAGGAAGCAACAGTTAGAACTGGACATGGAACAACACACTGGTTCCAAATAGGAAAAGCAGTACGTCAAGGCTGTATATTGTCACCCTGCTTATTTAACTTATATGCAGAGTACATCATGAGAAACGCTGGGCTGGAAGAAACACAAGTGGAATCAAGATTGCCAGGAGAAATATCAATAACCTCAAATATGCAGATGACACCACCCTTATGGCAGAAAGTGAAGAGGAACTAAAAAGCCTCTTGGTGAAAGTGAAAGAGGAGAGTGAAAAAGTTGGCTTAAAGCTCAACATTCAGAAAATGAAGATCATGGCATCTGGTCCCATCACTTCATGGGAAATAGATGGGGAAACAGTGGAAACAGTGTCAGACTTTATTTTTGGGGTTCCAAAATCACTGCAGATGGTGACTGCAGTCATGAAATTAAAAGACGCTTACTCCTTGGAAGGAAAGTTATGACCAACCTAGATAGCATATTGAAAAGCAGAGACATTACTTTGCCAACAAAGGTCCATCTAGTCAAAGCTATGGTTTTCCAGTGGTCATGTGTGGATGTGAGAGTTGGCCTGTTGAAGAAGGCTGAGCGCTGAAGAATTGATGCTTTTGAACTGTGGTGTTGGAGAAGACTCTTGAGAGTCCCTTGGAGATCAGTCCTGGGTGTTGTTTGGAAGGACTGATGCTAAAACTGAAACTCCAATACCTTGGCCATCTCATGTGAAGAGGTGACTCACTGGAAAAGACTCTGACGCTGGGAGGGGTTGGGGGCAGGAGGAAAAGGGGACGACAGAGGATGAGATGGCTGGATGGCATCACCGACTCGATGGATGTGACTTTGAGTGAACTCTGGGAGTTGGTGATGGACAGGGAGGCCTGGTGTGCTGCTATTTATAGGGTTGCAAAGAGTTGGACACGACTGAATGACTGAACTGAACTCTCTTTTTCTAATTAGTTATTTTTTTGTGTGTGTGTGCTCAGTCACATCTGACTCTTTGCAACCCCATGAACTATATCTCACCAGGGTCCTTTGTCTATAGGGTTTTCCCAGCAGGCATATTGGAGTGGGTTGCCACTTCCTTCTCCATGGAATCTTCCTGACCAAGGCATCGAACCCATATCTCCTGCACTGGCAGGTGGATTCTTTACCATTGAACCACCTGGGAAGCTTAATTAGTTACTTAACTAGTAATAAATAAAATCTTAGTAACCTCAATAATGGAATTTTCCAGGTGACTAAGTGGTGATGGACAGGGATGCCTGGCATGCTGCAGTCCATGGGGTAGCGAAGAGTCAGACACAACTGAGAGATTGAACTGAACTGAAGTGGTAAAGAATTCACTTGCCAATGCAGGAGACCCAGGAAATGTGGGTTTGATCCCTGAGTCAGAAGATACCCTGGAGGAGAAAGTGGCAACCCATTCTAGTATTCTTGCCTGGAAAATCCCATGGACAAAGGAGCCTGGTGAGGTATAGTCCATAGGGTCCAAAGAGTTGGATGTGACTGAGCAATTGAGCACACACACAGGCTACTTCAATAAAATCCACAGAAGATAATGTACCCATCAAAAGTGTACAATGAATTTCAAAAGTGGATGCACGAATGTAACTGGTAACTGGCAACTAGCTCAAGAAACAGAACGACTGCAGATGCAGAAGTCCCCTGTTATACTCCCTTCCAGTCACTGCTACCTCCCCAAAGGTTATCACAATCCAGATTTCTCACAGAATGGTTTTATCTGTTTTTATTATTTGTTATAAATGGAATCATACCACATGTATTCATTTCTATCTGCCTTTATTTAAACTCAACTTTATGTTTGTGATATTCACATATAATGTTGCAAGTGGTTGTAGGTTGTTTATTCTCATTACTGTATAGCTTGTTATTGGGCTGATTTATTTCATTGATGATGGACATTCTTGCTCTTTATTCTTTCTGGGATTTCACTTATGTTGATACATAAGTTAGACCTTTATATGTGTCCCACGTGTTTCTTATTCTCTTAAGCATCCTATCTATTCTTTTCCTCTCTGTGCCTCAACCTCAATGTGTTCTATTGATCTGTATTCTAGTTTGCTTCTCTTGTGTTCTGCTGTGGCCAATCTACTTCTACATTTATCTACCAGAGACATATTTTTGCTGTGGCCAATCTACTTCTACATTTATCTACCAGAGACATATTTTTAATAACCAAAGCCCTAACCCTAACCTATTTTAATATATATTTTAATATTATATAATGTAATACCGTGGCTTAGACAGTGGCTCAGATAGTAAAGAGTCTGACTACAATACAGGAGAATTATATCATATTTAATATTATATTTAAAAATATTTTAAAGTTCATTTGAATTTTTGACTCCATCTCCTTTGGCCATCTTTTCTTTCACTTTCAATATATTATTTATAGTTTTATTAATATCCTTGTCTGTTAACTACAATACCCAAATAATGCACAGATCTGCTAGTCTGCTTTTCCTCTTGATTACTGATTATATTTTCTTGGCTCTTTGTACATCTAGTCCTTTTTATTTTGCATGACATCATATACAAAATAACAGAAGAGACTACACACAATGTTATTTTCCATCACATAAGGTATCCCCTTTACTTTGTTAAGCAGAAAGGTGAGCAGATAGGATGACTTCAATTTGGTCAGGGTTTGAGCTAGGTTGAAGCTCAGTTGCAGTTCTAGTAAGATTCAGTCAACATCTGGTTTGTCCCTACCCCTAAGTCATGGCCTTCTCAAGCTTCTGATTGAGATTCTGACATGTCTCGCTTTCTCCAGACCTTAAACATAGAGAGATCTAGCTCTTCCCATCAGAGAGTCTCCACCCCCAGTCTCCAGGCATCTGTCCTGTGACATTTCAAATGTGTTCAATCTCTTTAGTCTCCTTGACTTGAATGTAAACTCTTTGATAGTGAGAACCATGGCTTATTTATTCCTTCTTGTCTGAATAAGGTAGGCACCCAAAAGATATTTCTTTTACTGAATTGAACTTACTGGCCTTATTACACTTCATATGTATTTCCTTTTACTGTTCCTTATGATATTAGTATTCACCAATATCAAGTCTAAACTAAAGAGCCTCTTGACAAGGGTGAAAAAGAGAGTGAAAAAGCTGGCTTAAAACTCAATATTCAAAAATTAGGATCATGGCACGTGGTCCCATCACTGCATGGCATATAGATGGAAAAAAAGTGGAGGCAGTGACAGATTTTCTTTTGGGGGCTCCAAAATCACTGCAGACAGTGACTGCAGCTATGAAATTAAAAGATGCTTGTTCCTTGAAGGAAAGTTATGACAAACCTAGTTAGTGTATTAAAAGCAGAGAAGTCACTTTGCCAACAAAGGTGCATTAAAGTCAAAGCTATGGTTTTCCAGTAGTTGTGTATGGAAGTGAGAGTTGGACTATAAAGAAGGCGAGCACCAAAGAACTGATACTTTCAAACTGTGGTGTTGAAGACTCTTGAGAGTCCCTTGGACTGCAAGGAGATCAACCAGTCAATCCTAAAGGAAATCAACACTGAATATTCACTGCAAGGACTTATGCTGAAGCTGAAGCTCCAATACTTTGGCCACTTGATGCAAAGAGCCAATTTATTGGAAAAAACCATGATGATGAGAAAGATGGACGGCAGGAGGAGAAGGGGATGAAAGAGGAAGAGATGTTTGGATGGCATCATCAACACAATGGATGTGAGTTTGAGCAAACTCTGGGAGACACTGAAGAACAAGAAAGCCTGGCATGCTGTAGTCCACGAGGTTTCAAAGAGTCAAACACAACTTAGTGACTAAACAACAACAATATTAAGCCAATACACACCCAGCTGCTTTTTCACAGATAGGTAAAATAGAATACTTTTGATAGCAATCAGCATAGTGATCGCCTAAGGGAAAAAGGATGACAGGGCTGGATAGGAAGGAATTCCAAAGGGATGATGGGGTACTCTATATCATGACTGGAGTAATGGCTGCAATGGTGTATACATCTATCAAAACATATTTAATTGCATATTAAATGTAAGCAAATTTTCCCTTAATATAAAAATATATAGAAAAAACTAAAGCATTATCCTCATGGCCAAGAATTGCAAGAATCAGGCAAAAAGTACAATGAGAAACTGGATACCATTCCCACTTCCAATTGTACTCACCTTCTAGGTGGATTTAGTATTTGTGTAGGGATGAAGGGTAATTTCTGTGATTTCAAAAAATTCTATCAAATAGAAGGGGGTCTTGAGAGGAAGGGAGTGACTAGAATTCTAAGGAAGTTGTGGTTTTCAGGGCAAATCATAATATTTTTCAGCATATTGGTCAGGTAAAATCAGGCTAAGTATCACTGCTTACAGTTTGGTATTACAAAAGAGTTTGTTAAGAATGACATGAAACATATTTGTAGAATATGCTTGTAGAAGAGTTGAGCAAATTCAAACTGATTATTTTTAAAATTAAAAAAGGAGAAAAGTTTCCCATCTTTTCTTAATCCCACTATCCAAAAAAATAACTGCTAAAACTCTTATTATGCCTCAGTGTGTCCCAGGCCCTGTTCTAAATGCTTTATAGATATTAAATTATTTTAGCTTTAGGATACTTCTGTTTTACATTGAGGTACACTAATAAACTTGCTTGTGGTTACACAGCTAGCAAACAGCAAAGCCAGGATTCAAACTCCAGTAGTCTGGCTCCAGTATCTACGGACCAAGTTACACAGTTATACAAATATGCTAAGTGTTAACCACTGTGAAATGTATTAAATAGAAATAAAATAGTGTTGCTACTGGGGGAGGGAGGTATTCACTGAGTGCATGTATGTAATATTTACTTGAAGTCTTTATGAATTTCTCCATTTTTGTTACCGAGAGTCTGCTCTCTCTAACTGGGAAAAACTCTAGAACTTACTCTGATTACTTTTGGGCTCAGTTTTGAGACTGATGTGGTAAAAATAAATATAATTTTATGGACGTATCTTTTTTAATTTATGGAAATTATAGAGGTTTGAAAGCATTACACAGGTTAGAAATCTACTACTGGAAGAGAACAAAACTTTATTTAAACCATTCTTTTGAGCAATATTTTCAGTCAATATTTTTTTCTAAGTTAATTGATTTAAGGAAGGAGGTTAAGGCATTTATAAAGAATGAGCATTTCGGTTAAAATACAAATTATTACAGTTACTTATCTGAAGAGTTATGTATCAGTCAGCTTTTCTATAATTTTAAAATGAGATAAAATTTAATAAAATAACAAATTAATACTGGAAGAGGCTCTGGGGACGACCCTCTAATCAGTAAAGTGGAGAGATGAGTCTTAACTCTGGGGTTAGTAAATCTGGGTTCTCGTCCTCATGGGCCAAGTCTGAGCTGTGAGTCCTTAACACAAGTCCCTCCTCTTAAGATGTTTGCTTTTCTGTAAATGGAGGAGAGTAGGGTCTGCTCCCAGGGCTGGTGTGAGGATAAATGTAGAGTATATGTGAGGGTCCCCAGGAAGTGACATGGACTCACAAAACAATGGTGAGTCCTAGGCTGTTGCCCAGCCACATAGCTTCTAGGTGGCCAAAGAGAGTTCAATCTTCACTCTCAACTACTCTTCTGTGTTATTTCTATAAGTGCAGTGCTGTTAAGCATTCAAGTTGCTTTTAAGTAACATTTTAGAAGATTCTTTAACTTTTTTTGTGAGATTTTCCCCAATACTATAAATTTGTTTCCAAGTCTCCTTGAAAGGAGGTAGGGAACTAAATCTAGCAGTGTCTTCTAAATGTGCCTTTGTTTTAGAGTTACTAAGAGATGGGATAGAGATGTTACTAATGCTACAGTGGAAATCACACTGCAGTATATAAATGTATTAAATCAACACATGGTACACTTTAAATTTATTCAATGTTATACATCAATTATAGCTCAACTAACATAAATTTAAAAGGGGATAAAGGAGGTAGGAAAAGTGAAGGGGGTAGGAATGGCAGACATAGCCAATATATCATAATCTTGGAATGTGGTGTCATTTGAAAGGATACATAAAGTGTTGTAACAGAGTTGCACATTTGGAAAATAAAAACAATAGCCATGTATAATAACTCATATATGAAATAGTTCATAGGACTTTAGGTTTTCCAAATGTAGGCATATGTATAACAAATTTGAAAACTGAGAGGCAACATGAAGAATTATTAATACTTCCCAGTTAAAAGGGGCATTTTCTGTGATTTCTACTTTATAGCATGCCTGGAACACAGCACAGAAGGGCATCAGGATCACAGATATTTACAACTGGGACGCTGGCAGTGTGGAATTGCCACTCTCAGCAAACCTGCCATTGATACCTGTGCAGGTAATCGGGTCATAACCATGAGAACAGTTATTTTTCTTTACTCCTTGGTTACAGTTCTCAGCAAAATAAGCTTCCCCTGGGGCTAACCTTAATAAAGAGTTAGAGAAGGAGAGGAGAGTTCTAAGCTCCACATCTCAGGAGGACATTTGTCAGCAGTTTTGGGGTTTGAGGAAGGAAAGAAAAAAAAAAAAGACTAGTTGGACTTCTTAAAAGTTTTGATTTGATATCCTTAGCATTTCTTCAAATGACTCTCCAAAGAAACTCTCTACCAAAACAGGAAATCCTAATATCCACAGTGAAAAATAGAAGATAGCCTTTCATTTGGGCAATAACAAATATGAGAACCACCATTATGTCAGTGGATCAGTGGATCAAAATAAATATAACAACACTGAATGTGCATGAAAGCAGGATGCCACTGGCATGTATTCAGTATCAATGTTCAAAGCATTTCCTTTAGGTGAGTGATTTAGGCGTTTCCTTTAGGTGGGTAATTTAGGTGTTTCCTTTAAGTGGGTAATGTGGTAACAGTATGGGCAGAAGCAGAAACGAGGAATAGAACCTCCCTTTACCTTTGAAAAAATGATTAAAAAAACACATGAAATTAAAGAAATTAAGTGAAATGCTAAGATGCTTACTCCTTGGAAGGAAAGTTGTGACCAACCTAGACAGCATATTAAAAAGCAGAAACATTACTTGGCCAACAAAGTCCGTTTAGTTAAGGCTATGGTTTTTCAGTGGTCATGTATAGATGTGAGAGTTGGACTATAAAGCTGAGTGCCGAAGAAGTGATTCTTTTGAACTGTGGTGTTGGAGAAGGCTCTTGAGAGTCCCTTGGACTGCAAGGAGATCCAACCATTCCATACTAAAGGAGATCTGTCCTGGGTGTCCATTAGAAGGACTCATGTTGAAGCTGAAATTCCAGTACTTTGGCCACCTGGTGTGAAG
The DNA here is from genome assembly GCA_917880005.1 of Nanger dama. NCBI lineage: Eukaryota > Metazoa > Chordata > Mammalia > Artiodactyla > Bovidae > Nanger > Nanger dama. The sequence continues at coordinate 708,647 of CAKJTW010000043.1, read as the reverse complement.
AGCTGACTCATTTGAAAAGACCCTGCTGCTGGGAAAGATTGAAGGCAGGAGGAGAAGGGGATGACAGAGGATGAGATGGCTGGATGGCATCACGGACTCAATGGACATAGGTTTGGGTGGACTCCGGGAGTTGGTGACCAACAGGAAGTCCTGGTGTGCTGTGGTTCATGGGGTCGCAAAGAGTCGGACACGAGTAAGTGACTGAATTGAACTGAACTGAAGTGAAATGCATGTATATAGACAGGCTTCCCTGGTGGCTCAGTGGTAACGAATTCACCTGCCAATGCAGGAGATGCAGTTTTGATCCCTGGGTTAGAAAGATGCCCTGTAGAAGGAAATTGCAACCCATTCCAGTATTCTTGCATGGGAAATCCTGAGGACAGAGGAGCTTGGTGGGCTACAGTCCATGGGGTTGCAAAGAGACAGACAGGACTGAGGGACTAAGCACACAAAGAGAGATAAAAATGGAAATTTTGATGCTATCTCTTTCCGCTGGAAATGTTTCAGTTGACATGTAGTAGGAGAAAGAGGGACCATGGACAGTTCTGCCCTTTTGGGGGCCATCACCTTGTGATTGACTGAATGTGGACTCCAGCATACCCACATTATCTTATTTTCTCTTTAGTCTCTTCTATTATTTATGGTTTGATAGTACAATGGGGCATTGTCTTTTCTTCCTCTTTTGGCTGCCTGCCAGGCTATGGGGTAGTGAAGAAAAAGAAACCAAAGCTTGGATTAGCTTGGTGTCTAATATAAGGCAAGAGGCCACATCAGCTCTGCACTTGAAAACGCATCCTCCAACCCCTCGGTTCAGTTCAGTTGCTCAGTTGTGTCCGACTCTTTGTGACCCCATGAATTGCAGCACGTCAGGCCTCCCTGTCCATCACCATCTCCCAGAGTTCACTCAAACTCACGTTCATTGAGTCCATGATGCCATCCAGCCATCTCATCCTCTGTTGTCCCCTTTTCCTCCTGCTCCTAATCCTTCCCAGCATGAGAGTCTTTTCCAGTGAGTCAACTCTTCACATGAGGTGGCCAAAGTACTGGAGTGTCAGCTTTAGCATCATTTCTTCCAAAGAAATCCCAGGGCTGATCTCCTTCAGAATGGACTGGTTGGATCTCCTTGCAGTCCAAGGGACTCTCAAGAGTCTTCTCCAACACCACAGTTCAAAAGCATCAATTCTTTGGCACTCAGCCTTTTCACAGTCCAACTCTCACATCCATACATGACCACAGGAAAGTCGGCAAAGTAATGTCTCTGCTTTTGAATATACTATCTAGGTTGGTTATAACTTTTCTTCCAAGGAGTAAGTGTTTTAATTTCATGGCTGCAGTCACCATCTGCAGTGATTTTGGAGCCCAAAAAATAAAGTCTGACACTGTTTCCACTGTTTCCCCATCTATTTCCCATGAAGTGATGGGACCAGATGCCATGATCTTCATTTTCTGAATGTTGAGCTTTAAGCCAACTTTTCCGCTTTCCTCTTTCACTTTCATCAAGAGGCTTTTGAGTTCCTCTTCACTTTCTGCCATAAGGGTGGTGTCATCAGCATATCTGAGGTTACTGATATTTCTCCTGGCAATCTTGATCCTACTTGTGTTTCTTCCAGTCCAGTGTTTCTCATGATGTACTCTGCATATAAGTTAAATAAGCAAGGTGACATTAGACAGCCTTGACGTACTGCTTTTCCTATTTGGAACCAGTCTGTTGTTCCATGTCCAGTTCTAACTGTTGCTTCCTGACCTGCATACAGATTTCTCAAGAAGCAGGTTAGGTGGTCTGGTATTCCCATCTCTTTCAGAATTTTCTAAAGGTTATTGTGATCCACACAGTCAAAGGCTTTGGCATAGTCAATAAAGCAGAAATAGATGTTTTTCTGGAACTCTCTTGCTTTTTCCATGATCCAGTGGATGTTCACAATTTTATCTCTAGTTCCTCTGCTTTTTCTAAAACCAGCTTGAACCTCAGGGAGTTCACGGTTCACATATTGCTGAAGCCTGGCTTGGAGAATTTTGAGCATTACTTTACTAGCATGTGAGTTGAGTGCAATTGTGCGGTAGTCTGAGCATTCTTTGGCATTGCCTTTCTTTGAGATTGGAATGAAAACTGACCTTTTCCAGTCCTGTGGCCACTGCTGAGTTTTCCAAATTTACTTGCATATTGAGTGCAGCACTTTCACAGCATCATCTTTCAGGATTTGAAACAGCTCAACTGGAATTCCATCACTTCCACTAGCATTGTTCGTAGTGATGCTTTCTAAGGCTCACTTGACTTCACATTCCAGGATGTCTGGCTCTAGATGAGTGATCACATCATCATGATTATCTGGGTTGTGAAGATATTTTCTGTACAGTTCTTCCGTGTATTCTTGCCACCTCTTCTTAATATCTTCTGCTTCTGTTAGCTCCAGACCATTTCTGTCCTTTATCGAGCCCATCTTTGCATGAAATGTTCCCTTGGTATCTCTAATTTTCTTGAAGAGATCTCTAGTCTTTCCCATTCTGTTCTTTTCCTCTATTTCTTTGCATTGATTGCTGAAGAAGGCTTTCTTATCTCTTCTTGTTATTCTTTGGAACTCTGCATTCAGATGCTTATATCTTTCCTTTTCTCTTTGGCTTTTCCCCTCTCTTCTTTTCACAGCTATTTGTAAGGCCTCCCCAGACAGCCATTTTGCTTTTTTGCATTTCTTTTCCATGAGGATGGTCTTGATCCCTGTCTGTTGTAAAATGTCATGAACCTCATGCCATAGTTCATCAGGCACTCTATCTATCAGATCTAGGCCGTTAAATCTATTTCTCACTTCCACTGTATAATCATAAGGGATTTGATTTAGGTCATACCTGAATGGTCTAGTGGTTTTCCCTACTTTCTTCAATTTGAGTCTGAATTTGGTAATAAGGAATTCATGATCTGAGCTACAGTCAGCTCCTGGTCTTGTTTTTGTTGACTGTATAGGCAACCCATAGCACTACATAAAATGTCAGCAGGCAATTAAAGTCAGAGATGAAGTTTTAATTCCAAAGAAGTCCTTGTGAGGCAGCAAAATATATTTGAAAGTTTATATAGGCTATGGAATAAGATACCGCATGCATTAACTTGGGCAGGTAATATTCACTGAGCCTTAGATACTATGAAATATATTTAATTAAACTTACCTCATTAAATTTTGAGGATTTCAGTTATGTAGTAATACACTAGGAAAGTCACTCAAAATGTGCCATAAATGGTCCTTCAGCCCTGTATTTTCAAGTCATTCAGCGAGGAGTCAATCTTTTCTTATGGGAACATTGATTATAGACAGAACATTGATTGCAAATAGAATTCAGTTAAAATTAAATTTCTTGAAAGATCCTCTTCCATATACTAGGAGATACTAATGAGAAGAGTTTTAGAAAGGCATATAGCCACATTTTTTAGAGTTTTGAGGTTAAAGACTAGTCTTCTTTAGTCTTTTGCCAATTTAGGACTGTCTTTTTTTTTTTTTTCCCTAAGACAGTAGGAGAATAGTAAAGCATTATATAAAGCAGAACTGACAAAGGATATTTGTGAATTTTAGACTTCCATATTGTCCTCATATTGTACAAAAACGTCATGAAAATAGTTCTGAATTCCACAGTTGCAAAAGATAAATCTCTTGATAAATTTCCAAGATCCATACAACATGTATTTTGAGATTATAAATGTTTGGTTGGTGCTTACTTTCATTTTAGTGATAAGAAGTATGATGGTCAAGGGTCTCTTAAATGTAACCAATCAGGAAATCATGGTTTAAATATACTTCGGAATAAGCCTGTGGCTACATCATGCTGCCTTACATTTTTTTCATTTACCTCTGACTCTTTCAGTTTTTCAGTAGTTCTTGTACTATAAAAAATGTAGGAGAGAATTTAAAACTCAAAAAGTAACATTTAATTTACTCCAGATATAAAAACAATGTTCAGAGAACATGATGGAGTGAAATGGAGTAAATAATTTTAAAAGTCATTGAATTATCTCTAGGTCTACGTCTTTATGTTTCCACGTTTCCTATTAAACATGGCTCAGATGGTAAAGAATCTGCCTGCATTGTAGGAGACTGGAGTTTGATCCCTGGGTCAGGAAGATCCCTTCAAGAAGGGAATGACTACTCACTCCAGTATTCTTGCCTGGAGTATTCCATGGACAGAGAAGCCTGGTGGGCTACAGTTTATGGGGTTGCAAAGAGTTGGACATGACTGAATGACCAATATTTTCACTTTTTTCACCTGTTAAACAACTAGATATGAACTGGGTTTAGTCAGTTAACACCTTTTGTCTGGAAATGACAGTTAATACCCTGCATGCATAGGAAATGATGAGTCATCCATTCTCACTATCAAAATATCTCAAAAAATTTTTTTTCCAGTGAGAAGTTATATGAACGGAAACATTAGAGGAAGCACAAGTCCTTATTCTGCAATAAACATACCATATCACAACGTCAAGCACAACTGCTAAGCATTTCTTGCTGCAGTTTTCCATATTTAAAATAGATATAAAAATATGTATCTCACATGAATGGAATGGGGAGTTCCAGGTTTTTACTTAGTCACTAGGTATGTTGTACTCAAATTCTACTTGGGCATAAAAGATTGTTTCTGTCATTTCTCTCTCCATTGATGTTAAATTGCCAATGCAAAGAACTAATTTAATTGTTGCTACAAGTTGTTTGCAATAATGTGTGACTCACTAAGATTGCTGATGGTATCATTTCACAGGAGGGTAAACAAGGGGTATATTTCTTTAGCTATCTGACAAAAAAACTCTGAACCATATCTTTATTATTAAATTCTCTCATATCCATATAAAATGGTGATGAATTAAGCTAAACATAGAAATGAAACTCATATTGATTTGTAAAGGTGAAGTTACCTAGAAGAAAAGGAAGAAAGGGAGTATAGTGGACCCAAAATAGATTTAAGAATTCTTAACCTGAAAGCTCTTATTATGAATCTGCACTTACTCTGGGTATAAGTATTAACAATAACTCATATAGCAAAAATGCTTGCTTATCTCAGAGGGCAGCAAAAAGAACAGCTAGTCAGGAATGTGAAGCACTTTCTAGGAGAAGGAAATGGCACCCATTCCAGTATTCTTGCCTGGAAAATCCCAAGGATAGCAGAGACTGGCAGGCTACAGCCCATGGGGTCGCAAAGAGTCAGACACGACTGAGTGAGCACAAATGTGAAGCACCTAGCAAATCTGAAAAGTTCTGCAAAGTCTTAATAAAAACACTTTGATGCTTGGGGTAAAAATTGCAGTTTATTATTTTGATTACCAATAATACTGACTCTAGCAAAGCTGGTGCATTTTTCAATTAATAATAGTTATTTAGACAAATGTTCAAGTCAGATGGTAAAATAAGTACTTAATTAAATGAAGTACTTCAAAAGAAATGCATGCAGTCTTAGTCCTTAAACTAAAGAACTATGAAGCTAAATGTCCAGCATTTATTTACCCATGATTTTAATTCTGGGTTACCATATGGTAATATCCAATGACTTAACTTAAAACACAACAACCTCCCTGCCCTCCATACACAATATTTTTTTTTCTATGCATAGAAAGACAAATAGTATATGATGAAATATTGGCAATCAGAGTAGGATGATTAAGGACACTGAAGAGCGCCATGAATTTCACATTCATTTGATCATAACGTATAAGACTGCTGTTTATTTTTCAGTGTAATTTTAGGATACAGAGAAATTTTATTCTTTATGAAGTAAAATTAATTTGAAGTACCCTAAATAAAAATTACTTTCAGAAGCCCTAAATAAATAAAACCAAAATATTTTAGAGGCCAAGTTGTTAGATTTGTGAGCACCTCATTGTAGATTATAAAGGAAGGATAAGATTTTGATAGTCGGGAAACTTAGACACATAGAAGGAGAATTTCTAGTAAGATAGATACTGCCTTTGGGAAACTGCATTTCCTTTCTCCTACATGGTAGACAGTCTTCTAAACTTTCCACAGAAACCATGGGTACAAAGCAACAGTGAAGAGTTTGTAGGTAAAATGTTCACTGAGAAAAAAACCCACATCTGTTATCAAGTGATAGTGTGGACTGTTCACGACTGAACAGTTATGAGGACTGAAGTGCCAAGACTAGCGGTGGCTCTGCCCTAGTGTGAGAGTGGACATGCATATCAACTACAATATACAATAGGAATGTGTTTCTGCCTCTCTGAAGAGAGAAAAAGTAAGGCATAATGAGAAAAAATAAGACTTAGGAATTAAACACAGAGATTCTAAAACACTACTGCCTTAAATAAAATATAATTCTGTCCCTAACAAGTGTATGATCTTAAGCAAGCCTTATAACCACTCTCTGCCTTAGTTTTTTTCCAAAGTGAAATATGTATAATAAGATTATCTACTTCAAAGATGGACTGTGAGAACAAGGCAGAACTCAATCCATACTCATATTATGTGAGTTTAAAAATGGGGATCAGTATTGGAACTCATGTACACCCATGGTGGATTCATGTCAATGTATGGCAAAACCAATACAGTATTGTAAAGTAAAATAAAGTAAAAATAAAAATTAAAAAAATAAAATAAAAATTCTAAGCCACTATGTTTCTTTGATGGCAAATCCGTTTAAATATTACTTCACTGAAATTTGTATCTGTAAAGAGTAGAATCATGGATCTGATTCAGTCTGTTTTTTCTTTTGGTTTTAAGTTAACTCAACCTGAGTTGTTGATAGGGGTTATATCAAAACATCAAGAAAATACAAAATAAAGTCCAAAGTTGCCACAAGCTACACACATTCCCTTGTAAAATTCAATTTCCTCATTTATAAGATACAGGGGTTTGAAACTCATGATTGAAACCAAAGGTATGCCACAGAATCACTGATGGATTTTTATAAAATGCAATGCAAGAACCCCATCTCTGCCCAATTACATCTGAATCTAGGGTCAGAGCTGGGGCAATGAGGAGTACTAGGCACATGTGTATGTTAAGAATTTTCACTGTTAAGGGTGAAAGAAGGAGTAAAAAGCGGCTTAAAACTCAACATTCAGAAAACTAAGATCATGGCCTCTGGTCCCATCACCCCATGGCAAATAGAAGGGGGAAAAGTGGAAACAGTGACAGATTTTATTTTCTTGGATTCCAAACTCACTATGGATGGTGACTGCAACCATGAAATTAAAAGACGCTGGATCCTTGGAAGCAAAACTATGACAAACCTACACAGCATATTAAAAAGCAGAGATATCATTTTGCCAACAAAGGTCTGTATAGTCAAAGCCATGGCTTTTCCAATAGTCATGTACAGACAGGAGAGTTAGATCATAAAGAAGGGTGAGTGCTGAAGAATTGATGCTTTTGAACTGTGGTGTTGGAGATTAAACTGGTCAATCCTAAAGGACATCAACCCTGAACATTCACTGAAAGGACTGATGCTGAAGCTAAAGCTCCAACTGGGCCACCTGATGCAAAGAGCCAACTCACTGGAAAAGAACCTGATGCTTGGAAAGATTAAGGGCAGGAGAAGCACGACAGAGGATGAGATGATTGAATGGCATTGCTGACTCAATGGACCTGAGTTTGAGTTTGAGCAAACTCCAGGAGACAGTGAAGGACAGGGAAGCCTAGCATGCTGTGGTCCATGTGGTCCAAAGAGTTGGACACATTTGGTGACTGAACAACAACTGTTTATTGGATTTTCATTATAAAACACTATTAGATGATTTGTGAGGTTGACTCTATATGGATTATTGTATCATTCTAATAATCTTTAATCTAAACACCATTTAGTCATTTTAAAAGTAATTTTATTACTTTAATCATTTTTTTTTTCAAATTCAACACAACATAATGATGACTTTTTCCCTGAATTAGATCCTCCTATGGCTTCCCCAGTGGCTCAGAGGTTAAAGCGTCTGCCTGGAATGCGGGAGACCCGGGTTTCATCCCTGGGTTGGGAAGATCCCCTGGAGAAGAAAATGGCAACCCACTCCAGTACTCTTGCCTGGAGAATCCCATGGAGGGAGAAGCCTGGTAGGCTACTAGTCCATGGGATTGCAAAGAGTCGGACACGACTGAGTGACTTCACTTTCACGAAACAAAGTGACCTAACTAGAATCTAAGAGGAGTACTGACAGCAAGGCGGCTTGACCTCACCAACAATTTTGCTGCTGGCCTGTCACTGTAAAGACACCCGATGTCCCCATGGGATATACTAACCACTTTTAATTAATGTCCACAGATTTCCGTCAAATAGTTCAGAATGGCTGACTGCTAGGGACTATGTGCTTCTTAAAAATCTACCAATGCACTGAGAAAAATAAGATAATTCAATTCGGCCTATTGACTGAGAAAAATAAGGGGACACATGTGAAATCACTCCAAGCCATGTCCCCAGTGTTGGTAATGTAGCCACGGTGAAATGAAGGCAAAACATCATTAGCCTGACTTTGGGCAATATGTCTTTCCTCTTAGAGAAATTTACATGCTCCGCTGAAATAAACAGAATGAACACATTGAATTTTCTCCCTGTGAAAGTCAATGAACAATGAAGATCTTTTTCTTCAACTTACTTTGATTTCTTCATGTATAGCCAATAGACGACACCAGCAACTAGGGCAGCGAGGAGGAGACCAACAACAATTCCCACAATTAGTTTTGCCTGGTCATTAACCTTTTCTTTGTTTTCATCTACAACAAAGAAGAGAAGACCATGCAATTACAGGCAATGCCAAGCATTTCTGAAAAGAAGTCAATCTAGTTATTATTTCTGATTAAAAATTACCAAGGCTCACTACCAAGAGTAACATGCAAACTTGTGCTTCTAAAGGATTAAAATTTTAACATTCTTACTATCTTGTCTCATTTGCTATTTTAATTCAAATAAAAATGTGGCAGCTAGGAAAATTACATATGCAATGACACTTCATAAATCTTGAGCAGATAGTCAAGGAAGAAGAGCCGGCAGCATAGTACCTACCACTTATCTCGTCTGCCTCATCGTGTTCTGGAATACTTACTGAAATGAAAAATGTTAATATGAAATTAAAAACAAAATTTGTTGATATATGAAAGTCACCTTTACCATTATAGTATGATGTAATAATACTCAAAAATAAAAATATCTATTCTACAGCTGAGGGTAGAAAAATTTACATTTAATAAAGCATGAACTTCTGTACAAAGAAATTCATCTTATTTTAAAGAAAAGACAGTAGTTAAAACTGCAAAGGTATTGATCTAACATAGAAAACTTCACAACTGACAAGCTATAGTATTAATCTGAAATCCATATTAACTTTCCCACTATCTACGGCCTTTTAATAGGATTTCTTTTTAGGAGAAACAAGTTGCAGTGCATGGAATCTACAGTGTAGTGTTTCTCAACTTCAATTTTCCTGCCTCAGTGGAGGAGAATTTATTTTCATACTCTAGTGTCAGAAATTTGCCACTTAGAGACATTTTCAAAGTGGTAGGAGTGGTGGTTAAAACTGGGGACATCTCAGAGGTGAAGGTGTAATATATGTGATGCTTGTAAAGCCTTCCAAATGACAAATAGCACTATGATCTTGGCCCATTTAAAAGACTGTCACTGTGGTGGATTATCATATAATCTTAGACTAAATAAATATTTTTCTATGAACATGGGCTTGCATCAGAATTTTCAGTGATGATTGTTAAAATGCAGATTCCTAGACCCCTCCTCATACCTACTATATCGGAATTTTAGGAGGTGCTCATTGACTTTGAAAATGATGGTATTAAATGTTGATCAAACCACTGTAAGGTCTATAAAGCCACTATTCAATAGGTTAGAATTAAAAAGAGAGACTTGTCTTCAGGAAGAAAGGATAACTTCTCTTTTAGGTAGGACAAATCAATACTCACTGAATTGAATTCAGAGAAGTCAATGCTCCTGTTTTAGAGTTAAATTCATTTGGTTCTTTTCTCCTGTCAATCCAAACGGCTTTTATATTCCAGTCATATTCTGTTAAGGGCCATTATCTTTAGAAAATTATTTTCTCCTAGCTTCAGCTAATTCCTAGGCAGTATATCTCTATCTTGCTAAAATCACATAGAGGATTCCAACTGACTGAAGAATGAAAGTTTGGAGAGTCAGTTGGTATCCTGTCCAGATCTGAGTCTCAGTCTAGGCCAGCCCTGACTTAAGACTAACGCAGCAAAATAAAGAATTATAGAACTGAAGATGAGAGATAACTTCAACTTAAATAAAGAAGCAGCTATTGGTATGTATCCATTACCTTGATTTCAGCATTGACAGATTTATTTTTCACTTTCTCTGAGATTATCTCATTTGTTTGATATTTAACCTATGATTCAAATATGATATTCAAATGCATCAATTTTTGAAACTAGATTTTTGGATTCCTGATATCAGTTTTACTACCAATTTGCGGAATGACTTTAAGCATGTGGCATTCCTTTGCAAAATAAGAATAGGATAAATACCACAAAGAATTGAAATGCAAAATAATAGATTAAAGGGAATTAAAAATTTACTAAAGTTAAAACTGTTAGAGAAATGTTTTCAGGTAATCTTTGAATCACCTGTACTCTGAACACAAAACATGGATTAAATAAGAGCAACATAGTCCTTATCCTCTGTTGATCTTGGAAATATTCCTGTATAAGATAAAGTCTCTGATCCATAAAACATGAAATGATTTAACTGTCAAGACAAGGATTGTAAAGAATGGACACCAGGAAAAAAAAAAAGAAACCTTATGGTGATGATACCAAATGGAAAATAAATAAATAAAACTTACCATAATGCAGTACAGGAAGATGGAATTGAAGATTTTAAACTAATGAAGAATAACTTCAAATTTTCTTACTTTTTTAATGCCAGAAATGAAATACTCACTAGCAGAGACATTCAAGGAGTTTACTGTTCTCTCCAGCTGGTTTTCTGCTGTGCAAGTTAATGTAACATTCTCTTCAGGGGAAATGATAATTTTACTATAATACCTGCCATTGATATATGGAGATTCCTCTGTCTGGAAAAAGAAAAGGAAAATGGCTTTAGAAATGGAAATGAATTAAAAACATAGGAAAGAGTAACACTGAATGAAACAAGATAGGTGTGGTGCTCTGTGGCATTATCTGGCATGCAAGGGTATATGTAAGTTCATAGATGAGACCCTTTCAGGTTTATAACTACATCAGAGAGAAAAAGAATAGTGAATCCATACTTGGATTTCCTTTATGTTTCTATTATTAATTTTAATAATTAAACTAAGCTCTTCTTTTTCAATAGATGCTCAAGTTAGTTTATATTTTGGCATGATAGTACCTATCTCAAAATAATTAAGAGATTAACTCATCACCAGTTTTCTCCTAATAAACGTATGAGTTTAATTCTACTTGTAAATTACATTCTCAGTTAGTAGAGCATGGAACTCTTAATCCCAGGGTGATGGGTTCGTGCCCTAAGTTGGGTGGTTGCTCTCCTATGTTTAGGGCTTCCCTGGTGGCTCAGCAGTAAAGAATCTGCCTGGAATGCAGGAGATGTATGCAGGAGATGATGTATGCAGGAGATGATGTATGCAGGAGATGTGGGTTCAATCCCTGGATCAGGACGATCCCCTGGAGAAGGAAATGGCAACCCACTCCAGTATTCTTGCCTATATTCTTGCCAGGGCAATCTCAAGGACAGAGGAGCCTCATGGACTACAGTCTACAAAAAGGGTTGGACATGACTTGTCGACTAAACAACAGAACTCATTCCCCTCCACTATAACGGTAAATTCTTTTATTTTAAACCATGATACATATGTGCATATGTATGTATGGTTTTTCTCATGGAAAAACCAGACTCTCTTTCTCAATTTTATTGAGTTAAATACAGAGGATGGGTTCTTTTTCAGTGACTAGTGATGAGGGTAACCACTGCTATTTAATTTCTTCAAACATAAGAGACAATCCACACTACTCTCTTCTGGATTCTCAGTCCAACTCCACTAAAGCAAGCATGTACTTGCACTGTTTTCTGAGACATACTATACACACCATGTCCCCTAGTCCTCTATTGCTCTATATTTGCTTTCTTCTCAACTGCATTGTAAAGGCCTTGAGGACAGGTAAGAGCTTCATGATTAGAGATATTGTGGAGTCCCTGGGATAGGGGTGGGACAGAGGTATTAGTAGTTGTAAAATAATAGATTCACCATGTGATTGAGGAGGGAACAAATAAAAAAAAATTATGGCTGGATCAGCACAAGCCTAGGACAAGAAAAATAACATATCACCTAGTGGGCCGGAATCAATCCTTCTCCTTGACAATGAAGAATGGAATTATTATTTTTATCCTCATAGTAAGTTCCCCTGCTATTTTTCCAATTCCCACCAGTATTTTTCATATGACTTTCTCACTGGACTTTTCTCATATGACTTTTTGTTTTTATTACTTTATCTCTACAAAATGCATTTGCTTATTTCTAGGTTGACCTTTTAAATCTTTGTACCTTTTTCTTCATTAAACACTTATCTGATACTTATTTTTCTATTTTTTATGTTTGCATTACCCAGAAACAAAAGGTTTTTTTGCTGTAATTATTATTAAATTCAAGTAGAGAGCAAAAAAGAATAGAGTAGAATAGAAACAGTCATTTTGATGCTAAAAAGGGATCTAAACATTGTCAGCAATTCAGGTCTTTATTCTGAAATCAAGAGCCTCTTTGTCATCCTCAGGCATGTTCTCTTGCTTGTGTCCCATCACATATAACCAAATCAGGAAGCATGTGCTTGTGTCCACTCCTTTAGGGACATTCCATACTTGAGTTTTGCAAGTAAACACACATCACCCATAGTTGAAAGAGCCAAAATTCACCATGTTCTGCAAAACTAGACTACATAAGCTGGACCAGTAGCCCACCTTCCCTAGACAGAGAAAGAGTGGACACTTTAAATTATAATTCTGGTTTATGCATGCCTTCTCAGATTTCAGCTGAGTCGAAAGTTGGGAAAGAGGAAACACAGAAGATTCAAATAATCAAATGACTCATGTGGGTATTCCTGAGGAATCTTTAAGTGGCTCCACTGAGACGAGGGACATGAAGACTGTCATAGAGAGAATGGAATTAACCAGTATGTCAGTAACCCAAGTTGACTGGCAATTTAATGGGATTACAGATCTGATCAGTTTGTGATAAGCTGGATTCTCATATTTTTTTCAAAGAGAAAATTATTGGTAGTATTCATACATTCTTAGCCTTTTACTACTGCAAACTACAATGATGTGACAAAGGTACAAATATTACTGTTTGGTTTACATACACGTTTTTTCAGCAGAAATCATCCTAGATACTATATATTTAGCTAGCCCTACTTTGGCCCCAGTATACACAGATCAGACCATATGTTCACAGTGACTATATTTTTCACTATTCCCCAGGGCTCAATCTCAAGAAGAAATAATCTATAATGTGCATAAAAGTAAGCAAAGTGTAAGTGAGGCCACTTATACTGAGATGTGGAAATTCAGGATGTAGGTAAATATATACCTTAATGTTTAATCACCCAAATTTCAGGAATTAGTGACCATGGGATAATACCTAATTTATATATTTTTAAAATTTATTTTTAATTGGAGGATAATTGCTTTACAGTGCTGTGTTGGTTGCTGTGGTACAACAATGTGAATCAGCCTTAAGCATACATATATCCCCAACTTGAGACTTCCTCCCACCCCCCCATGACACCCCTCTAGGTCATCACAGAGCACCCTATGCTATATAACAGCTTCCCATGAGATATCTATTTTATACATGGTCATATACATATGTTAATACTACTATCTTAATTTGTCCAGATACTGACCACAACAAAATAAGTCTTTCATGCTCCATGACCCTAGGATTTTAAATTTCTCTTTGAGCAATGGTCTTCCTTTGGGAAAATTAAGAAGTTAGTAAAAGCTTCCTCTGAGGATATACTATGAATTTCGTGTTGATAATAAGTTAGCTTACAGTTTAGGTGCCTAAATAAAACCCTACACTGGACCAAGTACAACACACAACAAGAAGACAAATACTTGCTTGGTTTATGACACTTCCACTGCCAGTAATTGTCCACTGTATAGCTGGCTTCGGAAAACCTTCCACATGGCAGATTATTGTTTTAGACAGTCCACTAGGATCAGTTTTCTTTGTCATTTTGATTTGAGGTTTCCTAAAAATATTACAATTAAAATAAGATGTTGAACTGAGATCATAAAAGAAACAGATATTAAATTCTCAAAGAAAATTTTGAATTGGTGCTCACATATTTTATTACCTTCTACAATCAGAGTCAATGACTCTCTTTTCTTTAATCCTTCAACCTCTTGCAGAGCTGTTTCACAGACATAGTTTCCAGCATCCTGATAATGAAGACTAGAAAATGATGGGCTAGATCGAAGCTTGATGTTATCCTGATTAAATAAAAAGTTAATTATGTCACATGGCACAGTTATAGCCCTCCATGTATTTATTATACAATGATAAAGACTGAAATTATTCTTCTGGGTCTAATGAAATTTTCTTTTCTTAACTTCAAATGTTTTCACAAATAGACTTCCTTTTTCCCCTGTACTTTTAGAGTTAGACAAATCAGAGTTTTATTTCAGACTCTTCCATTTACTGAATCTATATTTGGAATAAGTTCATAAACTTCTGAGATTCAGCTTCCTTACTTGTAAATAGGGTAGTAATCTTACCATATTAAAGACAGTTATCAAGACATTGAATCTATTACAGAACAATTAAGACAAAAATGTTTTTAAAGAAAACTTTTAAATGGCTTACTATACTAAAATTTCTATGAACAAAGAAAATGCAACATTTAACTTTGAAAATAATTTGATATATAGAAAATAATACTATTTACCAGGAATTGAAATGCTCCTAAGGCAACTAAACACAATTTTAAGATTATATGGTCTTTGTACACTATAATTTTTTTTTTTCATTTCCATCAACTAACCAATAGTCAGCACTACTGATATGAGTTATTCAATCAACAACAGTGACTGCAGCTTATGTGGAAACCGATTTAACCAAGTAAATTTAGCTTTTCTAGTTCTGAGTAAAACACACTGTGCGTGAGTGTTCATATACCAAAAACCTATCAAGCCCTTTGACCATTAACTACCACAAACACATCATGTTAAGTATTCAGTCTGTGGAGTGACATTTTAACTATCTGAGCAAATGAAATGTGATGAAGCTGTGTTTAAGAGAAAATGAAATAATAAACTGAGTTTTAAGAGTTAAGATAACAAGTAACAGAGGATCTGGCATGAAAAGAGATAAAAAACCAATAGAAAATAATTTACATTTTCACCTAAAAGAAACTGGAGCAATACATTTCCCACAACTTTTACAAAGAAAATTCTTGTCAACCCCTATTTTAAGTGGTTTGATATGTTTTTGTCAACTCATTACTGGTTAAGTGCTTCTGCTACATGTCACATTACAGGAATAAACACACTGGATGTATACTAGTTAAGGATCTGAGTGGAGAGAACATAGTAACAACCTTTCCCTTTGTTGATAAAGAAAGAAAGTGAATGTGAAGTCGCTCAGTCGTGTCCAACTCTTTGGGACCCCATGGACTATAGCCTACCAGGCTCTTCCATCCATGGAATTTTCCAGGCAAGAGTACTGGAGGGGGTTGCCATTGCCTTCTCGACACAGGGATAAAACCCAGGTCTCCCACATTGTAGGCAGACACTTTACCATCTGAGCCACCAGGGAAGTCCTGGTGATAACCTTATCTATGTTGATAACCTTAGTTAATAATCTTATCTCAAATCACCAATTTCCAATCCTACTGATCTCACTCTAAAAAGATAACAGCAATGCTTGGGTCCTCAGATAATGAGTTATTTTTCAGATGATAACAAGAACATAAGCACTCAGGACAGCATATTAAAAAGCAGAGACATTACTTTGCTGACAAAGGTCCATCTAGTCAAAGCTAGTAGTCATGTACGTATGTGAGAGTTGGACCATAAAGAAAGCTAAGCACCGAAGAACTGACACTTTTGAACTGTAGTGTTGGAGAAGACTCTTGAGGGTCCCTTGGACTACATGGAGATCCAACCAGTCACTTGTAAAGGAAATCAGTCCTGAATATTTATTGGAAGGACTGATGTTGAATCTGAAGCTCCAATATTTTGGAGCTAATATTTTGGCCACCTAATGCAAAGAACTGACTCATTTGAAAAGACCCTGATGCTAGGAAAGACTGAAGGGGGGAGAAGAAGGGGACAACAGAGGATGAGATGGTTGGATGGCATCACTGACTCAATGGTCATGAGTTTGGATAAACTCAAGGAGTTGGTGATGGACACAGAAGCCTGGCATGCTAAGGTCCATAGGGTCACAGAGTCGGACACAACTGAGCGACAGAACTAAACTGAACTCAAACACTCAGGAAATACACACTAAGCTCCTAGTATGTTCCAGCTGTTCTACTATGGTGCAGGGGTGAAAAGAGATCGCTACCATCAAGGAGCTATTAATTCATGGAACCCACATTCAGACACTTAAGGTCAGTCTCCAGAAAGGCAGAAAGTTATGTGACTAAAGTGTGGTGTTTATGCTGGGTAAGGCCTGAGCCTGATCCTCTACTCTGTCACCTATGAGCTCTCTGATTTCTCTCACTTCAAGTTCTTTCAAATAATTAGGGAACTAACTATTTTCTTGCATATTTCACAGGGTTGTTATAAACACACTGTTAACAGCATTATGGGTTAAAACACACTAGAAATTGCTAAAATATAATGGCAACCAACTCCAGTACTCTTGCCTGGAAAATCCCATGGATGGAAGAGCCTGGTGGGCTGCAGTCCATGGGGTCGCAAAGAGTTGGACTTGACTGAGCGACTTCACTTTCAGTTTTCACTTTCATGCATTGGAGAAGGAAATGGCAACCCACTCCAGTACTCTTGCCTGGAGAATCCCAGGGACGGGGGAGCCTGATAAGCTGCCGTCTATGGGGTCACACACAGAGTCAGACATGACTGAAGCGACTTAGCAGCAGCAGCAGCAACAGCATAACTGTATATGTGTGTGTCCATATGCATGTGTATATGTGTATAATTATTTAGTAGATACACATAATTAAATTAATGCCCCAAACTAAGTTTCAAAGCAACAATTATGGATGCCATAGTGAT
Source organism: Nanger dama (assembly GCA_917880005.1). Taxonomy (NCBI): domain Eukaryota; kingdom Metazoa; phylum Chordata; class Mammalia; order Artiodactyla; family Bovidae; genus Nanger; species Nanger dama. Next base: position 691,466 of record CAKJTW010000043.1, on the reverse strand, counting down.
GTTGAGTACCTCTAAGTTTTATTGTAGCAATATTTATTATTACATATACAAAAAGAGAGTATGAGTTTGGATGTATAAATGTATTACACATGAATATATAAGAGAAGCCTAAAAGGAGTCAGTCCAAAAGTGGAACATTACCAAGAATATTACTTACTTTCATCCACACCACAGTTGCATTCCTACTGGCAGATATTGTGCATGACACAGGCAGAGCATCGCCAATCTGCTTGGTCACCTCCCCACTTGGGTTTAAGGACAAATCCAAATCTGTGAAGCAGAAAAATATGCTTGAAATGCAACTCCAGAAAGTAAGACAGTCAAAATATTTTTGGAGAAATATAGATGAAAGAAAAGAAAAACTCCTGCTAACTCTACTTGAAATTCAGAAGTGATTTATGTGACTGAAATAACTCGTGTATAATAATCACTCTAGTTTTTCAAGCCAGCTTTGAGATCAGTTTGGACAAGTGCAAATGGTCAATTTAATTGATTATGCATTTATATGCAGTTAACATGATTGATGTTTTGAATGCATGGAAGTATTCATCTGGGGGTCTATCACCTTCAGAAAAAAATTCTTAAATCACTTCTGGAAGAAAATAAAGAAAGATGATGACTAAGTAAATATTATGGAAAGAATTGATAAGATATACCATGGGAAATCAAGTATATTTAGATAGCAGGTGATAAACTATCATAAGGTGTTTACATGTTCCTTCAGAGAGAACTGACTACAGTAGCTAGATATTTAAAAAAATGCTATTCCATTTCTCATGAAGTTGAAATTTTAAATTAAAAAATTTTTTGTTGTTGAATGATAATTGCTTTATAAAATTTTGTTGTTCTCTATCAAACTTCAACATGAATCAGCCATTGTTATACATATATCCCCTCCCTTTAGAACCTCCCTCCCATCTCCCACCCCACCCCCTAGGTTGATACAGAGCCGCTGTTTGAGTTTCCTGAGCCATACAGCAAATCCCCGTTGGCTATCTATTTCACATATGGTGATGTAAGTTTCCATGTTACTCTTACCAGACATCTCATCCTCTCCTCCCCTCTCCCTAGGTCCATAAGTCTATTCTCTATGTCTGTTTCTCCTTGTTGCCCTGAAAATAAATTCTTCAGTACCATTTTCCCAGATTCCGTATATGTGCATTAGAATATGATATTTATCTTTCCTTTTCTGACTTACTTCACTCTGTATAATAGACTCTAGGTTCATCCACCTCATTACCACTGGCTCAAATGCATTCCCTTCTATGGCTGAGTAATATTCCATTGTATATATGTACCATAACTTCTTATCCATTCATCTGTCAGTGGACATCTAGGTAGCTTCCATGTTTTAGGTATTGTAAATAGTGCTGCAGTGAACAATGGGATACATGTGTCTTTTTCATTTTGGTTTCCTCAGGGTATATGCTTAGGAGTGGGATTGCTGGGTCATATGGTGGTTTTATTCCTAGTTGTTTAAGGAATCTCCAAACTGTCTTTCATAGTAGCTGTATCAATTTACATTCCCACCAACAGTGGAAGAGGATTCCCTTTTCTCCACACACTTTCCAGCATTTACTGTTTGTAGACATTTTGATGATGGCCATTCTGACTGGTGTGAGATGATATCTCATTGTAGTTTTGATTTGCATTTCTCTAATAATGAGCGATGTTGAGCATCTTTTCATGTGCTTGTTAGCCATCTGTATTTCTTCTTTGGAGAAATGTCTGTTTAGGTCTTTCCCCCACTTTTAGATTGGGTTGTTTGTGTTTCTGGTATTGAGTTGTGTGAGGTGCTAGCTTATTTTGGAAATTAATCCTTTGTCAGTTGTTTCATTTGTTATTATTTACTCCCATTCTGAGAGTTGTCTTTTCATCTTGCTTATAGTTTCTTTTGCTGAGCAAAAGCTTTTAAGTTTAATTAGGTCCCACTTGTTTACTTTTGTTTTTATTTCTGTTACTCTGGGAGGTAGGTCATGGAGGAACTTGCTTTGATTTATGTCATCAATTGTTCTGCCTATGTTTTCCTCTAAGATTTTTATAGTTTCTGGTCTTACATTTAAGCCTTTAATCCATTTGGAGTTTATACTGTGTGTGGTGTTAGGAACTGTTATAATTTCATTCTTTTACATGTAGCTGTCCAGTTTTCCCAGCACTATTTATTGAAGAGGCTGTCTTTGTGCCATTGTATATTCTTGCCTCCTTTGTCAAAAATAAGGTACCCATAGGTTCATGGGTTTATTGCTTTGCTTTCTATCTTGTTCCATTGGTTTATATTTCTGTTTTAGTACCAGTACCATACTGTCTTGATGACTGTAGCTTTGTAGTATATCTGAAGTCAGGAAGGTTGATTCCTCCAGCTCCATTCTTTCTTAAGACTGCTTTGGTTATTTGGGGTCTTTTGTGTTTCCATATGAATCATGAACTATTTTGTTCTAGTTCTGTGAAAAATGCCATTGGCAATTTCATAGGGATCACAATGAATCTGTAGATTGCATTTGGTAATATAGTCATTTTCACAGTATTGATTCTTCCTACCCAGGAACAAGGAATATCTCTCCATCTGTTTATGTCACCTTTGATTTCTTTCATTAGTGTCTTATAATTTTCTGTGTACAGTTCATCTCCTTCAGAAAGTTTATTCCTAGATATTTAGTTATTTTTGTTGCAATGGTGAATGGGATTGATTCCTTAATTTCTCTTTCTGATCTTTCATTGTTAATATATAGAAATGCAAGTGATTTTTGTGCATTAATTTTGGATCCTGCAACTTTGCTAAATTCACTGATTAGCTTTAGTAATTTTTAGCTACTATCATTAGGGTTTTCTATGTACAGTATCATGTCATCTGCAGACAGTGAGAACTTTACTTCTTCTTTTCTGATCTGGATTCCTTTCATTTCTTTTTCTTCTCTGATTGCTGTAGCTAGGACTTCCAGAACTAAGTAGAACAACAGTGATAAAAGTGGACACCTTTGTCTTGTTCCTGATCTTAGGGGAATGCTTTCAGCTTTTCACTATTGAGAATAATGTTCGCTGTAGGCTTATCATATATGGCCTTTACTATGTTGAGGTAGGTTCCTTCTATGCCCGTTTTTTGAAGAGTTTTAATAAATTGGTGCTCAATTTTGTCAAAGGCTTTTTCTGTATCTAGATGATTGTACAGCTTTTATCTTTCAATTTGTTAATATGGTGTATCACATTGATTGATTTGTGTATACTGAAGAACATTTGCATCCCTGGAATAAACCCAACTTGATCATGGTGTATGAGCTTTTTGATGTTTTGCTGAATTCTGTTTGATAAAATTTTTGAGGATTTTTGCATCTTGTTCATCAGTGATATTGGCCTATAGTTTTTTTGTGTGGTTGCGTTGTCTTTGTCTGGTTTTGGTATTAGGGTGATGGTGGCCTCATAGAACGAGTTTGGAAGTGTTTCTTCCTTTGCAATTTTTGGAAAGAGTTTTAGAAGGATAGGCATTAGCTCTTCTCTATTTGATAGAATTCTCCTGTGAAGCCATCTGGTCCTGGGATTTTGTTTTTTGGGAGATTTTTGATCACAGCTTCAATTTCAGTGCTTGTAATTGGGTTGTTGATAATTTCTATTTAGGTTCAGTCTTGGAAGATCAAAATATTCTAACAATCTGTCCATTTCTTCCAGGTTGTCTATTTTATTGCCATATAGATGTTCATAAAAGTCTTTTATAATCCTTTGTATTTCTGCATTGTCTGTTGTAACCTTTCCTTTTTCATTTTTAATCATGTTGTTTGATTCTTCTCTTTTTCCTGATGAGCCTGGCTAATGGTTTGTCAATTTTGTTTATCATCTCAGTAAACCAGCTTTTAGTTTTATTAATCTTTACTACTGTTTCTTTTGTTTATTTTCCCATTATTTTTGCTTGGATCTTTATGATTTCTTTCCTTCTACTGATTTTGGAATTTTTCTGTTCTTCTTTTTCCAGTTGTTTTAGGTGTAAAGTTAGGTTGTCTATTCAACGTTTTTCTTATTTCTTGAGTTAGGATTGTATGGCTAGAAACTTCCCTCTTAGAACTGCTTTTGCTGTTCCCACAGGTTTTGAGTTGTCATGTTTTCATTGTCATTTTTTTCTAGAAAAATTTTAATTTCCCTTTTGATTTCTTTGGTAACCTGTTGGTTATTTAGGAATGTGTTGTTTGATCTCCATGTGTTTGTGTTTCTTATACTTTTTTCTTGTAATTGAGATCTAGTCTCATATTATTGTGGTCAGAGAAGATGCTTGATACAATTTCAATTTTCTTAAATTTACTGAGGCTTGATTTGTGACTTGAGATGTGGTCTGTCCTGGGGAATGTTCCATGTGCACTTGAGAAGAAGGTGTTTTCTTCTGCATTTGGATGGAACGTCCTGAAGATATCAATGAGATCCATTTCATCTAATGTATCATTTAAGACTTTTGTTTTCTTATTAATTTTCTGTTTTGATGAACTGTCCATTGGTGTGATGGGGTATTCAAGTCTCATATTATTACTGAGTTATTGTTAATTTCTCCTTTTATGTCTGTTAGTGTTTGTCTTATGTATTGAGGTGCTCCTATGTTGGGGAATATTTTCAATTGTTATGTCTTCCTCTTGGATTGATCCCTTGATAATTATGTAGTGTCTTTCCTATCTCTTGTAATCTTCTTTATTTTAAGGTCTATTTTGTTGATATAAAGATTGCTACTCCAGCTTTCTTTTGCTTCCCATTTGCATGGAATATATTTTTCCATCCTCTGATTTTCAGTCTATATGTGTCTTTAGGCCTGAAGTGGGTTTCTTGTAGACAGCATATATATGAGTCATGTTTTGAATCCATTAAGCCAGTCTGTGTCTTTTGGTTGGAGCATTTAATCCATTTTACATTTAAAGTAATTACTAATATATATTCCTGTTGCCATTTTCTTAATTGTTTGTGGTTGATTCTGTAGATCTTTTTTCTTCTGTTGTATTTCTTGACTATATAAGTCCCTTTAACATTTGTTGTTAAGCTGGTTTGGTGGTACTGAATTCTCTTAACTTTTGCTTCTCTGAAAAGCTTTTTCTTTCTCCATCAATTTTAAATGAGATTTTTGCTAGGTACAATCATCTTGATTGTAAGATTTTTCCCTTTCAGTAATTTAAATATATCCTGTCATTCCCTTCTGGCCTGTAGAGCTTCTGCTGAAAGATCAGCTGTTAAGCATATGGGGTTTCCCTTGTAGGTTACTTGTTGCTTCTTCTGTACCGCTTTTAATATTCTTTCTTTTGTATTTAATCTTTGTTAGTTTGATTAGTATGTCTCTTGGCATGTTTCTCCTTGGGTTTATCCTGTATGGGACTCTTAGTGTCTCTTGGACTTGAATGACTATTTCCTTTTCCATGTTGGGGAAATTTTCAACTATAATTTCTTCAAAAATTTTCTCATATCCTTTCTTTTTCTCTTCCTCTTCTGGGACCCCTATAATTCGAGTGTTGGTGCATTTGATATTGTCCCAGAGGTCTCTGAGACTATCCTCAGTTCTTTTTATTCTTTTTATTTTGCTCTTCAGAAGTTATTTCTACCATTTTATATTCCAGCTCACTGATTCATTCTTCTGCTTCAGATATTCTGCTATTTACTTCTTCTAGAGTAGTTGTGATTTCAGTAATTGTGTTGTTTGTCTTTGTATGTTTATTCTTTAATTCTTCTAGTTCTTTGTTAATTGATCCTTGCATTTTCTCCATGTTGTTTTCAATATTTTTGACCATCTTTACTACTTTGAATTCTTTTTCAAGTAGTTAGCCTATTTCCTCTTCTTTTATTTGTACTTCTCTGTTTCCAGTTTGTTCCTTCATCTGTGTAGTATTTTTCTGCCTTTTCATTATTATTATTTTTAACTTATTGTGTTTGAGGTCTCTTTTTCCAAGGCTTCACAGAAAGTTGAATTCTTTCCTTCAATACAGTTGAATTCTTTCTTCCTTTTGGTTTCTGCCATCTTAAGGTTGATCCAGTGGTTTGTGTAAGCTTCTTATAGGGTGAGATTTGTGCTGAGTTTTTGTTTCTTTTCTGTGATGGGCAAGGCTGAGTGAGGTGGTAATCCTCTCTGCTAATGATTGGGTTTGTATTATTTTTTTGTTTGTTGCTTACATGAGGTGTCCTGCACTGGGTGCTACTGGTGGTTGGGTGATGCTGGGTCTTGTATTCAAGTGGTTTGTGTGAGTTCCCACTATTTGATACTCCTTAGGGTTAGTTTCCTGGTAGTCTAAAGTTTTGGAGTCAGTGCTTCCATTCCAAAGGCTCAGGGCTTGATCTCTGATCAGAAAAGAAGATTCTAGAAGTGGTTTTTTTATGGCATTAAGTGAGATTAAAACAAATATCAAAAAATGAGAAACCAAAGATGAACCCCAGACAAATGGCAGTTACAAAATCAGGCAAATAATAATTAAAATAATAGAATATACATGCATATATATATATATATATATAATATATAAACACCCATGAGCAAAGTCAAAACTGTCCAACAAAAATAAAGTATAGTCAATTGACCCAGCAAACAAAGAAAATAACAAATTATATTTACCAGTTAAGAATAAAACTAACTAAAGCATACCCCCAAAAAACCCAAAAACTAAAGCAAGGTGCCAAATGAGGAATAAAGCTATGAAAACAAAACTATCAAATATGTTGAGAGCAAAGAAAGAAAAGAAAAAAAGAATAGATATGTGAAGTTAAACAGAGGTAGATGAAGATTTATACTTATTAAAGATTAACTGCAAGGGGAAAAGAACAGTAGGAAAGGCAAACAAAGGAATAAATGTAGAGAAAATATAATAGGTTTAAAAAATTAAAAATTAGAATTATTAAAAAGAGAAAAGGAAAACAAAACCAAACAAACAAACAAATAAAAACAGAAAAAGAAAGGAAAAAGAAAGGAAAACTCCACCTAACTTTAGAAGCCCAATGTAGAGGCAGAGGTTTATAACAACAATAAAAAGTGTGACTGAATATATATATATATACACCTATAAGCAAAATCAAAACAGTCCAACAAAACAAAGTACAGTCGATTGACCCAGCAAGAAAAGGAAATAAAAATTATATCTACCAGAACAAAACTAACTAAAGCACAAACTGGAAAACAAAACTAAAGCAAAGTGCCAATTGGGGAATAAAGCAATGAAAATAAAACTAATAAATATGTTGAGCAGAAAGGAGAGAAAGGAAAAATAGGTATGCAAAGTTAAATAGAGGTAGATAAAAAAGATTTATATATCATAAAGATTAATAAGGGGAAAAGAACAGTAGGAAAAGAGAACAAAGGAATAAATGTAGAAAAAATAATAGCAGTTTTAAAAATTAAAAAGAAAAAAAGAAAAAGAAAAAAAAGAGAAACTCCACAGAACGGCAAAAGCCCAACGTAGAGGCAGAGGTTTATAACAATAAAAAAATGCGACTGAGAAAAAAAAAATCTCAAAATCTTAATTGTATTTCATAGTGCCAATAAAATAGATGACTACAACAGAGGGCGTTCAAAAAAGGAAAACAAAAAGAAAAAAATCCAAAAGATTCTACAGAACAAGTCAAAACATAAGAATAATAAATGTTTTTCTTGAGTCACTGCTGTCAGGGTCCTTACCCTTGCTGGGAGTCACAGTCTACCTTACCTCCCTAGGATGCCCTCCAACACTGTGCTGATCTCTGGACCTGCTTTGGGCAAGGCAACTCAGATTCAACTCAGATTCCGGTCCTACTCCTGGGTGTTCTTGCCTCCAATGTCCACAGCTATCAGAACTAGTGCATTTTCTTTTGTGGAAGCTCACAATGACCTTTTATATATTCCATAGACAGAGTTTGCATAGTTGATTGTGTGGATTTAATCTGTAGCTTGCACAGCTGGTGGGAAGGTTTTGGGTCTTCCTTAGCCACACTGCCTGTGTGTTTCAACTGTGGTTTTATTTCCACCTCTACACGTGGGTCATCCACTGAGGTTTGTTCTTGAGGCTGCCCTGGAGGACTTGTATTTATCCCTGTGAGGGCCATGTGGAGATGGTGCAGCTGCTTGGGTCATAGGGGTTTTGGCAGCACCAAGTACCCAGAGGAGTTGGCAGCTATGGCAGCAGGGAATATAGTGCTCTAGAAGGGTATGGCAACCAATATTGGCCAATATGCTCCAGTATTCTTGCCTGGAGGATCCTCCTCCCCTGACAGAGAAGCCTGGCAGGTCACAGTCTACAGGGTTGCAAAGACTCGGACAGGACCGAAGTGACCCTGCGCGCATAGACAGAAGACTTTTTTTTGCCTGTGGCAGTTCTGCCTCAGTGAGAGTTGAGTGTGAAGGTGGCGCAGCTGTTTGCCTTGCAGGGACCCTGGAAGTGCCAACTGTGCAGGACACGGCCTGCCTCCCTGCAGGAATTATGGCCGTATCAGGGTCTTTTTTTGAGCCTCTTGTAGCTGGCAATCAGAAGGCCTCTTTGGCCAGTCTTTCTCCGTAGCTCCACCCATTCAGGCATTTAGTGGGTTCCCTTGCCTGGGGTCCTCCTGTGTTGTTTGGCACATAGAGGGGGCCCCTGGCTGGGGTCCTACTCTAGTTCTGCACCTGGGTGGGGTCCTACTTTGTAGTTCAGTGCGTCAGGTGTTTGATGGGCTAGCGTCTATATTGTTCAGCTGCTGATGCTGGCAAGTGGGGGAGAAAGGATATGGTGATGGCTCCACCCCCTATCTGTGACTCAGCATTACTGCCTTGCTTCCATGGCTGCCTGGCTTTCCTCCACTGGCATTTCCCACCACGATCTCCTCCCTCACATCCCCTTGATCTGTCTCTCTGCAGTCAACAACATCCCTTGCTCTGGGATTGCTACACAATCTCTAAACCCCAGCTCCCAGCCGCTGCACCTTCCAGGGGACCAGCATCCTGTCTGGGTTGTGTATGGCTGCAGCAAGAAATGTCTGATTCTCATTCCATTTAGACTGCCACAGATCAGCTGTTTCACTCTCAGCCTTAAATACTTCTCCTCTGACTCAGATAATTGCCTTGATGTAGGGATTGACCATTGCTTCAGTTCCCCTACCCAAGAAGGCAAAGTCCAGTCCTACTAACACTCCTGGTTTTTCCCCTAGTTCCTTCATCCTACTGAGCTTGGCATGGTTTTATATATTCTTTTCCTCTGGTCAGGTACTCCTGTCTGCTCTCAGCTGGTGTTCTGCATGCAGTTCTGTGTTTGAAGGTGTATTCCTGATGTATCCATGGAGAGAGAAGTGTTCCACATCCCCCTACTCCTCACCATCTTGTTCTTCCCAGTTGAAACTTTAAATAAGATTTACTGTTAGGTACACTGTCAGCAGATAACATTTTTTAAAAACACAGCATAAACACTTCTAAGGAAGTATTATCTTTCAGATGGAAAGTAATTTCTATAAAAAACTACTGTCATAGTATGATTTGTATGAGGGAAAATACAGTTCAATAGAACCTTTATTGTACAGCTACTATGTTCCAAGCACTGACAGGAGATACTGAGGTGGATAATGAGCTTACAATTCACAATTTGAGGTAGAGGTAATATGCACTCAACTATGTGATGACACTACATAGCAGCATGAAATCAGTACCTAGTGGTAAATGCAGGAGCTCAAGAAATGTTTGCTGAAAAACTAGAGTAAAGACTACAGATAGAGGAACAAGCAAAGAGAGAGTGGAGAACAGAACCAAACTGGGTTTCAAGGCAGTGGTAAAGGCTTTGTATGGGAGGTGATATCTGTTTGTGGCCCCTGATGGTTGAGAAGGGCTTTGATAAGTCGAGATGTTGGTAAAACTTCTGCCACATAAGCAAAGGCAAAGAGATGACAGAGGGTGGTGGATTTCAAAATGGTGAGTACAATGGTATCAATGGTTAAAATACATGGAAGATAAACCTATACGAGTAATTAAGGCTAGCCTATGAAGGACTATGCTGGCCATACTAAGTGAAGTGAAAGTACTAGTCTTTGCAACCCTATAGACTGTAATTTGCTAGGCTCCTCGGTCTTTGGAATTCTCCAGGCAAGAATTATGGACTGGGTAGCCATTCCCTTCTCCAGGAGTTCTTCCCAACCCAGGGATTGAACTCGGGTCTCCTGCATTGCAGGTGGATTCTTTACTGTCTGAGCCACCAGGGAAGTCCATTTCATTCAATTTGGTGATTTAGATGTATTCATTCATTAGTTCAATAAACATTCAGAGATGAAAAAGCTTATTAGACATTATTAGAGTTATTGTATGCGTGTGTGCTAAGTTGCTTCAGTTGTGTTTGACTCTGTGTGACCCTATGTACTGTAGCCAGCCAGGCTCCTTCTGCATCCATGGGATTCTCCAGGCCAGAATACTGGAGTGGGTTGCCATGCCCTCCTCCAAGGAATCTTCCCTACCCGGGACTGAACCCACGTCTCTTGTCTCCTGCACTGGCAGGCATGTTCTTTATCTCTAGCACTACCTGGGAAGACTGCCATACGGAGTTGGGACTCTATCCTATGGCAGTGGGGATTTGCCATTGCACCTTGTCCTTCCCATTGGTTTTTCATGTTATAGTCACAATTTGTTGATTGTTTGCAACATAATTTTTAATAGTTGTTTCACCTACTAGGCTATAAGCATCATGAGGGTAGGGACCATGACCTGATAGTCACTGTGTATCCACAGTGCCTGCCACACTGTAGTCCTTCAAAAACTATTGTTGAATGAAGTGAAGCATGTTTCTCAGTTTCTCATTAATATAAAAATATACGTTATCACACAGAAAAGTGGTTACCTCAGACTATTTTGTTGAGTTATATTTAGATGAAAATTCAATTCAGGTCGAGTTAAAGCCTTTATTAGTTGGGCAGATAACTTGCAGGTGGGAAGAGAGAAGAAGTTATTTTAAAGAATGATGATGGACTTGGAAAGCTCAGATGAAGAATCTGTATGCGAATGAATCAGCAGGGGACTAGTACTTCAGCAACTATGATTCTGTGGACTGAAAGCCTGATGAGAGGTCTGTTTTGCTATCATGTGCAAGTGCTGGTGGGCACTTCTCTGTCCACTCTTTAGTCATCTATGAAAAGAAAACAAATCTTGCTGTTTTGGAAACAATTTAGCATAAGCAGGTTAAAATAGGATTTTTATGTTTTCATTTCTTGTGAAGTGTGTTAATCACTCAGTTGTGTCTGACTCTTTGCAACCTCATAGACTGTAGCCCTCCAGGCTCCTCTGTCTATGGATTTTCCAGGCAAGAATACTGGAGTGGGTGGTCATTTCCTTCTCCAGGGTTCATTTCCTGTAATTTAGAGGAAAATCTTGATTTACTTCCAATGTTGGTAGCTCAGCTGGTAAAGAACCTACCTGCAATGCAGGAGACCCGGTTCAATTCCTGGGTCAGGAAGATCCCCTGGAGAATGGATAGGCTATCCACTCTAGTATTCTTGGGCTTCCCTGGTGGCTCAGCTGGTAAAGAATCCACCTGCAATGCAGGAGACCTGGGTTCGATCCTGGGTTGGGAAGATCACCTGGAGAAGGGAACGGCTACCTACTCCCAGTATTCTAGTCTGGAGAATTCCACGTACTGTATAGTCTATGGGATACCAAAGAGTCGACACGACTGGAATTCCACGTACTGTATATAGTCTATGGGATACCAAAGAGTATACACAACTGAGTGACTTTCACTTTCTTCACTACTTTAGCTTTTAAAGAGCAATACAGGCTTTAAAGCCCAGTGTTAGAGCCTACCTTGCAAAACCTAAATGTATCTAAATCAAATCTAATAAAATTGTGCTGAAATTCAATTAAACTGTTGCATGCTTTTATTTTATTATTTTTTTTTAACCACAGCTGATCATTGAGTTATTATGCAGCTGCAGCCAAGCCTTTTGCCTAATCCTTCTGCTCTCTCTTCCTTTCTGCTTGATATCCAGGTGAGTTCTGAGTAGCTAGTATCTCTTAAACATAACCACATTGTACTATCTCTAACTACTGAATTATTGGTTACTGGTCCAAAGATCTCATGAGCAATGATTACAGAAAGTTATTCCACAGGCAATTCTATCTACTGGTTATATTCCCTCACTTCACTTCTTTTTCCCTATGGACCAAACTGTATAAATGATCCCAGGACAGAATAGTTCTCAGAGAAAAGGTAGCACAGTTGTTATCTGAGAACAGTTGCTGCTTTCTCTCTAACTCGCCCCTGATGCCAGACACATTCTGATCTGTTCAACATGAAAATGAGCAAACAGAGAATTAGCTTGGTTGCAAATCTTAATATTTGACTGTCACCACAGTGCCCTCCAGGGTATGCTCCCAACATGAGACACTCAAGAGCAAACGGCTGGTTACTCTATTCCCCAATGTACTGCCTTACATCTCCTTCAAAGTTTTAACTCCTCTCCTACATGTTTTCCAAGCATTATGGGTAAAGTGAAAGATTTAGAAACATTTTCTCAGAACAGTTCCTAAACAAAGAAACACTCATAATGAATGGGATTGTAATAGATCATGTCTAAAGAAACCTTACTGTAATGGATCATCGCTAGAGGTGTTGTTGGGTACAGTGGACTTATTAAAAACTTTGATCTATGTCTCCAAGCAAAACTGACATTTGCCCAAAGAACACTGTGAATTCTAGTGCCACCAGGGAGAAGTTCAAATTAGCTTCCCATTTCTACAATGCATTGGGTACATCAGTAATATAGTCAGTCAGGAATTAAAAAAAAAAGAATTGAAATAAAGGTCTATGTTCTATATATATTTATTATTTTCAATCTACTGGAATAAATATAACTTGTGGAGCATCTGGTGTATAAAAGAGGGTTAAAAGTATGTTCAGGGTGATTTTCAAGTTGTTTCCAGAAAATTTCTGTCCTCTGTACAAAGACCATTAAACAATTCTTGGTGGTATCTACTTCTCCTCCAAAGCTGAGTCTATTCAACTTTGTGTTGCTTGGGTTGAGGGATTAAGAGTACTCTGTAAATTAAAAATATACTTAATCTATACTTTTCTAGGCCAAATGAAAACCTTTAAACTTCAAGAATACTCTAATATTAACTTAAAATATAAAAAACAATTTGTTACTTTAAGGTGTATGTATTGTTGTTATTGTTTAGTTGATAAATTGCATCTGACTTTTTGTGAATCCGTGGACTACAGCATGCTAGGCTCCCCTGTCCTTCACTGTCTCCCAGAGTTTGCTCAGATTCATGTCCATTTAGTTGTGATGCTATCTAAACATCTCATGCTCTGCTGCCCCCTTCTTCTTTTGCTTTCAGTCTTTCCCAGCATCACGGTCTTTTCCAGTGAGTTGGATATCTTCGCATCAGGTGGCCAAAGTATTCCAACTTCAGCTTTAGCATTGGTCCTTCCAATGCATATTCAGGGTTGATTTCTTTTAGGTTTGAATGATTGGATCTCCTTGCAGTCCAAGGGACTCTCAAAAGTCTTCTCAAGCACCCCAATTCAAAAGAATCAATTCTTCAGCACTCAGCCTTTTTATGGTCTAACTCTCACATCCATACATGACTACCGGAAAAACCACAGCTTTGACTATATAGACCTTTGTCTGCCAAGTAACGTCTCTGCTTTTTAGTACACTGTCTAGATTTGTCAAAGCTTTTCTTTCAAGGAGCCAGCATCTTTTAATTTCATGGATGCAGTCACCATCTGAGGTGATTTTTAGCCCAAGAAAATAAAGTCTGTCACTGTTTCCATTGTTTCCCCATCTATTTGCCATGAAGTGATAGGACTCTGTGCCATGATTTTCATTTTTTGAATGTTGAGTTTTAAGCCAGCTTTTTCACTCTCCTCTTTCACTTTCATCAAGAGGCTCTCTAGTTCTTCTTCACTTTCTGCCATTAGAGTGGTAACATCTGCATATCTGAGGTTGTTGATATTTTCCCCAGCAATCTTGATTCCAGCTTGTGATTCACCCAGTGCAGCATTTTGCATGATGTACTCTGCGTATAAGTTAAATAAGCAGGATGACAATATTCAGCTTTGATGTACTCCTTTCCCAATTTGGAACCAATCCATTGTTTCATGTCCAGGTCTAAGTGTTGTTTCTAGACCTGCATACAGGTTTCTCAGGAGGCAGGTAAAGTAGTCTGGCATTCTCATCTCTTCAAGAATTTTTCACAGTTTGTTGTGATCCACACAGTCAAAGGCTTTAACATAGTCAGTGAAGCAGAAGTAGATGCTTTTTCTGGAATTCCCTTGCTTTCTCTATGATCCAACAAATGCTGGCAACTTGATCTCTGGTTCCTCTGCCTTTTCTAACATCAGCTTGTAAATCTGTAATTTCTCAGTTCAAACACTGCTGATGCCTTTCTTGAAGGATACTGAGCAGAATCATTTGAAATGAATACAGCTGTGTGGTAGTTTTAACTTACATACAAGAACTATACAAAAAGTTCTTAATGACCAGGATAACCACAATAGTGTGGTATCACTCATCTAGAGCCAAACATTCTGAAGTGTGAAGTCAAGTGGACCTTATGAAGCATTGTTACAAACAAAGCTAGTGGAGGTGATGGAATTCCAGCTGAGCTACTTCAAATCTTAAAAGATAATGCTATTAGAGTGCTGCACTCAACATGTCAGCAAATTTGGAAAACTTAGTAGTGGTCACAGGACTGGAAAAGGTTAGTTTTTATTCCAATTCCAAAGAGAGCAATGCCAAAGAATATTAAAAAAAAAGATGCAGATGAATATTTTGTTAATACCACCAACTGAAGACATTTACATAGAAGACAGAGGTTTATCACTGCCAACAGTTACAATTATTAGATCCGTTCAAGATTTTAACACTGTAGGGCAAATTTAATATTGTAGGACAAAGGGTAACATCAGATGTGTAGATGTTACCACTCTAATGGCAGGACCAAATTTGGGTTCACTCTGATGGTCTCTAGTATAACTATTGAAATCACATTATTTAAGAAAAATAGAGTGCAATTTATTTGAAAAGACAGAAGAGTTAGACTATGAGAAAAGTTAATAAGAATAAATTGACTTACAGTGAACTGTGATGGCTGCTGAAGCAATCATGCTTTTTTTTGTCTACCAGGGAGCATTTATAGTCTCCTGTTGCATTGCGTTTCACATCTGTCAGTGTATAAGTATTTGAACTTCTAATTCCTTCAGGCTGTCCCTTTTGATAGAGGTAAAAACATCAGATGATTATACTTGGTAGCTACAATAAGAACAGTTGTATTTGTTGATAAAAATGACATTTTTCTCAGATAAGAAAAAAAAAGGAATGTGTTTCTTTGATTGGAAAAATGATGTTAGATTTTGTATGATCTGAATCCTGGGAAAATAATTGATCCTAAGGAAATTGAGAAGGTAATCTGCATTGTACCGATGGAATATATTTTGACATTATGGCTTGTGTTAAAGTAAAATTTAAAAATAGCTAATATTTTATTTTTACATTTATCTCTTAATTTGACAAAAGGATTTGAGAGAGCTTAAAAGAAAACATAACATATATCAAATTAAAGAAAGAAAGCAAGGAGGGAGAAAAGAAAGGAAGGAAGAGAGGTAGAAGGGGAGAAAAGGAGTAAGGAAGGAAGGAAGAGAGGAGAAAATAAATTTTTAAAAGAAAAAGAACTAGTAACTAAGACTTAAAAATATATTTTAAGTATTAGGAGTATATATTAATAAAAATAGTGACTGCTAAAACAAGACACAAATTTGGCTCTGTAATCCCTGAAAATCAACGTAAAAATGTAATTAGTTTAAAATTTTCATTTGCATATCAGGCAAAAACACTATGTCAACTTATTAGGATACATAGAATCATCTGTCAACATTTAAGTATAAAAGTGAAAGTGAAAAGTGTTTAGTTGCTCCGTCGTGTCCAACTCTTGGCGATCCCATGGACTGTAGGCTACCAGGTTCCTCTGCCCAGGGAATTTTCCAGGCAAGAATACTAGAATGGGTTGACATTCCCTTCTCCAGGGGATCTTGACCCAGGAATTGAACCTGAGTCTCCTGCATTGCACGTAGGTTCTTTTCATCTGAGCCACTAGGAAAGCTCCTTAAAGTAAAAAGAAATCACTTATACTTGTCTTCTGAGTAATCAGTGCTTGACAGTCTTAAGCATTACTGAACAATGCAGTGGATGGCATGATGAACAGACCGCTGCAGTAAACATAGTAAGAGTTGCATATGGCTTCTTCCAAAGGAAAGTTTTGTTAAACACAAACTTGAGAAGGCTGTGGGAGAGCAAGCAAGTGTCCTCAGATGTAGCTCTCATCTAGTCTGGCTCCACATCACTATGACATCTAGAACACAGCCAGATTATCCTCTAGACATCACTTCTTTCAGTTCCAATCCTGATAAAGTTAAGAAAATGGCCCTTCATGACCATGTATGATGGCAAGATATAGCCCATTGCTTTCCTCTATCAAGCTAAATATAATGGGCAACAAAAGTGTCCCTATATTGGAAATTCAGGGACATGTTCAGGAACACCCTCTGTGTGGATTTAGAATCCACATCAAACCATTTGCTATCATCATTCTACATTTTATATTTGTCTGCTTATGAAGGGCAGATTCTTATAGTTTATTTGGATAATGAGACTTTGAGTTTCTACTATTATGGTTTCCTATGATCAGCTCTTCTCGTCTTTGTCCCTGATTCCACTTAACATTGAATAAAAAAGGCAAGAACACTGGCATATGCCAAAAAACTTTTAAAGGACATTCCATAGGTGTCTGTTGTCTCCAAGAATAACATCCTTTCTCACTTAAGCTGCCCAAGAACATACAATTCTTAATGTCAGCCAACTGCCAAACAACGGGACAGAATGATAGCAGCCTAGCTCAAGTAAAAATCCTGAATCACTTACTGGTAAGTAAAACAAAAACTCCTCAGGAGGAGGGTTACCGTTTCCCAAACATTTAAGAGTGATATTGTCTCCTTCTTTGATGGCATTTTTTGATGGCAGCACTTGTATTGTCACCTGCTCTGTAGGATCTGCAAGAGTCACAAACACAAGTTAACCATTTCATCAACTACCAAATTACTTTGTACATATAATGTAAGTGACTAACTTATACACAGTTTTCTCAAGAAGCTAGTAATGGTAATTACTTAAATGTATCTTTTATAGAAGGACTGAAGTTAATAGCTACTTGCTATAACAAGTACTAATCTTGGTTAGAGCAAACTACAAAGAAGCTCTGCTATATAAAAATCAATTTCTTCTTAGCAAAATGTCTTTACCTGAAATAGGAATGACCATAATTATTTTATGTGTAAAAGACCAGTAGGAACAATCTCATTGTATAATCTCATTATAAGGACATTTAACTATATTACACATATCTTACAGTTTGGAAAGATTGCTAGAAAAAGAGCTAAAACTATCAGGCACCCCCACACTCATATTACACAATAATATCTTACATTAAATAAAAGGTACATGAGCCAAATAATACCAGGAAGATTTTTGGTCTGCAGGAGAGCAGATTTGCTTTCAGAAAGATGAATCCCATAAACAGAGCGAGACCCTTAATATAATACAATCAATAGAACTGTGAATGTACTGTAATTCTTTTCTGTTCATTGGAGCCAAGATGCAACTTTAAATTCCATTTTGGTCTTTTTAAGGAGAAAATAGGGCTAAAGGGTATTCTTTGGTCAAGGCTACTGCTCAACAGTAGAATGCTAAAGGAATTAAAAGTTGGATGCACAGCAGACCATATCTACCCAACAGGAAATCAAAGCAGGCGGTCCTGACAGTTATAAATGACCCACTTTCTAATATATTCACTTGTTATGTAGCTGGCAATACAATGAGCAATGAATTTTGAAATCATATGATGTAAAGGTTTATTTTAGAGAGCCTTTTCCACAAGGCTTAATAACTACTGAGGCATGTGTCTATATTTCCAAACTGGCAGCACTAAAAATAATCCATCTATGAAGACTTACTTTGCTATTAGCTAATAAAATGAGATGAATAAGTGGTATAGCTGTTTTTTCTTCTATGTCTTGCAATCATTTACTTGCCTTTCTAAGATTAAAGGCAGGAAAAAAAAAAAAAAAGAAACCCAGAAGTGTTATAGATTGCCTCTGACTTTTTTCATGCTTGGGCATTTCTGAATATTTGCCCAGAAGGTTCTGAGGCTAAACAGTAATTGACTTAATATACTTGTTCATTTTTCTGAATTTGCCCGAGGTAAGTCCCTGATCAGTTCTCAGTACAGTGGGAAAGTAAATAAAGTTTGTCACCCACTGGCCTTCCATTTCTAGGCCTCTCTCACTCATTCATATGGCCCTTCTCTGCCTGGTTTTGGTCTGTCTCACATCACTGCAGCATATCTCTGACCAAAGCTGACACCAGAACAGCTAGGAATCATAATCGATCTGCTTTATTTTAACCCTGCTTGTCCATATCCCTTCTTCAATAGGCTCTGCTCTGTACCGGAGAGTTGAAGACCTAGACTGAGATCAGGGGGTTAATGTAACACGTTGGAGTTTTAACAGTGGCTTTCTGGATGCTGGCTAATGTGCGTCCAACAAAATTAATGATCTCATACTCTTCCTTTGACTTTGAATTTTACTCTATTAGTAAATCATCAGTCTGCCAGTTACTCCGGCTTTCTCCTTTGTCCTCTTTTATCCACTCAATCACTCAATCTTAATGACTAATCCTTATATTTTGCATCTGATTCTTCCCTTCTCTTCTCCCAACACTTCCCTAGTGAAGGCTCTAATTAATCTACATCTGAAACATTGCAACTAAATGTTATATAGTTCCTCACCGTAAGCTTTTCTCTTTTCTACATTTTTATACATATTTTCTCTAAATCAGTTTTGGAAATAGTGCTTTGACTATTACAATGATATTTAAAAGTCTTCATGCATTCCCAACAAGCAAAGATTGAAATAAAAATTTCTTAATCTGGTATCCACAACTTCTCTGAACTTACTTTGGGTAAGAATCATATATCTCGCTACGCCACATAATCCCTACATAATAACCAAAAGGCTCTACTCAATTTTTCTTTTTCTCATTTCTCCATTTATCTTATGTTTATTCATTTGGTTAATACTTGTTTAGTTCAAGTACTAAGTGCTGGAGTTACAAAGTTGAAAATAGCAATTCCCTGTCTTTAGTGAACTCTCAGTTTATTGATGATGACATCAAGCTTCTAAAGTAAGACTGTAACAACATTAAAACTGCCTAATTTGCATAAGCATAGCAGTCACTGGTAGCTTATAGATTCACCAGATGAGGAAGTTTCCAGTAGGAGTTGACCCTGGAGCTAGGTTTTGAAAAATAAGATGTTTGCTGGATAATAAAGGTGACAGCGTGACAGCATATGAATAGGAATGTACACAGTAATCTACAGGAGGGATCTGGAAAATAGAACAGATTACAGAAGGCACTGAAGTGGTGAAGGTT
This sequence comes from Nanger dama, assembly GCA_917880005.1. Lineage (NCBI taxonomy): Eukaryota > Metazoa > Chordata > Mammalia > Artiodactyla > Bovidae > Nanger > Nanger dama. Next base: position 672,059 of record CAKJTW010000043.1, on the reverse strand, counting down.
GAGAAAGGAAAGGACCATGGTTATAGGAGACTCAAGACATTTTGAAATTGAGAATGTAAACATTACCCTGAGAGATCTGGGGAGTTGCCCCAAAGGTTTTCATCACAGGAGTAACATGTTCACATTTGTGTTTTAGAAATATATTTTTGGCAGTAGCTTGCAGGGCAGTTTGGGGTGAATAGACAGGAAAACTATTTTAGAAGCTGTTACAAAAATACCAGCAATAAGGAATGGTGGCAAAATCTTCAGTTCAGTTCAGTTCAGTTCAGTCGCTTAGTCGTGTCCGACTTTTTGAGACCCCATGAATCGCAGCACACCAGGCCTCCCTGTCCATCACCGACTCCCAGAGTTCACCCAAACTCATGTCCATTGAGTCGGTGATACCATCCAGCCATCTCATCCTCTGTTGCCCCCTTCTCCTCCTGCCCCCAATCCCTCCCAGCATCAGAGTCTTTTCCAATGAGTCAACTCTTTGCATGGGGTGGCTAAAGTATTGGAGTTTCAGCTTTAGCATCATTCCTTCCAATGAACACCCAGGACTGATCTTCTTTAGGAAGGACTGGTTGGATCTCCTTGCAGTCCAAGGGACTCTCAAGAGTCTTCAACACCAAAGTCCAAAAGCATCAATTCTTGGGTGCTCAGCTTTCTTCACAGTCCAACTCTCACATCCATACATGACCACTGGAAAAATCATAGCCTTGACTAGACAGACCTTTGTTGGCAAAGTAATGTCTCTGCTTTTGAATATGCTGTCTAGGTTGGTCATAACTTTTCTTCCAAGGAGTAAGCGTCTTAATTTCATGGCTGCAGTCACCATCTGCAGTGATTTTGGAGCCCCCAAAATAAAGTCTGACACTGTTTCCACTCTTTCTCCCATCTATTTCACGTGAAGTGATGAAACTAGATGCCATGATCTTAGTTTTCTGAATGTTGAGTTTTAAGCCAACTTTTTCACTCTCTTCTTTCACTTGCATCAAGAGGCTTTTCAGTTCCTCTTCACTTTCTGCCATAAGAGTGGTGTCACCAGCATATCTGAGGTTATTGATATTTCTTCTGGCGATCTTGATTCCAGCTTGTGCTTCTTCCAGCCCAGCGTTTCTCATGATGTACTCTGCATATAAGTTAAATAAGCAGGGTGACAATATACAGCCTTGATTTACTCCTTTTCCTATTTGGAACCAGTCTGTTGTTCCATGTCAAGTTCTAACTGTTGCTTCCTGATCTGCATATAGGTTTCTCAAGAGGCAAGACAGGTGGTCTGGTATTCCCATCTCTTGAAGAATTTTCCACAGTTTATTGCGATCCACATAATCAAAGGCTTTGGCATAGTCAATAAAGCAGAAATAGACGTTTTTCTGGAATTCTCTGGTTGTTTCAATGATTCAGCAGATGTTGGCAATATGATCTCTGGTTCCTCTGCCTTTTCTAAAACCAGCTTGAACATCAGGAAGTTCACAGTTCACGTACTGCTGAAGCCTGGCTTGGAGAATTTTGAGTATTACTTTACTAGCATGTGAGATGAGTGCAATTGTGCAGTAGTTTGAGCATTCTTTGGCATTGCCTTTCTTTGAGATTGGAATGAAAACTGACCTTTTCCAGTCCTGTGGCTACTGCTGAGTTTTCCAAATTTGCTGGCATATTGAGTGCAGCACTTTCACAGCATCATCTTTCAGGATTTGAAATAGCTCAAATGGAATTCTATGACCTCCACTAGCTTTGTTCATAGTGATGCTTTCTAAGGCCCACTTAAGTTCACATTCTTCCAGGATGTCTGGCTCTAGGTGAGTGATCACACCATTGTGATTATCTTGGTCATGAAGAACTTTTTGTACAGTTCTTCTGTGTATTCTTGCTACCTCTTCTTAATATCTTCTGCTTCTGTTAGGTCCATACCATTTCTCTCCTTTATTGAGCCTATCTTTGTATGAAATGTTCCCTTGGTATCTCTAGTTTTCTTGAAGAGATCTCTAGTCTTTCCCATTCTGTTGTTTTCTTCTATTCCTTGCATTGATCGCTGAGGAAGGCTTTCTTATCTCTCCTTGCTATTCTTTGGAACTCTGCATTCAGATGCTTATATCTTTCCTTTTCTCCTTTGCTTTTGCTTCTTTTTCACAGCTATGTGTAAGGCCTCCCCAGACAGCCATTTTGCTTTTTTGCATTTCTTTTCCATGGGGATGGTCTTGATCCCTGTCTCCTGTACAATGTCACGAACCTCAGTCCATAGTTCATGAGGGATTCTATCTATCAGATCTAGTCTCTTAAATCTATTTCTCACTTCTACTGTATAATCATAAGGAATTTGATTTAGGTCATACCTGAATGGTCTAGTGGTTTTCCCTACTTTCATCAATTTAAGTCTGAATTAGGCAGTAAGTAGTTCATGATCTGAGCCACAGTCAGCTCCCGGTCTTGTTTTTGCAGACTGTATAGAGCTTCTCCATTTTGACTATAAAGAATATAATCAATCTGATTTTGGTGTTGACCATCTGGTGATGTCCACGTGTAGAGTCTTCTCTTGTGTTTCATTATAGGGGACTAGAACGCAAAAGTAGGAAGTCAAGAAACACTTGGGGTAACAGGCAAATTTGGCCTTATAATATGGAATGCAGCAGGGCAAAGGCTAATAGAGTTTTGCCAAGAGAATGCACTGGTCATAGCAAACACCCTCTTCCAACAACACAAAAGAAGGCATAATCTTAGGCAGTGTCAAAAGGAACAATTATATACACACAGATGAAAGAGGTATACTGTGAATCAGATATACACAGATGAAAGAGGTAGCTTCTATAAAACTCTGAAGATGAATTGATCACAATTCTTTTTCTTTAATGTACACTTCTGTACTTTTCATTTAGCTTCTCCTTCTCTTCTCTGGAAAGTCACTCAGTCATGTCCAACTCTTTGCTACCCCACTGACTATACAGTGTATGGAGTTATCCAGGCCGGAATACTTGAGTGAGTACCTGTTCCTGTCTCCAGGGGATCTTCCCAACCCAGGGATTGAACCTAGGTCTCATGCATTGCAGTACCAGCTGAGCCACCAGGGAAGCCCATGAATACTGGCATGGGTAGCCTATCCTTTCTCCAGTGGATCTTCCTGATGCAGGATTCAAACCAGGGTCTCATACCTACTGGATGAGAAACTCTAGAGCCAGGTCCAGTAGGCTGTATTCTCACAAGTCCTTCAGGGGATTCTGATGCACACTGATGTTTGAAGATCACTGTTCTTGAACACCTGAATTTTCAGGAGTATTCATTGAGTCTCTGTGGCACTTACCAGTTGCAACGTTGCACTGACAATTTCCTTCTGATGCACGTATCTTCTCTATTGGTGAAACCCCTTGAATGTCAAGACTATGTCTTAAACACTTTTGGGTCTTAGCTTTGAAGGCCAGCACTGCATACATTGTGCTTTCTCAAAAACTCTGCCAAATGTGCCCTGCACAGCTAGCCATAGTAAAATCATTTCCTTTTTATTCATCCAAGGACTTTTCTGCCCATCTACTTCCCCACGCCTGATACTGACATATTCTGTTATTTCTAAGCTTTTCTATTCTGTTCTTTCCCAATCCTTTTCACTCATCTTGATGTTCTTTCCTATCTTGTACTTCTGTACTTACACCAAGATAGTTTATTTCCAATTGAATATCTCTGAACAGAGTTCTGTTTACACATACAGAAATAATAGTTTGATTTTAGATAAGCTGTACATGATGAAATCCTCTCTATCCTTGCTTTTAAATCAAGTTGAAACTTGATTACAAAGTTTAAGGTAAAACATCTCATGATGGTTAGAGCAAGTGGAATTTCAGTTTTGCTCTTTATATAAGATTCTGCACTTCATGGAGCCCAAATAGAAATGTAGCTGAGATAAAACTCTTTGAATGTTTAATTGGCATTTCTACCCTTTCTCTCAAATAGATGTACAAGTATTAGGTTATTCTACAACATGTGACAGTATTATGGGAATTTCTAGTTCATTAAAAATAGTAAAATATTCTGTATCATTCCCTGAAATATATCTTGTCTATATGCTTAGTAGGTAAAAATGATAATAGTACTTACTAACAGGTATTTAATGTGTTACATATTGTGCTATTTTAGATTTTTCATTTCACTTAATTTCCATAACACCACCATGAGTTAACTATTATATTTTTCCTATTTCAAAATAGGAAAACTGAGACAGAGTAGTCAAGCTTCTTTTCTAGAAATACATAGTAACTGACAGCAATGAAACTGGATTGCCAGCATCTTTGATCTAAATCATATTATCTTGACTTCCATCTTACAGGAAGGAACACAGCATTGGAGAAAAGGATTCTAATCCAGTTGCTAAAGCTAATTTAGGGTAAGTCTCTGGGTTTCATTTTGCTGTTAAATAAAATAATGGACTTAGATCAGATGATCAAGAAAGTTCCTTTGTAGTCTACTATTCTAGATTTTAACATCTGTGGTGTAAAGTTAAACAAAATACCTTGGAATTCAACATACTATCTAACTTACGCAATTGATTGCACTATTAAAATATTTCTCTTTTTTAAAATGGAAATTCCATATCGAGAAAACCAATCAGTCATAAATCTCTATTCATCTGTCATTCATTCAGAAAACCATCAGGAGACAGCGATGGCAACCCACTCCAGTACTTTTGCCTGGAAAATCCCATGGACGGAGGAGCCTGGTAGGCTGCAGTTCGTGGGGTCATGAAGAGTCAGACACAATCTTGTGACTTCACTTTCACTTCTCACTTTCATTCAGTGGAGAAGGAAATGGCAACCCACTCCAGTATTCCTGCCTGGAGAATCCCAGGGATGGGGGAGCCTGGTGGGCTGCCATCTACGGGGTCACACAGAGTCGGACACAACTGAAGCAACTTAGCAGCAGCAGCAGCAGCAGCAGCAGCAGAAAACCATCAGGTGGCATTCCAAACTCCTACAAAATCCATGACTATGTACCAGGGTTGAGAATTAACAGAAGAAATCAGACTAAGTTAGAGAATACAGAGGAGATGATTACAAATAACAAAGTAGAGACTGAAAGCTATCATAAGATGGGTGAGCATTTATTCTATGGGTCTTGCAAAGAGGAAGATATTACTTGGGTACTATGCAACAGGGATGGGAATTTAGAAATAGATTCCGAAGAGCTTATGAATTGGGACTTAAAATAACATTGGAACATTTTTTCTAATACATTAAAATTGTATAATTATATTGAATTACTTACAGTAAATATCAAAAACTGCTTGTTCAGAGTAAACTGTTTTCTGGCCAGACGGTCCATAATATGTTACAGAGCAGGTGAATGGCATTTGTATGTCAGCCTTGGTTGTCTTGTACTCCAGGGATGAAGTCATGGTATAGAGCTGAGTTATTTGGTCCATTTGCTTTCTAAAAATTATGACCGCCGCTGAAGAAAATAAAGAACACTAATGGTAGGATCTTTCATCGGAAAATCACAGCCCTTAATTAACTGTCATAGCAACTTTGAGAAGTGGTTTTGTCCTTCTTACTGCATTTAACAGGAGGGAAAATTGACATGTAGTGAGGTAGATGTCTTTTCAAAAGCATGAATCAGAGACATGGACAGAAATAGAACCCTGGGAATTTTATCTCCCACTCACTTTAATTAACTTCTAGAATATGACATATACAGAAATAAGTTTTTCTGCTCTCGATTTTTCTGCACAAGGTCTAAAATGATGTTTTAAAAAATACATTACTGATTTAATGGATACTTAAGTAACAAAGAATATAGAGTCATAAATCAAAAGAGGGCAATGCACTTAGACTCAGGATAGTCTAAAGAATGCTTGGACAAGAGAAAGGCAAATCAAGTCTCCTGAATTTATTGCCCACTTCTTACTCACCTCCTTCAAGAGGTTGCAGAACTTTTCCATTCCTGTACCATGTGATGTTGCCATCTGGATAACTGTCTTTTGAAATGCACTCACCCAACTGCAATATAGAGAGGAAATATTACAACCTTGGTTTCATCAGGGGTTGTCCATTTGAAAGCCCCAGACTTCTCAAGGGATGCCCCAACTAAGGACTGAATGAATGCACTCTTACATAAAAACAATGTCTTGTGTTTAAAATTATAGTCTTGCCCATTTTAAAATGTGCAGTAGATGCTGCCACCATTAATAAAATCACATTCATTTAAAAGCATTATCCAATTCATTTTGACAGTATTCATTTTTAACATTAACTAAATAACATAACTACATTAACACTGGCTATTACCATGGTTGATAGATCTGCATTTGAAAGAATCATTAATGGTGTTAAAATGAGGCTGCCTCTTCAACTTCATGCTACATTTCAGATGACATATACTTACCACAAGCTATAATCCTCACCGCTGTACTTCACTTGTTTTTAATATTTGTGTCTGTGTGTGTGTGTCTGTGCATGCACGTACATGCTCAGCCATGTACAATTCTTTGCAACCCTGTGGACTGTAGCCTGCCAGGCTCCTCTGTCCATGGGATTCTCCAGGCAAGAATACTGGACATGGAGTAGGCTGTCATTTCCTACTCCAGTTATTAATATTTAGTGTTTATCAAATAATATTATGCAGTCAACTTTAATCGGATTCAAAGAGTTTTGAACTTGCTTTTCCTCCAATAAAGGAAATTTGGGCTATTTTAATTAGCGAAAATGAGATTATGAATTAAGTGATGTACTCATATATGGAACTCCAGTTTTGTCCTTGGAGAAGGAAATGGCACCCCACTCCAGTGTTTTGGCCCGCAGAATCCAGTGATGGGGGAGCCTGGTGGGCTGCCGTATATGGGGTTGCACAGAGTCAGACACGACTAAAGCGACTTAGCAGCAGCAGCAGCAGTTTTGTCCTTCCTTCAAATCTCCACTAATATGGTTGCAGAAGTCTGATCTTATACCTTTACTTCAACTTTTCAATGGTTTGTCAGTAAGACAGAGACCAAACATTATACATGACAGAAGGTTTGTCATAATCCAGCCTCTCTCAACTCTTGAGATTTACCTCTTATTGGACTCTCTTGCCCACTGGCTGAGCACCCAAAATTGCAGCAGTGCAAATAATGTGTTTCCCAACCATGCCATTTCCTTTCACATGGTATTATTTCATACTGTTGGAAAGCCCTTTCTGTCTGTGGTGTGCAGAAAACGTACTCATCTACCATGACTTCACTAAACATTCAGTTCATTCAAACAAGAAAGATTTATGCTTTTTTAAAAAGAAACTCTCATCTCCCTCTCCTCCTTTCAGAAATAACCATACCTTCCCTCTGTCTCCTTTCTACCTTGTGCAGACTTTCTAACTGCTGCCTGGAACACTGGCAACTCCACAGAGCAAAGTCTATCTTATTTGTCCTGGTATCTGAGGACAAGAAAAGGCATTCAACAATAGGCTAAGGAAAGGCAATTAATCAAAAATAAGTTCTTACCTTTTAAGCTTGTCTGTCTCAAGAAATGGGGCTTTGTTTACAATTTCAGGTTTAGATGGTTGCTCTAAAGTTAAACAGAGAAATATTTTAAGTGCATGTGGAAGAAGAAAATGGACATTTGTGATTTGGTTTACAGAAAAAAAAATTAATTTACTCAAAGTAGAAAAATTAGCAACACAAGAAATTTTTCCCATATAATCTATAATTAAGAAATCTGGTTAGCTACCCATTCCAGATATTTGCTTTATTACATTAAATATCATTTTAAATGCTTATTCACTCCTGTGAATAAATATTGGTAACATTTTCTTGATGCTTTATAAACAGTGCATATGGTTTAGATGGTAACAGAGGTTAATGTATTAAAGAGGATATATTATCTGCAATTGATTACCATGTGCACTTTCTACTTATCAATAATTTCCAACTCTTTAGATGAAAACTGGAGTTCACATGAATTTGAATCACAGGGGCGCTTATTTAAAATACAGATTTCTGAGCTCTACCAGGCCAACTGAATCATATCTAGGGGAAATACTATAAACCTACTTTTAAAACAAGTTCCACTGGGGATTTTGGGGCACAGTGTAGTTTAAGTATCACTGCTCTAAAATCAAGGGAAATATATAGCAGTTAAGGGATATAGAAGCTCAAGTTTCCTATTATTTCAAACCTTGTCTTTTAAGTGAGGTTATATTATGAAACTATAAATGTGAGAATATCTTTCACATTTGGAACCTAAGATAATGGACAGAGGCATTTTCAATATAGGAAGTTTTATAAGCATATATTCTAATAGAGGCTTTGGGAAAAACTGATTACAAACTGGATCAACATGGTATTATTTAAACTTATTTTATTCTAGCCTTTAGTTGTCTATCATTGATGGATTTTTAACTTATTAATTAGCTCTAACAATTAGTCTAGAAAGTGGATATTTCCTCACATTGTCACTGATTTTTGTAAGTCTCATGGAGAACTATTCTATTCTCAGATAAATAGACAAAGACAACCAGCTATCCTTTCTTCCATAATCTTACTGTCTACCATCAATGTACTTTTACTACCAAACTAAACTCGCTTTTCTATAATTATTATTCAGTTTGGAATTCAGTTATCAGACATGTTACCTAACCAGACCATTATAGGAAACATGGAAGAAGACAAAAAGTCTTTGGAACAGCAAAATGAGTATCATCAAGATTCCAGGCAAAAATAATGTAATCTTCTTCAAGTTAATATCCAGAGTTAATTTTCCCTTTGCAATTATTTTATATTAGAATCTAGAACAATGAATAATAATAGTGAATTTGCCTATGTGTTGAACTTGCACTTCAATTATAGGAGGCCTGCTGCTGCTGCTAAGTCGCTTCAGTTGTGTCCGACTGTGCGACCCCATAGATGGCAGCCCACCAGGCTCCCCCATCCCTGGGATTCTCCAGGCAGGAATACTGGAGTGGGTTGCCATTTCCTTCTCCAATGCATGAAAGTGAAAAGTGAAAGTGAAGTCTCTCAGTCGTGTCCGACTCCTAGCAACCTCATGGATTGCAGCCTACCAGGCTCCTCCATCCATGGGATTTTCTAAGCAAGAGTACTGGCGTGGGTTGCCACTGCCTTCTCTGGACTATTTACTATTAATTCTAGAAATATAATTTTCTTGATATAGTTTCCTGAAGAGCAATTATCTATATTCTAAATGCACAGACTGAAAAGAAAATATAAGAAAGATTAAAAAGTAGAAGAAAGATAGAAAAAGAGAAAAGAATAACAAACAATTACATTAACACAAATAAGAAGTGACCTGGCTACCTGATTGCTAAGAATGACCAAAAATTATGAAAAACTAAAAAAAAAATACTCAAAATAAATAGCAATTTCTGGGAAATACGTAGCCTTCTACACATCAGTACATCTTAATTCTGTCACTATTTCAAAATACAATCATGTTCATAATTACAACTTGAGTTATTGATAAAACCTTAAATTATGTTCAGAATCCAATGTTTTATGGCAAATGTCCAATGCCTTAGTGATAGGGCTACATCCAAAATATTTAAACAAAATGAAAATCTTGGGATTTGAGTAAGTGAAAGTTCTCTGGGAACTAAAGTCAGCTACTCGGTGACACCTCTCTCAGAGCTCAAAAGAGGTAAGGTATTAAATTAATTTATGTGGTTGATGAAAAGTCAAGATTAACAAAAAAAAAAGCAAATACTTTTTGTTTCCTCTTCAGTTACTATCTATGCCTGGGGTATATATAGATTTGAAAAGATCCTCTAAAAAATTAGATTTTTAACAGAAAGTGCAGGTGGGCAGTTTTTTAGGTTGCACTAAAGTCTAGTTCATGAAAATCAGATGACAACTCAGTTAGACACATTTTCCTCTAATGTAGAATATATTCCTTTACGGTAATTCTGTAATTTATAAATTCTGTATAACTGTCAATATGGGTGTGGTAAAATTGTTGGTCTTTTCCACATGTCCATGTGGAAAAGTCCTTTCTAAAATTTATTATTTCAATAAAAGAAAGCTGTAGCAAACCCAGGGAAACCTGATGAAAGGATACTTAAAATTTGGCTCTCTTTGTACAGTTGTTCATTTTTCTATTTAGAACAGAAAGTCATATTGAATATTGAGAAAGTAAGGTGACTGCAGCCATGAAATTAAAAGACGCTTACTCCTTGGAAGAAAAGTTATGACCAACCTAGATAGCATATTGAAAGCAGAGACATTACTTTGCCAACAAAGATCCGTCTGGTCAAGGATATGGTTTTTCCAGTGGCCATGTATGGATGAGAGAGTTGGACTGTGAAGAAAGCTGAGCACCGAAGAATTGATGCTTTTGAACTGTGGTATTGGAAAAGACTCTTGAGAGTCCCTTGGACTGCAAGGAGATCCAACCAATCCATTCTAAAGGATATCAGTCCTGGGTGTTCTTTGGAAGGAATTATGCTAAAGCTGAAACTCCAGTACTTTGGCCACCTCACATGAAGAGTTGACTCACTGGAAAAGACTCTGATGCTGGGAGGGATTGGGGGCAGGAGGAGAAGGGGACGACAGAGGATGAGATGGCTGGATGGTATAACCGACTCGATGGATGTGAGTTTGAGTGAACTCAGGGAGTTGGTGATAGATAGGGAGGCCTGGTGTGCTGCAATTCATGGGGTCGCAAAGAGTCAGATACGACTGAGTGACTGAACTGAACTGAACTGAAGGCTAATACCAATTGCATTCTCTGAGTTATTTTCTCAAACTTTTGTTTCAAACATTTCATATTAAATATATATTTTGCAGGTAACTTTCTCTCATATTAGCTTATAACAATCTATGAGTATCAGTTAGAGGACCATAAAAGAGGATGTATACTATTTTAGCAAAATTGCATATTGATTCCAAAGTGTTTAAAAAAGCTTTATGGGAATTACATCTTAACATGATTCATGGATTCATAACTAAGTATAGAATTGAAAGGAAAAGTCATGTCACAAATTTATTAGCATTATTAAAATAATTTTGTCAAGGGTTCCACAGCCAGGTGAGGATGAAGTGACAAACACAAAACTACTTTATATCACCTACAATGCACTAGAGTTATTCTCAAAAGCCACCCAGAGGACAGCTCAATTTGATATGGGAGGAGAGCAAGAAGAGGCAGGTGAACTGACTACAGTGAGTCACGGATGCTTCTCTCAGTATTTTCTTGACAATCATCTCTTGATATACCTTAAGTAATCATCATGAGCATGAAATTATATTTTATTTTCCTTATGAGATGGGAAGAAGTATTATTTTTTACATTTAAAGAATCAAAATGAGATATACAGAGTAGATCTCATTTGTTGAAAGAGTTATTTTCTGCTTCTTTCATTTAAAAAAGAAGTGACTTGCAGTTGAAGTTGAATAATTTCACAGGGAGAGTTGGAGGAGGGATGCTCAGTTCTGATAAATATTGAGCACAGTGTCCAAATGAAAGCTCTAAAATAACACTGTGATGTCACCCATTACTAGGAGAAGAACTGGCTGGTCTAGGTAGACATCAGACTTGAAGTCACAGAAATAGTCTTCCTTTTAACACTACACACACCAGTGCAGAAGATTAGGCTGGATTGTGATTTTCAAAGGCTTTGTCGTGCTCAAGCCCTTCTCTCATTTTTTCCCCTGAACAAAATATCATGAAAAAACTTTGAAACATTGAGTGACTAGAATTATAGTTAATCAAGCAGAAGCAGCTCCTCACTTTCCTCAGACTTATTCATTAGCTCCTCAAGAGAATCCTAGGAACAGAGTGAGAAAATCAGCACCTAATCTGAAGTACTCACTTATAGATGAGGAGAGACTCATAACCCCAGTCACTCACCCCTGACTGGTGATCACTTGCCCAAGGTCAGAAATTAGCAGCAGATCTAACAAAGCTAGATCTCCTGATGACCAGTTCAGTGATTTTCCTATTATACCACGTACAGCCATTCAGCCATTTGGCTCTCTGGGCACGCATTCAACCTCTAAGACTTTTGCACAATCACAACAATGAATCTTTGGGAGAACTTTTAAAGGTTTGCTCTGGCTAAGGGATAGTTTTATGAACTTCAAATGTATATTAAATGCAAACAGTTTGATTTTAGTGCCATTCAACTACCAAACAAACAAAAATGCCTTATTAGTGGTGACAAAGCACGAGACTTATTTTGGATCTGGTCTGCTTTACCGGCATGATTTCTTTCATGAGAGATATAGCTTAGAACTGAATAAACAAACCTTCATCAGAGTAATAAAGTCATCAGTCATGGCCTCTAGTTTGAACGAAAACAGTTTGACTTTGCTCACGAGGCGGACATTCTGCAGCAAGCTGATTTGGGATTAGCTCACGTTAACCGTACTCATTCTGTGGTACACAATGCATGTTGCTAGGTGACTCGACAGAAGGAAACAGAGGACTGATTGATGAGCCTAGTAACTCTTAAGTGACTGCAATATGTACATGCACAGAATGAAAGCCTCCATGTCACAGCTGCTATTTGCTTCACAAATAACGATCCAAAGTAAATTCATTATTTTTTAAAAAAGCAAAGTACCTATATACTCTTGCAAACTCTTTCTTTATCATGAGCTGTGCTGTTTATTTAATTGGACTTGGAGGGTCCCACAGTTTCTAGTATAAAACCCCATTTTCAAAAATGTATAACTCATCTATTTAAATTCTCCCTGGCCCAGAGCCTGGAATGCAAATTCTGTTTCTGAGAATCACTTTGTTTTCAACAACATTCTAAAGAGAAGGGGGGTAGCGGGAGCTGATGGTATGCAGGGTGTGAGTTTGTTTTTACAATCATAGATATCCCTTGTATTCCAAAACAGCTTACAAATCTTATCGAATTAAACCAATTGAATTTCTGGGCATTTAAAAAGTATATTCTGAAAATGGAACAACCTGGATTTTCTCAACTTTCTTGTAGATTATCTTGATATTTGGTAATTTTAACATAATAACAAGAAATGTGACAATGACATCAATACACATAGTCTTTAGAGTGATGTGACTTAATCTCTGTACCTACTGCAGTACATTCTTCTATACTTATATTTATGACGTCATGGCCTAATTAAAAGATTTTGGATGCTCTCTTTAGAAAAAGGGTTTCTAGCAGTGCAAAATTCATCTTCCTAATAACATAAAAATGAAATAAAAGAAAAGAAAAAAATACACGAGACTTTGGCAAATACAAGATGGAGATTATTTGGGGTGTTTATTAGAAGGGGGCATAACTGAGAAACACTTGGTACTTGGTTTGATCCATAAAATAACTAAGTTGAGTTGATGGTTTCTGGAAAGTGCCTTCTAAGCTGAAAGGTAATCAACTAAAACATGTAATATGCTTTTACACAGTTCTTCTGGAGAACAAAGGCTTCTTTGATAGTATAAGCACTCTTTGAATCCTTGTCGTTAGCCCAAAGGAGCTTTGAAGTCCATATAAATGCTTAAGGGACCGTCCTACTTAGTTGCATGGGCTATTACAAGAGAAACAGGAAAAATCCAAGGTTACTTGCTGTAATAGCAAGTCCCTCTGGGTTTCTTTCTTCCCTGTTTATTTTAATAATTTCTAGGTGCTGTCAAGTTATCAGAAAACAGTGGAAAAAACTGAAAAGTAAGACCTTCTTGCCTAACTAAAAAGACTGGTATTCTGAAACCTTTGAGACCTATTTTTCTCCCTGTAATTTTTAAAATATGATGTAATAAAGGTGGGATATTTTATTTAAATATTAAAAGATGAAACATTTTAATTAGAACTTCTCAAGTCACTTATTTGCAGAGCTATTTGTACCCTCACATTAACTACAAAGTATCATTAGCCAAAGTAACCTACAGTAATTATTCAAAGCTTCTTTACAACTTTCTCTTCTTCCAATCCTACTCTACTTTTTCTCCCAGATGGATTCCACATACACCTTCAGAGTGTGGTGAACTTCTTTATTTTTTGGCAATTTTCTAAACCATTTGAACACTCTCAGAACGTAAATCAACAAGCATTAAGCGCTTAAGGTTAGAATGTGTGTATGTACACACACATATACATATACAGAAAACTTAGGTCTCTTGCTTGCATTTTGTTATTGTTCTATATTAAAATGGCAACTTTATATGGTTTGCCTTAATGCATATTTATGTATGCATTCATATGCATGAATATGTATATCCAAAATGTTCAAAGTTTTCCATAACATTGTACAGAAAAGCCCAATGAAGTTTTTGGCCAACCCAATATTATGTATCTATGTATTAGTATCTATCACATAACATTTATTTGTACATGTCAGTGAAAGTAAAAGTTCACAGGCTAGTTTTTATTTAACAGTACTTCGTATCACAGGAAATTGTATCCAACAAAACAACAGAATATTCTTTTATTCCCTCACTGCAAATAAAATAATATTCTGTTTCTTTGCTAGATAAAATTCTTATTTGAATTTCAGGGTTTTTTTTCTCATTGACAGTATGCATGAGCAGAAGAAAGATTTCTAGAAGTCCTCTTACGTGATACCTGCTACACTACAGGCATCACTACAGAGAGTAATAATAGTACAGGAGACACTACAGACAGTTCAGCCTTGTTTCTAAAGAACATTTTCTAGGACCAATCATCAATCCCACTTAGCAGTTACATTCGGACTACTTACTGAACACCTTGACTACTGTAGGAGCCTCAAACACGTTGTCCTCAGTTACTAGCATGCACACAAATCTCTTTTCATCACTGATCCTTGCATTACTGATGGAGAGAGTGTAGTTTTCTGAGAGGTTCAATCTGTCTTTGTATTCTGGTACATCGTCGTACTGCACACTTTTCTTTGTAGAGGACCTGAAGGCAATAAATACTGGGGAACCATCGGGCTTTTCCTAAAAGTTAAAGTAACAATACATTAAAAAAAAACAGGCATATTTAGACATTTCAGAATTACAGTCAGAGCAACAAAATTTTCTTGGTCATGATATTCATCAAAATGTGTAGTTCTGTCCAAGAAGAATAATTTTGGATATGAGCCTCACATAAATCTTTGGTTACAGAGGATCACTTTTCATAAGGAAAAAGCTTTAAGTTCTTTTACAGGTATCAGTAAGTATACAAACATGAAAGGATGGAGCTTAAGGGAGCCCAGCTTTTCTTGCATCTGAAGGACAGAATTGGTATGTTTTGAAATTGACAAGGGTTGGCCTTATGTCTAACATAAAAGAAAACAGGTGAAAACAAATGTGTTTTGTGTTATGCTATAAAAGGATTTCCAGCTATCACAGCAACATACACTTGAGCTGCAAACACTCATTTAGAAATCCTAGGCAATTATATTTAGCATGCTCATTACTTTAATCCTTATACTTTATGTGCCTACACTTTCCAGTTTCAGTCAGAACTGACACAGCTGACCTTTACACATAACATAGTTTAATGAATCTTCATGGAGGAACAGTATATTTGCCCTTGCAGAAGGATCATGTCCATTAAAGCAATAGAATCCAATTAATCACTTAAACCCATGGTTTTGCTATCTAAGTCATAAAACTTAGCTCAGAGGGCTTTCATATAAAAACTCATTATCAAAATAAAATATAATCTGGCATATAGACTTATGCCAAGAGCATTAAGACATATAATTCATTTCTTCCTTTGCTCTCACAAACATTCTTTTACCTAGTAACAATAATCAAAAATAAGGGCCAATCTCTCTTCTACTTGGGGCTTCCCAGGTGGTGCTAGTGGTAAAGAATCTGCCTGCAGTGCAGGAACCACAGGAGATGTGGGTTCAATCCCTGGGTCAGGAATATCCCTTGGAGAAGGGCATGGCAACCTATTCCAGTATTCTTGCCTGGAGAATCCCATGGACAGAGGAGTCTGGCAGGCTACAGTCCATGGGGTTGCAAAGTATTGGACATGACTGAGCAGCTGAGCACACATGTGTGTACTCTCTTCTACTAAACTCACAAGGTCTTGAAGAAAATAAAATATATTAAGACATTTTAAAGTATATGACAAATTTCAAGGTGTTAAGAGAAGTGACATTTAAAAAATTACTTTATTTACTACTGTTATGAACTCAATGCTTGTGACTCTCCCAAAGTGGTATGTCTAAGCCCTAACCCCCAGTGTGGGCCTTTAAGAGATGATTCAGTTTAGATGAGGTCTCGGGGATGGTAACCTCATGATGGAATTAGTGCCCTTATAAGAAGAGGAAGAAGCACAAGCGCTCTCTGTCTCTCAATGAGAACACAAAGAAGAGGTCCTGTGAGCACACAGCAAGTGGCAGGTGTTGGCAAATTGGGAATAAGGCCCTGTTCAAGAACTGAATCGGCTGGCACCTTGATTTTGGACTGCTCAGCCTCCAGAACTCTGAGAAATAAACATCTGTTTATTTAAACTACCAGTCTGTGGTAGTTTGTTATTGCAGCCCAAGGTGACTAAGACAATGACTAAGCTAAAATTGGAGTTCAAAAGGTTCAGTTGGTTGAATATCTGAATACATCAGTAACATTCTCTTAAAATCTTTTAATATTGCTACAGGTTTACAGCACAAATCCTTGTACTAAATCATTCCTTCATTAAGAAAAATATGTTATACCCAGTATCTTAAATTTCTATAGTTGTTTACTCATGCAAGAAATGACAGTTATTACATTTTGAGCACTTAACTATACGCCAGGGTACTTTCTTTTGGCTTCCTGTGCATTAATGGATTTAATACTCATAACAACCCTGTAAATTACATATAATACTGGCCTCATTTATAGACAATGGAGACAGAGGTTGGTTAAATATCTGGTCCAGGGGCCCAGCCAGTGTATCTCAGCAGGGCCAAGACTGAAGCTTCACAGCCTGGCTCCATTATGACTATATTATATCACTCTTGGCAGCCTCAGATGCTTCTGTACCAGGCACAGAGGTGGATGCTGGTGAAGAAGCAGTGGGAGTGGGGTAGGATGGGGTGCACAGGGAGGTATGATCTCCATTCACAGGAGATTACCATGCAGCAAGAGAGAAATGAATCCATCTTTCCTCTGGGTTTGCTCCCTTTCACTCTTTCCAAATCTGCTCTTTGTCTTTCAGGTTACATTAAATTAGAGGTTATATACTGCATCTGGGAATCAAGACTGCTTTCAGAGCATATGGCACTTCAAATATAGCTCATCAGCTTATTGCTGAAGCTTTTTATTTCATTAACAGTTTGAAACCTGCCATTATTGTTTGTTTTCACTGCTATTGTGCCAGTTCAGTTTAGGTGAAAGGTATTCCCTGGGCATCAGAAATGTCAATAATTACAGAAGTTTTTCACCACTGGATTTCATTTATGTTAGCTCTAAGACTGACTCTAGGTGGTAGCCTCTCAGACCCTTGGGATTTTAGGATTGTGAGTAGACTTTGTCCTTAAAGGCCTTAACTTTGTATTTTCATTTTTATATGGAACCAGAAATAGTTTAAAATTACCCAGGGTGAGCTGGATATTAGCCAGAGGGAACAGGGAAGTGCTATGCTGCCTTCCCTTCTTCTGCCTTCACCTGCCCCATCACAGACTGTGTTTAGAACTCAGTGGTACCACACTCACAACAGTTTTCACTTTTCACGCAATTACCATGTGCCAAGTACTAGGTAAGTATTCTTATATGAATTACTTCATGTAACCTTCACAACAGTGTAAGGAAGATTATTATTATCATCTCATTTTTTTCCATGAGAAAGTGGGGATTAATTCACTTATCCGGAATTCTATAGCCAGTACATGATAGATTATGTCAGTCTGACTTCAGAACCTGTACTTTAAGAGATTGTGTTTCACTACCCCCTTGGATGCAACTATGCACATTTCTATTCTGTGGAACATTTGTTCTTGCAGATATCTGAGAGAAAAAGTTGTGTAGTTCAATAAACCTAAGAAATGAATGAACTCAGACAATTTATCAAATAGCCGTATATAGGAAGGCTCTGAGAAGTATTGTAATAAAACAGTTTTCAAAAAATTATTAGACTATCAAATCCTTTTCCTATTCAGATATCTTTTAACATTTCAAGGACCTAGGGAAAATTTGCCAATTGTTTTCAATGAAACATATGTCCTATGTTCAAACTTGCAAACTATTGTGTCTTATGTGATCTAGCACTGGGAAATGGTGACACACTGACACTTTTTGTTGGTTTTGGTAAATAGATTGAGGTATTTTATCGGTCCAAGTTTTCCAGCTTTTCCACTTCACCTACTAGGATAGCTATCCTGCATTTCCAACCTTGATACCTGAGAAAATATGATTTGCTATCTGTAGGAAATGAATGGATGAGATTGTTGGATGGCATCATCAGTTTGATGGACATGAGTTTGAGCAAGCTCCGGGAGTTGGTGATGGACAGGGGAGCCTGATGTGGTGTCCATGGGGTCGCAAAGAGTCAGACACGACTGAATGACTAGACTGAACTAAAAAAATGAATAAAATTAGCAATGTTAAATTTTAAAAGAAGCTACCACATCAACTGAGTTGTAAGACCAAGTACCAGAAATAGACTTCTAATACTGATGACTAGTTTTCAGTGAACATTTGAATGCTCTGGTTCCTGGTACATCTTGCCTTTAAAGTAACCACACCAAAAAACATGATTATGTAGAGAATGGCAACCATTTTCCTCTAAGATCTGTCCTATACTCTCTGAGTTTATTCTGGAATTCTGCCATTTCTTTTGCTTTGAACACTTCAGAGTGACTCTTTCAGACTAATTTGAGCTAAGAATGATCTGCTTATTGGCTTTATTTTAAAATAGCATTTGTTATGTAAGGAATTATTCTTTTGATATACTCAACATATTAATTTCATCTTCTTACATTTATACCCACAGTTGAATATTACCATTATGTTATTTGAAATTCACATTTACTTATAGAATGAATTTTCTTTAAAAGACTAGAGGCAACTAACCAAGTCCTAGATAGGTCACACTTACATATTTCCATTTGCCAAACATGAGATTCTGAGGTACATCAACTCGGCAAGGCATGATAATGGTATCTCCATATGCTGAATTTACAGTATACCATCCAAGACCTTTAAAGGAAAGGAACAAAAGAGAGACAGAAGAGTTCAAATATTCTCTGGAAGCAGCAAAGCAAATAACTTCAGTATAAGATGCAAGTCTTAGTGAAGGTTTTGTATTATAATTTTCTCCTAAATGAAATTTGTATTTCATTAAACTATGCATTTAGAACATATTTCCTATTTAAATATCAACAGCTCTTATTTAGCCACTAAGCCTTTGAATGTCATATGATTCAAATACATAAATCTCAATTTTACCAGGGAATAGATAAGTGCATGGGTGCATGATAAGTCACTTCAGTTGTGTCCGATTCTTTGTTGCCCTATGGTATGTGGCCTGCCAGGCTCCTCTGTCCATGGAATTCTCCAGGAAATACTGGATTGGGTTGCCATGCCCTCCTCCCAGGAATCTTCATGACGTAGGGATAGAGCCTGCATCTCCTGCGGCTCCTGTATTGTAGGTGGATTCTTTACCACTGAGCCCCGTATAAATAAGTAGTATTCACCCCCTGGTGAAGCCCCGTATAAATATGTAGTTTATGCCAAAGGAACCATATAGCATCTGGGATTTATTTTTACCTTCAACTGTATTATATAAGGAGAAAATTCACTGTATTTTGTAGAAACATAGTACTACACAAAGAGATTCATATGCTTAAATTTTTCAAAATGGGGTTCAAGTGTTTGTGTTTTTTATTTGAAAATACTCTTAAATTTAACTTCTGGAAAATTGCAAAAGCTATCAAAAACTAAGAACAAGTACAAATAAGGCCACAACTGAATCTTAATTATAAGTGGCAAAATGAGCATGAAAGTGTCCTGCTTAACTTTAGTAATGGTTAAAGTATTAGTTTTCATTTTAACTATACACAAAATATTAATATGATAAGAATCTGTAGGGAATTCCCTGGCGGTCCAGTGGTTTAGAACTTTGCACTTTCACTACTAAAGTGAGGGTTCAATCCCAGGTAGGGGAGACAAGATCCTGCAAGCAAGGAGAGGGCAAAAAGGAAAAGATTTGTAGTATGAAATGCCTTCATGAAATGATTACACTGCTTTTTTGATAGACAATCTAACTTGTTACTAAAGTACAGAAAACTTCCTTATTCAATACTTTATTGAAAAGAGTGCAAATTATAACTAATTGAATTATCAATAATGTCCACATTTTTCATAGATGTGTAACATGCTATTCAAATTTATGACATTTAAAGAAACATAGGCATTTAACTTGGGAATAATATAGTATTTAGGAAATCTAGCAATTTTTTTTACCTTAGTTTATTTACAACTGTCTTTAAGATTAGATATATTTACAATTGTTTAATTGTATTAAATGATTTAATATCTATTAAGATAATCTCACTAGGCTTCCCTAGAAGCGTCTGTCTGCAATGCAGGAGACCCGTGTTCGATCCCCTGGGTTGGGAAGATACCCTGGAGAAGGAAATAGCCCACACTAGTATTCTTGCTTGGAAAATCCCATGGACCGCGGAGCCTGGTAGGCTACCGTCCATGGAGTCTCAAAGAGTCAGACGCGACTGGGCGACTTCACTTAAGATAACCTCATAATGGGATGCAGAGTGTGAAGGGGCTAAATTGAAGAGAAAAACAAATGATATTTTGTCCACCAGGTGGTGCTAAAGTGCAAAGCTAAGGCAATGTACAATACATAAAAAAGACCACCTTATGACTTTCTGAACAAATAAGACAGGGTAGATACTATCTTTCACTGTTATCCATCAGTCACAACATGTACAAAAATTTCATATTAACCTTAGTAAAGAAAGAAAAGGAATTCTGTCAAGTGAGAAGGGTACTTTCCTTTAAAGCAATTTTGCTCCAGTGAACAAAAACATTACAGAGAACACAAATTTTCACAAAAATAAACCACACAACTACTTTTCAGGATATTTAACATCGTTAAAATGAAGAATACAAAGTATAGTATAAGCCATAGAATGTGTTTTTAACTTGCTATTAGAGACAAAATTTGACTAAAACTTTCATTACATATTATTTTATAATGAAAAATTAAATTTTTTCATCAATAATTTTCAATTGTTTAATGTCAATCATACTGTGATTTAAATTTCTTTTTACTATAAATCATTGAAGAGCATAAGACTGTAAATGAAGAAATGGTCTCTTCAGCTTTATTAAAATAAAAATTGTAAGGATTTAGACATGTGGGTGCAGACAAGCAAACTTCTGGCAGTTAAGAAACTGCTTTATTTCACAAAGTAGAACTTGGTTTTGTACAATACTTTGGCTCCTAAATGTGGAACTTGTATCATGTATTTTAGGATCTGTTAAAGGACTGTACACAGGGTCTCCCAAGCCATGGAAACAATTTTGTGATTTAGTATTTTTTTTCATGAGTATATAGCAAGACACTTGAATATGTAATGAGTCTAGAAAGAAAGTTGTGAATCTCTTCCTTAAATTATGGCAAGACATGCATGTCTAATTATTTTCTGTATTATAAAAACATCTTTTGACAACTGATGGTGTTCCCATGGTTGGTCCAAAAGTGAAAACAGATTACAGGGCTTAGGTATCAGTGAGGTGATCCTTTGCTAGGTAAAGGGAAATAAAAATGCCTTTTCCAAAAAATTGTAATGCTCTGCTCTATCTTACAGACCATTTTTCTTTCCTCTTCTCTATAAAGCTTCAATATACAGCAAACTTTATAACTGATTTAAAATTTTAAAATGTTATAATTTTATAATTGAAATTAAACCTATGTGAATTTCAAGTACATAATGTATTAGCATGATGAAAGCACAATTACAGCAGGGAAGGGAACACATTTTTTTTTTAACCACAGTATCCCAGGAATAATTTCTGGCACCTAATGGGCATCTAATAAGATAATTTTTCATTTGAATCTTGTGGAGTCCTTTCCACTTTAGTTATCAAATTAGCATCTTTAAAATCAGGGAGGCATTGACAACACTGGAACTTTCAAAATTCTTATTCCTGTCACCTACTGTAAAGGCTGTCATGTACTGTCATCAATGTTTAGGGAACATGGATTTGAGCTTGAATGGCATGTTGTTACTTGAAGAGAAACAAACACAAATTCGATGTTTTTATGAGTTTATGGATGAAACTACAGCAGAGAACATTTCTTCCTTCCCTTTCAAGAGAAGTGAAGGACTGTTTGTACTCCATGATTTGCAAAAGTCCCTAAGAATTACCTTTTCCTTACCTGTGATGACCATAAAACAGAGTTATTTTTTTTTAAAGTATTTGCAAAGTTATGGATTGGGTCTTTTACTGACAGCTTGATATCCAAAATCAGCCATGACAGGACTTCCCAGAAACATAGAGCAATAAGACATGTGACAAGAATGAGCACAGTACGTAAAAGAGCAAGAGAGAAGACAGCAAAGCCCTGGTCCACAGACTGAGGGCAGAATGAGTGATAATCATTTGGAAGGCACTAGGAGCCACAATCACAATGATTTTAGAAATAATTTTCAAGTTTGCCATATTCGTCAACTTTCCTCTTCAGATAGGAGTATAATGGCTCCCACGTTCATCTGAAAGAAAGACTTGTACACGTGGGAGAGCTAACATTGTTAACCCTCTAGGGATAAAGTAGCTATAAAGACTACTATGATTTCATGATACATTGGCTTCCTGACACCTCCAGGGCATCTCAGTCTTTGAGATGAAGTGCCAGGTAGACCCAACCTGTCAACACAAATAATTCTGTTTATACTTTTCATGGAAGCAAGAGATTTTATCTTTGAATTGCCAAGTCTGAACTAAATTTAGCTTACTAGAATCCACCTGCAATTACTTCCCTGTAATATTAGTTTGTTAAGTTATTCATGGTTTTGTAGTCTAGAGATTATTGGATATTGCAAATATAGAATACATATGAAGGAAAATATAGAAGGAAATGTGTGTGTGCACAAGGGTTTGCATTTCTGTTCTATACATGTTATATATCTATATGTACATTTCAGAAGGTACTTTAAACTGGGCTAAAGCACCTTCTGTATTAAATGTGTTCTAAAAATTTAGTGTAATGTTATTCATTATTATTACTGTTGCTATCAAAATGTTATGACATAGAATAAAACATAAATATGTGCTATGCTTGAATAGCATTGTGTAGTTATTTAGTCATTCTTATGAAGAGTTATTAGCTACAGATAAAGAACTATAGAACTAGAAAGGTGACATAGGAGAATTCAGTGAGAAAAAAATAAGACAAGCACAGACCAAGGAAAATCTCTTGACCAAATAATTTCACATATAGAATTCTCAGGCAAGTGATCATAAAATACAAGATAATTATAGTTATGCATTTTATACAGCTAATAATTTAAAGAGGCACTAAAACAGACTTTGGCAACCTTTTGAAGTCAGGTGAATGCTTTATATTTCCAATTAAAATAATAAAATTGTAATAATTTGAGCCATATTGGTGAGAATTTCTTTTTCTGTGTAGAGTAAATCTTAAGGATGGTCAACGTCTGAGTAATCATTCTCTTTGCATTGTTGACAAATAGACATCTGCACCGAGGTCACTTAAAAGTCAGAATCTGCTACCATATTTCAAGCGGAAGTGCAGCAAATAATATAGAATAGTATAAGACCAAAATTCATCAGAGTCTGTTTTACATGCTCTAATTTCGTGTGGTTAATTATTTTTTATTGCACTGATACTTTGAAAGCATCATCATCTTTAAAAGCATTTTTTTTTTTTAAGCTCTGTAGCTCTGGTTGGTGCCATAGAAGGGTAAATCACTTTATAATTGGCTCAGAGCTTATGACATAAAAACTAAATTCCAGTTCTACAGAAATTCATTTGTGCAAATGAACTGTTAGGGGAGGAAGTAGGTAAAAATGAGAGTTATCCTTAGAAATTACTTTCATATGTATTTGACTGATTTTGACAAACATGCCAGTGTCCTTATTTGCTTTATTAATGAATTAAGATATGTACAACTCTAAATAAAACAGGTAGTGTTTCTTAATTTCATCACTGTTGACATTTGGGGCTGAATAAATCTTTACTATGGGGGGCTGTCCTACATAATTCTAGCAGCACCCCTGTCTCTGCCCCTCAGATATCAATAGCACCTTCTTCTCAGTAAGACAACAGGAAAATCTTCAATCATGGCAAATGTACCTGGGAGGCAAAACTGCCCCCAGAAATCCCAACTAGTTAAGAATTAATGGTTTAGACCTTCATTCATTTAATAGAACTGTGGTTTCCAATAAAGGTATCATTGTTGTAAAATAGAATCTTAGTGTAGGACTAAATAGTCACTGAATATGAATGAAGGGATGGAGGAAGCAATTGCACATAATAACATCCATCAAATTGGTTTTCTTCACAGAAACATATTATATTAAACTATGATAGGAGGATTGATTTCTGACTTTGAAACACTGGGATCCAATCCAATCTAAAAATTACAAAAAATCTATTTCATAGACATCTACTTCATATATTCATTATAATGAAACACAAATTGTATCTACTATATATGCTTTTGAAACTGTAAATATGACATGTATCTTATTTGATATGATAAAATATAATAGCTCTAGTGACAGAAGGTTAAGCTGATGTCTTTAAAGAGTCTTCCAAACCTGATTTTATGATTCAATGACACATAATTATATCTCATAATTCCTCTCATAAACTATTATATTAAACAAGAGTTTAAAATCTTTGTCAAGGTCATGAAATATACAACAAGTAAGATTTCTGTGTGTGTGTGTGTGTGTGTGTGTGTGCGCGTGTGCATGTGTGATATGAGTTCTTGTAATTCCCAAATAACTTGGTTGCATGGCAGACGGGAGAATACATTTGAGGGAATCCAAGGTCACTTTGTGAAACTGAGAAAACAGTTATGCAGGCCCCTTTTTCTTATTAAATTTCCCTTCATAAATGTGGCCACATGGTGGGTCAAGTTGGGTCTTTGCTGAATCAGAATTAGGAATACAGTTTTTAAAAGTTTACTTTCTACATGGCCTTTTATAAGTATTATACATTATAATGTAGGTATAGTTGTGCAATGCCTACACATCAGAAAAAATAGTAATTCTTCCTTTCTTTCTCTCTCATCAGTTGCTACAATTTTAGATATTCATTGTGTGCATACGTGCTTCAGTCACGTCTGACTCCTTGCGACCCTTTATACTGTAGCTTGCCGGCTCCTTTGTCCATGGAATTTTCCAGGCAAGAATACTGGGGTGTGTAACCATTCCCTTCTCCAGGGGATCTTTTCAATGCAGGGAGTGAACTCTCATATCTTGCATCTCCACCATTGCAGATGGATTCTTTACCACTGAGCCATTGAAGAAGCCCCATAAATGCATTATATTATGTCTTTTAGATAAATGGTTAGGCCACTATGGAATCACATTCAGATGAAAAAAATCTTTTTACTAAATTATAAAATACTGCTAGTATTCAGGAATACACTATAATGTATGTGTTTTTAACATTACTTCCAAGTTTTGCATGTTATAATGCTCAAAATATTTATCTTTTTAGTGGAGTATAGGTCAATTTAATAATCCATATTATAGCACAGAAGGGACATCTAGAAAAACAATACAATTTTAAAAAATATAGTAACCAGTTTGCATTACTGTGCTGAAAATTACCTTCTCAATTTACCATGTGAAAATAAAAGTGAAAAGTGAAAGTTACTCAGTTGTGTCTGACTCTGTACAGTCCATGGAATTCTCCAGGCTAGAACAGTGGAGTGGTTAGCCTTTCCCTTCTTCAGGGGATCTTCCCAACCCACAGATCGAACCCTAGTCTCCCACATTGCAGGCGGATTCTTTACCTGCTGAGCCTCAAGGGAAGCCCAAGAATATTGGAATGGGTAGCCTATACCATGCCTCATTATATAAATATCCTAAGCATATAATGATCTATAAGCTTGATGAGTCACACTTATTTTCACTTAATTTAGCTTCATTTTTTATCATTGCTCCTTGGGACCATCTACTTTGATTAAATTCTTACATATTCTTCAAGGCCCATCTCAAAAAATCACCTATTTATACATTAAACAAGCATCAAGTGTTTATTGAACACCTACTACAATCAACACCTACTACTACTACAAGCATTTAATGAACACCTACTATAGTCCACACCTAGTACTACTATCAGGGCTTCCCTGATAGCTCAGTTAGCAAAGAATTTGCCCACAATGCAGGAGACCCTGGTTCAATTCCTGGGTTGGGAAGATCCCCTGGAGAAGGGATAGGCTGCCCACACCAGTATTCTTGGGCTTCCTTTGTGGCTCAGTTGGTAAAGAATCTGCCTGCAATGCAAGAGACTGGGGTTTGATCCCTGGTTTGGGAAGATCCCCATTTTTTATTATATTAATTTTGACAAATTATATCTTTGATCCTCATAAGGAACATGTCCTAAAACTGGCAGTTTACCCAAATTCATAAATGCATATAAAATTTTCTTAATAAAGTGTAATAAACTGTTACTTTTTCTTTCCTTTCACCATCAACACCAGCATTTGGATTCCATTTGGGGTCACTTTTAAATTATAAAGCAAAAATTTTACTTAGAAATGATTTAAAAGCAATAGAAATGATTTAATTTATGGACTTTTTTCTTACTTTTTGTGAAATGCCTCAGGAATTTTAAACAACAAAACACAAACTCTACTGTACTTGTTAGAATTTAACTTGGGATCCATAAATGGACTTTATGGTATCTATGAATCCTCTAAAGTCGTGTCAATGTATGGCAAAACAAATACAGTACTGTAATTTAAAAAAATAAAAAAATTAAAAAATAAAAAAAAAAAAGAATGAAATCCATGTGGAATAGCTAAAAAAAAAAAAAAAAAAAACAACACCCAGATTGTAGTATACTGAAGCATCTCTTTTTAAAGAAAGAGAATTCAGAACTTTTATTAGATTGTCAAAGATTACCTTGAATTAAAAAATAAAATATTTAAGGTTCATTTTAAATTGAATAGAACTTATGGAAGCATAATTTGATCTATCAAATTTTAAAATGCAAATACCCTTTTATCCAGTAATTATACCATTGAGGATCTAGCTTACAAAAAGATTTTGCACAAGTGCATGATTGTATATAAAGATAATATAGAATTATTTTGAATACTAAACAACTGAGGAAACTAATGTTCATTAAGACAGAAATATAGGCTAGAGGGTGTATCTACACAATGCTCTCCATGAACCCACTGAAACAAATAGGCAAATACACTGTTTTCCTTTTTGTCTGTATATATTTCTGTATTTATTCTTTATCATTCATTTATTGGCTATTGAGTGCTCACTTTGTGCCAAGGGCTGTCTAGGGTAGGCAATTCACATTGACAAAAGGAAAACACCCTGTACTCAGAATTTAAATTCTATATATATGAGAAGTTTAAATTCTTTTCAAAAGAGGGAGAAATTACCAGTTTAATTTATCCACTATGCTGCAACCTATTTGAAGGAAAATCCTACATTGCCCTCACTTTGAAATTCATCATAGCACCATGAAGGTTGCAGGTGCTCAATAATAATGGGTAAAATAAAGCCCCAGTTGCAGGGCACTGAAAGGAACTCTATCAGATCATATTCTTACAGCACTTAATTTTTAGTCTTCATTTACTATTTCAGAAAACCATATATTATTCTTTGGGATTCTAGGGAATCCGGGAAGGTGGGGATAAAGCAGATACTGAAGTAATTAGAATTCAGTATCTTAGCATTGTCTCCCACTAAAAAGCTATTGTGTTTTAAAAATATTTTTAATGGAATAAAACATACATTCAAAACAGTGCACCGACCTAGATTTACATTTGAAATGTCACCAAAAGCATCAGGAATTAGGGTTTCTTTAACAGTTCTATTCACATTCTTTGCTCTGAAGATGAGACTAGAGTTTCCAAAAATTTGTTTCACAGGGGAGCTGTGTGTCACCAAGTCCTCATTCCTCAGTGATGATTTTCTGACTGGACTATACAGTCTCTGTAAACACTGGTCCCTTTGTGGCGACAAACTCAAGTAAAAATACTTAAAAACACTTAATGCTCTATGGCAAGGCAGGGGGAAGGCAAGAAGACTACACTGAACCAGAAATTTAAAATTTGTATATGAAAATAACAATTTTCTATATTTTATTTTAAAATGGATTCTCATAGTAAAGGAGACTAAAGAAAAGAATGTTTAATCATGTTTCCCTTTATATTCTACAGTTCACACATTATAATAATTACAAATATTTATGTAACTAATAATTTATGTAAGTTGAAATTCATAAAGTTGACTATTTTCTACTATCATGCTTCTGTCCTAATTATCTAGGACTTGATGCTATGTCATTAAGGAATTAATTAATCAATACAATGAAAAGAATCAGTAAAATATTATTTTCCTTTGTTTCTCTCCCCCAATTCAATTTCCTGCATTAATTCTTTCATTGTCTCTATTCAGATCCTGAGGACTTCATTTGGGAACTAGCTTAACTAAAGAGGTAGGTAGAAGAAACCCCTATTTGAATACTGCCTCATATTAGATGCAAAGGAAAGATGAAAACATTTATGCTCCAAGTTTAACTAAGTATATCAGTTCTATTTGAATACTGAAAAGTTCATTTTCCTGTGCATTTTCCCATGTAAGTTGTATTGAAATTGTGAATATGACTTAATTGTTTTAGCAAAGACAGTAACTGTATTGTATTCACGAAAACACTATCAACAGGAAAGCAGGCACAACGCTTCACAAAAGACCTTAAGTGCATCATCTGAAGTAATGGAAACTTTTGGAATTTAGTGTAGAGCCTGTCTCCAGAAAGAGTTCATAGTTATTGTGACATTATTGAATTTTTTGTCTGCAAATAATTTAATGCCATGACAACAAAAAGACCTCTTGATTTGAGATAATCAAAGCTGTCCTTGATAACACTCTCCAACTCCCAAACAACAAACTCCTAATAGCTTTTACATTTCTCAAATGTCTCAGAAAAAACATATCATAAATATTTTTAGCCAATATGATCATCATTGTTTTCAGAGAGCTTCTGTTAATAATAGCTTGTGCTAATTTTATTGCTTTAGCATTTAAAGTAATATTCAATAGCATTAGAGAATTTTACCCAATAACAGATAATGAATTACAGGGGGATAGCAAATAAATTGTCAGGGCTCCTGAACGAGCATAGTAGTAAACTTTTGCTTCCTAATTGGTTGAGTGATCTTGTCCAGGATGCCTGCTTCTGGAATATTCCTGGTTAAGTATTTAACTAGGCTCCAAAAAATGTTTACATAGGTTGAAACAGATTTTTGCTCTTTTTCTTCACATGAATCCCAATTAGCACTGCCTATGTCTCCTGAGGATATAGATTTGTACAATCAAACATGGTAAGTAATAAAGGTTAAAAAGCTATTTAATAGATTTCCCCACATATTTTGTGAAGATTGCTGGCTGATTTCCAGGACTTAGATTCGTGTAAATTCCATGCTTTTAGATTGGCATCTTCCCACAGGGGTTGTAATATAATTTAAGGTCATAGGAAGAAAATGATGGCTTTGTATGGCATTTGCCCTTTTTAAGAACTAAACTCAGCTTACTATGAAATCTAGTTTTCTATTTCTGATGAGGAAGAAGAAATAGAAACATTTGTCCAATACATTTTTGAAAGCAATTAAGACCAAAGGAAAAATAAAATTTTCTTTAAAAAATTTAAAAGTAAAACAAATGGTTGCATAATAGGAAATCAACATAATCTACTACATAAAAATGAAATCATCTTCCAGTCTTAAGAGGTTTTGTGTTGCTTCAAGGACACATAAGCATAGAGAATGGTACCCACTGTAGCTTGTCTACAGAACAAGCTCAGTGGTATTGCTCTGAAATGCATGAACTTAGACAATATTAACAATAATTTTGATATATTCCACTTTCCCTGACAGCCATTACTCTTAATTGATGAGTGGGAGGAAAAGTGGGAAAGAGAACAAGATAATTTAGGAAGGCAATAAGTAGAAATGAGAAATATAGGAAGTTGGATTGAAAGGTAGCTTTAATCTTTTCTAAAGATATCAGAATGGGGAAATGCTTTTAAAGACCTTGTAAAATCTGGACTTTAATTTGGCTAAGCTTTGAAACTCTCCCTTACTCTCAAAGATTTTTAACTTGCTGAACACTTTGTAATCCCAGAGGTTCACTGTAACTTTAAAATGTGTCATATTTATACTGTGATTTAGGAAAAGGTTTAATGATCCGCAGAATTTCTGGAAGACTAACCATCATGAACAAAATGGCAAAAACAATAACAACAACAAACACCCAGAAAGGTGAGCAAGTTCTTACAGCAAGAAATGGCTCTTCTGCATTCAGCTGAATTATCTAGGCCAAAATATCAGAGTGGGTAGCCTTTCCCTTCTCCAGGGATCTTCCCAACCCAAGGATCGAACCCAGGTCTCTTGCATTGCAGGCAGATTGTTTACCAGCTGAGCCACAAGGGAACTGGCCTTCCAGTAGGTTATTGGATCCTAGAAAATTCAGATTGCAATAGGGATGTAGGTAAAAAAAAAAAAAAAAAAACCAACCTACAGTTTGATTTAGTAAGGAGTTAGCCAAATTAAAAGCAAAAAATACATTAAATCAAAGATAGCAATAATAATGGACATTTTATGGTGCTTTATAGTTTGTAGTACTCTTTTGTGTATATTGTACATTTTTGCATTTGAGTCTCACAATAGCCCTATACAATGAACAAATAAATGTTTATGGTAAACACATACTATGATGCCTCCTTTGCTGATGGGATCCTGTTCACCCTTCAAAGCCATGAGACTATACCAACAACGTCAAGCCAGTACATAGTGAAGCTAGAGTGCCAAATTAATTTTCACCTGAAGTCCAATACTCATCACTATTAGATACACAGAAAATGATGACATGTTCTTATTTCATTTTAAATTGTGGTTAAGCTAGGAATATTGTTTGAAAAGTATAAAATGCTTTCCATGTGTATTAGTAAATAAAACTTTCATATTTAACATTATAAAACCTATAGATCAGAAGGATTGAAGGACTAGCAAGAAAATAAACTATCAGTTTACCACCTCTTTCTCAATTGGATGTTATATACCAATCGAGCATTTATTTGCCAGGAAATATGTGAAGTCTTGTCTATGACAGCTCATCTGATTCTCAGAACACAACAGAAAACTGCTAATATCTGAGATAGATGTCTTTCATATAAGGAATCAGAGGTATAATAAGGCTTTTAAGTGTAGACAAGGCACCTTTGACAGGTAGAGTAGCACTTTATTTAAGCATTTCAAACACCCAGCACCGTAGAGATAATAGAGTAGACTACCAAGAAAAATTTATTGGATGAATAAAATGGAGGTTAGGAGTCAAATCAAGTCTAACTTCAAAACTCATGCCTTTCCTCTCCATCAAAAATAGTTTTCACAGTTACAAGTTTTTGAAACTTTTTTACTTTTTATTGGGGGTATAATTGACTTACAATGTTGTTTTAGTTTCTAGTGTTGTAGTTTAGTCCCTAAGTCACATCCAACTATTGTGACCCCATGGATTGTAGCCTGCCAGACTCCTCAGTCCATGGGATTTCCCGGACAAGAATACTAGAGTAGGTTGCCATTTCTTCTCCAGGGGAACTGCCTGACCCAGAATCGAACCTGAGTCTCCTGCATTAAAGGACACGATTCTTTACTGACTAATCTATGAGGGAACTCCATCAAAGTAAATAACTTTATCAAAGTAAAGCAGTTATACATGTACATACATCCACTCATTTTTAGATCCTTTTCCCATATAGAGAAGCATCCTTTTCCCATTATAAAGTATTGAGTAGAGCTCCTTGTACTGAGTTGAAATGTTTAAGTTCACAAAAACCTTAACATAATGTGTATTCATAATTGCCAAAATCTGGAAGCAACCAAGATGTCCTTCAGTAGTGAATGGATAAACTAGGTGGTACGTACAATGGAATATCAGCAATAAAAAGAAATGAGCTACCAAGCTCACGAAAAGACAAAGGAAATTTAAATGTACATTGCCAAGTGAAAGCAGTCAATCTGATAGATCTTCTGTATCAATCTGTATGACTCTGACATTATAGAGAAAGGTGAAACTATGGAGATAGTAAGGAGAGGAGTTCCCAGGGGTTTGATGAGAGGAAGGATGGGATGGATAGACAGAGCACAGAGAATGTTTTGAGTAGTGAAATTATTCTGATACTATGATGGTGGATACAAATCATTATACATTTGTCAAAACCAATACAACATACAACATAAAGAGGAAAACATATATAAATTTTAGATTTTACTTAATAATGTGGCAATATTGACCCCTCAGGTGTAACAAGTGTACCACACTTATGCAAGATGTTAATAATAGGGAAATAGGGGAATGAGGAATGTTTAAGAGTATAGGGGAACTCTCTTCTTTCTATTGA
Organism: Nanger dama; assembly: GCA_917880005.1. NCBI lineage: Eukaryota > Metazoa > Chordata > Mammalia > Artiodactyla > Bovidae > Nanger > Nanger dama. The sequence continues at coordinate 639,602 of CAKJTW010000043.1, read as the reverse complement.
ATATTTCTATAAACCTAAAACAGATAAAAATACTCCATTAATTAAGAAGAACAATGCACATAGTTTCTTCAGCCTATGGAATGTATACATTCCATATTCAGACAATCTTATTTAAATTCCCTTGGTTAAGATGGAAGGAAGGACATAAAATCTTCAAGGACAAAGCTTTGCATCTACCAGCAAAGGTGATCTCCCCAGGCAGCTCTCTGCAGATGCTGACAACACCAAGACCTCTGCTGAACAGTGTCCTGGGTGGTTGTGCTGCAGCAAGAAATGGCATTTTATGATTATGTTTTCTACATATTCTCAGTCCCATGAAGGTGCTAATATATTTGGTTCCTCTTTGGATTAAAAGAGATAATGTCTTTGATAATTTGTTCATGGTTACTGCTTGGGAAGATAATGATGCTCAAAATCCCCCTAAACTTCATATTATAATATTACCTCCTTGGCTCTGCTATTCTTAACAGTTTTTAAAGACAGTAGTATCATTAAGGTTAAAAAAAATTTCACTGTTCCTACACATTAAAAGAATACCAGGTTACAGAGATGAGCTGCCAGAGTGTTAGCACGGCTTCATGTTATATCATGTGTTTGGTTTATGAATCTCACTTGAGTTCTATAACTGAAAATACTCCTAAAGCTTCCTCTCAAGGAAGAAATTAATTAAAAACAAACAAACCAAATAGAAATGACTGGGATGCTTAGATTGTGTCACTGTCTGAAAATCCAATGGCAATTTTCAAGTTAGTTCCCCCTTAAAAGCTTTACCAAAACATGCTGTACGTGTGCATTCTTCAGCTATACAATTTTACCTGTGTATATAGAACAGATGATAAAGAACATCTCTGAAATCAGTTTTAAAATGTTTTCTTCATTATCATTTTTTCAATTGTCAGTAGCCTTCAACATAAAAGCATGAATATTGATGTATATTCAATCTCTCTCTGGAATGTAATATATATATTCCATACCTTTATAGGTAATCAGTATGATTTTAGAATTTGTTATTCAGAAATTCATTGTTTCTTACCTCTAATTTTAAAAGCAGAGAGATATTTTACAAAAGAAATTTCCAGCCCAACATCATACCTAATAGTCACCCAAGGCAAACCTATACGGTCAATGAAAATAACTCATACACAAGTACTTCAGAAAGATATCACAAGGGAAGTGTGCTATTCATTCTAAAACCTTAAAAAATAATTTATAATGATGTATATTGGAAAGCCAGTGCAATCTACTGAAAATGGAAAATTGCATGTGCCTGAAGAATAGTCTATAGTAATTACAAGTTAAACATTTATCCATTATTGATGTAACTGAGAAATTATAAAAGATATGTGCTAAACACCAAGATCCACAGCTTGCATCTCAATATAAACATTTTATTATTGACTTGTGCCATATTTTCCTTAATTTTTTTCTAAAAGCTTATGAAAATAAATTTATTTAACCCCAAAGATTCTATTTCATGTCATTTATAAATGCATTGTACCATAAAGCAAATGGTTGGCCACAATATGTCAGATACTGAATTCCTGTTTAGCACACAAACTTAAATAAATTATCTATTTGAAGGAGATTAAAATATAGAAAAAGAGGCAACAGACAGCTCTACACAGGTATGATTCCACCCCTGATACTAAGAAGGTAAGTGACCTACAGAGTTAGTTGAACTGGATGTTCTTGTGTTTTCCAACCATTAAATGGAAGATAACAGTATCAGGTTCAAAGGGTTATTGTGAATATTAAATAAATTAATGTGTAAACTGCTTAAAGGGCTTTTATCATGGCTCAAACAGTAAACAATCTGCTTGCAATGCAGGAGATCTGGGTCCAATCCCTGGGTTGGGAAGATCTCCTGGAGAAGAAAATGGAAACCCACTCCAGTATTCTTGCCTAGAGAATTCCATGGATGGAGGAGCCTGGTGGGCTACAGTCCATGGGGTCATAAAGAGTCAGACATGACAGTCAATACACAAACTGCTTGAAAGAATACTTTTCATACAAATGCTCAGTAAATGTTAACTATTAAAGATGCTCAACATTAATCATCAGGGAAATCAAAAACACAAGATACCACCTCATACCTCTTAGGATAGCTTTTACTAAAATGGACAAAAGGTTACGTGTTAGTGAGAGTGTGGAGAAAAAAGAATCTTTGTACACTGTTGGGGGAATGTAAATGGGTACAGCCATCATGGTGAAGTACAGATATAAATAGAAATACCATATGATCAGCAACTCACTCCTTGGTATATATCCAAGAAAACAAAATGACTACGTCTAAGTGATATTACACTCTCACAGTCACTGGCTTGGCTATTCACAGTAGCCAAGATATGTAAACAATTTAAATGTCCATCAATAAAGAAAATGTGATACACACACATACATACTACCACATAATAGAATGTTATTCAGCCTTAAAAAAGAATAAGTAAATTCTGCCATTTGTGACAACATGGATGAATCTAGACATTTCACTGAGTGAAATAAGCCAGACACAGAAAGACAAGCACTGCATAATCTCACTGATATGTCGAAGATAAAAAGCTGAACACATAGAGAGAGTAAAATGGTGGTTGCTAGGGCTTGGGTGAGGGGGAAATGGGGAGATACTGGTCAGGCTACAGGCTTTCAGTTATGAGTAAGTTCTGGATACCTAATGTACATGTATGTGTGCTTAGTCACTCAGTCATGTCTGACTCTTATGACCCCATGGACTGCAGCCCACCAGGTTCCTGTGTCCACGGTATTCTCTGGGCAAGAATACTGGAGTGGGTTGCCATACCCTTCTCCAGGTCACCTTCCTGAATAAGGGATCAAACCTGGGTCTCCTTCATTGCAGGAGGATTCTTGACTGGCTGAGCCACAGGTGATTATAATAGTAATGTACACATGAAATTTGCTCAGATTAGACATGAAGGTTCTCATTATAGCCCCCAACAACACACAAAGGGAAACTATGTGAGGTGATGGATACACCGATTAGCTTAAATATGCTAATCACAATGCAATATATCAAAGCATCATGTTACACACTTCACACACATACAATTTTTTTCTGTCAATAATATCTCAGTAAAACTCAAAATGTTAGGAATTATACCTCTATTTTTTATTATTTAGTAGAATTGAAGAGATTTTGTGCCAAATGTTGCACAAGCAGAGGAGAGATTGATGAATAGACTGAAGAAGGCTTTATTCCAAAAGGACGTTCATATTGACCTTCACAGACACGGATTTCTTCAAGTGAGGAGAATGGCGCATGCAGATGAAATGCTGGGAACAAGAAGTATGATCTCATTCAGCCAGTGTGGCTAAAACTTAGGGCATGTGGGAGGTAACGGAAGGAAATACAGCTGGGAAGTTTGCTTCTGGAGTGATACTAGGAAAGCCCTTAAACAACAGCTTAAATAATCTGGATTTTACCCTATAAAGAATGTGGAAGCAATAAAAGGGTTTTTGGTGTATTTTAAGGATGGCAGTGAAGTGGTCAGATTTTTGCTGTTGAAATTTCTCTTTAGCAGAGTATTGCGGAAGATAATCAACTGCAGAAGAGACTAGGGGATGGTAACCTTGTTAGAAACTTAAAATATGTAGAAGGTCAAGTAATCATTGTGAAATATGGCAAGAGAATGAAGAAGAGAAAGCGCAGTGAGGAGGAGACATTTCCAAAGTGGAATCTATGTGAACTTCCTGTGATCACTAAGTTCACATTTCCCAACCTAGCTGGGTACACTGCTCATGTGAAGAAGAGATAATACTTTGTCTTATAAAAGCACATCACGCACCATGTGTGAAATCACACACGAACTAGGCAAATAGGAGAGCTGCCTTTTTATGTTAGCTTTTTGGAAAAAGCTTGAGACTAAACAATCAGAACCGTCCAAAGCAAATATTAAGTCTTGTGGTGTTAAGTGCTTGGGTTTCTAAATGCAAATTGTTAATGTAACTTGCATTTTGGTTTTAACACATGCAAGCCCTTTTTGGTAAACACATCAAAATACAGAAACAGAAACGCCATGGTGCTGGAACGTATATAGTCCTAAAGAAATTTTCCTGCTTATTATTTTCCTAAGGCTTTGTGTTTACCAGTTAAAACTTTTGATGAAAAAAGCAAAAATGAAATGTAAAAGAAAAAGACCTACAATATTGAGCTTTTATGTCACTACTAATTTTTCTTTTTAGAGCGGTTTCTGAATTCAATTGGGATTCCAGAAGTGTTTCTTCAAGCACTGATGAGTGGGTCAAGGACCTCATAAAGCTCTGACATAAAGTACAAAGCCTGATACTATGTATAAAATAGATAACTAATGAGAATATAATGTATAGCACAGGGAACTCTGCTTAATGAACAGTAGTGACCTGAAAGGGAAGGAAGACCAAAAGGAAGAGAATATATGTATATATGAGCTTCCTCGGTGGCTCAGGTGGTAGAGTCCACCTTCAATGTAGGAGACCCATATTTGACCCCTGGGTTGGGAGGATCCCATGGAGGAGGAAATGGCAACGCACTCCAGTATTCTTGCCTGGAGAATTCCCTAGTGGGCTGACGTCCATGGGGTCACAAAGAGATGGACATGAACAGGCGACGCAGGTGACTTTCACTTTCTTCACGTGTATATGTTTAGCTGATTCATTTTGTGGTACAGTAGAAATTAACACAACATTGTAAAGCAATTATACTCCACTAAAAATTAATTAAAAATACAAAGCCATTGTACTATTATAGTTTAAACATTCCAATTCAAGTGACAGTGTGATCAAAGATGGTTGCCAAAGACTATAAAGGGAGAGGGTGGGAAATACTACTTCTGTATATTTCAAACATCCCTTCCAGAAGTTGCTGGTAGCTGGGAGTTAGCAGCCTGTGGTGTTGTTCTCTTTCTTTCCTTGCTGTACAAAAGCATAATCAAACCATCTGTGCCCTTGTCTGCCAGGAAGTCAATCAATTCGACTAACCTGCACCTGTCTGTCTAATGTCGTTTCTCCTGTTACCATCAGCTGCTTCTGTGTGCTTTCCTTAAATGCCTGGACTTTAGGAAATGATTTCCAAATTATGGCCTCCAGTCCCCAGGATCATGGACTGTCATCTCCATCCACTTTTTCATTCTTAAAATGTCTGCCATTGATGCGATAGAGTAGATTATAAACTGTCTTTATTAAAAATTCAGTATAAAATATTGAATCTGCAACTCATAGTTGAATGAACTCTGGTGTGGTAGTCTAGGAACCTGAGTTCTTTTCTCATATTTACCTTGAAATCATTGAGAATCTGCTTTCCTAGCCCTCCATTTATTCATGTATAATATGATATAAAACAGGGCTTAAATATTCTAGGCTTAATATTCGCAAATATGAGAAAAGGATTCCCATATTGGATTCTCATAAAGAATTCTCGTTAATTTTCAGCTGGCATTTGAAGCCATATTACTTTTATGTCTGGACTGGCAAAATCTTTAAAAAAAAGAGAGAGAACATGTCAGATTTCTTATTTTTGCTTTATAACTTAATTTGCTGTATTTCCAGTGAATATTTTAGAAACTTGACACTGACAAACTTTGGTTTTGGTTTCTAACTTCACATCAATTGATGAGTGTTTTTAGATTTAATTTCAGTTTGCATTATATTGGTTACCAGTATCACTCAAGAATTATTAAAAACTTTTATTACATTGCCTCAGCACGTAATATGTTTTCAGTATTGGCGTGTATCATATTTTGCATTACTTCAATAGTATGCAATACTATCATAACAGGCTCATGAGTCTAGAAACAGTGTTACAGAAAATTCTAAACTGAGCACATAATAATTTTGTTTAATAGTGGAACAAAATGAATTAATATTATTTTATCTTAATTACTTCTACTATAGATAATAAAATTACTGCTTTTCAAAATTAAAGTAGCACTTCATATATTTAGAATTATTCAGACATAAGTTTTAGGCAATTGAAATCTAGCCCATTATGTACCATATTACATTAATTTTTTAAATTCTTTCAGATGGAAAACATTTGTATCACACTGCATATTGTCCTGAACTTCAAATCAAATTATATGATAATACCTAACATTTATATATTACTTTAAAATGCACTTTCCAAGAAATCATCTCTTAAACCAAATATTATTCAGAATATAAATGAACTTTCTTGTGGTAATTCAGTTATTTCTATAAGCACATACTGTACTATAATTCAGAGAGGATCTTGGAAACCATTGAAATGATTAAAATTATTTGCCCTAGTATATGAAACAGCACAGCCCAACAGAATTTTGACATCACTATGTTTGTCTGAAATGATTTATCTTTTCTCTCACTGTTCCTGTCAGGTGTCATTCTTACTAATGATACCCGCTCAGATTTGCACAGTACATGAGAGCCTACAAAGCACTTTCCTCTACATTGTTCCATCTTGTGATTGCCCTGTAGTCCCTTTCTAAATTGCCAGGCCTTTGAAAACAAGATAATCAAACTTAAAAGAGATTCTATTTAAAGAGGAAACAATCTCTGAGTGAGGGCCCCAAGGACTTTTCAAAAGAATAAGGTTAGGAATGCTCATGGACACCAGCATTTATTTTGGCTGCTGAGAACCTATGTGTTTCCCATAGATTCTTGGCTTGGCTCTAAAGGGTTGAGTTTGGCAGATAAGAAGCCTCTGACTCTACAAAATACTCTGTTACTGCACTTTATACGATGAATTGTCTAGTGATTTAAAGGCATTGTACACTGGAATGAGAAATAACCTTAGAGATTATTCACTATAGGTTACTCATCATACAACTGAGGAGGCTGACGACTAGAGCATTTTTAGTGCTAAAGGTAGAACTGACTTTAGGAAACAACTCTTCTGCTCCCATCAATGTTCTCTGTATTAACACCACAATGTGCACTTGTTCTAAATCTCCCTGGTATTTTTAAGATACTGAGCTGTTGGAATCTAGCCAAATGATAAGATGAAGATAATGTAGTTTCAAGTGTATGTAGTATGACATACAGTGAAGCATGTACTAGAATGACTGCCTTTCCTACTATTAAACTGTAAATACTTTAGGGGTATTTTCTCCACAGTTTCAAAAGTTGGAGAGAAAACATTGTAAAAGACATACTGAGTTAAAAGAAATGTCATCTGACTATTCCCACATACAAAGCCTATATTTTGAAAATACAAAATCCTAAAATAAAAGGAAAAGAAAAAGAAAAGGAAGAAGGGGGAAAAGTAGGAAAGGAGAGAAGAAAGGAGGAAAGAAAGGAGAGAGGAAAGCTGAAAGAAGGGGAAGAGTTGGGGAAAGTAAATCATTCTTTGCATTTTAACATTAAGGAAGTATAGCAATTTTTGTGTTTCAATAGTTTTCTCCCATTCTATTAATAATATGAACTATAATTAGCGCATGATTAAATCAGCATAGGTATTTCAATTATAGCTTTCTGGCAGCAGGGAAAGAGTGGCTAAATTGGTCACTTGTATTCTAAGGGATGGTGTGTGAAAAAACTGATTACTATTCCCCTAAAGTCTTCAGTTTCAACTAACTAAGACAATTAATACCAAACATTTTGGTGTTCAAGTGAGTGACAGTTTTGACTTGATATTTAATTCTTCTTAGGTGTTCAGGGTGGAGAAGGTGATGGCACCCCACTCCAGTACTCTTGTCTGGAAAATCCCATGGATGGAGGAGCCTGGTAGGCTGCGGTCCACGGGATCGTGAAGAGTCAGACACAACTGAGCGACTTCCCTTTCACCTTTCACTTTCATGCATTGGAGAAGGAAAGGGCAACCCACTCCAGTGTTCTTGCCTGGAGAATCCTAGGGACAGGGGAGCCTGGTGGGCTGCCATCTATGGGGTCACACAGAGTCGGACAGGACTAAAGTGACTTAGCAGCAGCAGCAGCAGGTGTTTAGGGTAGGAAGAAATAATTGCCTATTACAATCTATTAGTAGTTCATTCTGACTAACAATCCTATTTGTCAAATGACCGCAGTGGAATAGAAGAAAAATGGATCAAGTACTTTTAATATTTCATTTTAATAAAAGATGCATAATGAAATAAAAGCAGACTAAATATTTCACTGTAGAAAAGTAAGTTTTTTGTTTTTATTACCTAATAACTTTTCACCATGTTCACACTTAACAACAACAACAAAAATGAAAGCACTTTTTTCCTTGGTTAGGAGAAATTGACTTGAATATTTGCAGATTTATTCTCATGACAAATTAATGATGATTCACATGTTAGCTTTGGAAGTAGAATTCTGGAAAAGAAATTCTACTATCAATTAATGTAGAAACTGTGCTGGTAAATCAAGTATTAACATCTGAGAAATAAACTGGAGGACTTTAATTGGTCAATATATGTCCTAAACAAAACCTATAATGAAGACCCTGAGTAGACTGTGTGAGTTAAGGAAATCTACAGCAGGTTTATCATCTCCAAAGAGGCTCTGAAAGCAAAGTGGTTGTTAGCTAACATACTCTGAAATAAAAGAACCAGCATTCACCAGTACAGCAATTCTAAAATTCCCACTTTAAAAAGGAGCTCTCATGGCATTGAAACATGTATACTATCATGTAAGAAACAAAGCGCCAGTCTATGTTCGATACAGGATACAGGATGCTTGGAGCTGGTGCACAGGGATGATCCAGAGAGATGATATGGGGTGGGAGGTGGGAGGGGGATTCAGGATTGGGGGCTTGTACACACCTGTGGCGGATTCATGTCAATGTATGGCAAAACAGTATTGTAAAGTAGAAAAAGTAAAATAAAATAAAATAAAATAATTCTATCAGGAAAAAAATAAAAAGGATTTCTCCTGGGGATTCCAAGAGTTAAGTGGAGATGGAACAGTGAAGAATGTATCCATATCTGAACTGAGGTAATTAGGGTAAGATGTTCTGTCTTGAAATCACATCAACTTTCCACCCAAAGATCCTGAGAATATATGTTTGGTTCTGTCTGCCACCATTTACTTATTTAATCATGTGTTTAAATACAATAGGTCAATTACACCAAACAACCACATTTCTACTTCCAGAAGACTATAACCAATGAATACAAATTAGTTGGTAGGTGGAAAGATAGACATGAACTAATTTATAGAACATATCTTTAAGGTAAAACATATTTCTTGTCACTAGAAGTTCAGTTCAGTCACTCAGTCATGTCTGACTCTGTGACCCCATGGACTACAGCACGCCAGGCTTCCCTGTCTATTACCAACTCTTGGAGTTTATTCAAACTCATGTCCATGGAGTCAGTGAAGCCATCCAGCCATCTCATCCTCTGTTATTCCCTTCTCCTCACGCCTTCAATCTTTCCCAGCATTAGGTTCTTTTGCAATGAGTCAGTTCTTTGCATCAGATGGCCAAAGTATTGGAGTTTCAGCTTCAGCATCAATTCTTCCAATGAACATTCAGGACTGATTTCCTTTAGGATTGATTGGTTGGATCTCTTTAGAGTCCAATGGACTCTCAAGAGTCTTCTCTAACACCACAGCTCAAAAGCATCAATTCTTCGGCTCTCAGATTTCTTTATAGTTCAACTCTCACATCCATGACTACTGGAAAAACCATAAGCTTTGACTAGATGGACTTTGTTGGCCAAGTAATGTTTCTGCTTTTTAATATGCTGTCTAGGTTGGTCATAGCTTTTCTTCCAAGGAGCAAGTGTATTTTAATTTCATGGCTGTAGTTACCATCTGCAGTGATTATGGGGCCCCCCAGAATAAAGTCTGTCACTGTTTCCATTGTTTCCCCATCTATTTGCCATGAAGTGATGGGACTGGATACCATGATCTTCGTTTTCTGAATGTTGAGTTTTAAGCCAACTTTTTCACTCTCCTCTTTCACTTTCATCAAGAGGCTCTTTAGTTCTTTTTCACTTTCTGCCATAAGAGTGGTGGCATCTGCATATCTGAGGTTACTGATATTTCTCCTGACAATCTTGGCTCCAGCTTGTGCTTCATCTAGCCCAATATTTCACATGATGTACTCTGCATATCAGTTAAATAAGCAGGGTGACAATATATAGCCTAGACATACTCCTTTCCTAATCTGAAACCAGTCTGTTGTTCCATGAACAGTTCTAACTGTTGCTTCTTGACCTGCCTACAGATTTCGCAGGAGGCAGGTCAGGTAGTCTGGTATTCTCATCTTTTGAAGAATTTTCCAGTTTGTTGTGGAAAGTCAAAGGCTTTGGTGTAGTCAATAAAGCAGAAGCAGATGTTTTTCTGGAACTCTCTTGCTTTTTCAATGATCCAATGGATGTTGGCAATTTGATCTCTGGTTCCTCTGCCTTTTCTAAAACCAGCTTGAATATCTGGAATTTCACATGCTATTGAAGCCTGGTTGGAGAATTTTGAGCATTACTTTGCTAGCATGTGAGATGAGTGCAATTTTGTGGTAGTTTGAACATACTTTGGCATTGCCTTTCTTTGGGATTAGAATAAAAACACTAGAAAGATAGAATTAAAGGACTTTTCTATTCATAACTCAAAGCCATGTTAATATTATGTGAGTGTTTTTGGCCTGGGGATTTGGGAAATAATTAATAAAACATACCTTATCACTAAACTGATAACATTATAGTATTAAGATAAAACTGCATGACTTCTATATTCTGTTTTAGCTATAATTTAACATTCTAGTCTGATCTTTTGTCTTAACTGATAATCCACTTATCAATTTTTGGTTTTTGCTTACCTTAGTTCATTTACTTTTAGGGGATATGAATACAGGCATATTTTAATTTATTTTCTAGGTCTTAGATATTGAAGATATGAGGATCTCCATTCTACATGGCTTTGAAAATTCTACTTTGCTTGGATTTTTACAGTGATTTAAATATCATTTCTAGTCAGCTGGTATATTTTAAGCACTTTCATGAACTCAGAAATAATCTGTGACATTGTACCATGGAAATTTATTGCCATTCATTTGCTTTTAAAAAGGTGAGATAGATTGAGTCCTTCTCATTCCTAAACATATACATCATTTTTACCATATACAATATAATTCAAAAAACTGTGAAAAACATTAGTATTTATATAACCTAATGAAGAAACTGTTTCACTCTATTTTAGAGCAGCTTGTGATGAATTACATCTTCATCAGTGAAACAAAGCTACTATCTAATATCACATTGACTATACCATGGCAAGACAGAAAAATGCATATTATACTAATAGATTAAGGTAGCTGCCCACCCCACCAACCCCCGGCCCCGCACACACACATACACACACACAAGCAAACTGACAAACATAACATGCTGGTAAAAAGGTTGTCAAACTTAGGACAACTGCATTATGATTCTTCTCTATTTAGTATGGAGACCTAAGTCCAGAGCACACTATTCACACACTCAACATTTAGAAAACTTCTCAGTAATGCTGATGATTCACATTTAGTTTGTCTGACCAGAAACTATGGAATAGCAAGCAGAATATTATACAGCAGGGCTTCTTGACCTCTGGGATCTAATGCTTGATGGAGCTGAAGAAATATAATAGAAATAAAGTACACAATAAGTGTAATGTGTCTGAATCATCCTGAAACCACCCCTCCCTACCTCACCCCCACCCCTCGTATATGGAGAAATGTTGGGGACTGCTGCTACAGAGCATGAGGGAAAAGCCAAAGGTTTGCTATTCAAATGTTCTGGTTTGAACCCTAGCATCATGACTTCCTAGATGTAGAAGTCTTGAATGTATCATTTAATCCTCTGTGCTTCTCTACTTCACAAATTGTAAAATGGGAAAAACTGTACCTCTCTTCCAACATTAAGTAGATAATGAATGTAAGACATCAGTCACTCTGGACATGGTAGGTGCTTCACAGAGGACAGCCCAATTTTCACTTTCAAACAATAAGAGCAGAGGAAATTCTGCTTGGCAACATATGAATTCAGTCGCCACATCTTCCAAATGAAAAATTGAGACATAATCTGCCAAGTATGAATGCATTTTTGGTGACAGCAGGAGAGTGTTTGAAACTGGAAATGTTACTGCAAAACCATGATGGGTGTTTATCATGCTATGAGGAATGTAGCCATCAGGAGAACATCCAAGAACATTCATTTTTAAAGGAATTTTATTTAACAACCTTTGGTATTTTCACTTCAAAAGAAAGGAGACTAACCAGAGTGCAATACACACCCCAAAAGTCATTTTCCCTGAAAAAGATATTCTTATGATACATTTCATGTTGTTATAAATTATAGAGATGAGCAATTCTAATGAACTGCATATAGAGTCAAATGTAAAGAGAACTTAAAGGAAGCTCCTTATCAGTTAGGATGACTTGGGAATGCTTTCATTCCTTCTCTACCTCCTTTTTCTATTTAGTGTCTAGAGAGAAACCATTGCTTATCTTCAATGCATTCCGTGACCTTTTAGAAGTCCCCCTTTCCTAGTGAGAATGATTTGATGTTGTTTAAAGAAAAAAAAAGAGAGAACATCTTCATGGTTTTCTGTGCTTCAGTTGGAAGCACACTTTATTTGAATTTCTTCCTTAAAGGATACCATAAAACTTTCTTTTCTTCATTGATTCAATTCAAAATAGAGTAGAAACCTTTTTTCTTTCATTACTAAGAATACTTAGAGGGATATAATAGAGTGAAAGAGAGATGTAAAAAGCCTATACATGTCATATTTGAGGGATAATCTTTACTGAACTTCTTCATTGCTCCTTGTTGTCTCTTCCTTATACTTCTGCCATAAACACATACATACATATTTTTCAAAAACTGGACAACCAGAATATCTAACATCACTGAGTACAGTAAAAAGTAATTTCTTTAGAAACTATCTCTTCTAGTAATAATAAATTATCCCACAGCTTTACCCAAGATTGTCTTATCTATCTCAATTACTATATTCTGTTATTGTACTTAACACCAAGAATGTCAAAAGACCTTGTAGAGAATGGAGAATGAGAGAGTGCATGCAGAATGATGTCTGCAAAGTCAAACAAAACTGAAGACAAGGAGGGAGCTAGGAAATATGTATTTCTTCTTCAGTGATTGAGGAGGGGAACTTTTTTAAACTCCGTTTAGTTGACAGTATTTAAAAATGTAATTTTTCTTCTTTCCCTCCATCCTTAGTCCATATTTACCCCTTTCTTTGCATACGCAAAATAAGAAGCAAAGTTCTTTGTAAATTCTTGGAACAGAATTGATTCTTTCTTAAAGTCTATCAAATCTTTTTTGAATGACATAGACAATAATATGAAATGTTTTTAAGCAATGAAAATATACTAGCAATGTCATGCCTCTATCTCAACTAAAATCTTTGGCTAAGAAATCATTCAACTGATTTGCAAAATCTAGATATATTCCTCTACATCACAAATATTATTTAATGTTAAAACTGCAATTTATTGATGTACTTTGTTGTCATGATGTGCAATGTTTCATATGTAGAAAAAATTCTCTGATCATATTTTTCTTTTCATAGCTCCTATAAGTTTTTTAGTAGAAAAAATAATTCGGTAATTTCAAAATTTATTTATTTTAAAGAAAGATCTTGACATTTCTAATAAGCACTTTAAACTTACCACGAATAGAAGTATTTATGCTTTGAGAACAGCCAATTGTTGAAAGTTAAAAAAAAGCAAGAGATGGAAAGCAGAAATAGTTCAGTTCTCTTTTATTAAAAGTTTATATGCATGGCTCATAAAATACACTCCATAATTTTATGATTTTCCATGCCCTTAACATTTTCTTTATCTTTAGATAGAATCATCAACCCATTCTTAGCTAATCATTTATTTGCTGTCAAAGGTAGTCAATGGTACTTGATCTTGTTTGCTAATTTTAGACATAAACTGACTCTAATCTCTTGCTGTTCTGTGTAAAATGTATCCCACTCTGCTTGCATATTTGAGTACAACCTCAAACTCTTCTACAAAAATAAATTCTAATTCATGTTGCTTTTTTGTTTTTACAAGTTTGGCATCTGATTCTTGCATTGCTGGAGTTTGAGTCTATCATTTTTTTGGAACCAGGACTCTATCTCTCATAGATTCCCTTTCTGTCTACACCCATCATCATGTTTTTCTTCTCTTGTAGAACAAACAAGCTTCATTCTCCCCCTCTTCATACCAAAATGTCCTTCTTGTATTGCAGTTCATATCAAAGAGGATTCTTCTTAAAGAGAGATGAAAATACAGCCAGCCCCTAAGTGGCCTCAAGGGCTTGCTTCCAAACAGGAAGAAACCAAAGGGCTATATTACTGTTGGAGGATCAGAAAAAAATCCTCCAGATTTCTGATGTGGAATGCAGGGTCAGGTGAAGCACCAAAGAGACCTCAGAGCTCTCAAGAGCATGGGCTCATCACCTCAGATGTCACTCAGATACGGAATAAGTGGTGTTATTTTGGTGAAGAGGATATAAAATGTTCAAAGCTCCCAGGTAAAAAAAAAAAGAAAAAGAAAAAAATTCTCCCAACTTAAATGAGTCAGGAAGAAGTTAGGAAAGCTTTTGAAAGAAGGGAGAAAGCAGCATTAATGCATCAAAGAGAAGAGAGAAATCTGGGAGTAGCAATATAAATAAGAGAGAAGACAAATAGATGAGCACCATAAAAATAAGGAAAAGCA